>JAWNNQ010001141.1:0-650053 GCA_035044765.1 Leucophenga montana
CTTGTAAGAAGCGCCAACTTCTGAACATAACGGGACTGTTGCCTGCTGCAGTAAATAGTGGCGATGTATAGGTGAAACGCTGCTCATAAAGTCGTTGAACAACGTTGAGAACAAGTTGCTTTATTTGTGGCGTATCGAAGGCATAAATACTCGATTATATTTCAAAATTCTGTCGAGGGACATAGATTTTTTCATCAAAATTTTAAGTGTTTCAGCGTTTACAATATGTTATACCTATGAGGGACCAAATGGACTCTTTATCACAATTAAGGATAAGGGCTACATCTATGAGATCCTCAGAAATTGGTCTAAGCGGAATGTAATTGACATTTGTTACAAATGGTGAAGCAATGTTAAGCACTATTGATCTTGGATCTTATGCAATATCGAGAAAATGCATCTACATACGCTCTTGGCAGGCATAAAACCACATTTAAGTTTGCCTATAGTTCTGGACGTTGGCACAAACAACAATTCTTTGCGCGATGATCCACTGTACAACGGTGTTCCCGAGATGCGAGCCAGCTTCGAAGATTTCAAGCAGTTAATCGATGAATTTCTAATTGCGGTGAAACGACGCTGGGGAGAGCGTGCTTTGATACAATTCGATGACTTTAGTATGCATAATGCAGTCTGGATGTTGAACAAATACCAGAAGTACTTTTGTTGTGTAAACGTCGATATTCAGTGCTGTGGTGCAGCCGGACTGGCGGGCAAATTCGCATCCAAAAAAATTACAAACACCAGGTTTCAAGATAACGTATTTCTATATTATGGGCTGCGTGCAAAGGCTTACGGTGTCGCTGAAATTTGCTACGAGGTACTCAAGAAGGAGGGTTTAAACCACGCCGAAGCATTGGGTCGTATATGGTTCTGTGATGAAAATGGTCTCATTGTGAAGTGTCGTTCAAAACGTAGCCGCCCCTTGTTATCCGAGGCGCATATGAAGTATGCACACGACCACAAACCAATCGATACACTTGAAGAGGCAATTAACATAATAAAGCCGATAGTTCAGATTGGTGGTTCCGGCTGTGCGGGATCGTTTACAGAAGCTGTTTTAGACGCAATGGAGCGACAAAATGCAAATCCGATTATTTTGGCACAATCTTTACCCTTATACAACGTCGAATGTACTGCCTATACCAAGGGACGATGTTTGTATTCCTCTGCCCGCATTCAAGCGCCAATTATCTATGCAAACAAAGAGTACTGGGTTGGACACAGCAGTACTATCTTTGTATCAGCTGGCATCGTACTTGGCGTCTTGTGTGCCGGGTTGGTGAATATACCAAGTGATATATTAATTGCGGCTGCAGAGCGTCTGGCCGGCCTTGTGCCGCCTGAAAATATCTCTCGAAAATGTTTATATCCGCTACGCAAAAATATCAAATGCACTACGCTGCAGGTTGCCGAGGCGGTTATGGCTATGGCCTATAGACGAAAAATAGCAACGCTCTGGACGGAGCTAGAAAATCGCATGGACTATATTAAAAGTCAGTTATACGATTGGGAATATCCCAGTGCCGTGCCGGAGTCCTACTGCATGAGTTCGTATGATGTTGGCACAGATGAATCAAGAAAGCATTCATCGAGATCAAAAAAAGTTGACTAAGATACAATTACAGTTGATTAAGATACAATTCCAAATGTGTGCAAAGTTCAATAAAAAAAATTGCATATTATTGTTTACTTGTATGTATGTACGTTATGCATTTGTTATTATTCCTTGTTTACCATGCGCCAATCACAACAATTGGAAACAGAAACACAGTCACCAAAAAAATAAAGAAGCCCGTAAATTGTACAATATGTAATACCCCATCTCTTTCGCGCTCGCTACTCTTATCAAGGTATAACTGTCATGGGTGCTCGCATGCTATCATATGAGTGTGTGAGTTTCTATTTCATGGATAGAATATGTGTGATTGTTTGTTGGGTTAGTGACGATTGCTTAAGCCTCTTATGCTCAAAATTTTCAACCGATTTGGGTAAATGTGTACACCTTTAAATGAATACTTTTCAAATGGTATATTTTTTGTCAAAATCGGTTGTTTACTGTCAGCGTAGCAGCGGTCACAAAATTAGGCTATCCTATTAATACATATGTAAAATAAATGCAGCCACAAAATAAAAGTATACTACATTAAGGGAACGATTGAGCACTGATGCAACTCTAGTTTAGACATTTTTGCATGTAGTTTTTAGTAAAAAGAAATTCATAGATGGATAAACTTTTTTCAGTTCTTGGGGCTAGTTTATCAGTTTCTGAAATAAAATCAGTTTTGAAAAAAAATAGAAATTGAAAAGAAAAGAAAAGAACCCTGCACGAGGTTGAATGCTCCTTATATGAACCATAAATTATATTATATATATTCTTCGGTGGCTCGATATGGACATATGCGGAACATTTTATTAGAATTGATAAAAAATTAGAAGTTTATACTAAAACATAAAAAATTCCATACAAAAATGCAAAGAATTGGTGGATATATATGGAATATTCTGTAAGGATGCTTTTCTAGTCTAATTAAGAACATAAATATCTGAAGAGGAATAAGGAGAGTTCAAATACTTCTATAAATTTGTTCTCTTATAGTCCCCGAGATCTGTTCGTACGACCATACGGTGGGGCAGACAGTTGGGCAAACGAAAACATCTAAATCGAGTCGTCTTCCGATGCTGGTTAGGAATTTACATACTTCATACGGCCTGCCACGGCTCCTTCTGCCTTTTATATATATTTTCAGAAACTTAAACTTATACCCTTTTTACGTATGGGAGGCTATAGAAACATTGCGACTTTTGTATCCATTAAACTGTTTTAGACTAAGTGCGCATCTAATTATTGTTTCATTTGCTCTTCAAATGTGGCAAAGAAATTCTTCTAAATTTTATGCTCTTTTCATACCAATCAGTAAAATATTTCTGTAAAAGCTGTGCATTTATATTGCCTTCGTATCTTGCTAAACAACCACAAATTTTATAGCTGACAACTTCAAGTCAATCTAATGTCCTTGTTGTTGTCAGTAAGAGCTCAATAGCCAACATGATGTCAGTATGAATTACTGCTTGAAGGATTTTTAAATTTTTTCGTACATATATTATATGCATACTGTCCAGGCAAATTGCATATATATTGCTTGGTCTACGTTAAAATGCAAATTCTGCCCAAAAATAAGAGAGAACATAGTTTTACGGCTGGTATGTTTTGCTACCGAAGACAGTCCATCCATATCCATGTTCGTCCTTGTCCACTTGTCCAATGCTGCTTTCTTTCACTTCTCCTCTCTGCATTGAGTGCTTTCATTTGCAAATGCATACGTGCAACTTTGCTTTTGATTTTGAGATACATACACAATATATCTGCTGCTTTTACAACTGTTTGACTTATGAGTTGATTAACACTTATTGAGTTTTTTGTACGATCTCTGCTATGTTTATGTGTAAAAGTTTTTGTATATTGTAGGTTTTACTTTTAATTTTTCATTTTTTCCTATTTATGAATTGCCACTCAAAATCTTTTTGCTAAATCGAAATTTGTTTGTTCAATAGAGTACAATCTTCACTGTGGAAAGCTTGCTGCGCTAATTAAAAACTCTTAGAACAAGAGTAACTTTTAATAAAAACAGTATTCGCTTTACCATGTAGCTTTTTTTCGCTCTTCTTATTACGAGAATCAATCTACACTGCAGAAAATTCGTTTTCTTATAATGGGTTATCTGCACTAGACAGTGGGTTTACTATTTGGCATGGGTAATTCGACTATTTTAGTTGATTCGAGCCATTCTCAGATACTAACTGAATATAAATCTACAAGTTAATAACTACTACAAGTTAATAACTACAATTTAAACGAGTCGGTGAAGCACTTTGCTTTTTTCAAACTATGCACAGTAACTAATTCTGACATTTTTGTTTGAAAAAAAAGCATAATTTCACAACGAATAAAGATATTGATATGAAGTTTCAATTAGAAGACTCTTAAAACATCAAAAAATTAATGTTTTCTATATAGTCATGCCCATTGTAAGTATTACTTATATAATCCTGCGCAAATAAGATAAAAGGGTATATTTTGTTTATGTAAATGTATGTAGCAGCCAAAAAGAGGGATGATAGGCCCAAAAATGTATACGAGTATATACCGTCGATAAGCATGTCCATCTGCCTGAACGTAAAAGAACATTCTATGAAAATTACTTAACTTTGACTAGCTCTACTGGATAAACTAGTCATCGTGATGAGATGTAAAACAGTTTGCAGTTTTCTTAAAAGATTCATTAATTGTTTTTTTCTGTGTACGCCGTTCTAATCCTGCTCATCGATTACAGTCAATATTTTGTACCAATAACTCTTTAATGTGCACAAACAAAAACTTATTAAGTAGTTTTTAAACGGATTTCAGTTACAAAAGCAAACGCGTAGTATGTACACACACACACACAAATACACACACACACACAATAATGGCTTCCTCAATTTACGACTTATCCCCGCGATATTGCAACGATGTCGAAGTCGTTGATGTCGCAGCGCACAACTTCCGTTTCCGCTTTAGTTATTGTTGCCATTAGAAGGAGCTATTGTTGGTTGCCCTGCTGTTTTGTTGTACAACGACAAGGACTACAACTAATGATTCCACCTGAAGTTAAGTTCTCTAGTTCAATGCGGCCGCTTGGTTGCTAGTTCTCAGCATCGTCCTCGCTGTCGTCATCTCTTTCCAGCTCAGCTTGGTTGTATAAGAGAACAATCTGTGTAAATTGAACGACACAAATGAGTTTTCAATGTTGGTATTAACTTTTACAAGCAGCTACGGCAGCAACTAATAACAAATCCCAGTTACACTCGAGTGTGCAACAACGCTATAATGAGTGCTAAGTCAAGCAGGCCGATGGACAGACAGTCAGACTAACAGACGAACAGCAGCAGTAACAACAAAGCGTCACAGTGTCCTGCAATGCAATCGAGCGACATGCAAGGACATTCGCAAACTTGTTGTTTCGAGTTAGGTTACACTGTATCTTCATCTGCTCCCGCCGTTGCTTAAACTGCTGCGTGTCAAACGTGCTGAGTTTTATGTGACAATGACAAAACAACACCAACAACAACAACAACAACAACACCATGACAAAATAGTCACTATCTAAAAAACGGAGAAGATAAAAAAAAGCAAAATGAAGCACAGTCGTGCAAAATTGAAATACTTTTTGTTTTTTGTTTTAATACTAAATACTTATACATCGAGGTAAAGTCAAACTCAATCCCTGCAGAAGCATCAGCAGCAGTAAGGATACTATTTTCAAAGCAAACATAAAACAGACGCAATCCACACTTCACATCCTTTTACGAGTAGTATAGAACGATTTAGGTCTTATTCAATTTTCCACACTCCACACGCCTCCATTCGAAAGCAAAGTGAAGTGCTTGCTTTGCGGATATTGAAACAAAGTATCGAACGGATTTCTGCGGTTGAAGTAGAAGCATTTAAATTTTCCCATATTCCACATTCAATATCTGTGTCTATTTCAAACACAGTTTATAAAATATAAAACAGATAACACTCGCCACAATTCAGTTGGAGAAGCTTTTCGCCTACACTGCCGTCTCTAATTCCTTCGAACCTAAAACGTTTTCGAAACAATATGCCATGGCTGTGAGAGTGAAGTGGATGTGGATGTGCGATACATTGTCTGTGAGTGTGTACACAGCTGCTGATTGCAAAGTTTTTTGCTGTCCAAGCGTTAAACTTTTTGACTTTAAACTTCGACTTCTTCTTCTACTTATTTCTATACTTGAACTGTCCTTGTGTGTCTCGATTACAAAGTAAGCGGATAGTGCCGAGGTTTTGTGAGATGTAGTGCTAAATTATTGACACTTTCGACTCTGTGATTGTTTGACAGCTTATCTTAATATTCATTTGGCCAAAAGTCGAACAAGTTTTTTACAGCAATCGAAAGAATAAGCTTGTTTGAAGAATGTCAGCCGCATACCTCGAGCGGAAAAACAGTTGAAAACGATGCATAGAGCTTAGGATTCAAGCAATACATAGCTAAAGGCCGTGCAAAGTTCGGATAAGTCATTGAACTCGTTCGGAATTGCTGAACAATTCGCTGTCAATTTAGAATGTAGTTATTCTCAATAGATTTAAAATATTTGATGGTTGAATGGCTAAAGAATTTCACTGGAAAATATAAAATCACACAGTGGAACAAATTTTATTTAAATTTGTAAATTTATATAGAATATTATGTAACTAGTATAGGCAGGGTATCTCGAATTGGAGCCCACTCGGCTGCAGCGTTCTTTCTTGTTATTGTTAATTAAGCTGCAAACGACAAATTGCGTGCGATATATTATTCGACAATTCGAATAATATATCACACAAGATTCGCCCAGAGGGGAATATAGCTCCCATTTAGACGTGTGGAGTTTGCTGTTGAATAAAACTCAAACGCGTATGAGTTTTTCTAAATATTTTATTCCCTTCTACAGGAATTTTTATGGAAAATACGTGGTGTGTTAAAAATAAGGTGACTTTTTACTTTTTTTTCTTGAAAACCATTCATTTATTCATCAATATCTATTCTGCCCCCTTCAAAGTAATCTTCGCATAACTTCAACGTAACTTTCCTTATTGACCGTACAATCTTCTGACAAGAACTCACGATGCATCACGACATTTGAATCGAAGAATCAAGTAAGCAACACCTTCACATTTGACCGAACTTGGCGTGTCTATCTATCTATTTTTTTTTTTGTCTTGGCTCTTCTAGCCACTTCCTTTGGGATGATTGGGGTTTGGTTTCGACGTCATAACCATATTCGTAACCAGTTATGACCTTTTTGAGTAAATTTGGATCGTCGTTGACGTCATTAAACAACTCCTAATACAGATTCTTTGATCCATCTTTTCGATAGCAAAAAATCGTCAAGAATACCAAAACACAGCTTACCTTTATATCTGTAAAGAAAAAACAAAATAAAAATGCAAAATGGTTGATCATGTCAACCTTATTTTTTATTAGAACAAAAAAAAAATACCGTCGAATTCGAATGTACGAATGTAAGCCAGCGATATGTCACCTATTTTTGAACTATTGTATGTTCACCGCAACTAACAGTATAAACTCGACTCTTTTGGCCATATTTCCGTAGACATTTTTGAGAATTGAGACCGAAATTTGAGGAATAAGCTGTAAAGTTTCGTTTCAAGACTCGATTCGCTTTTGGACTATCCTCGTAGAAACTTCAAAGAAAAAAAAATCTTCACAATTGATGATGCGACCGAATTTTGGTGTATCGTAGAATTCCAAAGTTCGATGCCTTTACACATAAAACATACATAGCTGTCAGTGTATATTTTTCATGCTCACGCTCGTATGTCTTTTGCTTTATTGTGTGAGTGAAGATTTAAAAATCTTTTTACGTCCGAAATATTCCACCGGTTTTGATAAAATAGACATCTGCATATGAATCCCTATCTTTCCTTACCTTTCCTTTCTCTTTCTCTTTATTATATATATATATATATATATATATATATATATATATATATATATATATATATATATATATATATATATATATATATATATATATATTTTTTTTTTTTCAGTGAGGGCTTAAAATTACAAAAATATTGTTACTTTAGTTGAATCTCCGAAATTGAGTTCCTCATTGTGGTACATTATCCTATTTCTTCAATGGCTGATTTATTCGCCATATCTGATAATTTCTTAAATCTTTTGCATTTCGGTACTGAAAATACCTTAAATTGTCAAGTCTTGCATTGCTCACGTTTTTGACGCACATATGAATTAATATAGAGTCTGTCTGTTTTGCGGCTTTACGTGTAAATTTCTCTATATATGAATATTTCCCATTTTTATGTTTCCATTGCTTTAAAAGAGAACGCAGAATTGCAACCAAAATAACAATGGCTGCTACACATTTCTGAACATTTTCACGTTTCTGAACAGACGCACAGATACAGATTCAGATACATATACAAATACAGACACTACTCCAATGAACCTGGAGGATGAAAGAGTGATAAGAGTCGTCGAAGCTTTTGCTGCACGGCAACGCTTTTCAAAATTCAGAAATTGTGCCAAAATGCAGCAACACACTCCAACTCCAACTCATCCACACAAACTACAAATTCACATAGCCACAATTTCTATTTTGGCACTACGTCGGTACTCGTATACATACACTTTCTGATTTGCTATGCAGCATTTGGAAACTACGTGAAGCGACGACTGCTTCCAGATATTTTCTTAAATTCAACACATTTGCCAGCAGCAACAACTCTTGTTACACTTTTTTGTATGCTGTACGCAGTAATTTTATATTAATAAACATTTCTGTGGCTAGATGACATCTGAGGCAGGAGCAAAACATGAAGCAGCAGCAGAATGTATCTAATATCTAACTTGCCTTGAATTAAAGCTAGGCCGCATAAAAACGAAAGCACGCAGCGGCAAAAATGGTTGCAATTGCTTAGTATTGCTGCTATTAACAGCTCAATATACTCAAAATACTCAAAACAATTGAAATAGTGTTGCAAAAAAAAAGAGAAGCATACTGAAAATATTTGCACGAACAATCATCTTCAGAAATGTTCAACCAACTAACTAACGATGTGCATTTGTCTTGCTATCTTTCAGCAGACAATAACTGCCGACTCAAACTCAGCATGCAGCAGCTGTTGATGTCCTTTGGTTGTCTGGCAGGATGCATCATTATTTGCTGTCATCATTATTGTTGACTGCTGTTGCTGCTAAATCATTTTTACTTTTTTTTTCTGCTAGAGGAAATCTCAACAGAGTATGCAGGAAATTGTTTAGTGAGAGCATCGCGAACTGCATTCGTTTGCTATCTGCACTTGTACGACGTCCTCGATAGCACTGTTTCTTCTTCTTCTGCTTGATTCGACGGAAGTGGCCAACGTAACGGAAATCGGTCGAGTTGTGCACAGCTGCAATGCTTAAAGATAGATTTTTACTTAAAGAATTTTAAAAGGAACAAAATTTTATAAATTCTTAAATTAAAGTTGAAATACAAGCGGTAACTTCAGTGAAGCCAAAGCTTGAATACTATTCGTATGCACCTAAAAGTAAACAGTCTATGTATGCGGTTCGAAATGAAATAATTATTTATTCAATTTTGAAAGAGAGTCCTATCTTAATAGCTACACGCAGTCAGTTTGCACTTTGGTAGGTTTTGTAACAGGCTAAATATGAACAGAGAAGATATATATTTACATAGCACGTAAAAAAAAAAGTGTGCGGTTGTATATTCCCGGTGGGTGTCTGTTTACATAAGAAACCGAAAGTGGATGGTAGCTTTGTAATTGGGCTTTCGAGTATAAATGAAAAATATATAATAATAATACATTAAATTTTAAGCTTTGTACGAAAAAACGTATCTGTTGATCATGAATAAACAGTCAAGCGTCAGTACAAATAGATTCCTTGCATACTGAATGCTAAACGCATTGATTTCAGGTCATTTCTTCCAGTTCTCTATCGTACTTCGTGTTTCCGGTTCTCCGTTCCTTGCAAAAGTGAGACAAAGAATTGTATATACTTATCGTACGCCTCCGTTTGTTATATCACTCCTAAAATTGGCCCACTTGTGAAGTTTGAAAAACCCCGGCTGCATCAGGGAGTCTCGTATCGATTTTTCATATTGATCTGAATAAAATTTATGGACTAGCTAGTAGCTTATTTAACACTCACACTTAATGGCACATGAACTAGGCTACATCAACATTTCGCCACTGATGCCTCTTTATGGGACTATTAAACTTTGGAAATGCCTGTGACCATATATGTGTGGCATATTTTGAACATGTAATAGTCTAAACACTCAATAAATTTATGTGTTACACATGTGTGAGACAGAAGTGGTAAAATTGGGCCAGTACAATTCAATCATATCTGTCATCATGGCTATTATTACAGACACATGAACAGAAATAGCGGGTCTCTAATATGATGGTGCTTATTAGTGCCGTTTCCGTATGAATTGGCAAACACTGCATAACGCTTCACATTAATTTCAAAGAACGCCTCTCTCCCACACTCTTAAGGGTATTCCCTATTCAGGTATTTTTCTTTGTCATTGTCGCATGAACACCCGAAAATGAATGATTTTGCGGTGTGTCTGAACTTTAAAATATAATAAAAAGAGTTTCTTGTGAGATATGAAGAACTTGGTCCGTGAGGTGCCATTTTGTATGACTCAGTTCCATAAGTCGGTTTGAATCTCACGAATGGTTTGTATGAAGTAGCTCGCCAGTTGATCAATTTTTGTTGGTTTATTACAATAAACCAGCGAAAAAAAAATCAAAGTTTGTTAAGTCGCACACTCTTGTCGGCCATTGCGCGGCGCCTCTTCTGGAAATAACGAAATTCTATTGGAACAACTCCAATGTAACGTGCAATGTTGCAACCACAAATCGTTCAGTTACATATCGTGCAAGTGAGTGCAAAAAATTCAGTCTGGCCATTCTCATGTCATGAGATATATGGGACAATGACACAGCCTGATCAAAATCCACACGAAACAGTAAGTTTCGGCATGAAGACTTTTGATACTGCTGTGGATTACGCTCTCCACAAATTTCTCGCTTGACCACGCGTTACGGCGTCGTACAGTTTGTTTAAAAAAAAAAACACGATATAGTTCATAATAAATTTTAAGAATTTCAACGTGCTGCGGAATAGTGTAGCGCTCCACTGTAAAATGGTGACTATGACAGAACACAAACTTCGAAGAATCTCCTGAATGCCATCAGACACGACAAAACTATTTGAAAAATCATTTATATATGATTAGATTTTGACAATTTGGTATATATGCAACATATCAGACATACATATATGATTATCTGAATTATGATACTGTTCACACATTAAAAACATTTGTTCTTCGTAGAAAATTCGCTTACTAATCAAACGACCCTCGTATAGAGCGAATAAACTTGCGGTTGTCACTAATCTGCAAAGTCATAATTCACAGAATTTCATGCATATGTGCTCGAGAAGTATTCCATAGCTAAAGAGTCGGCAGTTAGCACACATTTTGGTATTATTATTATTTTTTATTAGCTAAAATAGAACAGAACAGGTCAGGAAACTGAAAATTGAGTGCGGCTGCTTTCAAAATGCCACAAAAACTAATATACGAGCATAAATTCTGAATTTTTTTTTTTTTTCATCGTGGGCTGATGCTTGCGTGTCCTTTGGTGTGTACTGCTTGCGGTCGAATGCGTACAAGTGGCCAAAAACTAGCGATGAATTTTACAGGCTGAAAATTGCCACCAGCGGCAATAAAAATTAGAGTAAGAGAAAAAACTCCAACCAAAAGGACATACGAATGAAGAACAGAAGCGAGTAAGAACCGCTGTTCAAAGTGATATACGAGTATGCCTCTTATATATACCCGTACATACATATATACATATATAGACCGCAGTTTAAAAGTGAAAAAAAGGAAAATTTTTATATTTCTAAGCAAAGAAGAGAGATACTGTCCGCTGCTACTGAAAGCTGCTTAGCTGCCATGTCCGGTTTGGAGTGCTGGCATCCAAAAAAAAAAAAAAAAAAAAAACAACAAAAAAAAGAAACCTGCAATTTGAAATGGGACAAGGCAGGCGCTATCAAAAACTAACAACGAGAAACATGAAATTTTCATTTCCAATGACAACCTAAGAAAAGCAAAGAGAATGACAACGTTTCTAGGCAGTAAAGTGAAGTTTTTAACATTCAAATATGCGCAAAAATAACTTCCGGCGTTGACAAACGCGATCGAAGCGATGTAGATAGACTGAAAATGTTACTGTGTGTAAGAAATAGAGGGGGAGAGAAGTCATGTTTGGACATTATACACTCTATGTCTAAAGATGACTATAAAGTGAAAGTAATCATTGTCATTTAACGTTGTTCTATTTGTAGTTCTAGTTGTTGGCATTTGGGCAGCGGAAACGCAGCCAGAAGGACAACAGAACATTTTCAAGCTGTATAAGTACTGCGGCGGTTATCACTCGCTGTCCTACTACTTTAGACTATGACTATGCTCGTAGATGGGTTGCCTTATATATTGTGCGCCTTGGTAACCCCAAATGTTTTCGGCTGACATATCCACTCGTGAAAATCTTCGTTCTATGATTTATTACGACTTTCGACAAGAGTGCCTCAATCAACATGCTTCAATTTTTGGCTATGAAGCCCTATACTTGACTCTCAAAAGCTGGTAAAACGAGTAAAATTGAGGACTTCCTTCGCTCAAGTATGAATTTCGTGACTGTCGACAGAAAACGGCTGAGAATGAATTCATATTGAAAGATTCGCTATTACACAAACATTCGACCGTCAAGAAGATTTATTGGCGTTGGATACCGCATAATTTGATAATCATCGAAAAAAGGCTCGATTCTATTAGTGCAAAAGAATGTTGGAAAACTACAACTGCGGTAATTAAAGACACATCGCAACAAGTGACAGCAATCGACTGTAAGGATTTTCAAGACGAGTCAAATTTAACAAAAATTGTTGGCGGACGGACCACATGGAGGCAAATGGTTTCGAAAAAACTGGTCAGATCGCAACCATTCCATAAGACCAATTCTAAAAGGTACGTCAAAACACATTGTGACGTTAAAGTTTTTTGACGTCTGAAGAAGCAGTTAAGGCCTTTAAAAAGCTCGTTTTGGAGATATCCACTTCTAAGTGACAAAAGTGCTTTGAAAATTACTCGTCTATCATAAATGCTCTACCATGCTCGTCTAAAAAATGCAAAATTTCCAATGTAAATGTTAGCTGGCAACTAGTAATACTTAGGCTTACCAAGGCGCGCAATGTACAATGTACAAGGCAACCCTCTTCGCAGTACTCTGCACAAGAGCCGCTGGAACTGCTTTTCAGCATAAAGCTCATACATCTCCCGTTTGCAGTGCATAAATTGCGACATCACATAAAGTTGTCCTTAGTGCTGCCGCACAAAAATAATGGAAACGAAAATTTCTTATTTATGTCCTGCAGCAGTAGTTCATCGCAAATGCTCAAATGAAATGCGAATGAATACGCTGGAAGCTAATAACGAATGTCAAAACGTTTGCTTTACATTTTTTAATATAAATTTTACGCTGCCATACAACTTTATCATTTGAATGAACAAAGGAGCGTATAATTCATAAAGAAAAGAATATCCGCATATAGTATATACTCTTATACGAGTATATGTGTGGAAAAAGATTTTTCTTTCTCTGTTTTTTGGTTTAAACAGGATTTTCAGTGCAAACACAAAAAAAAAACCGACCGCAATACGATTTTTTGTTTTTACTAAATTTTTAATACACATTCACAGGAGTAGCAGGCGGAGTCGGAGTCGGTATCCACAAAGAAAAACGTTCGCCTGTGTACGGCTCAAGCGGCGTATGAGTGACTTTTCGTTATGTACTCTATTCCTCTTTTATCGAAGTATGTTTGCATTTGTATGTTTATATTTGCATGCAACTACAACTATATTCATATATACATATATCGATTGATGTGTATCGTGTCCTGTCTTGTCCACCAGTTTCCTATCCGCCCACATTTAATCACATAAGCCAACCGCAAAGCCTGTCAATGTGGCAGAAGCAGAATGCTTGCCCAGCTCATTCGCTTCAATTGTTGCCTTTGGCTTCTTACTTTAAGGCCTGCTACTTGATGGTCGGTCGATGATGGCCTATGGAGGTACCGCTCGCTGGTACGTTGCCTTTTTGGCACAAAGCTTTGCTACTACGAGTACGTTTCATTATGGGCTACCTTTTTAGCAATTCCAACTTGAGTTGATTCTTAATTTTTTTTTAAAGCAGACTTTTTGCATTTTTAGCTTTTGTTGTTTCTGTATAAATCAACAATTTCTTTTTCGGTACGATTTTTTGTTGCCTACCCAGCTTACCGCCCCAGCCATGTACACCGCAAACGTATATTGTCCATTCGTTCATTCGTCCCGTCCCGTCCCGTCCATCAATCTATCTATCTATCTATCTATGCGTCCGTTCGTCGCTTTAATTCCTTGGCAGGAAAAATATTTTCGTATATTTTATTCATGAAACAATTCACTCGAAATGATAATGATGATGATGATGATTTCGTAAACGTGGACTGGACATCACATGATGACCACTAACAATGTATCAACGTATTTTGAAGTCATACTCGTACGAATGAACGCACCAGGGTAGCTGCTTCGTTGCCCGTTTGCTCCACTTTTGGGCTCTGGACAGCTCTACGCAAGTAGGCTATGGTTTTTTTATGGTTAGTGCAATTTCTTGTTGGTTTTTGCTCCATGTTTCGTAGTTTTTTTTTACTGCTTCTCAGCCTTTTGCTGCTTATTTTGTTGAGATATGTACGTTAGTTGTTTTGTGCTGTCTTCAGTATTGACTTTTCATTGTTCAGAGGAACAATGGCCTGGTTTCGAAGTTTCCAAAATAATATTAAATCGACAAATGATTACAACAAAAGACAACTTCTACAGTCTAATAACAGTTTACCTTCACATGTAGGGACCTCGTGAAAACTGCAAGATGATTTTGTGTATGTTTTGAACCAGTTTCGAGCATTACTTAAAGTGCCTTTAGCAATCTTATACTTATGGCTCTTAGACCAACTGTTCAAGAACCTAAGGTATAGCCTATTATTATTTTTGCTTATTCTAAGATATGGTTTTACGAATTCCTTCAAGTGCCAAAGATGTAAATATTTGGTTCTACTCTAAACTGAATGTGTAATTATTAAAATTAATATTGTATAAAAAGGATGTAACACATGCTATAGCCAGATCAACTGGAAATGCAATGTAGAAGACATCATGTGTGTCAATACGCACGATACTCCTATTATAGTCAATCACTCCCCGATTTAAGGATTTTGAATGGAAACAATTCTGTTCTAACAATGCCAAATTTAACTTCGACTTGTTATACACGGACTCCTCACATAAGCTTAATATGTCATGCTGACACAAAGCCAAAGCCCATAGTAAGCATTTATAATCTGGAATTTTTTTTATAACAATCAATATCAACTTGATTTTCCGTATCAAAGTATTTTATGAGCAGATGCTTTATTTTAATTTTTTAAAATTAAATTTAAAAAATGTTGAATGGGTAATAAATGTGTCAGCCATTTATATTGAATACAAATGCGCTGCCAACTTTCAATATATTCATGCGAATTACGATATTCATATTTATTCCGTACCCTTAGAGGGCTAGGGTTTGTTGGGACGATATAACCATGTCTGTCACAATATATATAGAAAATATACTATAAAAGGAAAAGAGATAACTTTGGTAGAACCGAAGCTTAAATACTCTTCTCAATTCCGTTGTTTTCATACCAACTTCCAAGCAAATACCTTTTGATCAAAAAATACCCGAAATTTCTTATTTAAAGGAACCTCGCTTTAGACATTATGAAATAAAAAATAAAAAGATATGCTTGAAAATCGTCAGGGAGATAGCAGTCGAGCGTGGAGGCCATTTTGGATCGCACATGCACCATATTTTGTGCATGAGACCAATTTTAACGCGACTTGTGTCAAGATTGCTTAATTTTTTACAGATATCCTCATCTTTTACGCGACTGTTTGACCATAAACAAAGTTAATGTCATTTTGTAAACTCCGTATTGATCTGACATGGTCTCGTGTGCCTTTTTCTGATACCACGACTCAGGTCACCACTCTGCGGAAAGCGTTTTGACTCGATGGGGTGGAAAGAAGAAAACTCGAGGAGGGCGCTATTAATAATTGTATATTTCATCTAATGAAAATTACTTTGAAGGAGACAAAATAAATATGGCTAATTTTCTGGTACTTTTCGATGAGAAGGTAATTTTGAAATAGATAACGATGACAACAGGGGAGAGAGTCAGTTGCGTAGCAAGAACTTTTGTGGCAGGAACGAACTTATCGGGGCCATCAATTCGTATATAGACAAGTAAAAAAAAACAATATATTTGTATCAAAATGAGAAGTCAACAAAAAAATGTTGGTTTAACAATTTAAAAGAAAAGAAGCACATGGTTATGGGGCCCTAAGACCAAAATAAGGAGAAAAAAAAAACACACACACAAACTTCTAAAACAAAGAAGGGAAAGCGGTATATTTGTATATATGTCATGCATTAGAATATACTGAAGCATTTTACTAGTTTACTCTCACTTATACTAATTATAACTTGAAATCGTCGATGTTTGGTTTGTTTTGATTTCTCAAATGAAAACCAACAAAAATGTACAAACTTACATCCATTTTGCTTAACGATGCCTTTTGAACGCTTAAATCTTTGTAATTGTTAGTGTTATCAGCTATTTTAACATCTTCTAAATCAGACGTTGCATTTTAGTCTCATATTCGCTTATATTTCATACATTCACTACACATTTTCGCCATTGACGAGAATATCACACTGTTTCTGCAATAAAAGTATATCTGAGAATGTCTACTAGCTGATTCCGCTCGTTCTACAAAATATACACTCTCCTCAATTTCATTTGAGTCTAACGTTGATTTGTTTGTGATGTTTATACAATATATGCTTGGTTTGCCCTTTTTGTGCTCAAATATTTATAACAAATTCCAAGAAAACTGGCAGCTACAACGAGACAAGACGTTCTATAAAGTCTTCGTTAAAGAAAGTCTGCGAACGTCGCCAACTACGAGAACAGCGTAGTGCTGCTAGCTGCTCCTTGGCAGCTTCTTATTCTTAGCCTTCTGGTCTCCACTTTGTGGGCGTCACTGTGCACATGAAAATTGAGAAGAAATTTTGGAAGAAGGTTTCTCAATTTTCTCTTCCTTTTGGAACACAAGACAGACACAGCATAATATGACTTAAGCTGGTCAGAGTTCTTATTTTTCTTCGGCATTTACTTTTAGTTAGTTTTTTTTTTTTGTTATTTGAATTTTTTTTTTTTTTTTTTTATTCATATGAGATACATACATGTAGATACATCATCATCATCATTATCATCATCATCATCGTATGCAGAAGACTTTACAAGAAAATAGCTACAAATGGTTTCTTAATCATATATTTATTGTCCTTTTCGCTCACCATACACATTCGTGCACATCCTTTAGTGCTCCCTTGTGCTTGTCCTTGTGTACGTGTCCTCGTACAAATGCTTGTTTTGTGCGCATATTTTGTTTAGATACATTCTAGTAAGAAAATTGCCATATTTTGTTAATTTGGTCTCAGCAAACGTGTCGATTTATATTTCTCTTGCTTTTGTTAAAAAAATTTGAATAAAAAATTGAATAAAAATGATTGCATTTCATGTCAACTTATGTATTTATGGTTGCGCATTGTAATTTTAATGATTTTAACATATTTATTTTACATTATTAGTTTTAAAATAAATTATGTCCATAAAAAGCGTAAAAAAAAAGAAAATTGATAAAAAAATGTAAGTTAAAAAAAATATCTGAACTTTCCACGCTACAAATTTTCCACTGTTGTTGACAGTTGTCAATGCAGACCTATAAATAAGTAATTTAAATTTGTTTTGCTTTATGGAAATGCATTTAATAAATATGCATTTTTTAAAAAATTTTCAAGCGAAATGCAATATTTTTGCATTTGTCACTTATTTTATTGCATTCATTTCATTGGGTTTTTGCTTTTTTTTTTTTTTTTTGAATTGAATTGGACACTATTTCTGATGATGATGATGATGATGATGCATTGACAACTGCTTGCAATACGAAACATATTAAATTTCTATAGCAGCAGGAAAATAAATAACGCACCAACAAATTAAACACTAACATTTAAAGGCACACAAAGGACTCGACTCTTCTCGTTTACATATACACTATAAATACACTATACTATGTACATACAATACTATGTATTCCCTTAAACTCGTAACTGCCTCGAAAGCCATGTAAACTTGTGAAATTTCGAACTCTCAAACATTTTTATGGGGCATAGTTTACGTGTAACTCGTAAATTTACACTTCCTCGTGAATGTATACTGATGAATCAGTTCAGCAAGAGAAAAAATACAACAATGCTGTGCGGTTTAGTACCTTTGAAACGATTAATTTTAATGAAAAATGCAATATGAGTATTACTTATTATTCAAGAAAAATAATTGTTCGAAACTTATTTTAGTCTACTCAACACGTTTATATAGAACAAGTAAAAATGAAAAAACATGCACTTTTGAAATTAATGTATACGGTGGAAGTGTGTATATGCGGTTCAAATGCCCGAATTATTGGCGTGATGGGCGTAGCATCTACATATTTTAATAATAACGATCTGCGTATGGTCAAGAAGTGTCTAAATTATCAAGTTTGAAGTCTCTAGCTCTTATAGTTCCGGAGATCTGTTGTGCCATACATTCCGACGGACAGACAGACGAACGGACGGGGTCTAACACGCTTCCTTCTGTCTGTTGCATTCATTCGCACAAACTTATTATAGCCTTGGATAGAAGGTATCAAAACTCGTATTTATTGGGTATAAGGTATGAAAATGCTGTGCCGCTATAAAGAAATTTTGTCTTTGCGAATAAGAAAGACGAGAAATTTACTAAAGAATTGATTAGTAAGTTTTTCTTTTGCGTAATACCATGTCCAATAAAATCGCCCTCAATTAAAGTCATAAAAATTAATCCATACTAAATATTATAAATGCAAAAGTTTTCCTGTCTGTATTTTAGTTTTTATCGCGAAAACAAAACTTGAAGGGGATGCAAATGTTTATGGGGAACCAATGATTTCTCAAGTTAGGGATATAAAAATTCATTATAACTTTCTACTTTTGCTGAGAAATGAAGATGGTTTCTGCGTTTTTGGCCAATCAATGTAAAATAGGGGATTTAAATCTTTTTTTTTTAAGTAATTACCTACTTTTCTATACCTATATATTTACTATAGTTGATGGTACAATTATAAAGGTAAAGCCTTGAGCGTTGACACAGGTCAATCCATATGAACGCGTAAGATAGAAAGAGAAGCAAGATTATACATATGATAGTATGTAGATTGATGAAAGTTTGGAGAAAAAGTAGGTTACTCGAAGTAATAATTCTGCGAAGTAATAATTGTCGCGGGTGCCAGCTAGTTGTTAATATAAATATTATCCTTAATAACTACGCCAATTGTTGACCAAGGTAATGAATTAAAAACCAGATTGAATGTAATTTTCGTCCTTCTTTGTTTTCATATAAAGAGTCTAAGAGTATCCATAGTTGTTGTATATTTCAAATTTTGATAGTGAAACTAAAGTTTTTTGTAGTATTTCATCGGTATTACGGAAAATCTTAATAGGTTTCTTTTTTCTGTTTTCACAGTTTGTAGTGAATATTGAAATTTTGAAATATTTTGTTGATTAAGCTTCACTGACTTCTGCTAATTTTATTTTGTTAAACATAATTTTAGTATGTCAGCAGTACAGGGTGTCTCAAAAGAAAGTTCACATATAAAAAATCGATAAAAAATAGTAAGTAGTTTATTGAAAAAATGTTTATTAAATATTAAAAAAAAAAACTTTGGGATTTTATTTCTTAAAAATGATATTCTCCAAATGTAAACCATTGCGTTCACGGCATTCATTTAACCGAGCACTAAAATTTCCTATGACGGCTCGACAGGTATTCTCCGTGATGGCTGCCATTTCGTGACGGATATTTCCTTTTAATTGTACCAGGGAAGTCGCTTTGTTGCCGTAAACTTTAGATTTGACGTAACCCCTCAGGAAGAAGTCCATAGGGGTTCAATCGGGACTTCATGGAGGCCAATTTATGTCACCTCTCCTGGAGATCAATTTGCCCGGAAAAATTTCATGAACTCGTGGTAGAGACCTGTTGGACGTGTGTGAAGTTGCTCCGTCCTGCTGGAACCATGCTCTTTGGTTATAACCAGGAAAGTTTTGCAGTTCAGGCACCAAGAAGTCGTCTAACTGTGCGTCCTCTTTCATCTTCAAAAAAGTAATGGCCGACAATTCCTTGCGCCGACATCGCAGCCTATACGGTCACTTTAGGCGAATGTAGGGGTTTCTGATGTTTGTGTTTTGGATTCGTTGCACTCCAGTAGCGCCAATTTTGCTTGTTTACAATTTTGCTTGTTTAAGATGGAAATGAGCTTCATCCGAAAACAAGATGTTGGTAAACGTTGGAAAGCGCTCAATCATCTGGTTTATGAATTCAAGCCTCTCCCCAGCATCCTGAGGCTTTAATTCTTGCACCAACTGAATTTTGTAGGGGTGCAGCTTTAAATCTTTGTAAAGTTTGGGTTGTCACGAACAGACTGAGTAACACTGTCTACGTTTTCGAACGTTCTCGAAGACCTTGGACGCCCGCCGGTCTCTTCAAACTTCTCGACCCATTTTCCAATGAGTCGACGGCTTGGTGCATCATTTTATTGACGAACATGTCGATTACTGCTGAATTTCCTACGCGCTACAGTCGCTGAATTACCGTTTTTGTAAAACTCACGTAGGCACAACGCACGGTCTGTTCCCGAGAAACACTCCATAGCGACTAAATTCCCAAAAGCTAGGCTACCGATTGACATAACCCCAGCGCCCCTCGGAATAGTTTAATTCACACAATCAGCAAATTAAATGTAAACTTTCTTTTGAGACACCCAGTATTATCCGACAGTTAGTTTGTTCTACATTGAATTTGAGTCACAAAACTTTTCAAAATTCGTAAAACTTCCTAAATTATTTAAATAAAATCGTATGTACTATAAAGCATTATAATTTCACTAAAATAAACCCAAATATCCGGCCATAATTAAATTGGCAATTTGATTTCCGAGCTCGATTTTCTGCTCAATTTTAGACAAGAAACTAAAATCAGTGTGAATAAAAATAGAAAATTAGTAGCTCTTTCAATAGCGATCTTTTCGGAATGTTTACCATATACAAAAATCATGTTGCATAATCTTTTCTTTTGAGTAAATTTCTTCTTTTTCATGATCATAAATTTTCAATATCGACAGTAGTTAACGAGATAAAGATAAAACCGTGATGAAAGCGGAGAAGTTCCTAGTCCCATGACTGATTATTCTAGATTTTTTTAAGGATTTGGGCAAAAAACTTTGAGTTACAAATTTTTCCACTGTCTTTTTTTTTCAATTACAAAGAAACTACAGAAACAATTTACGAAATTATTGACGTGATATCACAACGGTGCGTTCGTAAAGTTTCCAAGTCTACAAGGTTTTCGAGTTAACCGATTTAATGGAATACCCCTGGTATATTGTAAAAAAAATCTAACGAGTAATCTACTATTTTTTAAAGTAAATAATTTTAAAATATGTACAATTTTTTCAATTTGTTTTTCTTCTCTCTCTTTATTTACATGAAATACACTTTTTGCGTTTTTAATATGAAATATTTTATTGCTGCCGGCTTCGTGGAAATTGTTGACACCAATCAATGTAATCAAACAACAAAAACTACAAAAACAACAACAACAACAACAACAACAACAACAATTATAATAACTACTTTCAATGGCGGACTACTATGGCTGCACTTATTCCCTTGGCGCGTTGTGGAAACAACAACAACAACAACAAAACTCAACCCCAACCTCAAATCAAACCCAAAACCCACAAATCAACAACGACAATCAATGGCGGCGGCGGCGGCGGCGGCATTCATTCACTCCTTCATTAAATAACATCGACAAATGTGGTATAAAATATTTATGTGGCTGGCTTTTCCAAATGTGTAAAAAATGATTATTATTATTTAAAATTGAAATAACTGCAAACGTTATTCATAATATACGCGAACTCGAATTGTACACGACAATTGACCTACTTGGTCATTGATTTCTTTACGTATCCAACACAAAATCGAAAACCGTACCCGGATTCCTACATTTATTTGCTGCGGCAAAATATTAATAATTGAATGTGACGCCGTGCACTGAATACTGTTGCATTTCCGGCATCGTTGTCGCCATTTTGCGTATGTGAATGTGAATGTGAATGTGAATGGCTGCCAACACGGCTGCGGCGCATATTTCAAAAAACTCAACTTGATATAAATCACAACAAAATCACAAAAAATGTTGTCTCTTTGACAATCTTCTTTATTTGCATTTGATATGACCAACCCGAATGCGCTGCACTGCCGGCTGGACCACTTCGCTATCAAATGCCCACGCCTTCCAATCAATTTTCGTGATGTCACTACCAATTACACCTTTTTCAATATTTGTACGACGCGCGGCGCCCATTTTGACATACAAACCCCGACAAAAATAAAAATCAAACCAAACAAAAAAATCGACTCAAATTCGATTCGTCCGGTCATATTTGGCCTTGCGCTACGCAGCGGAGACTACAAATCAGCCGGGAAAAACTGCAACCATTGAAATGTATGCGCCCAGCTCGTACAATGACACCGTAACCGGTGAGACGCTGTCCAGCGTTTCGGAGAAGAGTGAATCGTACTCGAACGAGGGCAGCCAAGCGGAATATATTGTAAGTATAAACATGTTCAATATTTCACAACTTTAGTCCTTTAAACATACTTTCATATACTATACATATATAGAAGTATATTAAACAAATTGAAGACTCTTCAAGTAAATAGTAAATTAAAGCTTTGCAGTCGGAAATTACAAATTAATAAAATAATAATAATGCAAAATAGTAATTAAAATAAAAATTCAATGAAATTCATTAATTGCGCGCATTTCTTGCGGCAATTAAGTTATGGCGACTTGCTGACAACTGCCAGCCGTCATATTGCCACGCCCACTTTGCCTACACGCTGCATGCTGGCACATTTAATTGCGAAAATACCGCGAACGCAGAGTTGTGCTAATTTCAAGGCGTAAAATTTTATTAAAATTCCTGTTGCGAGCGAAAAAAAAAAGAAATGTAAATGAAAATTATAGAAAAGAAGAGAAGAACGTTGACTTCGTTAGAACCGACGCTTTTACACTCTTCGCACGCACCGAAACATCTACAGCTAAGAAGTTTGATGTGGGTCTGCCAATTTGAAGCCTCCAACCCGTATTCCGACTATATAAATAAGAAAGTTTTATTCACAAACTCTGATTGCGATGAGACCATAAATTGTAGAGAACTTGAAGCTTGCTACCATACAAAAACGTCAACATGCATTTCAAGTTAATATCTACAGTAAAAAAATGCGAGGGGACTACCTTCAAAAGTGAGCGTGGCTACTGACTTGCTGCTGCAAACCGGGAAAATAAATCAATACAATACAAATCAATAGCCCCAGATATTTTATGCAAAGTACGCCTATCTCTATGTCTAATTTATCATTTAGAGTATCGTAGAAAAGAACACGACTGAAAAATGGCTACAAATTCTGTCTTTTATACTATGGTTCGCGTGGCACTACTTACTTTTCCTCTATGTATGCTCTTTATATATGTAAACCCATCGCAAGACAACCAAAAATGAAACGAGTGATAATTTGACCTGAACACTCAGCCTGCCATTTTTGATGTCAGTTGTCAGCTGTCAGTTCTCATTCGCATTCTCATTCGAATTTCATATTCATTATTTTTGATAAGTTTAATACGCTACACGTTAAATAGTTGCTGAGATACGGCGAATTTGGTTTTCAACTTATTTACGGGGTGTAATGGTTGGGAAGGAAAGTGACACTTGCCTATTTTTTTCAGTGGATTATATATCCGCGTTTTCATAGACAAATATTTATTTATATATAAATAGAAAATAGTACATTCATTTATCTATATATAAATAAACAAGCGCAAATCATACACACCCATTCTAACCGTTTTTAAACCTCTTTAAACCAACATATTCACTTGATATTTTTTCTCTTCTGTTTTTTTTTTTAACTTGCACATGGAAAAATATTCTTAACCAAAACCTTAAATAGCTGCCTAAAAATGCAATTTGTCATGGTTCATACGTTTTCGAGGTCACTGTTTGCGAATTTGATGTCAAAAGTTCAGAAAATACACACTGACTGACACAAAATTATGAACAAATTTTGGACAAAGCTTTTGAAAATCATTATTTAGGAGTTTTTAAGGTAGCTGCTTATAATACTGAGTACAGATCTAGCGATTCTGAATTTATTTTCATACTCTGCAACCTCAAAAAATATTACTGAGTAATTTTTGCTTAGTATTAATATTATCATATTCATGCTGAGTATTGAAAAAATATAGTTAGTACCATTCGAACAATTATTTCACCATATTGAATGCGCTCTTTTCAATTTTTGATATCTGAATTCAGTATCGTTATCAGCAGCGCAAAAACTAAGTTTTAAATAGATTGAATGACTTTTCCATTTTATTTTTTAGAAATTTTTATAGCAGATTCGTAATCAGCAATTTCAAAAATTTATGAGATTGCATTTTTTGGACTATTTGTTCACTGTTGATCAGCAGAATCTTCGTAGCGACGTTTCATATTCTTTATAAGGTCTTAAGCGTCTTCTTCTTGTTCTACGTGTGAAGAGTATAATGAAAAAATAATGAAAATTAAAATAAAAATAAAAATGAAATGATAAAACTAGAATAAGAATGCAGCCTTAAAGTATATTAATAACTGAGTAATCGATTGCTGCTTTGGTTGCTGTTGACGATGACAGCAATAGAGTTGATGATGATATTGAAATGAAATTAATTCAGTGCAAAACAACAAAAAGGGCAAGCTTAGCAGTGGCTGTTACCAAGGATAGGACATAATTTTTGCAACAGGAAACGAAAGTGCGGCATAGATAAAAAAGAAATAAAAACGGAAACTGAAACAGCATAGCCGTCTTCACAATCTACCGCTACCGCTAGCGTCACCGCCGTCACCTCCGTTGCCGCATAATTAATCACAACGTCTTAGCTACCGCCTACACACAATCACACTATACAGAAGCCCGCTGCACGCCAATGTCTCGTGATGCGGCACTAAACAAATCGTTTCAAATTATTAAAATCATTTATTATCAGCCTAATCTTTGCTCATGCAAAGCCTTTCTCATAGCACTCACTGACAAAAGCACTCACTTGCCGTTTGCCATAAAAAACCGCAGCGCATCACTTTTCTAATAAGCTTTCGTTCTACATCCTTATATATCCTTACACATATATTGTTATAAATCAACGTTGCGCATACGTAATATTTGCCTTAAAAGCATATTCAAGCCTCGGCCGCGTATGAGGCATTTCAATGTCATTTCGTTGCCAATTACTGTCTGCACTCAAGAGCTCAAACAAACAACGCTTAAAAGCATGATATGGGCCAACAAAATGCAAAGCTTGAATAAATAAATGAACGAGTGAATGAAAGCTGTTGAGAACAGCGCGAAGTGTTTAAAGGATACAAAAAATAAGCTGAACATTAAAGCATAAAAATTAATTAGAGCACATTAATTATGCTTTGACAGCTTTTTTTTCATTTTTTTTTTTTTTTTGTGGCGGCTGACAAAAAAAGATAAAAAATAGTAAATCTAAACAAAATTCGTCATAAAATTAGCTCGAACCGATACAAATTCATTATAAATGGCATAACTTTTAACTGCAACGCATGGCGTATGCTTAATATAGTGCAACTAGTTTAAGACCCGCGCATTTGCCTGCGGAAAATTTCAACATCGCGAATATATTCAATACATGAAATTTATGTGACTTTGAAAACAGTTCTCTGGCCAGCTTATAAATCTGCGGAAATTCAATAGAGAACACTGCAGTCGATTGTGTTCGATATCGAGATACCCTGTACCTAGTTTAAGGCTTCTTAGATGAATCATAGATTTCATTCTTTAGTGGTCTGATCTTGACATAGGATATTTTTTATGGATTGCCGTCAGATACGCCAAAACTTTCATATCGTGCATAACCAAAGAAACCAAAAAAAGAATCCTACAAAATCTCTGAAACGGGGGCCAGGTTTTTATATAGATCGCCTATTAAAGTGGAGTTGGTATGTTAATTTCATACTAGAGGTTAGGTTAGAGGGACAGACGGACGTATCGATATCGAATCGTTTTCAGTTGCTAATCAATATATACTATGCGGAGTTTGGCACACTTTTTTTTTCGTCTGCTATACAGATTTGCACTAATGTACCACTTTACTATATGGGTGCAGGGTATACAAATGTGTTAATTATAACCAAACTATAATTGAGCTCACAAAACAATAAAAAAATATGTCCCTAAATCCAGTTCTCAAATAAATATCAAAATCAAATATCGGCAAGATTTGTTAAAATGAAGTTTCTGTGTCTAAGCAAAATGTTCAGAAAAAGCCTTGACTTCATTATAAAATTATTTTATTTTCAAGTTGTTAAACTATTAAAGTAGAACTGGAATATGAATGTACTCGTAAAGAACAATATTATGCGTTAAGAGATTGACTGGTTCAAATCCGAAAATCAATAAATTGCCTGAAAATTTGAGTTTCAGTTTAAGTGTATCGTTTATTTGCTTACAATGCTCCTTTTTTAAAATAAGTATAACGAAAGTGTGGACACTAGATTGATTTTATAATAATAAGTTTCTGAACGTCATTTTGCCACTCACTTGTTCACGACAATGAAAGGGGAAATGTTGAGAACGTGAATGTTGAGAATATTGGGCCTAATGGCAAGACACTGTTAGATTAACTCTCTTGGGTATTTGAGATTTTGAACACTTAATAATTTTTCTTGCGACTTATTTACTTTTTTAATGGTTTTTATGCATTTGAATATTGAATCAACAAGATCCCATATTGTTTGAAGTTTGATACCTTTATATCAAACATCGCCCAGGAAACATTTTAGGTTTGATTCTACCATTAAACCAAAACGGATGAGCGAATAATCAAGAGAAAATATATATTTTTTTTCCTCTAAATTAAAAATGTGCATCCAACTGTAGTACTTCTAAACTTCTGCATCTACTTCTAGTATAAAAAGGAAAGTTCTCGCCAGTGCTTAAGCGCAGTCATATATTTGAAGCTATTACTAATTCACTCAAATATCAATCAAATGCAATAAATATTAACAAAGATGATAATTTGAGCCCAAAACTCTCACACTTTCGTCTTTATGACTCAAAACAAGGGCGGGCGGGAATACTGCCGAATGTATAGAACAACGAAAACGAATGACTGCTCATTCGGATGTTTTCGGTTTTCGTAGTTGTGCGGAATAGAAACAAAAAACATATAATGCCATCGCGTTGTACTGGTACGACCTGCCATAGAATATGTTTCTTTGCATCCAGTGCATCATCTTTTACTCTCCCAATTTTTCCTCTCCAAGTGATTCTCTTTCTTTTCCGTGCACCAATCAAAAATAATATTCGCCTAGAAACAAAATTCTTCAATAGAATACTAGACTGGTGTTACTTTCGGCAGCTTTGTATCTACTTCAAGAGCAGCTGAAATGGAACAACAACGCGAATCTCGTATAACGCAGCTTCGTAGCATGAACACAGCAAAGTGACAGCAAAATTGGCAGGCTGGGTACGCGGCTTGAAGTAATTGAAGCAACTGGATGAAATTCGGTAATTACTTATAGAGCACCTGAAAAAATACGAACCACAGGAACCGAACTTTTTAGTTAAAAAATAAAACAAGCATGGTATTATGGTTCAAAGCTAATATTTATTCAAAATACGATCCATTTAACTCAATACAACGCTTTGAACGCTCAACCAATTTATCCATAGACTTTTTAAACTCGCTTTTTGGGATATTCTTTAGCACCTGTGTCACGGCTGCTTGTATGGCTGGAATGTCATTGTAAAACTCTCCTTTCATTGCAGTTTTCATTTATGGAAAGCGAAAATAATCGCAAGGTGATAGATCAGGCAAATATGGAAGGTGGTCGATTTTTTTTATCAAAAATTCATTGATACACTAGCAATTTTTTCATCATCATTTAACTGATGTGGAACAATGGAACAAAACGTGTTCTATGATTTAAATTAAAAGTTCGCTTAATTTTAGATCAACACATCAGCCACCGCACAAATGCAATATAAACAGCTTATATGATGCGGTGCTCGCTATTTCCAAACCTAATTAAACTTATGCGTCAAAAACTTTTAACAAATTCGACAATCTGCTGGTAAAATATTAAAAAAGAAAAAAAGAATAACAAATAAAATAAACTACGATGTATATTTTCTCATTTGGCCAATAATTAATCATGATAAAAAATTATATATATATATATATATATATATATATATATATATATATATATATATATATGTATATACATATATTTTAACGCTAAATGAAAAAGTTTTTTGCACTTTGGTAGCATATCAACAACAACAACAACAAAATCAACAAAAAAATAAATAGCAATGTTGATTACAATTCGTTTGCCCCCTCGTGGCCCCTTTCATATTTACTTTCAAGAGCTCTTTCAATGATTTTTGTTCAAAGCTACAAATAAATGAGTGGCAAATAGAAAATGGCATCCATTGAAATGGGCCAAAGAAACAAAAATGGAGAAAATTATCAAAAAAAAAAAAAAAAAAAACTCTGCATAACATTTGAAAATAATAACTCACTGCATACTTAACTCAAACTCAGAACTTTATATTTCCCAATTTTCTTCTTTTTTCCATGAAATTTTCTTGCAGGATGAGGCGCGCTCAAAAAGGCTGCCTCAACTTATCTAGTGGAGAACACGGACATGCCACCGCCGCGCTATCAAAAAGATGGCACCTTGCCAGCATTGTATCCCAATAATATGGGTAAGTACAGCACCAACATTCTTCTATACTCTGCTTAATTCCAATCTCAAGCCGCTCTTAGGTACCAGTACGAGTAGTCTAGGCGGCTGGTTCAAACTACGCTCTCAGAGTTTTGTATGGTTTGTTCTTGTTAACGGGGGAATAAACGGTAGCACTAATGCGCCGCTGATGCTGCTTTAGTTTTTTGCATTTATGTGTTGCCGATGCAATGTCGATGCCTGCAAGGACATTAGTTACAGGATAACGACAAACAGACAGACGGACATGCAAACAGAGAGTCAGACTGTGAGGCATTCATTCGTTCATTTCGTTTGCTTGCCAATTGGAAAATGTTTGCTGCAGTTGAATTATGACGCTAGATTATTGTCCTCAATACGCCAGGCAGTTGGGTCGGGTAGTAGGGTAGCCGGGTAGTCGGGCAATGGAGATACTGCCAGTATATTTGTAGTTCAATAGTTTGTTTTGCATTTTGTTTGTCGTTGGCACGTTTAATTTTCAAAGCTGTCCGCATTGCACTCACTTCCTATATACGAGCAATCACAAAGAAAAGTCAATAAAAACTGGCATTAATTTTATATTTGCACAATTTTTGCTGCTCGTTTTATTGTTCTATCTATTTCAATAACTCAAAAAAAGAAAAAAAAAAATGTTGGCCCACAGCAAAAATAAACAAGCGAACAAATATTCCCGCATTCATTTATGCACTCATTGCCACAGTTAGTCCTTGTATCTCAGTCCTTGTATCTATGTCTATTGAATGATGTGTATTCAAATTACAGTGCAGAAAACTATGCGCTTCAACTAGATAAAAACTGTTTAAGTTAATTAACTCAGCGCCAAAGTAAAGCTATCTACTTTTTGTTTCTCTCTCCCACTTTAGTTTTCTCTTCTTCTTTTTTATTTCGCTCTAGGTTCGACGGTTGGGCAATGCGAAAATATGGCGCAGTTCTTTTCACCGTTTTTGAAATCTTCTCCATTTTTGAATTCACATTGGTTTTTCTCGCTCTGCTTTTTAGTTGCTTTGGCCACAGCGTTCTATTGAATGCTTGATTTCATTTCATGATTGCATCAGCGTTGCATCTCCACTACTCCTAATAGCAACTATGGAGAGCAACAGCCTGCAGCACCCCATCACAATCTTTGTCCCTTTCACCTTTCCGCGCCTGCAACCCTCATTCTTCTTGCAATCAAAGCTGGCGCACAGAATGTAATGCAATCTGAAAATAAAAATCGCTGTTGAAATTCAATTTCTTTGCACGCTTAATTGTAATTGAGCAAGTTTGTTTTTTTTCCACTCTCTCCCATTTGAATTTTTTTATTTTTCATTTCTAGTTCTACTTGACTCCAATTGACTTCAATTCACTTCGTTCCCGCTCAAACTACTGACTCAATTGTATGTCCTTGGTGAAACATGCTTGTACATACATTCAAACAGATTGACTGTTTATATATGTATGCATATACATGTGCAGTTCTCTAAAAAGTTGTACAACTTCATTTCATTTGAATTAGTACCTAATTGTTTAACAAAAACTTTAAAATTTAGTCCTGCACCAGTACCGGCATAAGTTGACACCTCTTAATTCTGTAGCCATAAGTTTTTTGTTGAAAACAAAAACTATTTCGTAAATTTTACTTAGAGACCTGGATTATGAATCATAAGAGTTCTAGCAAACGCAATGTCTCATTTTTACATAGAGAAATATTTGACATGCTTTTTTTCGCAATGTGAAGAGAGAACACTAACAATAACTTTTTTATTACAAAGAATGTTTTAAGAGTAACGAAGACACGTGTTTCGAACTCAGCTTAAAAGTGTATGCTACTTACATCATGCTTTCCGGCTCCTTCTATGTTTGGAACAGACCGTTTGGAATGAAATGGGAATAGCAACAGTATATTATTCGTTTTTCAGCCCTATACAAACCTATGAAGGCTTGGGTTGGTGGAAAGTGGGTAATACGAAATCTCACCAACTCAACCTCAAAGAGCAACCTACATGGGCATAACTGGTTACTTGCGACCTACTCCCTAAATGTCTTTAGTTGCGATTCATGTGACACTGAAACTGAAACATGTGCGCAACTTCTCAAGCACACACGGGACCCGGTAGCACAGCTAGAAAGGCGAGTGGATAAGAATATTGTGCTTATTTTGTTAACTTTTTTTTTCTTGATATTGTGTTCAAGCCTGCAACTGATACACGGTTTGATATAAAAATAACCGAACTTTTTACTTATAAAATAAAACATTATTTTATTATCATCGTAAGAAGCTCCTTTCATTGCAGTTTTCATTTTTGGAAAGCGAAAATAATCGCACGGTGATAGATCAGGCAAATATGGAAGGTGGTCGATGAGACAAATCTATTTTTTTCATCAAAAATGCATTGACTACACAAGCGATTTTTGCATCATCATTTAACTGTTGTGGAACAAAACGTGCACACAGCTTTCCTTTACCCAAATCTTCGGTTAATATTTTATAGATTGTATAGTAAGTTGAATTTAATTCTGCTGCCAGCATTCTCACAGTGAAATTTGCATCGATAGCGATTATTTCACTTAATTTTTCCACTAACTTAGCAAGATTAGATGCTTCGGGTCGTCCAGGTCTTAGATCATAATTTAAATCATCACGATCGTTTCTAAATCGTGTGAACCACTTGTAAACTTGAATACGAATCAAACAAATCATCATCATAAACTTTTTTTAACAATTCGTAATTCACAGCTAATTTTTTACCGTGTTTAGAACAAAATTTAATATTTGCTCATTTGTTTTTACGAACTACAAAAACTGCTGTTATTCAAACGTGTGTCATTTTGTAGCCTGTCAAACGATTAGCTGCCTTCAAAACAAGAAAAATGTGCCTTTCTAGCACTGCCAACATTTAATAAATGGCGCTACGTGTTCTATGATTTAAATGAAAAGTTCGGTTATTTTTAGATCAAACCTTATAAAGTTTTTAGTTTTCACCTGCAGTTGAATTGCAAATAGTATTACAATGGATCATCAAATCGCTGCACGTTGTCTTGTTTCACACTTATCACCCTAACGATTTGCATCAATATACTCCATGCCGACGGTTTCTCGATAAAAACAAATTATTCATAAGTCAGTTTCCCGCCTTAAAAAACCTTAAATAAATATCATATTTCTACTAGGGCTGCATAAATAAAATTAGTGGTTCACAACACTGAATCGAGTAAAACATACAAAGCCTATTCCGAAAGTTATTTTAACATGAAAATTAATTTAAGTATGAAAATTTTAAAACTGTATTGCAAACGTACCTATTCCTATTTGTTCTGCATATCGTTTTAAAATCAGTTGCTGATGACAGTTAAATACTTTGTAACTCAAAAAACAACAAACGTTCAAAAATTTTTCAAATCCATATACATAATTCGCAAAGATTTCTAAAATTGTTTGCTATTTGTTAAATCTGTGTAATCGAACTCAATTAACTGCAAACGTACCATGCATGGCTGAGGAAAAGTGTCCAAATCTGACAAAAAATTTGTTATCGTCTTTTCCAATACTACCGAGGTTAAAATTTTCATACTTTAAGTTGAAAAAAGTTGAGACGACTAGGAGTCTCTCGTTAAGGTATGACAATACGTTTTATTGTTGACGGTTTTGAAATCTTCAAGCGTTAAAATGATTAGAGAAGATTGTGTAAAAATGGAAACAAGAGTTGAGGTCTTGTAACATTCGATAATGCAGTGTATGCATTTTGTTGTTCCATTTTAGATTGTTATTTAAGTTTCTACAACGTTACGAATAGACTGTGAACAGCCTCATTACAGTGAATACTACATACATATATATAATTTTTAATCAGTCGTAAAAAATCAAGTCAATAGCTTACACTATTACTTGGAATCGCCCATTCGTGTTTATATATGTTTGTATAAATCTGTATATATGTGTGCTAAAATCACATCTTGGCTTATTTTCTCTTTTTTTGTCAATTTTTTCACTCTGCCTCTCTCTCTCTCTCTATCTCTCTCTCTTTCTATCTATCTCTCTCTCTTTCTATCTCTCTCACTGTGTTTCTCTGTGTCGTCGACATCCTTCGAGTTGTTCGCTAATTTTCAAAGCATTCGAGCTTTGAGTTTATGTCATAAAAGTACATCGCGTCAGTCTCATTCGTTCCCAAGTCGCGCAACGCAATAAAAATACAATTTACCACAAGTTATTCATCTAATTTTTTTTTTTTTGTTTTTTATTTTTATGATAGTTTGCTCTATTTTCTCCAAAGATGGCATACTAGTATAGTATTTTCTTCATTATGCCAACTTAAAATATATAAAATCCTGAGTAAATAATAGTGGAGCATGAAAAGAATAGAGCTCAAATAAAAATGGAAGAAAATAAGCTAAATCTAAAGAAACTAAAGAAACTAAGTATGCGACATAAAAGCGCGCTAGCACTCAAAACGAATTACACTTAAAATAACATTATTAACTGAAACCAGCAAGCAGCAAGCTCCAAGAAAAGCGACAGGACGAAAGTACAAAAGAAATGCGGTACTTACATTCTAGTGGTAGTTGTTGAATGGCAACTATGAGCGATAAAGACAGACAGACAGAGAGAGAGCGAGAGAGAGAGATAGCTAGTGAGTATTTGAACAAAAAAAGAAAAAGGAAGTTGCAGCGAGCGCACCAATTGCTCTTTGAGTGTATAAGTGTACTTATGTCCTTAAGTAAGAACAATACATATAACCTCTATAGCTGATGATGTATCATACAAGCAGCTACTACCTTACCATAAGACTCAAATTTTCAATTCAGAACATCGAGCATATGTCGTCATCGACCTCAAGAGATTACAATAATAAAAATACATTAGCTGCATGGAAGACTTGCCTAAGTAAACTCAGTACAACTCAATTCAAGCTACATTTGATGTAGTGTACATACTTACCAACACATTTCACTCACACATGTCAACACTTAACGTGATTGCTAAAGTTTATAGATATCTGAACACTTGGACTCACTTTAAGCTGATTTATTAACTGAAATTGATCATAATTACCTTATAATAAAAAATATATTAAGAACTTTTCTGTGATTGAATTCCACCAAAAGGAAAAGTAGTATTAGATACAAGTATTCCATTACTATACAAGATAAAACGACTGCTTCTGTAAACAAAAAAATAGGAATTGGGATGCATGACAAGTTACACAGTTTCTTTGCGAGACAGTAACAGCAAGTAACAGTAACAGCAATGGTCTCTCCTGGATAATGTAAGCCCCACATGTGACAATTTAGCATATTAACGTTTCCGACAGATGGAAATATTCCTAATCGAAAAAGAATATTTACAGAACGACATAACATAGACGATAAGCAACATAGATGATATTTCTGCAATCTACTGAACAGCTATAAAGCGTTGAGCTGTGATAAAGCGATTGATTTAATAAATGGTTTTGATTCGAACCATTTTTAAAGTGAAACTTCTTATGGCGCGATATGACGGGTAACTTAGATCTTTTTTATAACGGAAGTAACTTTTTCACGCGGAAATAAAGTTCAGTGGAAAAAATTGGTCATGCGTTCGTAAATCAACTATTGCTCATGCATTCATGTGCTCGCGCGTACTAATGCCAAGGTAAGAATTCCAAAGCTGCAATCGAAAAAAAAATGGAATGCTATGTCAAAGGTAACAGCTGTTAGAAAGCGAGATTATTCGCCTGAACTCCAGACTGACGTTGTTGTCCCAGATACACAAACTTACTACAACATTGAAATTGAAATTGCACACACTCACAGACCGTCCAAGATGTGCTGATAGCTTGCGAGTGGATACCAAGTACTTCGCCGTGTCCTTGTTCACAGCTAGATCCATGAGGCCTGACGTTTTCTCATGGTATTTTGAAGTCGTGAATTCACGCCTGCAGTATTCTTTCTTCCACAGAGTGTAAACACTGTGTGTGTAGCTCCTTATTTCTTGTTCCATATCTTGGAACCAAGCTACTCTAACAAAATTAATCATCTGTGTATGCGTTTGAAATTCAAACGAGTATGTCATTAGATGCTGCTAATGGACATGTACAAAAACATCTTCGCTTAATTTCAAACTAAATATTTGTGCGAGTATATATACGCGTATATGCTTACTAGTTTTGTAGTTACAATAATTTTTTTAGGCCAAACACCCAACGAAACTAGGGAAATGCATTTTTCTTGTAGCTTGCGAAATAACTTTGTCATCTATTGTTTCTTGTTAACAGCGACAAGAAAACTGTCTTTGGCAAATCCTCCGACCCACAAAACAGCAATAGACAATAAACGTTCGCATATTGTGCAATTGTTAAAAATGAAGCAACCAGGAGCAGGACAAAAGCGGAAACGGAACTGAGTCTGTTCTGCATGTGACTTAAATGTGATGTGAATGTGTCTGAGTGATATACGTGCCTACCTACCTACATACTCGTATATGTTGTTTATGTGCTATCCTTGTAGCAATTTTCGACAAGCCGTAAAAGAAGAGCAAACATTTTCAATTCTACGGCACATTCTGACGTAAACGTAATATTTTTGCAAAAAGAATGTAAAACGATGCAAAGACTGTAGAAAATGTGTCACAGTTGCAACTATTTTGTGTGCTTAAAGGACTGTCATTGTTGTAGTTGTTGTTTTTGTTATTGTTGTTGTAATGTCTCTAAGCGTCTTGCCGGTAAATTCTTAAAAATTTGCTGCTGATGCTTTTGCTTCGTGCAAGACATCGTACTATCGCCTCCAAAGTAAAAGTATAAGTGCAGCCGCTGGGCTCAATGCTTGACAAGCTGATGTCTACAACTGAGAAGAATAGCTTAACCACTGACGCTGCTGTTGATGATGACGATGATGACGATGATGATGATGATGATTATGATTATGAAGAGAATAATGTGAAAATATGGCAGACGGAAACGGAAACGTTGAAAGGTAGCAAAACCGTTGGGAAATAGCAACGAACGCAACAAAAACAAAAACATGAACTGAATGTGAGATAAAAAGGAAAACATTTTTAAAAGTATGAAAATTAATAAGAGAAAAGTGTGTTTGCTTATTTAACGAGCCATACGACTAAGGGCGGATTGTGGTTGTGGAGGCGCCAAGGGTGAGTTTTGGTAAATAAACTTATGGTGGAATAGGCGCCTGATGCACGCCGAGTGTTGAGTAAATTGTGCCAAGATTTGCACTTAAAAAGTGTTGTTGAACTTAATTCTGCTGAAGTGCGCTCAAAAACTGTTGCCACGAGATTAAAAAAAAAAATGCAAATAAACAAAAGAGATGCAAAAGAAAATGGCATATAAATATTTTATACGAGTACATATATGAAATGCGCTTTAAATTATATAAAATAAAAAATACAAAAAAATGGAGAAAAAAAATCTATCGGAACCAACACGTTTTATCCATATTTTTATGTAATGTAACTTGGAAATTGGAGTGGCATCGCGTAACCTTCTCAGACAACAAAAAAAAAACTTAATTTTGGAGGCCCCAATGGCTATATCTACTATTTCCATGACCTCCGCAATAAACTCATCATTTGGACTGTCTGCATAGCAGAGTTGGAGGTGTAATTGTATGTGGGGCCTTTTCGTATTATGGCAGCTATGAATTACAATGAATGCGTTATCTTACAGTGGTATATTGCAAGAGACCTTTTCATACGTTATAAAAAACCTATTTGAACCTCCGTCATGGTTTTATCAACATGGTAATGCACCAATACATACAGCCCGGGTTTGTTAAAACGTATATAGAGAGCCAAAATGTGGAGCTATTAAGCTGGCCGCCTTACCCACCGGATTTGAATATCGTCGAAAATGTTTAGGAATTGTTGACACGTCAAGTATATGAGTCAAGACAAATATATTCGAGTATACCCGAACTAACCCAAGCCATTGAATTAGCGTGAAATTCGATTATCAAACCGAATGTATGAAGTTATGGAGTAGAACACACTGTTTTAAATTTTTTTAATGTAAAATACTCATTAAACGAATTCTCTATTCAAGGACCGGTTTTTGGTTAATAATAGCATTTAATCTTGTTTGTAGTCAACTGACAACAATTAATGAACTTTAATTAAAGAACAAATTAAGTATATAGCTCGCTTGGTTTGGAAACAGTGGCCCATAGAAAACAGACTTAAGTGGTGTCCTATTCAAGTGGCGATAAGTGTACATATGTAACAATTCTAACGTATACTTCATGCGCTGCAACGACAACTTTTGTCTTTCTTCAACGTGAGCACTGACCTTATTTCCATCAGATCTTATCTTTCCCGGTGTTCTTTACATATATACCTAATTTCATCTATTCGTGTAGAATAGTTCAACCAGAGCAGCCACCCCGCCATTTTTTCTGTTAATTCGCAGTGTCCATGCTACGAAGCTGCCGAAAATGTTATTCGCATTGTTCTTCAGTTTCAGATTCTCGTATAGTAGATGTATTGGTTCGAAGTTTGTTCGATTTCTAATTGAATTTCTTGTTTTGATAGTATTTTTGATATTTATCTACAAAATTTCTAATGCAAATGTTATGTTACAGAACTTAGTGTGTGAAATATTTGCGCGCACATAGTAAAACCACCGATAGTGACCATACTTCGCAGGATCCTGAAAATTTTAGCTGAATCGGTTGGACGGATTTTCTATAGCTTAAATACATATACATATATATAATCATTTTCATTATGTATAGATTATATCGGTAATAATTTTGATTCAATAGGTCAAGTCAATGGAAAGTATTTCAGATAAACAATAATTCAAAATGGAATGAACCATTTGTATGCACATTCAGGTACGCCTAAGTGCGCAACAATTTTATTTGTATTACAAACATAAAATAGTCCATAGTCACATATTTTTATAACAAAGTAAAATTAAGTAAAGTTTTCCTTACAAATAAAGCTACTATTTGCAGCCATAAATTCCGGAACAGAGCACATTGTGAAAATAGCGCACGATTAAAAATAAAATGCATTAAAACAAATATGTATACAAGTATATTGTATATATAACTATATACTCGTATATATATATATATATAACAATAAAAATGGAGAAGGGAAAACAATTAAATAGAATTACGAAATGAACAATGCAACAGCAACAGCAACAGCAACAAAAATAACAAAACTCATCCAAAGGAAAATCTAGTTCTAGACTATTCGCACATATATACTTTTGTATCACTCTCTCTCTCTCTCTCTCTCTCTCTCTCTCTCTCTATCTATCTTTTGCTATCAATCTACTTCTTGTACTCCTTGCACAACTGACAGCAAACAGACTGTCGGTGGCAGCAGCGCAGCGTCTTTGCTGTGCAAATATTTATGCAGCCAATGCTGCATGCTGCCATTTGGTGTCTGTTTGTTCCGCGTTTTTTCGTCACCCTAACAAGTTATGACACATGTGTACACCCTACACCCTACACCCTACACCCTGCACAATGCATATTCTTTTGTTTCGTTTCGCTTTGTCATTCAGAGAGTGCTACGAAAAGAGAGCAGAACTATAGCAGCAGCGGGCAGAATACATTGTTGCAACATGTTGTCATCGCCGTCGTTCTTGCTGCTGCATAGAGACTATCTATGCTATTCTAAGCGCTTTGCTGCTGCTTTGCATGTTTCACATGGCGTATGAGCAATGCGCTGAAGACGACAACGATGGCGACAAATTGTAGCCAAAGCAGCTGCTTCCGTTTTACTTCTACTACTGCCTCTCCGCACTCTACTGGCCACCGACTGTACTGTACTGCCACATACTCGTACATACGTACATACGTACATACATACATATGTGCTGCTACTCAACGCTGCTGACATCAAATTCGTAAGTAGTAATCCATCTAAGTAGCATAGTCTTTGTGTGCCGCGCACACTGTGTATGTCCTGACAGCGCACAACTTTTAGCGCGTTCGTGCTGTAATTGTATTTATTTAATTCTATTACTTTTGGCATATTAGATTAGACGTGTGTGTATATGTTTGTGTGTCAGTAGCGTTGGCACGACGTGCAACATGCAGCGTAATTCAATGTTGCAGACTATGAGTAGCGTGGAAAACTTAAAACAATACAAGTGTGCTACGTTTATTGTATCCATTACAAAGTGAGATGCAAATTTCATAAAATTTTAATGCACAGAAGCAACGAAAATAGATGCTTTTCTATAAGCAAATATAATATTGCATATGCAGACAACACATGCACAGACAGTGATACCCATCTGAGTATTTCTTTTGAACAGCGCTTCAGCTACTGCTATGTACACAAAAGCCTGTAGTCGTATACTCAACATGCCTGCCAGTACGTCCATTACCGTGACGTGTTGGAAAGTATCTCATTAAAAATTTTACCCACACTCAGCCAACTAAATTTCAGAACATCGTTATGACTTGCTATCGCTTCCACGAATTTGTTTTCACCTTGTTTCGGCTATACAGACTGTATATTTTGTACTTGTTTTCATTTATATTCATGTTTGATTTGTCCACCAGAAGGTATAGCTCCCATTCAAAGTTTGTAGAGTTTTAATGCTCGAGTTCCACCGAATTATTATACCATTTTTATACCATTCACACATGGTGTGCAATGGTATTATCAGTTTGTCTGAAAGTTTGTAACGCATTTAAGGAGGCATCGTAGATCCCATAAAGTAAATATATTCTTGATTCGCTCGACGAAACGAGTTCATTTAGCCATGTCTGTTCGTCTATCTGTCTGTCTGGATGGATGACTATTTTTTGGGCACCAATTTTTAAGATATTCAGTTGTAAGTCGACACATAGACTTATAGACTTATAGCCCCCATACAAACCAATAAGGGGCAGACCCATACGAACCCACTACCTACTGTTTTAATTTTTCATGAAAGACTTTATCTCATCAGGCTAAATCAATTGTGCTTCATATGGACGGAGACTTCTCATAATTATCAAGAGGTGCCTCACGCCCACTTTGGGGTACGCTCCAACAAACTTACATCACACGTTAAGGTTTTTAGGTTTCACAAATTTCTGCTAAATTCACAACTTGAAACTTAATGTGAATGGTATTAAAACTTCGGTAGCAGCGAAGTTTGCGTTTTTTCTTGCTTAGATTAAATATGTAAATATCAATGTGAAACCTGGCACCTACTCATATTTTTATTCCAAGCTTATGGAGTATACATATTGATTTGTCACGACCATTTTTTCATCTAGTCTCCATACGAACACACAGTATACTTATATACGAAAATCTTCTTTATAAATATCGACTTGAAATTCAATATGTCGGCTATTTATGGAGGTCTTTACAAACATATGCTAAAGCGTAACACTCAACTTTGGAAAGCTCCCATACAAACCCAACGACCAGTTACATGTTTTCTTTTGAAAATCTTTTTTATTGAAGCCAATAATACCTTTAAAGTTATTGACGGACGATTTACATACATTAAGTGAAAATCAATGGTGGACCTGTAAGAAATTGTCCGATTTCACCATAACATTTTTCTAATATTCTTACCAAATCTGCACACAAACATCCGTTCGCAACACAAAAAATTTAAAAATTTGTTGAATTTTTGAATCCCGTTATATTATTTGTATTCCGCACAACTTTTAAGGATACCCCTATACAAACGCCCAACCAGCTTAGCTTAGCTTAGCGCGCCATTCTGTTTTCCTTTTGCTGCAACAAATTTTGTTTATAAATTTTCGTTTTAACGCCAAACACTAACACGAACAATATGGCCTACTTTCAGATCTAATACAGATCCCTTTTCCTCAGCCAATTTGTGAATATTTATATTCGTATTTCTTCTCTGCTGCTAACTTAATTTTTTTGGACCATGTGCAAAATTTTCTTTGACCTCTGCAAACAATTTTATGACGTTTTTTAATTTTTTTTTTTTTCTTATTCGATCATCAATAAATACTTGTCCTTTTCTTATTTGTAGCACTTAATTCATCTATATTTGCTTTTTGTTATGCTCTAAAGTTGTACTTCATCTTTTTTTTTTTCTATTCTCCTTAATTGCTTTGAAGTGTATTACGCAAATAAGCGATTAGGCAAGGCGGCGAATATCTAATTGAAGTTGTCGGCTCATATATGTACAAAGATACTTGGCAAACAATGCGATGCGATGCCGTGCCATGCCTGGGTTAAACTCGCGGCAAGAACAACTTGAAGCGCATTTGCGCTAATAGGCGACGAGTGCCAATTTGCAACAAATACTGTCAAAATTATATCGTGTAACAACTTCCGCACTTCAGAGCTGCGGCAAACATCGTCTGAAATGCCTACATATTGTGCGGTATATATATATGTATATATATGTATGAGTTAGATATATATATGTATACGCACAATTCTAAGAAAATTGAGCTTGAGAACCGCAAACTGGCATAAATTTATGCGCTTGTCTTCTGCGACGGTGACGCTGACGCTGACGCTGACGATGGCATTCAACGCGCAAAGGCGTGAAAACCACAAACGTAACAATTTTGTAATTTTGTAAAATAGACTGAAACTCGCAGATACTTTCATACATAGACGACAACACAGACACTCAACATGTGCTCGGTGCGTACAAGCAGAAGTACAAGGACACGAACAGGAACACGCACATAAACACGGCAAGTCAAATAACAATAATATTGTTAAGAACTTGAGCTGTCGCAGCCTGTTTTGTGCCATGACGCCTGCCCGGCCCTGCCTTGTCCTGCCCTGCCATGGCATCGACTGCCAGTGACTAGTCTCGGTGACACTTTGACAACGACAAATTGAAGCGCACCAAAGCAGAACGCTCACATTAGCAAAAGCCTTGAAGCAAGTTGCCGGCATGGTAGACAGTCTTTGAGGCGCTTAGACGTGCCATGTTCATTTTGTGATTTGTTTATTTAACATGCATGACTCACAGAACAACAGCGCCAATTCATGAATTATAGATTTTCAACGAAAACTGCTCACAAGTTGAAGTGGCATCCAATCAATGCTAACTAATTTACACAATACTCATAAGATACACGCGCGCATCTCAAAGCTCTTTGATGCGCACCTCTCATTTGCAATTGAGTTGTTGTAGGCGCTAAATTATTAGCTATCTAGTTAACAAATACGTTTCTATACATATAAATTCACAAACGCCCTGTAGCTGATTTGACAAATAATTGATTATGCAAGGTATATCCTGGAATGAGATGATTTGGCAGCACTAGAAATCAAATGGATGAAATGAAATGACGTGTGCGTGCTTTATAAACAAATAGGAGAACGCACAGATAGAAAGTCAGATGTAACAAGTTGTTAAAATAAACATCATTGTTACATTCACTCGATCAGTAAACTTCGAACTTTCTCCAAGTTACCTGACAGTCAAACTCATACAATATATTTTCCTAGATATATGCGTATGGTCATTGACGCCTCCATTAGAAATTTTGCTGAAAGAGATGGCTTAACTCACACAATTGTTGGTCACGACTTTAAGAACTACAGTTTCTTGTACTTTGTTATTCTACATTAACTCAGGGCACTATATTAATTTTGTATAGGTAGTAGGATCAATTGATGTGATTTGTGGTAGTACCTCATTGAGGTCTTGGGTATTGTTTGTATGTTTTAAGAGCATCTTCGCCTCTAAGTTTATCAAAGTATACGAATTTATTGTTGCTTTGGAAGTATCTTTTGTAATCCTTCGAACGGAACATCCGTGCGAAATATCATTACAAGTGTAGCGACTGCTCACTAAGAAATTCTTTTTAAATAGGAAAAAATTATGTTATAAGAATTCCATTATGAAGACCAACAACATTTTTATTTGGAAATAGTGAATAAAGTACAAAAATAGCATGGCTTTGTATGTAAAAACAAAATTCTTTTCTAATAGGTTAAACGATTCTACCACGAAATATCGGCAACAGAAAATCCCTTAGAAAAAAAGCTTAGTCAGAATTCTAGCTAATTAATGCTGGTCATTTAAGAGAGAGAGAGACTCATGATTCGGTTTGTAAAAGTTAGAGAACATCAATCATTTTTAACCCTTACATGCATCTTCGTTTGTATCGAAAATTTGAAAAGTTTTTATACCGAAAAAACTTCATATAAAAAACGCTATCAAAGCAATTTATCTTGTTCACATAGCAGTAATACTTAGTTTACAATTTCGGTAGCAAACATTTTCATCGAACTGAGTATTGAGCTTTAATAAAAAATTTTATTCCATTGGAAAACAGTTCAATAACTTTGCCAATATATCTTCGATTTTTATAAATTAAACGCCTTTTGATAGAAAATTTTATATTTTTATTCCGAATTCTAATTTTAGTTTGAAAAAAATTGCTTTAAAAAGTGCTCAAAAAACAAAAAATTAAAAAAAAATTTTACAATTTTCAGAGAATTTCATTCAAATATCTACTTTTTTTCATTTCAATATGATTTACAAAAATAAAAGAAATATTCTTCTTCACAAAGCCGTTAAGATGTCTAAAATCACTTAAAAATTTTACTAAGTCTTGGATGTTAATTGGGTGGAAAAATATGGAAATGGATTGGATGGAAAATGCAAAAATAATTTTCTGACAAACTAATCTTTAACCCGCATTTTGCTCATATACAGGGTGTCTCAAAAGAAAGTTCACATTTAAAAAATCGATAAAAAAATGTAAGTAGTTTATTGAAAAAAATATTTATTACATATGAATTTATTTGGAATTTATTTCTTAAAAATGATATTCTCCAAATGTAAACCGTAGCGTTCACGGCATTCATTTAGTCGAGCACAAAATTTCCTATGACGGCTCGGCAGGTATTCTCCGTGATGGCTGCCATTTCGTGACGGATATTACCTTTTAATTGAGCCAGGGAAGTCGGTTTGTTGCCGTAAACTTTAGATTTGACGTAACCCCAGAGGAAAAAGTACGTAGGGGACTTTAAATCGGGACATCGTGGAGGCCAATTTATGTCACCTCTTCTGGAGATCAATTTGCCATGAAAAATTTCATGAACCTGTTGCACGTGTGTGAATTTGCTAAAAATGCGGAACAATGATGATCTATGCACGTTTAAAGCAACAGCACGCTTCCGAATCGAAAGGTCCGGGTTGTCACGAATAGACTGAGTAACACTGTCTACGTTTTCGAACGTTCTCGAAGACCTTGGACGCCCGGATTTTGATTTTTCCAGCGTTGAACCGGTCTCTTCAAACTTCTCGACCCATTTTCCAATGAGTCGAGCGCTTGGCGCATCATTTAAATGACGAACATATCGAATACTGCAGAATTTTCTACGCGCTCCAGTCGCTGAATTAACGCTTTTGTAAAACTCACGTACGCACAACGCACGGTCCGCTCCCGAGCGACTAAATTCCCAAAAACTAGGCTACCGATTGACATGCCACCCGCGCCCCTCGGAATAGTTGCGTTCACGCAATCAGCAAATCAAATGTGAACTTTCTTTTGAGACACCCTGTATAAATGATGTATAATAAATGACAGATTGACCAGAATCGCTCAATTATATCAATAAAGTCAAACAAATCCAGAGTATCAGCATACGCAATGGTATAATTTGCACAGCTTAAGCCATTTTTTCCAGCCTTATGTATTCGATCAGAGCCTACAAATTCACGTCTCTTTGAAATGGCTTTTTTCGCTACTTCGAGGATAGCAGCATAAAAAAAATACGATATGCTTGTGATTTATTCGCGGCAAAAGCGAACAGCTTTGTAGCTGCACGTATTGCGAGTGAGCAACAACTCAGATCCTTTGGGTTTTGATATCCTGCCATACACTGGGATGTTTCTTTGCAACTAAAACGCTGGCACATTAGCAATAGCCTTGCGTTATTCTACGAATTTTCTTGAGTTCCGGTTGCTATACATATTGAATACGCAGACTCAGTCCTTTCACTACTCCTAATGCCGCAACTAGTACAATCTGTTCACCTGTTTTATGCTTCAAACCACATGCAACATTTTCAAGCTCTCAGTGCCTTTGTTTTCAAGGTTTGTGGGCGCTTAATTCATTGTAAATTAATAGCACCAACGCCGTCTGCACCGGAAACGGAAGTAGAAGCAGAAGCAACAAAAAACAAACCAAAAATGGCACCAGTCGAATGGCAGGCATTCGAAAGGATCAGCCTGCTGACGAGCTTAAGATTGTGGCTGTGGTTGACTCTGTCGAGGCTGAGGTACTCAATCTTGGCAGATAATTAATTTATGTGTGAAACAATGGCAATAAATATAAAACATAAATTAGTGCAAACGTGCGCTACAGAATGATTGAGCTAGTTAGAGTGAGAAAGACTATGATTATATCATATTCACGTATACGAGTACAAGTAGCTAAAATTTCGCTACTCTTAACTGGATGGGTGTGTCTCTTTCTCTGAGTGTGTGTCTGTGTGTGTGTATTTGTGTGTGTCTTGAGTTAGTCAATTGTTTTGGTATCTATGTTCTGGCTTCGAGTTGTTAATACGAGGGATGAGAGATGACAAAAATATTTCATTATCTCCAAGTATTTCGTTATAATGAAAGATGAGAGATGTGATATATGACTTTACTGCACAATTTAAAAACGAAGAATACGAAGATAACGGTCGCTTTTCTGGCAAAACAATTCAATCCGCTGATTCAATCAACATAAATAAATATCAATTGAAAAAATCACAAAGCGGGAAAATCCAGTCAATTAAAAGAAATCCTCCCTACTCGTCCCTTGCTGCCACAACTGTCTCCAAAGTAAAATCATTTTATGCACACCTATTTTTTATATTCAATACTGACTGCAGTTGTGCCTTGACTGTAAACAGTAAATGGAATAAACTCATTTCAAAATAATAATTTAAAGAGTTTTAATATGAAGTGCATAGTATTTTATTATCAAACTAGTTGCCGCACCAGGTACCTTTGCTTGATCAGCATCAAAATTCGAGTCGAGATTGCTATATCTATCGTTTGTATATATGAACACTGCGATGTCAGACACTATACAAAATAAAGCCAACACACTGGGTGTGTTAAAAAAATGGTGACTTCAAATTTTAGGGGCTTCGTACGAAGTTTTGCCACGATGGAGGAGACCGCATTGCTGTAACAAAGAGTATGTCAGAAATGTTTCGATGGGTGGAATTATATTATAACTGAGTGGGCTTACTTTGAAGGGAACAAAATAGATATTGATAAATAAATAAATATTTATAGAAAAAGATAAAAACTCACCTTTTTTGTAACATTATTAGATTTTAATTTTATTTGCCTTATAAGCAGATCAAGTTTTTGAAAATTTTGGGTGCCACACTCCAAATACATATAGCGTGAAGTAGTATTATCAGTTTGTGAAAAAGATTGTAACGCGTTAAAATTTGTATAGTTTTTGTCATGATTTAGCCAAGGTTTACTATGAAAAACATATGTCGTAAACGAGTACTTCGCAGACATTCCTTTTTTTTTTTCAAATTTCAAATTAAGAACCGATGTTCTACTGAAACGAACGATTTTTCTTATTTCTTGATCCATTTTTTTACTTGCTTAACATTATTTTTTCATAGAGCACTTGAATCGTTTCTATGAACTCAACTATTTCACACGATGCTTTGTCAATATACAATTTAATGATGAAGATAACTTCAAATGTGATTGTGTTTATGATGAGTTACTATCAGCAATGTTGTTGTTGTTGTTTTTGTTCTTGTTGTGGACGTCGCCTCTCATAATTATAATAATAATGGCGCTGCAGAGCGCTGATTATGCACAGAGTAAACTCATAGATTCCATGCACTAATGGAGCTGCCTTTGTTTGATGCGACAGACAACGATGGACTGAACAAAACAGCAGAGGTGAATTAAACTCACGTTCGAGCTGAGGCAGTTCATGCTCCTGCTGCTCGTCCTGGCAGCTAGGATGATGAATGCGTGTAATTAAATATGCACAGCTTTGGCGGCGACAATGTTTGTCCACAGGTAATGACTGAACGTGGCGTGGGCAAGCAAGTGTCCAGGTCTATTAAGACGACCGTAATTTACATAATGTTAGAGTTGTCGCACAGCAGCAGTTGCAGTAGCAGCAGTAGCAAAAGTGACTGCAGCAAAAAGGAGTTAATTATTTTTAAGCAGTAAAGTGAAATGAACAGACTCATACTCATGGGAACAAGGTGCGATAAATAGTTATTGATTTTGCAGGATGTGGCAAACCAGTTTACGGAACTCAACTAAGTATGAGTAGCTGTCAAATGCCACAAACCGCAAAACTAAGAAGCGTTTTCAATATCACCTGCAAACGACACATTTATGCTAAAGGCTGACATCTTTTTGACACAAACACCCCAGACATCCCAGTCGCTGGCTCTTATACGATTAAGATACATATGAAGACGCTGGGCGCCCAATGGGATATACTGCATACTAGCTATCATTGAGCATATAAGGAGACGTAGGCAAACATGTTTGCAAGAGTGTATTTCTATGGGTACATATATGCATGTAGGGTGTTTGTGTATGCAACACTTTCATTCTGCTACATTTCATGTGCAAACGTTTGGAAAAAAAATAAAATAAAATGAAAGCATTTAATTGCGCCGAGTAGAAGCAAAGTACGAAGAAGTAAAAGTAGCTTCTGAAAAGGGTAAAACTTTGGATCGAGCGAAAAATTGTTGAGGCAGGTGAGGTCCTCTGCAACATATGCAACAACATCGGGATGAACACTGAGGACGACTAGTGCACCATTGCTGATAAGGCATGACCAGGCCATAACATAAAAATACGAGCACTGTCAGCAACAGGGCAGCTGATTTGCAATGAACTGCAAAAAAAAAAAACCGAAAAATGTATCTAGCAAAAGAATAATATAAAACTGTAATAAAAGTTGGCCATGAGTGCAGCAAACGGCAAAGGCGAACGTTTATGTGCAAACCATTTTTATAAAACAAACCAATTTAGTAGCAATGCTATAAAAAATTCAAAGGAGTGTGTGTGTTTGTTTTTGTGGCGCACGATTTGAATATACAACCAACGAGCCAAATTGAATGAGGGTAAAAACCAAATCAAGTAGCCGATATGTGGTGCATTTGAGAATGAGATAAAAACAGAAACCAAAATCAAACACAAAATAGAAGTGAACACACAAAAAAAAGTTCGATAGTTGACTTGACAGATACGCTGCCCTACTAAATGGTGTGTTGGTCTATTGAAGTATATGATGCAAGTTACAATGTTTTAATTGATAGAGCCTTATATTTCATTTGAAAATCAATAAACACATATAAATCTAAATTTTTTCCTACTGTATAGTACAAACAATTGTAAAATCAAAGCTCATTACACTCTTTACGCGGAGTGTGAGGAGTACTATAATTTAGTCATAATGTTTGTAACTCAATAAAAAAGCAACAGGTTCATGTATTCGTGATCGGCATGGCATAGCTACGTCTATCTGTCAGTTTGTCTGTTTGTCTGTGAGTTTATCTGCGGCATATGCCGTCAGTCTTTGGAATGTTGGTTTGAAAGTTAATTTTAATAACCGCAATGTATCTACGAGACGGTATGGCTCCCATACAAAAACGCTTGGTATTTATTTTGTTATATAGAACATTGTTGAATTTAAACAATTATTTGTAAGCCCTGTACCCATAGAGTAAAAGGGTATATTAATATTGTGCGAATGTATGTAACAGGCACAAAAATGCGTGTCAGACCTCATAAATATACATATATTCCTGGTCAGGTCAGCATTAAGACATGTCCGTCCGTTCGACCGTCTGTTGGAACGAAGAGATGTTGGAAACAATAAAGGCTTCACGCTTACAATATTTAGGCTCTCCCTTTCCTTCTTCAGATAATGGACATTAAATCAATTTGCCAACCCCACTGTAAGAGGTGGGCGCCATATAAAAATTTCCGTATTTATAAGTTTTTCTATGAAAATTTGTTTGCGTTGGTTGCTACTTATGCTTTTAGGAACAGAGAAGGTTTTGCCGATATACAAAAAAAAAACCGTGTGCTGGTTTGGAAAATAAAATAAACTACAAAAAAACTAAGAAATCTACGAGACAAAATTCACTGCAATTTTATTAATTTTATTAATGTGCTTTGATATGATTCAATTAAGATTAGTTAGTCATAAAATATTTACCAGGGAGTGTATGGAAATGCAAAACTGTTTTTAGTTATGTTCGAATTAATAATAAATAGTGCAAATTGATCAAAATGCCACCCAATATCCATTGGAAGATCTACCAAAGAATGAAAACAGAAGTTAGGCGGCTGAAACACCCGGTGAAGGAGAAATTCGTCTAAGTGAAAACCATTTGAGAACTCGTGAATCAAGAGCAGCTGAAACATCTGAAGAGCGAGACGCAGGATTGGAAGACCAACGAAGCAGAACATCTACTGCGAGAGCAGTACTGTCAGACAACTGGACAACGGAACGCACGGTTGGAAGATCTACAAACAAGAGAATCTACTTCAAGATCAAATGAAACAACTCAACAGTGAGATGCATGCTTGGATGGCCTACGAACCAGAGCATCTACTTCAAGAGCAACTGACTCAACTCAACAGCGAGATGCACGATTACAAGTTCCACGAACCACAGCATCTACTTCAAGATTAAGGTCCGATTTGAAGTTGGAAGCATTTAATTACGATAAAGACTCCGACTACAGTACGCAACCACATGTTATGTTTGGCCAAATGGATAAACTGTGTCCATATTGTCGTGCTGTGAAATTTCACAAGGAATCGCCTGGAATGTGTTGCTCGAATGGCAAAGTCAAGTTGCCACCACTGGATGAGCCACCAGAGCCACTTCGAACGTTTGTGTCTGCAGCTACCTCGTTGTCTAAACATTTTTTAGAATACATTCGAAACTACAACTCATCCCTTCAAATGACATCGTTTGGAGCAACAGAAATTGTTAGCGGTGGTTTCATGCCCACATTCAAAGTTCAAGGCCAAGTGTATCATCAAGTCGGTTCACTTCTTCCGCTATCCGATTAATCAACGTTTTATTTATTGAGAGGCGTAGCAGCATGCGCCTCGTTTTAGCTAGTTTCTAATAAAATAAAATGTACGTCCAGATCGGCCTACTATAAGGGGTCGCCCAATACAAACTTGGCCTCCATTTTTAAGTTTTTGTATGAAATTTTGTTGTTTTTGTTCTTAATTAAGCTAGAATTCTTAAATTTGGCGTATCTTACGTCAATCCTAATGTAGAGAAACAAATCACTTAAGAATATTATCTACGATTATTATGAGCAGCTTTAATCAAGGTACAAGGTATCTCAAAGTCTTGCACAGCGTTCTTTCTTGTTTAAATAATAATTGTTTTTAAATTAGTCAACCACACACAAAAATTGAATCCAACTAATTCTGGCAGATATATAAATTGTATACTTATAGTATAAGTAAATATATGTGACATTCCAGACGACCTGGATGCAACATCCGCTGGATATTGAATTTGTTTAATTTTTAATTTTATCTTTTCTAATTATTTCATGCGCAACAAACCAATCTACAACGTTTAGTTTAGAAGTGTAGAACTTTGAATTGAATTAAAATACTGAGGTTACATAATTGTAAACCTAAAATTGGCTTTTATAGAAATACGGTTTAATGATTTTGGTGTTTAAATATGATTTCGGGCGTGTGGCTCGGATGTGGCATATTCTGGTCCAATTTTTATTTAAAATGTACTTAGTGCGAAGGCGATCCATGCTTAATCGAATTAGTCGCTCGGATGGAAGATTATGTCGGCCATAAAATTGGCGTAGCGCACGGTAACATTCACGTTAGTCTATTCATGATAAAATGATAAACCAAACTGAGCACAAGTAGCAAAATCATTGCCAGCTGACCAATTTATGACAGTTTAAACCCTGTTGGTAAAAGAAATATTCAAAACCACATCCTGTATATTCAAGCGTTGAAAAATAGGCAAAGGCAACGATTATTAAAGCATGGGGCACACCAAAATTAAAGTTTTTTTTTCCTTTTTTAGGGTTCCGTACCAAAGGGTAAAACGGGACCCTATTACTAAGACTCCGCTGTCCGTCCGTATCTCTGTCCGCCGGTCACCAGGCTGTATCTCATGAACCGTGATAGTTAGACAGTGAAATTTTCACAGATGATGTATTTCTGTTGCCGCTATAACAACAAATACTAAAAAGACAGAATAAAATAAATATTTAAGGGTGCTCCCATACAACAAACGTGATTTCTTTGCTCGTTTTTGCTCGATATTAATAACGGCAACGGCAGGTACACGCTGGAAATATTCACAGAGTATTTAGTTATATATTCACTTTAAAAATAAAAAATTAAATTAAAATAAAACAAAACAAAACAAATATTTAAGTGGGGCTCCCATACAACAGACCGATTTTTTTTATAGATAATGGTACGAAACCCTTAATGCACGAGTCCGGCTCGCACTTGTCCGTTTTTTTTTTTTATTTATGTAATACTTTGTACAAAAAAACAAAATCCTTTTAATATTACTATGTGAAGCACATGTATAACGACTTTTTTGTCTCTTGGATGCTACGTTTTAAGATTCTTAAGAAATATTTTTATTGTAAAATATCTTTGTTACAATAAAAAACTAATCAAGAAATGTGTTCTGTTTTAGCAGAATTGAAGAATGTATCAAACTCACTGTTCCTAAAATATGTACTCATATTTCGAAGTCCAGTTCACATAATCCACAGATTCTGGCATTTGAAACGTTACATAACTTAATTTCGATAGTTCGGTTCATTTACTTTGGTGGCGTCAGCATCACATCTCACAAGAAATAATATAGTAATATGCAGACGCACATAATTAATTAAAAAATTAAAATAAACAATAAATACAAGCACAACATGCACATAATGATATCCAAGTTAACTTAACTGCGTTACAAACTTTTCGTTTAACTTTTAATACTCTTGTTCGTAGTATATGTATAGGGTATGTACAAAGTGTGAACAAAAATATCAGAGAATTTGTTGCAATTCAGCAAATGGTTGGAGAGACATCAATGCATACAATGCATACACTGCGATGCACTTGAATAGGGACAAGCTTATTAAGTTGTTTAATTCTGCTTCCCGCTTTCTTATTAATAACTATGAACATATGTTATGGCTCTATTTATTACATACGATATTAATGGACATATTCAACGAAAAATAGGGAATTCCCAAAAGTTCATCATTACTTTTTATCGCCGTTTTCTCCAGGCCAAAAAATGAGGTTATTTTGTAAAGCACTTGAATAGATACAAAAACATATTCTTTGCTGTTTATCAAATATTGAAGGTCAATTCTTATCTTTAATCATTTACTGTATATTTAAAGTATTTAGAAAGAGATGGTGTTAACAATGAAGAATATATTTTTAGAAATCATGAAAAGTAGTACAAAAAATAGCAAATATATGCAAATATACGAAGAAAGTCAAATCGAACGAAAAGCATCCTATTCTCATTTTGCTGCATCGCAAATACGGTCAAAGCTTGGAGATAATGCCAGTATTTTTGCAGTAAATCGTCGAAAATTAGAATTTTTTTAACAAATTAGATCAATATTTTGTGAATATCCTATGGTTTTGGCATTATCTTTTGAAGTAGTACAGTACTTCAAAATAAATGCGAATAAAAATGTAAAAAAAAAATTAATTATAAATGCTAAATAGATGATATTTGTGTGCTTTTTTTTGTTTTATTTTGTCAATAAAAGAACGTTCAAGCTGAATTCGCACAGGCGACAAATAAAATTTTTTTAAAGGTTATTTATTATTTATGATGGGAACATAGTATAAAAACCGCGACCCAAAAGATCTATTGTTTGTCCTACTGAGTTAGATGACCTGTCCTAACCCTATTTGTTGTATGAATCTTAATACATTCTTAGGGTCCAAACTACTCACTTGCTCCTTTCTAATAAAGTGATTAGCTAGCAACTGAAGTCTGCTTCTAGCTACAGCTTCACATTCTGCAAGAATGCACATCTGATTATCGCACACATTTATGCTTGGAAGATACTGGCGTGTTTTCCCATTGACTCCCAATAGTGAGTCATTGGGCCTACAACTCCTAGGCCTGTAGCCTCTTCTGTCAAGGATCCATCCGTATACCACTGGATGGTGTGTGGTTTTAGTACGTTTGAATTTCCCGACGTCCACGATTTTTTGTCGGACCATTTAATGATAACATTCCAATCAAATATGTTCGTCTGTGTCATTTCGTCTCTAGACATGGACATTAAGGATGAAGCCTTCGTCCATGTATGGAGACGTTTCTGACAGATTTCCGAGGTAGCTTTGTCTCCATCGACTGAAAGGCTTAGGTGCGTTTCTTTTATTCTATGCTCGATTTCCAGATGAAGTGGTGTCAAATCTAGGATTGCTTCCAACGCCACTGTTGGGCACGTGCGCATTGCCCCTGTGATGTAAGCACACGCTAGTTTTTGTAGAGAGTTGAGCGATTTAGTGGCTGTCACTTGGCTCGCTTGCTCTCCCCACGCGACTATGCCATACAGTAGCATTGATTTCACTACCATGTTGTAGAGCCACAGCATGTTCTTCGGGTTACAACCCCAAGATTTACCGGCCAGCTTCCTGCACACAAGTATGGCTTTGTACATTTTCTTATAGTTTTCTCCATATGTGTTTTCCATAGGAGCTTACTGTCTAGTATTACACCCAGATATTTGACCTTATTGTTAAGTTCTACAGTAACCCCTGAGAGTCTAATCTCTTTTAATCTAGGAAGCTTTTGCTTCCTAGTGAATGACACAATGGTCGTTTTGGCAGGGTTGATTTTAAGCCCCACCACACCGCACCAATCTTGTGTGATTTTGAGTCCTTTGTTGATTATGTCACAGAGTGTATCTACAAACTTCCCACTAGATATTATAACGATGTCATCTGCATATCCTTGGCATAGTATTCCATTCTCTGCTAGTCAACTCCTCCACAGAAGGGAGCCTAGTCGTAGACTGGCCCTTCTCCAAGGGGTTAGGATATGACCAAGTGCCAGGCTACTGATCATGATCTTCTTCAGTTTTGGGAGTATAACTATTTCTCCGTTCTGCAGTAGAGCTGGAAATATTCCATCTACTCCCGGCGATTTGAAGGCTTTAAAAGTAGATATTTTTAAAGGTTATAAATATTTGTATTATTTGTAGAAAATGGGGTTCCAAATCATACCTACGACAAACGTTTGCAAAAAGGACAAATATCAAACATTTGGAACATATTTTTTTATTTACTTTGTTTGCTGCCAATTTACACCGAACATTAAAAAAAAAACTGCTCGGGGTAGTCTGCCTGTTTAAATGTCGTATGGCATTTTTTTATTTTTTTTTCGAAAAACAACTGTGCAGTTGTGGTCTTTTTTTGGTCATTCACGCATATTTCACACTATAAAATGGGCGAATGTTTCGTGCTGATGAATTTCATTTGATATCTGCAAAAAATACCTGGGCAAGAAATATTTTATTGCCTTAAGAATTAATAACAAAGCTCCACTTGTTTTACTTTTTATAAATATTAAAATTTTTGCATCTTATATCATTTACACATTCACATATGAGTTTTTTCTGTAAGTTTGTAACGCAATAAAGAAGACATCGTAGGCCTCATAAAGTATATATAGTCTTGATCACCTCGACGAGTCGATCTATGTCCTATGTCCGTCTGTCTGTCCATTTGCTAGCTGTTGCGCATTTTATAGGAATCAATTTTTAATATATCCAGCTGAAATGATATAAGGTACGGTAGCCTATTTTCAAAACCGACACTCATGCTTATGTTTTGCAAGACGATTTGAAATTTTGGTTCAACCGAAGATAACTTTTTTCTTGTTTTTATTTTTTCGAACGTGTTTACAAACAATTGTTGAGCATGACGGCATACTCGCATCGTCTCAAAAGGTGTCAACAAATGAGAAATTAAAATAAAAAAAAATACTATTCACAATAGATGCAACAGACGGAAGTTATATTTATCAAAGGTTTGCAATAGCACCAATTTACACTGTCCATTAACAATCTTGATTTGCAAAGCGTTAACTAATAAATTTCACGATTATTTTTGAGTATTAAATCAAATAAAAATCAACTTAAAGGTAAAATTTAGTACATTTTCCGCCGCAAAATTCTCTTGTTACTAAACTTAGTATCGACTTTTTCGAAAATGTCAATGCTAAATGTTTATTAATACCCAAATCGTTCTGGTTTAGACTTTTGGAGACAAAATAGACTGTAAATTGTCTATCAGTAAGGCTGGGTGTGAATTCTACTTTGTCATTTGTCATTTTTTTTATTTGTTGTTTGCCGCCGCACAGTGGTCTCTCATTTTCATTTCAGAAAAATTGATCAGATTCGTAATCAGCGACTTCAAAAACTTCGGTTTACTAAATTTCGTTTCGATTCACAATTTTTAAAAAAAAAATTGATACTCCATTTTGTTTTTGGAAATTTTTATATAAGATTCGTAATCAGCGACTTCAAAAACGTATAACCCCTGGCTAGCTTTTTTTGGTTTCTAGATCACGTCTTTAGTTTTGCACAAGTTAATTTTATTAATATAAATATTAATTATACAATTAGAAAAATGATAATCTAAGTTAAAAAAATCTTGTTCCTATTCAAATGCACGGCGGTGTGCATTCACACTCACACACACTTATATGTAGTATTAGAAAAAAAAATTGGAGCAAGTGTTGATGGTGTAGGGGGAGTGCAGTGCAGCCGATGCGCCGGGAACATCGGAAATGAAAATTTTATGAGCGCAAATTTAATAATTCCGCATTTCTCTGCCGCAAACGATAGTCTTGCCATTTTTATGTGTGTGAGTGTGTGTGTGAGTATGAAACTGCATATATGTTGAATCTTTTGTCCAAGAGTATGTGTGTGCTTGTTTGTGTGCGTGTATTGATATTAGCAAAAATGCAATGCAAATCGATTTTTTCTTCCTTCTTCTCTCACAAACTCTCTCTCTCTCTCTCTCTCTCTCTCTTTCTCTCTATCTCTGCTCTACACTGCTTTTCATTCAATTTCATTTAAAATTTCGCTCGTTTTTCCAACTCACTACATTTAAATGGTATTGATGCAATTAGAAATGGCAGCTGACGCCATTATTAGTGTGCGCAACAACAACAAAAACAACATGGTGATGATGTTGTTGTTGTTGTTTTTGTTGTTGACATTGACAGCTTTTAATGGCAGCAACATCAGCAGCAGCAGCAGCAAATTTCCATAGCATACCTTCAGGCGCAATGCTTTGTTGGATCATAAATGAGCTTGTTTTTGTCTATCTCTACACAATAATAAAAGAAAAAATAAAATTGCTTTGAAAACTAGTTCCACATAATTTACTTCTCAATACCCTAAGCGAGAAGCACATCTTTTTCACACGCTTTAAAAGTTGTGCAACATACAGATCATTAACTTTAAAATGCATTTTTATGCTAATTCGCTAATGGTTTCTTTCTCTAACTATATACAAATGCTCTTACACTATATGAATATTTCTATTCTATCGTTTTATTTGCAGTGAATGCTCGCACCTTGCCGCATCCGCGTCATAACAACAACGCCGCGTCCGGCATTGGCGGAGTCATTGCACTTGAACAGCAGCAACGCGCACGCGACGATCAAATGCTCATTCAAAAGGGCGTCTATATTCCGTCCCCGTCGCCAGCGCCACCACCAGATGGTAGCTACTACAATATGAACAGCGACAGATATCTGTCGTATCCGCCAATGGTAAGTGCGCGAAATATGAAATACTTATAATGTTTATAGATGCAAATGTGTTTCTACGAATGACCTGCATGAAACTCAATGAAATGAGACAATGCTACCGCTTCGAATCAATTAAAATGCAAAACTGCGCTTAACATGCAAAACAATGACATGGAAAGCAGGCGCTGTGTCGTCCTTTCAATAAGGGTTACAACATTTTCAGTGTAAAACTTTTACAAAAGGGCAGAGCAATATCAGCAGCTAACGAAGCAGCAGTCGTTGTTGAACGCTAAATAAACTAACATCGCATCTTATGTTCAAATTATATTATAACAGAGGAAATGAGAGGGAAGTGGCAGACGCCATCCTTAATCAAAGCTTCCCATTTCCAGAGAAAGTCAAATGTGCTACAGTAGGGTGGCGAGATAGAGAGTCTATGCAATTTTTCATTTATTGTTAATCATGGTTGAGGATTATTTCGCGCAATTAGTTGAAATTTTATGCGCAGTGCGCGTAGTAAAGTAAACTTTTGAAATAAATTAAATTCCTGCTGTAAGCAAGCAGAAACAGTGAAGCAACACCAGCAAGGATTATATTCGTAGTGAATGAGCAGAGTGCAGGAGCCTTGATGAAAGAACATTTTTTAGCGCGAACGGATGTGGGCGGAGATTTTGCTAAGGAATAGAGTAATGAATGCAATGAACTATGCTACCCGTATTATGCAGGAAATGCTATGCAACGGAAGCAAGGAAGGAAGGATGCGCATGCGGTACATGCTGCTATGGATCTGTAGTAGCAACTGGAGCAACACTAGTGTCTGATGAGCTGCAATTTTGTTGCGCGTTCAAAAATTGCGTGAAAAATTACGTTTCGCATCAATGACTGCTGCACTTTTAACATATTAAATCAATTTTTCGTGCACCATAAAATGTTGAAAATATGTAGTAGCAACTTCATGGTTTTATATTCAATTTTTTGCAAGCCACTGCCAACTAAGTCGAGTCAAACCGAAGAGAGAGAGCTTAGATTTTGCTTGTACGTACTATATATGTCAAAAAGAAACTTTTCCGCTGACACTGAGCTGACATGTAGCACGGAATGCGTTTCGACTTTTATAATCCGCATAACGTATGCAACAATGAAGACAAATGATGTGCCCTGAAAAGATAAAACGTAGAATTCAGCATACGCTTCATATGTACTCCAATAGGAAGTCCATTTATAGTTGTGTCTTTATGTAAACAAATTTGTACCCTACATCAGAGATTCCAGTTTACGTTTATATAACAAGTTAAATCTCTAGTAAAACTATTTTTGTCAGTTTAAAGAACTTATATGTATCTAAAACATATGTTTACATTACATAAGTATGTAGACTAATCATGAATAAAGTTCGTTAGTTAAATTACCCATGAAATTAGTTTAATTATTTAGGATTAAGCTAATTATACGATATACGATATACGATACTAGCCTATGAGCATTTTCGGCTACTTGGCAATATTATCGAGAAGTCAGTAATTTCTGCCGCCAGTGTACACTGCATTACCACAAACGTACTTAGCAAACGCTTTCGGACTCTCAAATATAATAGGTAACTTGGATCTAAAGCTCTCACATAACTTCAAAATCCATTGGGTGATTAAAGAAGATAGCGCAACACTTTTTTGCTTAATACGCTGCTCATCTTGTCTAAATGACAAAAGAAAAGCTTAAAGGAACTATGGGGCTTTAGCAGAGTACTATCAGCGTCTCGAACAACTATTCGAGTATTGTTCGAGACGCTATCGGATGCTGGCTGATGAACATAAATGACCAATAGATTAAATCACTGAAACAGCCGTAGCTCATCGCAGGCTTCTATTGAATGTCATTAAAGTCGGTTATCAATTTAAAGTCTCTCTCGAAAAAATTATAGGTGAAACAAGAAAATCTAGGTTTGAATACGGTACTAGAACAGCAGAACTTATTTTTTTTAAGAAATTCATAATATTATTTTACATAAAGTAATTTTACTAAAGTTCCAGTTTTCAATGGATATTAAAGGATGCTGCAAAGAAAGTAATTGACTTTTCAAGAAATTTTATTGGCGGTACAAATTAGTTCGGTCTTTTTTTTTTTGTGGTCAAAAATGCATTTATTTCAAAACAAAAAGAATGAAACGGCTAATCAAAGAATTTCCATCGCTGGTTACTACTTTTTCAGGCAATTTTCAAATTCCAACTCGGAAAATTTTTTTCTTTACAGATAATCCAAGCTTGGAGGCAATTTTCGATTTCAGTGAAAGAAATGAACATGAATTAGGCGGATGCGCCAAAATATCCGACTTGTGCGTTTCCAAATATTTTTTCATGCTCGGCTCATACGAATCAATTGGAGCCTATACCAATACATTTTATAATCAGAGCGAAATAATCTATTACTTGCTATTATACGATTTCAAGTCGACATTGACAATAACCAAGTTTTGTTGCCATTGCTCAAAATTTCAAATGTACGATGTACAAATTACAACTAATGTGCAGAAAGATTTGTCGCCCGATGAAGCTACAGCCTACAGATTCGTTGAAGTTAATTGTTTCTAATTTGCTTGGATGTAATACAAATCCGATAGGTAATTGTCGAAAAACTTGCTTAAGAGTTTTGAAAAGTTGGCTAAACTATGCTATTTGACAGTTTTCAACTGGCGTAAACTACTTTCAATATCTATTTCTTGACTTCGCACTTAGATTGTTTTTCCAGACAGACTCGGTAACGTTCAAACCCGATTTTGAAGTTCACCTCATATTTTTCAGGTGTATACTTCAGATATAGCTGAGTGTATACACCTACTACTACAATTCAGAAAGTCATACTGCGTAAACGTATTCATTCATAAAATGTTTAAAGGTATTTCTAAGCTCAGCAGAGGATAACAAGAACGCGGATTTTAAAATATAACACATTTAAATCGATTTACTATCTATAATGCCTAGATACTTATATACGATAATCACAGAATTGTCGCATTGAATGTATACCAAATATTTCTTTTGAGACGTCCCTCGACTGAAGCACTGCATTACAAACTTTTCTATAAGCCAGAAATACCCTACAGCATACTTTGTAAAAAGTATATAGAAGAAGCAACCGTGAAGCAGTCAAGATGCAGCATGCCCAAACTTAAGCTATGGCATGATGCATTTAGCACAAACCTAAAACTTTGATGCATTGGCAGCTTCAGATACGGAGAGGAGAGTTTGTTCTGTTGATATTGAACTGAACTTTTAGTACACATTTGCTGTTGTTCTTTTTTTTCTTTTTTGCGTCAAAGTAAACATTATTTTCTCAAGATACAGTTTAATATTACACATACGCTCCGTATACCAGCAACTTCGCACTTTTCGCCAACTTGAATGCTCCATGGCGCACTCATCGTCATTATTTTATATTGCGCTTCAGCGTATTTTGCTTCATTACATTAACAAAGTTTTGCATGTGCGCGCGCCATAAAATACGCTGAGATTTGAGTTGATAGTATGCGCTTGCATAAGCATAGATACGTCTACATGGTAGAAACAGCAGCAGCAGCAGCAGCAGCAGCAGCAGTAGCATCAGTGACTAAAGTGCTACAGCTCAAATTCATTTGTAGAGCAGTTAAGAGCTCAGTTCAGCAGGGCAGTAGCTGTGTGTGGTGCTGACAGACGCTGTTGCTAAATTTAATTTAGCACTGGCAATTCAGTTTAGCGCATCCCTTAGCTCCATCCTTCAGCGCGCTTTATCCTGCGATAGCAAAGCAAACAAATATGCAGCTAGCTATGTAGCAGTTATCTCTAGTATGCGAATAAAGCTTATAATGGCATGCACGGCAGCGGCTGTGGGTGACTGGCTGCCCGACTCAAATGCTTTTGCATGTTACGAGTACAGCTGCTGCCGCTGTTGTTGACAGATTGGACAACAACGTGGCGTATGAGTAATGTATATTTGAGCTACTGCTGCCGCTTCTGCAGTTGATGGTGATGGTGATGATGATGATGCTCCTACTACTAAATGAAAAGCATGCAAATTAGCCAAAGCAAAATGGCAGCAAATCCATAGAATACTTTGCATTTAATAAAAGACAAACTGAATATAGTGAGTGCAACAGCGAATGGAGGCTGAGTAAACTCGGCGTGTTCTCTACAAACACTGCATTTAAACCACAGTCAATCAAAGCTGTATAATACAGAGTTTTGTTTAAACAATTGCCATGTATACAGAGCGTTATTCGTTTTTCGCTTGAAACTTTTTATTGCATTTCAATGTTGAGCCTGTTGGTACGAGTATGTACCTTCTGATTAAAAGATACGCGGAATTTCTGATTTAAATGAACCTTGCTTGAGATATTGGTTGATACAACTGTCATGTATAAATGCTGTCAGATGGTTCGTCCGAAACAACTTGGAAAAAGTTAATGTTTGGTGCGCTTTGTGAATTTCAAAGCAATTTATTTCGAAAGCACACGCATACGAGTGGTACAAAAAGTTCAAATTGGACCGCAGTAGTGGACCTAGATATCTGCGTCTATTTACTTCTCCGACTGCCCAAGACGTCCAAAAAAAAATAGAATCAAATTTGTACCATGGAACATTAGGAAATATGTTTACATATATTTTTGTTCTTCAATGAAGGAAATATCAAAAGGCGGACTAAAGAATAAAATTTTTGTTTACACAGAAAAATTATCGGCTGCTAATACAAAAGTTTCATGGTTTGTCACTACCTATTATCAGTTAGCTTGGTCATTACAAATGATTGCTTTTGTATCCTGCTAAATTGAAAAGCGCCTTGTGAATCCTACGACTTTATGTTACCCAATGCTAACGAAGAGGACAGACATTATACTTTCACTTCTCTTTCAATTATCTTCTCATTTTTCTGTGCATTGTTGTTGCATTATCCCATTGTAAACTGCGCCAATGGCTAGTATTAAAGCAAACCGCTACTCGAGAGTATGCCAATTTGGAGCGTTTTGATAGTTTTTGTCATTGATTGTTAGACACACACAATCGAAAACTAATCTTTTTCATAATTCATGTAATTTTTTTTATTTTACACCTTTTGTATCCAACAGGATGGCGCCACAGCTCATACAAAAGCACGGCTCGCGTCCACCTTTAGTTGAAACACGTGTATTTCATCTGATGGGAGTTACTTTGAAGGAGACACAATCAATGTTAAACAATAATTTAACCGACAAATTCCAAGTACTTTTTGATCAGACAGTATGTAATGCAAAAGAGCAGCGGTTGAAATATATGTACATTTTAGCTGACACTACAACCGAGTGACAGTAAATTGCTGCAAAAGAGTTGGTCAGCGTTGCTCAGTGCTCAAATGCCATATGCTGCTCGACATTGTCAACTGTGGAATTATGTGGCGTTGCTAATGTCAGTGAAAGGCCAACACACACACACACACACACACACACACACACACATACACATGGCAAGAGGCGGAAAGAACCTGCACTACGACCATACTATGCTCGTTTGCAATCAGCAGTCATAGACATATATACATATATACATGAGCTGCGGATTATAAATCCAATGCAACTACTGTCCTTTCTATACTTTGCTGCACCGCTCACAAGTTCCAGTGATGCATTGAACATATTTATTTCGAATTATTTTCATGTAAGACTTGCAGTCGAGCGCATGCTTAGTTCTGGAGTGCAACAGAGAGAGAGGGATGGAGACAGAGACAAATAGTATAAGATAAAGAATGAGCTGAAGTTGTAGTTCTCAGATTGCTTTACAGCTCTGCAGCATAAATGAAGCTAATATAATAATATTTATGCTCCCAGCTGCCTCATGTTTATGGGATTTATACGATTTGTTAAGTTATTATTATTATAGCGCATATATATACAATACAAACACAAGCAAATATACTCGGCTAGCGTTTTCCAGCAATGGCCAGCAATGGCTTCTAGATGCCCTACTCCTACACCGCTCCCTGCTGAATTGTGTGTGTGTGTGTGCTCACCCATTTGATAACAAACGCAATTGTTGTCTGTGTATCTCATTCGTTTACTTGCTCGGTGGCTTTATATTACATTTGTCCGTCTGTCTGTATCTGTTTATTTCTACAAACAGTCAAATGATATACTACATTCATAGTACTACTACTCTATTCGTATTGTAGATATATCTAATGCAAACGCGTCTGTAATGCTAGCTGGTCCCGCTTTGTACTTGGCAAAGTGTATCTCTAAATGTGCTACTGCTTCTTTACTCATAGTCAGTCAGCATGGGACTAACCTTTTGTTTGCGGTTTTTAGTCAACGAGGGAGAAAAATTCAATTTCGGTTTAGTTGGTCAACAATAGCATCGCACTCACTCGTATACTCTCTTGGTCTTTCAATACAACCGAAAAGCCTTTGACCCAAGCAAAGACCACTTGCTGCTGCGTTGCTGTACAATGTCTTTTTATGCTTTTACTACCAACTTTTTATATATACTTGTATATGTATATATATATATATATATATATATATATATATATATATATATATATATATATATATATATATATATATATATATATATATATATAAATGTGTTGCAAAAATTGAATTATTTGATAAACATCATTAGAAAAATTACAAAATTCTACAATGCTCAAATGGCGAAAGAAGTCGAAGCCACATATGCTCGCCTCCTTTACAATATACTCCTATATATACATAAGTATTTATATTGTATATGTAAAGGATGATTTTTTAGAGGTGTAGTGTTTTGAATTGAATTATAATACTGAGATTACATAATTTCAAAGTGAAAATGCCGGTCATGTTCAAATATGGTTTCAGGCAGGTGTTCGCCGCGGCTGGCTTGGAGGTAGCGCATTCTGGAAGTCAAATTTTCGACCAATTTTAGAACCGTATCTCGGCAATGGTTCGCACAATGTTGCCTTCCAAGACCTCCAAAGTTTCTGGTTTGTTCGTATAAGTCAATGCATTCAATCGCACGATCTCGGGCAATTTAGATTCATTTCAAAAAATAATGCATTCGTCAAATGTTTCTTTCAGTAAGGCGATTGTTTGATGGACTGTATGACATGTAACGCCACCCTGTCGGAAAAGAATATCTTCAATAAACAAAGCATTCATTGAAATAATCGCTAATCATGGTTCTATAGCACTCGCCGGCCTTATTTTTGAAGAAGCAAGGACCAATGATTCCACTGGATTTGTAAATTTTAATATTTTTTTGGATGTAACGGTGCTTCAAGAATCTCTCGAGGATTTTCTTCACTCCAAGTGCGGCAATTGTGCTTACTGACATAGCCATTGAGGCAAAAATTAGTTCTGGCGTTGGTCTTTCATTGATAAAATGGCAACCCAAATTGATCACAAATGCCAATAGTGTTGCCAGATGTGAGCAATATATGACATCCCTGTCGCAAAATAAAATCTCTAAAAAAAACACCCTGTATATGTGTGCTTCTGGTTGATGTTGCTGCCATTTTGCTCTATAGGTTTATATGTTTATATGTTTATATGTATGTGTTTATGTCCGTGTTTGCGGCTTTTTTATACAATTTTCCATTGTAAATCATTTGGCTTTGAGTGCCACAAAAAAGGAGCAAAAAATAAGAAATAAATAATAATGGCAGTTGTTGCGAAAATAAATTAAAATTCAATTGGGTATATAAAATACAAAAGGACAGAACTGCTCCCAACATGAAAACGATTCGCAAACAATGAATGCCACAGATGAGAAATAAAAAATTATATTTAATTTCATTTAAGACAATGACAGGCGCTTCGACTTCGACTTGTGACGCAATTCAATTAGAATTATAACACAGCAAGTGCAGCTGAAGTGTTTAGATAAATTTAGGCTTCGCTTTGCACTTGATTGTTAAAAGAAGATTGATTCGAGTATTTGAAGATTACGATAATTTATTTGGAATTTAAACAATCAATACTGTATTGTAGTCTAGCAAAATATATCTGAAATCCCAGCAGTGAATTCTAAACCGTTCACACTTCATGTGATAAAAGTTTATCAAAAAGTATGTAAAACAGTGAAATACGGTATATCCATGTTCGTCACGTAGATAAACCTACAAGAGCCCTGCATGAATGCGACCAACACCGATTAAATAAATGAATATTTCGAACATTCATTCGTGCATTCACAGTGAAATGAGTTAACACTCCATTCATTTATTCAAAGTGTATGCTAGTGGAAATGCAATGCGAATGAATGAATATTCACAAAGCAGTTTGAATGAATTAATTAATTAATAAATACCGTTTGCAATATATTTAAGAACCAATATAAAACTCGACGAATGTTATCAAAGAAGCACCGTATTCGCTCGATATGGCTACATGTGACTATTCCTTGCTCTATAAACTCAAAGTACCATACTAGGCAAGGCTTTTGGATTCAATTGAGAATAAAACACAAAATTTGTGAAATGAACTCAAGGAAATAGTCTGCTCATCCTAAAACTGAAGACTGGATAGAGTACAGTCATGGTTAAATTGCTCTAGATGGGTACTAATCAAAAGGCGACATATTAAATGATGAAGAAATTCATTGTATGTGTCTTTTCTTTAACAATTGCGACTACTTACTACTCAGCATATCAGGTCTATTCCGAATAGCGAATGCCCTTCTATATTGAAAACCCGACTAGTTTAACAAATTTACTTTCTAACCAAATGTGCTCATTACCAAAAGTAAGAAATTGAACAGGCATATAAGTTAACCTCAATTGGATGCGTACAACATTACGTGTGCTCAGTTAAAACTTGCACTTTATACTTTTACACTTTTAAATGTCAGTATTTCTCACAGAAATATAAACCAAAATAGGTAAAATTTCGAAAGGGTTGAGAAGGTGTTTGTACAAAACTATACAAATACTTTTTTTAAACATGGTTGTTCAAAAAGCAGGCCCTGCAAGTTTGCACTTCTGCACCGATGTATGTGGAACAACATCTTGTACACATTAACTGTAATCAGTATTCATTTTTAAAAAATCATGTCTTGAATGTCAATATTAATAATCAGAAATCACATTTGACATTTGAGTAGTAAGAAGAACAGTCAACTGAAAATGGAACGATACAAGGTCGTAAAACAATATTAAATTATAGAAACTGAATAAATTCTAAAAAACAAACTTTAAATTTGCGCAACAATGCGAAACATCTTAATGGAAAGCAATTTGCAAGTTGATTATTGTCTGTCCACGGTAATTTTTGTATATTGAAAATTAGAGTACTATATTTGATGCCAACCACACGCATAGAACATATGCATAAATAGTAGGAGTATTCCTTTAAACTCGAAAATCTTCTATGACTTTTTTCGAAGCAGTTTATGGGAATGCGCCTTTGTGACGATTTGGCTATGGTTCCCAATTGTCCAGTGTTCCGAATACTTATTGCCAACTGTAAATTCTTCATATCTAACAAAGTTAATATTTGAGAAATGGTTTTGAATTGAATTGTTATGCTACTTTGGGGTTTATATCTGCTAGCATCTGGTTTCTTCAACTAGTGTAGGAAATGAAATGCTTTTTAATGATATATTATGGGTTCTTTATATCCAATCCTCTCTAAAAAATTACATCAAAACATAACTCTTCCAGCTACCCATTGCGGGTTCCAGTAGTTTTGCCTAAGTCACTGATGGATCCAAGGGGAGGAAAGTGGGGAACGCTCAAACACCTAACACCACCTCCCCCCAGAGTAGTGTGCGGTGGGTTTGATAATTGGCCAGCAGAATCCAATCAATACTCCTACACCGCTAGTGTGAACTATTTCTGTTTGCAGAGCAGTTTCTAAAAGCCCATTGGAGCATGTATTTCCTACATTGTCGTTCCCACTATTGATCAAGCACCATATCTTCGCTACATTTCCGGTTCAGGGGGAAGGTGGGGCAGGAGGAAATTGTGGTAGAAGGAAAGGAGTGGCAGGGGAAAGACAGGCAATGCACAGTGGTCTTTTCCCCGTTTATTTTGGCATAATCTCTAAATTTAAAGCTCTTGAATTGAAATTTGGATTGTATTAATATTTTACGTTCCCAAGATGACCTACAAAGTTTCATTTGATTTGGGGCACTATTTCATATAGCTGCCATATAACCGATCTGGCCGACTTGACCCAACTTTTTTGTTTATGAATCTATTATAGTGAAATTTGGTTTGTATACATATTTTACGTTCCCAAGATAACCTAACAAGTTTTATATGATTTGGGGCACTATTTCATATAGCTGCCATATAACCGATCTGGCCGACATGCAACAAAGTGTTTGACGTTTCCATTAAAAATATTATTTTTAAATTTTCTATTATATTTGATGAAAAATAATAAATAATAATTATAAAAATTCAAATTTCAGTATTCATGTTCTATTATCTCAAGTCCATCCTGTTCTTCATACTCTTCGTCGGACGAATTCTGTGTGGAATCTGGAACATAATTTTCGCATTGAATTTCTAAAAGTGCTGCTTGTAATAGAGATATAACTTCTGCTGGTATGGTGTTTCTTTTGATTGTATTTGGTCGTTCTTTTAAATAGGTACTGGCCAGCAACGGATCAGAACTATCCATGGATCTATTGAAAACGTCTGTGATATTGTCTAGTCGACTGCATTTTCTTGCGTGGCCTCTTCTGTCGCTCTTATACAATTTATTTCGGGATTCAGATGCATGTTCCCCAAGGCAGCCAACAGGCAACCAAATATCTATTATTTGGTGCCCATGTACTAAGACTTTGTGAACAGTAGGCGACATGGGGTACCAAGGATACTTTTTCTGATATGCCAAAAAACTTTAGCACAGAAGGCTTTAAACTTTTCCGAGTTTATATTGTACTCGCAGTTAATCGTTGTTAAAATAATATGAAAACTTTTTTAGAATATCATAATCAAAATTAAAAATTGATGATAGTAAAGCTGCATTGGAAAATGCTCTTCTCGCTGCGTTGCCATCATTGAAGCCTCCACTGCCATTTGAAAGAGTCTTGTCCACATTTAGGCCCATTTATTTCATCATTTTTAATTGTAACAGACTTTTTCGTGTTTTTAGTTTAAGCTTGTCGCAGTCCTTGACATGCCACTTCTCAAGCTCAATTCTATATGAGATTTTTTAATACAAACTCGAAAAAGCGGATCCAAGCGTGTAAAGGACTGATTCCATATTGAAGAGCGTATGCCTTAGCCATGAAAACCTTCGAGTTTATGTCTTTAATGTTGAGCAATTGTTTTGGTTTCGCTCCACAGATTGGCCAAGACTGACAAGAGTTGGTTCCTGACAATATGTTTAAGACTTTCCCATCTATTAGTGTCATGCGTCCAGTATATTCGACATATATATATATATATATATATATATATATATATATATATATATATATATATATGTATATATTTCTTTAAATTTATACAAATATATTTGCATGTTGCGAATCTGGGCATCCAAATTTTCCTTTTCTGCTAATATGAGGGCGGTAGTTTCCTTAATGAATTCAACCTTCAAATGTCGGCAAAATCGAACAGATTGCGGAGCCTTATTGGGCCAAATAATTTGTTGCGTCTCATTTATCAATTTCAATGGGACAATTGTAGTAACGAACAGTGAACTGTCAATTGAAGGACTATCATGGATCTGGAAACGCTGTTTGTACAAACTCTGGCCGGACGGACCATCATATCCATAGCTGAAGAATAACTTTCAATGTACCACGTTGGGAAGTGTTTCTAGACCTCGTGTTGCATTTCGAGAATGCGGTAAGATGTATGGTCCAAAAGATTTTGTAATGTTACATGTGCCTTATTTTCAAAATATTCAATTCCTTTTGGCCTGAGTTTTAATTTAGAATTAAGTACGGCCGGATATGCCGGGTATATATCACAACCCTGATTTTTTTGCATTTCGTTGCTGCTTGCAAAACAAAAGCTTGCAAAACAGCTGCTTGCAAAACAAAAGCCAAACCTTTTTCATTTGATTTTTTAGCTGAAACTGTGGCACCATGTATGAGTAAGGGAGATAAGTTGATATTCTCCTCTGAAAGTTCCGCGGCTAATTTTCTTTTCAGATGAGGACCAGCGCTTTCTTAATCACATTTTGAACGATCCATTTTATTTGCTAACGCATAATGACCAGTGATTTCTATGAATATGCTTTTGGCAAGCCATTTTGGGTGCTTTCCCTTAAATCTTTCCAGAGTTGAATTACACTTCGGCAAGTGTTTATTAATATAATTGACGAAGGCTTTCACTTTTTCATTTATTGACCAAATATTCTCGTCATTTAAATGTTTTTGTGTGATATTTTGCATTATGTGCTGTTGTACTGCGTCTTCTAAGCGATTGTTGTTGATCCAAATATCTACAAGCTCAGCACGACTAAACACATATTGTACTAGAGCATTAGTTTCTCATTAATCTGCACACTTTGGTTAATAACTTCTCACTTAAAACTTTTTGCAACGCTTTGCCATGCAAAAGTACTGATCAACGAAACACAACTACACTTGTTAAGCACATGGACAAAACACGGTACAATTGGACAGTAACACATAACAACGAAACAAATATTAGTAAACTATAGTTTTACATACCTGGACAATAGTTTTCCATAGTAATCCTTTTCACTTTTGTGTAAACTTTCGCCAGAACAAACAACCAAAGTTGTAAAATTTTTCCCGCCAATTTCGTACAAAACGTGTGGAACATAATCAGCTGACTTTAACAGCGCGCAAAACAGAACAGTATTGCTCCACATGTTAGAGTTAAATATTTTTTTTATCTAACTAGGGTGTGTAAAAATTAAAAATCAACAAAATTTTAAAATACTTAACAAAAAAAAAATTGACTTTATACCAAAAAAAAACGGAAAAAAACCACAGTGCAATGGGAAGGGCAGCAACGCGCCGGGTACCAGCTAGTATGTAATAAAAATTGTTAAATCTAATCATCCCTTCAAAAGCGTTGCCATGCAAATATTGCCAATATGAAGTTTATTAAAACTTCAGTGCCACCGAATTTAACAGTATTCTTATTTATTTAATATTTTCTGATTGTACGTTTGAGTATTTTTTATTAATAAATCTTGGGTATAGCGCGTAAAACATAAAGCTACTCCTGCAGCCATGCTGAAGATGGCTTTCGTCACTTACGTCTTCTACCATCCACATTAATATACATAATTGCATCGTATTATCATATATCTAACGCTTGTCAGAAAATATTATATAGTAGGATTCCAATAGCAATGAACTTAGGCGTCTCAATGAAAACAATTTGAATCCTACCCATACTAATCAGTATACGAAGTGTTCATCACTAAAATCTTTCAAATTTAGCTTCAATTCAATCAAAATTTTATTAAATATTGCGCTGCCTACTCCGAATTATATACCTATACTCGTATATGTATTTGCAGTGACAAAAACCAAAATTTTTAGCATTCCGTAAAAAATAACAGAGATAAAACATCGAAATGTTCGTAGAGCTTATGACAATTATTTAGAAAAATATTTTCGTAAAGCTATTCGAACAAAATATTTACATATTTTTTAGTAGTCGGCTCTCGCTTTTATTTTGACATTGCTTTAATTGAAAATATGTAAATACATATGTTCTAAAAATTGGTATGACGACAAAATACGCTAACAAAATAAAAAAATATCTTCACTTGCATTTCCGGAGCATCTTTTATTTAAATCAAAACGAATTTTCCGAACTCACCAGAAAAAAACAAACAAACAAACAAAAAAAAATTCCATGAAACGAATGAAAATTCGCCATCTAATGCACTCTCGTGCAAACATATGCATTGCATATAAAAATATTTACGATAGTTGAATATTTGACACAGTAGGTTTCATATATACATAGGTTGTATACAGACAAAATAATGGTATATCGCTGAATAGCTGTCGAATGTATCTCTGCGTACTATGTATGCTCATACAGAGGCATTCACAGCTGTTTTCAAAATTTTTATCCTGCATAAGCATATTCGTGCATATGTGCACTATTTTTATTGCAAATTTGTTAAAATATTAAAAGCTCTACAACGTCGAAACTCGTATGGTTCAATCAAAATGAATTCCCCAAGCCCAAATCTGCGTTCAGTGGATGTATCTGTGTGTCATATATTTTGTTGCTAATTGTTGACTTTGCACGCAAACATTCAGGCAGACATATGGATTTGAGACCCGGATATGTAGTGAACGGTATTACAAAAAAAAAACAAAAAACAAAACAAACAAAAAAAAAATGCAGCTCAGCGGGGCTCAGCCTCAAAGCTTGAGGTGTGCCAAATCGAATCAAACTGAAGCTCTTTGCAGTTTTGTGCACATTTTCAGTGCTTTAATTAAAACTCAATTCTGCAGCTGTGGGTGCTATGGCAACACTATGCGTTCATTGTGGGTTTCTCTATCAATTCGATGCGTTCTTTTTTTCCCCCAGCTGTGACTGCGCATTAAAATATGTTAAAAAATGACAAAGACTCACATAAAAATAATATAACATTCCGTCGCCATTGGCCTAAAAAATATATATAATAAATTGAAATAAAGCTGTTGGGCTCTGTGCAGCTTTTATTAAAATAAACTGTTGGCTCTAGCCGGTATATCCAGGGTATCGGTTTGGCTTTTTACACACATGCTGCTGCTCCAGGCAGCAGGGCTGCATACACAATGTATGCAAAGTTCATTCAATTTGAATTTCTGATTTCAACAATGCAGCTCCAAAAGAATTGCCAGTATTTTATTTATTTTATAAAATCCTTAAATAAGCGCAGCCCTGTGCTTTATGGAGTACAAATTTCTTGTTTTACATAAATCGATTGCATTTTTTTATATTTGTTGCCACATATGATTAAAGGAGTATTTTGTTTTCATACAACTTTAAGAAATGTTTTTGAGCATCATTTTACTGTTTGTACGTAGCAAAAAGAACTCTACGACCGATTATTTTCAAGCCAACCAACAATACAATGTATCGGAGACACAAAAATTCTTTGAAAATAGAATATTGTCTCCCGGGGGCAAATGCAATGAATGAGCCATGTAAATATTGGAAAAATTTTACAATTATTTTTGCTATCGATGCGTATATTATATTAATAGGATTCAACTTTTTCTTGTTTAAATCTGGTTTCATAACATTCTAATAACGACAACGTTCGTCCCTTTCAGAATGAGAATGCCACATTTGAAAATTATATTTTTGATTTGTCTACATAGACCAATATTAAAAATGTCTATAGTTGTCAAAGCGACCATTTAAACCCCCCCCCCCAAATTGGATTGATTCATTTGTTCGATTGTACGTTAAATACGTTTATATATAAAAAAAAAAATAGGTTAGAATGCAACAGAAGCTGAAACACACAAAAAAAAAATTTAGAGAGAGATGAGCGCGTGCCGATCAAATTTTGGCAAAGGCACGTTCCAAACACCGAGCACGAATTTAGTGATGACAAGCATGCACGTCCAGATACGAATAAGTGAGGTCAAATACCAAAATATAAAAATACAAATTTATAACCCGTAACATTGCATAAAAGAGTATACTATGTTTATAGAAACGTTTGTAACAGCAACAGAAGGCGTAACAAACAGACATAGAGCGTACATACTTGTATGTTTTTGAGCAGTATCAAAAGTAATGTCGCTGTAATTACGTCCATCAATCCGCATGAAACATATTAGAATAGATCGTACGTCAATCTCAGCTATAAACGAACTCTAAAAGGAATTAATAAAAATGACCACCACGGTTCCTCTTGCAGAAGCTGAACCTATTACGTAATGTTTCAGGAACCAGTGGCAAATTTCGACTGGTATGCAATGCCTACTCGGATGTTGGCTTCGATGTCATCTAAAGTTTTGGAACCATTGCTCTATATAAGTAATTTAACATATCCCCCCGACAATAATCAAATGTTGTTAAATCACACGGTCTTTGTGACCAGCTGGGAAGGCCACTTCTGGATAAAATTTTACTGCTGCAGCGGCAACAATTTCTTCTTCCTTTAACGCGTTTTATACACGTATTCTAAGCTTCTGAACATGTAGCGTAAATTACATTCTAATTAAAATTTAAATTTGAACAATTTCCAAACGTTGTGGCAATGTGTTTCGGGTACATAACCTCAAATATCTCAAAACCCTGACTTGTTGGACTCGGATTCGGATTTTACGCAACAAATTACTTCGGAAGTGACCCTCAGCTTTCTAACAACTAAACCATGTTGACCTGTGTAATTTATCATGTTTAATTTTGAAATTTTTGTTGTGCTTTTCGTCCTTTTTCGTGTCACCTTATTTAGTAGCAGAAATAGTAGTATCGAATTGTATCTTGTCAACGTTTAAATAACAACTTAAAAAGATTTTTCTAAACAAAATCTGAAATGTTCAATGCAAAATCCGTCAGATAAACTTTAATTTTTTTAAAAATCGAAATTTATACCAATATAAAATTTATAGTTCTATCTTTTAAATTCTGAAAAGTATAAAAAGCAAATTTCACTTTACGATCATGGGCAATGTAAATACGAAACGTCAGCCGTATATCATTTCCGGCGGCATCTGCTCTTGCGGCCCAATTTTCTTAACGCATCCCATTGATCTGTTAAAAGTTCAAATGCAGACGCATAAAGATAAAATACATACCTCGGTACTAATAACACAACTATACAAAAGCCAAGGTACTAATTAGCCTTATGGCATCAATATGATTCTAAAAAATAAGCTCTACCTAATTACTATCACTATTCAAGAAAGGTGCAACAGGCTTCTACTACGGCCTTGACGCCTCACTTTTTTGGCAGTTGAGCTACTCTACAGCTCGCTTTGCCATATACGACGGACTTAAGATACATGTGAACACTTGTGACTTCTATACACGCATGTATCTATCTGTCGTAGCCGGCTTAGTATCGGGCGTAGTGGGCGTACCAGGCAATATTATTACAGTGCGCATGCAGAATGACGCGGTTAAACCGCGTGAACTACGCCGGTAAGTAGTTGGAAACCTTCGTCCTAAGCTCATCTCCCTTTCAAATGTCATCTCAAATCACATGCACAGCTATCGCAACTTTGCTCAAGGTATTTATCGCATGTGCTGCGATGAAGGCATACGTGAAATGTACAGAACCGCTAATGGCACTATAGTGCGTTCCGTTCTAATAACCCTTGGTGGGAATGCAACCTACGATCAGGTCAAGGATATGATCATGCGCGCTGAACTAATGGATGATGCGGTTCCGCTACATCTTGTTGCCTCTACAATCTCTGCTATAGTCATAGTCGGAACCACTCAGCCTATGGATATAATCAATACGCTTTATATAAACAGGCCAGGCGAAATCAGAGGCATGCTCGATGCTACACGGCAAGTTTATAAAAAAGGACTACTAGCTTTTTACAGAGGAACTGGAGCAATGCTGCTGCGTGCCTTACCCAATAACATTCTAACTTTCCTTCTTTACGAACAGGCTCGGTTACGTCTAGGTTGGTTAAAGCCCGAGGACATGGAAACAGTTAGCGACGAAAAAAAGTCGTGTACTGGACGGTTTCCATGAATAGATTAAAAAGTGTCAGTGATTTCAATAGATAAATTGTGAATATGAATGTATTAGAGAACATGTTTGAAAATTAATTTGTATACAGTCAAAGAATCGTCGAAAGCTTTCTGCTCAATAATGAATTTTTTTCTGATTGATTATAGTCAAATTTCCAAGTTTCGCAAATTTAATTTATTTTATGATTTCCCAACCGTTTAAATTTTAGAAATAGACTATTTCCGCCAAAATGTGTGATTTTTAGATAAGTTGTGGGAGAAGATTCTTTACTTCATGAATACTATAACCTGAGTTGGTACGTAGAAAGCTCAGAAAAGATCCCAACATTTTGTATAGTGTATAAAACAGCTGTTGTAGGTGTACCTATAAAAATCTATCTTCTATACATATATAAATTGAAGTCACCTGCTTTTCATGTCTACATAAAGGGTACCGGTAGATATAAGATCCACTGGGAAAATGGACTGTGCCCTCTTATAAGTAAAAAGTAGATGACACTGGGTACAAAAGTAGTTGGTGCCACACAATATAAGAGAAATACCAAATTCGTTATAGCTCTGCAATTTTTAACGTAGATGAATGAAATTTGATACACATATAAAGGACACCGTGAAAAACTGATTAATTGGTGGCGTCACAATATAAAAGCAAGAGGAGACGTAGCAACGCACATCGGGTACGCTAAGTGGATATACAAATTATTGATAAAAATTACCAATGGGCAGAATTCGTACATTTGGTATTTTAATAATACATAAATACCTGCTGGAACTAATAATGATAAATGTCAATTTAATTGTTATTCTTCCTTTATATGACGCAAGCGGCAACTTTTCGCTGCAACGTGTCGCGGTAGCCTAATAACTGAAGATTTCAAATGGCATCACGGACAAAAACCGGACAAAAACCGGATAAAAACCTCCAGTTATTGAGTGCTCAAAATAGGGTTTTATACTTGGATATAGCATGGAAAAAACGAGTTATACAGATATAGGCAAGTCGTGAAAATGGCCCCGAATTAGATAACAATAGACACATCGTATACCTATCATATGAAAAAACGGCGAAAACATAGAAACTTTCTCTTAAATTACTTAGACCAGCGCCCAGAAAGTTAGAAAATCGACCGAAGTTGTTAAATTATTAAAAGCCATTTTTATTATATTTCAATTATGTTTCCATTCAACAAAATTGACGATCATTGCATCCGATGATACATGCGAATTATATTCCACGAACACCGAAAACTCGAATTTTTTGAATGGACGATAGCGCGAAGTCCCGCTCGAGCCATCATAGCCACCCTGGATCCACCACTGCTAGACACAATAGTTTTACCTTGATTTTAATGGTTTCATTTTTTTTTTCTTGCTAAATAGATCCTAGGATGAAACCGTATGGAATTTTACATATAATTTTTGGATTTATTCTACTTTTTGTTCCCCATTCGCTAAACAAAAACCAGCTGCAAGCTTTTGATAGAGCACGCGTTTTAAATTTAGCTTGCAAATGGCATCATTGCTTTTTTTTCCACTGACAGTTTATGTGCAACACGCTGACGGTCTGGCACGGCTTTTGCCACGGCTGCGGCCACAAATATTTTGAATTTGTGTCGTTTTGCGTCTGGCCGATTTCGCCATTTTGTTGCTTGTTGCTGGCTACAATTTAACGCCAAACGCCATTTTGTACTTATGTCACTGTCGTCTTTCGTGCTTGCTATTATTTTTCTCTTTTTTTTTTTAATGTCTTTGTGAGTTATTAAAACGATAGCAAACACACACACACACACACACACACACTTGTATACTCATGCTTCCTGAATCTGCCTGCCATATGACAAAAATTTCTAGCTATTTTAGGCTTGCGATACGTATGTATGTAGTCGCGCATTGTTGTCTGTCTGTCTGTCTGTCTGTCTGTCTGTCTATCTGTCTGTCTGTCTGTCTGTCTGCCGTTGTTGTTGCTGTTGTTCACTTTGCCAGTGACATTTAAAGTAAAAAGCTCGTTTCAATTTCTCAACGGAAACGGATGTTGCGGCTCATTCGCCTACAGCAGCTGGCGCACTTCCTGCCACTGTCGACGACAAACAGGAGCAGGCACGGAAGGACAGATGGATGGAAGACGACATCAGCTGGTCGTGCCGGCGCTGTTGATGATGCCGATGCGGTGCTCATTTCTGCTGCTATAAATATCGCACGACGCTGTGTAATTTTTCACTTGACGTTCATAGCCCAGCCTAGTTTTACCACATTGCCTCGCAGTCAGGATTTGCTCTTAGCCTCATTTCGAACCTCACGCGCAGTGTCAGTTCCCAATCTCATTCGTTTCATTGTATTGTATTGTTGTAGTAGTATGTTGCGTCTGGAACGTACAATTCGTGACTTGACTTGTCGATTGTCAATGTTCAGTTGACGTTTTGCATTCTGATTTACTGTTAATGAAACTGGCAACCGTCAGGCAGACAGACGGACGGATATACCAAGCGACCGACATTACTTCCACCCACGCGCTAAGTCAACGCGCCAAATCGAGCACAGTACAGGAAAAATGTATTTCTTCTGCATTTTCATTTTACAAATGGGAACGGCTGCGCTTTTGTACTGCAACAAATTTATGCGCCATCAATCAGTTGCTTAGTATTTTGTACGAGTACACCAACAGCAGCGAACGCATTTTTCTAAAAATCGCGAACAGCGCAGTTAATTTATGCACGCAGACCACTGTGCAACAGCGGCAAATTGAAAGGATTTAAAGTGGTCCTTTAAATGAAGTTACAGAGCAGAGGGAATATGTGAATTTGCATTCAAAATATACAGCGATTTTGGCACTTGCTCTGAGTGTGTCTAGTATTGTCTATAAGTGATTTTCTGAAGCATCACTTTTCTAGACTTGAAACTCACAATCATCCTACTCGAAAATTACCACAGATCCGCTTTCATCTAAATAGGCCTGTCATTTTAGATTTTGGACTATATGTTGGCCAGGTCATTTTAAACTACTTATAAATCGTTTTAAATCAGTCGTCGAATGTCACACAAATTTCTATTAAAGTTTACCTTATATATCTACCATATATAGAACCTAAACCTTCAAATATAAAAGTATCTATAGAAAAGGTTTCTACTCGTAATTATAAAATGTAATGAATATTCCTAATAATGCGAGTGGTCTCTAAAATTGATTACATATCAAATACATATTGTTAATAATTTTGTTTCTAGCAACGTTTCCCCGGTTTCTACATTTAAAAATTTCGGGTCTTAGCGAGTCAGATATAGCTGTATGCCGTTTCGATAACAATTCTTTGCGAACATTTTAATTTTTTTTTTCGCTCCCAGTATGTGGTATTTTCAGTGTCGAATCAGAGCAGATCAGCGTAAGCTATGTTAAAACTAGTTGTGATTTAAATGAACATGGATGTAGATAATTCTTTGATTGTTTTCACTTGGAATCATCGTTCTTGCTGGTATACATTCCGTCAAAAAAAGTACCGAAAATTGGTAAATAAAATACAAAATGATTATTATGCCGTGCACCCAAAGGGATAAGAGATTAAAATTTATTATGCGAATGTATGTAACAGGCAAAAGGAGGCTTGGTAGATCGCATAAATAATATATACATTATTGATTTGCTTCGGTAACTGAGTCGATTTAGCCAGCTCCGTCTGTCCGCCCATCCGTCCGTCCGTCCGTCTGGCGTTTGAGACAACAGATCTCGGGAATTATAAGAACTGGAGACTTCAAACTTCAATATTTAGATTCTGCTTGAGCATACGCACAACAACAAACGTTTTGAATTTATACATATGTAGATATATACTTTATTTATATATTTATACATATTTATAGGTATATTCCCCATTCACTTTAAATTCAACTCAATGTGGTGAATATATGTCTGCAAGTGTGTAACGCATTAGAGGAGGCATCGTAGACCACATAAAGTACAGGGTGTCTCAAAAGAAAGTTCACACTTGATATGCTGATTGCGTGAACGCAACTGTTCCGAGGGGCGCGGGGGGTATGTCAATCGGTAGCTTAGCTTTTGGGAATTCAGTCGCTATGGAACGTTTCTCGGGAGTGGACCGTGCGTTGTGCGTACGTGAGTTTTACAAAAACGGTAATTCAGCGACTGTAGCGCGTAGAAAATTGTGCAGTATTTGACATGTTCGTCATTTCAATGATGCGCACAGCGCTCGACTCATTGGAAAATGGGTCGAGAAGTTTCAAGAGACCGGTTCAATGCTGGAAAATTCAAAATCCGGGCCTCCAAGGTCTTCGAGAAAGTTCGAAAATGTAGACAGTGTTACTCAGTCTATTTAACCCGGACCTTTCGATTCGGAAGCGTGCTGTTGCTTTAAACGTGCATAGCTCATCATTGTTCCGCATTTTTGGCAACTTCACACACGTCCAATAGGTCTCTACCACGGGTTCATGAAATTTTTCATGGCAAATTGATCTCCAGGAGAGGTGACATAAATTGGCCTCCACGAAGTCACGATTTACCTGGTCTTTTCGGTTTTGGCTCAGTTTTAAGGCGCTTGTTAACTGGTTTGCATGTCAAACTCGCAAACCCATATCTTATCACCAGTTACAATGCGTTTTATGAATGTGGAGTTGAAAATGACTCGTTCTACCATGTTACTCGATTGAGTTTCAGACGAAAGTTCGCAAAATTTTGTAAAAATCGAAAAACACAATCGAAATGAACTGTCAAAATCAGGCACCGTAAACAAACTAAATGATAGATGATTTGTGCCATCTTAGTGACCAAAACCAATTTTAAATTATCAATTCCCTGAACTTTTTACAGAATGTACAATTTGTTAGTAATTTTCTACTTTAACTCCCCATGAATCTCATAAATAGCTAATGCTATAAAAAATGGTTCGTTTGAGGCGAAAGCGGTTTCTGTAACTCCTCAATGTTGTTGTTAGTGCAACGGCTCTTGTTGGGCTGTACCAGGATATAAATACAATTAATTTTATACAATAACATCATAAGATTGTGCAGAGTAATAAGTAATATAAGGAAGATAAGCCGAAAAGTAACCCTACCTATGAAGACCAGGAAATGAGCCGAACAGTTGAAAAGGAGGGTCGTGTTATGTGGAGATTGAGCATACTCCGTACAGCAATAATTTGTGCTGATCCCGATTCGTTCCCTATAACACTCTTGTGGTCTGAGACATTCGCAATTAGGTTCCAGAACACAGAGGACGAGATGCTCTTCATAATCTTTAAAAAGTCTTCTCAAGAAAATTGCATTAGAAAGCCATTTGATGACCCATCATTATACTACGAACAAAGTTCAATAAAAAGCATTTAAATAAAATCTTCCGCCAACCATTCAACTGTCAGTTCATGGAGCAACATTGATTGTCATTTAGGGCACTTCAATTCAGTATTTATAGTTCACGAACGGTTCTTCCTAAGTGCTTTGTTATATATATAAAACAATTGCGTACGCCAGTCGGTTACTGACGATGGGACGATGGGTAGCTCCTTCCAAACAAGCTGTCAAACCTGCTTCTTATTGAAATATTGTCATTAATAATTTTTTAAAAAATATCATTTAACATTTTTCAATCGACCTGCTGCCGAATTTGTACGTTAAAAAAGTTTTTCATTAAAGCTTCATACTGAGAGCGATGAAAATTTTTGATATCAAAAAAACTTCATACAAAAAAAAGTTGTCAAACAACAATCAAAAAATTTCGTCACGAACTGTTTTTCATCGAGTACTCATTTCACAAAAACGTTTGCTACCGAAAACACTTTATATACTCAAAAAAAAGGTGACAAACAGTGTGACCTTTTGCATCTCCGTCAGAAAAACCCAAAGAAAAATCAAAATGTGTGGACTTTTCACCTAATAAATATCTGATTTTTGTATTTCATGTTGATTTGGGAACACTGTTTTTCGTTTGTTTGACACAGCAGCAATAATTAACAATTTCATCATAAAAAATTTTCATCGATCTCAGTATTGGGCTTTAAATTTCAAAATGGGAATTAAAAATTGTCATTTAATATACTCTATTTAATATACTCTATTTGAAGAGGTCGTAGTCACAATTTATAGTTTGGTTGCTCTATATTTTATGGTCACCTTGGTTACGGCTCTTTGAAGTTCTTACAAACTTAATAAAGTTCTTTACCCAAAGCATACAATACATAAGAACTGAAATCTTTTTTTAGAAATGCATGTGTAGAGTATTAAAGTTTCGATTTCGACAAAAATGTTCTTTCGTTTTTTAATGCATTCATTTAGCAGCAACATTTGTTGGTGCAGCCACTGCTGTACACCATCTGCACTTAATGAATGTTATTTGCTGAGATATTTAATGACCAGCGATGCGAATACGAATGTGGCAGAAATTTACCAAAGCAAAGTGAACTGCAGGAGTTGGATTGAAATGATGCTGAAGATAGAATGAAAGGATATCTATCTGCAAGTATATGAGGTAGCATATGGCAAATAAAATGGACGAAGAGAAAAAATCGCTGACCATGTTTGAAATCTGCGTTGTTAGCACTCTGTGCACTTTCAGTTGGTAGATTTGTTGGTCGGTCAAGTGATGAGCTATATGAGTGTAGTGGAAGAAATTCAAAGAAACTATGGCAGCGACAAAACAACGAACAAGATATTGTACATACGTGTATATAGTATCTGGTTATTATATGGATAGATGGGTGGGTAAGTGTGCAAGTAGTGACTTAAGAGTAAGTTAAATGCTCACTTCAGTTGTTCGTGAGTTGGCAAACTTTGTGCAGTTCGGTAATCAATTTCAATAAAGCACAATTATACACAGCAGTGAAAACACAAACACTAGATCACACAGAACTACAAGTAGTTCTGACTGGCTGGCTGACTGGCTCACGCACGTCGAAACTTTCGAGTAGTTGCTGCGTGATTTCTTTTGGTCAACAAGAACTACGAGTTAGCACAAGTGAAGATAGTCAAAATGCAGTTTAAAACAACTTTGCTGCTTCATTCCACTCAACTCAATCCGACTGGACGCAGTTACTCACATGAGCAAACGTAGTAACTCTTTAAGCGGCAATTTGTAGAATGGCTTGGAAAAGTTTTTCCCCCATTTTCTTTATATTCAAGTGGCTTCAAAGTTGCTAACTGCTGCTTGCAGTGAGAGTTTTAAATTCAATTAATGACGTATCGAAAAGTTGAATACCACTTCAAACTAAACTTCATTCCTGAAATATGCTTAATGAACGCACTTGTTAAATATGCGTTGAACTTGCTAGAGCCACACATGGCTCTTGCTCTCTTTTACAGTATGAAAAAGTTCATTAAACGCATAAAAGTTCAAAATATCGAAATAGTATTGTAGATACCTTCTGCAGTTCATTCGTACTCAACTCAACTAAAACCAACTTGGGCGCTCAATCAAATGCGTCGAAAGATAAATTAAATGGCAGACTCCTTCGGTTGCTCATTCAACGACAAAAGGATTTTCAGGATCTGTTGGCCTTTTTCAATTACTTATCTGCCGCCAAAGCCGGCGCGTTTGGCTTATCGCGATGGCTTTATCAAGTTGGCCAATAAACAAGCGTTGGATCGGGACGTATCTATAACATTCGCTTCATCATTGACTTCAACTTAAAGCGAGAAACAAAGGAAATTAAACCATTAAAGTGTGCTCCGCAGCAGTTTTATTCGCAAAAGAAAATAGAAATTTCCTTTTTCAACGCAAATCCAACACGAAAAGTTGAATTGTCTTGTATTGACTCAAAGCCTTGGCAAGTTGACTTGTCTCACACTCACAAACACATTCGAATTGCAGACAAAGTTGCTTTCGGGCTTAGAAACACAAAAAAAAGACAAATAAAAAAGTTGAGAAGAAACGTTAACTTTGGTATATGCGAAGCTTAAATACTCTTCACGAAATTTAAAATCTCACAGCAGCTAAAGTCCTTACAACTATATACATGTGTGTTAGCTTACAACAACTTACTCTCTTATACCTATACGAAAAAAAACATACTCTCTCCGATTCATGATCTGTCTATGGTCTAAATGCTGTAAAGGACCGATCTAAGAACCCATGTTGAATGTTTTATGTGGTATTGATATTAGGTGCATTCATTCCAAAATTGAATTCTTTAGCTTGCATAAGGAAGAAGTTAGCAATCCTTATCTGAACTATATATATGTACATATGAGTAAATAAAGTTTGGATGTGAGATTATATAGGACAATTATGAAAATTGATGTGCCTGTAACAAAAATTAATTCAAAATGTTATTGTTAGTTTGCATTAATTCGTTTCATAATGGGCGTGGAATGGAGGTGATTATACAATAATTAGTTGCATTACAAAAGTTTCTATGGCAGTCGTCTTAACGATTTAGCTAACTACATTTCGTTAGCGCCGCATCACCTAAAATAGTAATAACAACAAAAAACTCATATCAGTGAAACTCTTTCGTTGCACTTCAATATTATAAAGTTAGTACTCACTACCTGTGTTGCGCGAAATCGCTAGTTCAATCAATAATAACAACATATCCATATATATATATATATATATATATATATATATATATATATATATATATATATATATATATATATATATATATATATATATATATATATATATATATATATATATATATATATATATATATATATATATATATATATATATATATATATATATATATATATATATATATATATATAGAGAGAGAGAGAGAGAGAGAGAGAGAGAGAGAGAGAGAGAGAGAGAGAGAGAGAGAGAGAGAGAGAGAGAGAGAGAGAGAGAGAGAGAGAGAGAGAGAGAGAGAGAGAGAGAGAGAAGAGAGAGAGAGAGAGAGAGAGAGAGAGAGAGAGAGAGAGATATATATATATATATATATATATATATATATATATATATATATATATATATATATATATATATATATATATATATATATATATATATATATATATATTGCACACGATGTACTCTTACGATGCCTCGTTTAGTGTGCTACAAACTGTCTGGCAAACTAATAATACTACATTTTCATTGTATGCATGAAGGGTATTGAAGAAAAGAAAAATTAATAAAAAAAAAGAGAGTATTTCATACTCCTTTTGTGGTCCTTCAATGCGTACACTCAGCGCAGCTTAATGTGCAAAGTTTGCGTCAGTCGATAAACGCGTCTGTTGTGTATTTCTGCGGCGCTGTAGCGGCGTGTATAAAAAGACAGACAAGTCGAAATTCTATTTACGCAAAATGAAGTCGTCGTCCTGCCATGGTAAGTAGATTTCACCGCTCCACAGCTGCCGCGGCAAGCTTCGAGAACTCGCTTTAAGTGGCAGTCAACAAAAGTTTTAACATTAGACCACCAACAGCTAGCTTCACTCTGCCACTCCCTTGCAATGCTGCTCGCTTTCACCAAAAATTTCCCACTCCACAGACCAAACGTCCTTTTCGTCAGTTCATCGCAACAATTTGTTGTCCTTTCATTCAAGCGCTTTGTTCTTAACGCCGAATAAAGGCCGCTGTAGCTGAATGCTTGCTTGGCTTTAGCTTTAAAGGCTTAACTTCGGTTTGGTCTATATATGTATGTATGTACCAATGTTAATTGCTGCGACAATCGTCCCTTGGCTTGTTGGTTTATGTCCTTTTCACTAGTAGCACAACTTTCTTAACGCATCCATAGCAACTAGCAACTTTTCGTCAAAGACAATTTAACTTTGTAAACTGCTCAACTCGCACCAAGTTGGATTCTGTGTTTTTATATTTTTCTTCTTTACATGGCAATACTCTACTTCCTTGTCGCTAATGTGGCATTCTAATGTGTTATCCTGCGCCTCAGCCTATTAATTATGCGCTTGTCTTGCTATAATTTTCTTGATTTAATTACTAAACAGGCTCATGAGAAACAAATAACGGAAAGCTGAGCGACGCCATTGCCGTTGTTGGCAATGCATCCTCGTAGTTATCCTTGCTTGATTTTGTGACATTTATGAATCGCACAAGTTGTCTTTAAAGTTCCTTTTACCAGTCAAATGCCGCAACTACGCATCAGTAGTCAGAAGACTCGTGTCGAGTCAAGCGTTTCGTGTGTCCTTTGGCTTTATGTAGAAGTATCCTTTTTCGGTTTAAATTTCAAATTAAACTTTCGAACATGTTTGCTTGGCTTTTCCTACTTTCAACAGTTAGTAATATTTGTCTAAAGGATTACTCTATTTCATTCGCACACTAAAGCTCTCTCTCTCTCTCTCTCTCTCTCTCTCTCTCTCTCTCTCTCTCTCTCTCTCTCTATTTTTCTCTATATCTATGTATATAATTCCTTGTCTAAATAGCAAATGTTGTTTATAATGATGATTACTAATTTCTAACATGTAATTTGAATCATTCGCACTGAACTTTTGTGGCCTATTGTGACTTCTGTGTTGTATCCTTTTATCTATCTTAGTTTTTCATATTTTGTACAAGACACTTTCCAAATGTATTCCCATGTTTAGTTTGTTCTAGATTGCTGTCAAAGACTTCGATTTAAATTAATTTCGGTTCTTTTCTTTACATTTGGTTGGTTTTATTGATTTTCATTCAAGCGTTTTAAATCCTTTAGATTTTCTTTGTTCCTTGTTGAGCCGTGCAAATAGTAAGTCTTATGCAAACATCTACTTAAGCCTTTGCTTAGCTGGAAACATTACTTAAACATCATACGATTCGCTTCAGAATTTATGTGCAACTAAATAGAAACATTTTCATATATCACATTTAAAATTTTACTCTTTAAACTATTTCTTTTCCCCTCCGATTTGTTCTGAATGTCTGATGTCAAAGTGCAAATGTGCAACTATTTTGTTTCAAATCACCAATTGAAAAACGAGCAAATAGGCTGACACATTCAAAAAGGATAAAGGACTTTCTCTACGATTATTTTCCCAAGCATTTCCATTTACTCATAGTAAGAAGCTGTATTATGTGGAAAAAGGGAGATTGAAACAAATTGTGCAAAATGAAAATTTATATTTTTGATTTGTTTTCCTGCTTGACAACAAATTCTATCAAAGAGGATTTATTATTTAAAATTATTTTTGCATTCGACATTTTTTGACAGCTATGTGTGAATTCTCTGATAGATTTAAATTAAATTATTTGCTTCATTCATATACCTCATATAAATTTCATATACGTACGAGTACTATGTAAAATACAATACTAAGGCTGTCATAATGATATAAATAAAATAGTCTTAAGTTCTGAAAATAGGCAAAAGCTGCAACATTTTCCTTGAATCTTAGTAAATGTTGTACAAACTATATCATTTAATAAACCACCTTAGAGTAGTCGGTTAGAAAGTATTAAATCGTTCAACCGATTTGGTAATCAAGACTACAATGCAATATACAAAGTAGTATATTAAACCACTGGAATATTAAATTCTATATATATTCTAATAGATTTGGAAAATTTTTCGGAAGCTTTTATATCCCTTTTGTAATTTATCTTGACATGTCTTACACGATTAATTCATAACAATATAACAAGATATATTGTAGTTTCAACATTAAATATCATTTCGATTCATTTGTACTCACTCCATATATATAGATGCAATCATTGGGCCCAAAGGTACGTTGATGCTGGATGGTTTTACGGAACTTAAATCGGTATACATTTTGAGAAGAATTTGCTACTTTTTAATTAAAAACTCTAGTATATCGTAAAAAATTTAAAATTTTAAGAAAAATGTGTTATTGTTTGATGTAGCCACCTTCAGCGCGAATAGCATCGAGTTTTTCCGGGAAGGCTTCACACGCTGTACGAATGTGGTACCATGGTATTATGTCCCATTTTCGAGGAAGAGCAATCTTTAAGGCGTTGACCGACTCACATTTTTTAGTTGATGCTTTGGACTCCAGAATGGACCATATGGAAAAATTTAAGTCTGTGGAATATGGTGACCATGTTGTGCAAAATGAAGCTGGGAATGTAATATTGTAAAAATTGTTGGGTTACTTGGTTTTTCTGGTGCCAATGGTTTCTATCAAATTGTTTACGTGCCCAAGGTAACAAAACATCGTTTAAAATCTTTTCACGGTAGATTTGTTGATTTACCTTTACGTCCTGTTCAATGAGTTGAGAGTATACTGTGGCAGTTGCTGCGGCCCAAACCATCACTGATGCATGCGCTAAAACATTCTGCATCAGAAAAAACCACATTTTTATGCTCGCCACTAAAGTGCAAGTGTTTTAACACCTTTGCTCCTGCTAGGCGAAATTCCTTTTATGCGGGTGATAATTCTTGCAGTATTTGTTTTTTACAAGGCTTCAATCGTAGTTAATTATTTAATATGTGCCAAATGCTACGAGCAGACACATTGAGACTTTTCGCCAATTGAACTGCGCTTTGTCGTGGGTTACGTTGAATTCTGGTTTTCACCATTTCTGCCGATGTTGCTATTTTTGGATGTCCACCTCCATGGCATTTTTAAATGCTACCAGCATCATTGTAACACATAAATGACGTAGCTCATTAACAATGGTTGGTTGCGATTTTCCATCCAAATAAAAAACAATAACACTGTTGGGTTCGAATTCTATTTCGATAACTTTTTTAACTGCGTTGCATCGTAAAATTAGATAACAAATCGGGAGCTGAGTTCTGCTGTGAACACCAGTGCGCCAGTGTGAACAATTCTATCAAGCAACATCGACAATAGAATATTGGTTGATAGGAAGGAGAAAAATCAGAATGCTAGCTAATTACTGCTGGTCACTTAAAGGAGACACTGACGATTCGGTCTATAAACGTAAAATGTCAACAAAGCATTTTTACTGTTACAAACATTTTTTTACCATGTAAATGTTCCGTGCGGTAGCTCCGCTGTCCATCGGGATGACCAAACCAGGATGACCAACCCAGTGCAGCCACTGAAAATTTATGCGCTAGACAGGGTCGAACTCATCATACATCTCATACAGCTAGTGGTCCAAAGTAGATCCGAAACTTATCGCCAACATTACTAGGTCCAAAAAGCTACGTATCTTTTTCTCTCTCAACACTACAATAGACGCTGTATCCGATGTTGTCAAGGTATTCGCTTCTGTGATATACAGAGATAGGGATAATTTACTTCTTGTACGTTATTATTTTCGTACTATATTAATACAGCTCCTTACACTTAAAGCTGCAAGTTTTGTGTGAACGTTTATTTTATATTTTTGACATTAGTCGCTTTTTTACATGGCGGATATGCCAGCTTCGACATTAGTAAAGTCTAATTCTATTTTTTTTTTTTTTTTTTTGTCTAAACTAAAACTATTTGGAACCCACTCACCTTTTCATGCTCTTTCGCTTGATTGCATTTCCAAACGAACTGACGGCACATAATGTCATTCTCTTTTTCAGTAAAAGTGTGTGAGTTTCTGGGAAAATGCATTTTGATTTCATTTGTAGATTCATTGTATTTCTGCTGCTTGTACAACTCAAAAAAAAAAAAAAAAAAAAAATAAAACTTCTTCCAGTTAGCTGCTGATGCTTGACTCCTCTGCCTCGACTGTTTCCAACTTATATATTCTCAACTTGAATTTTTATATATTCTGATTTTCAACAAATAATATGCGTAAGTTGAACAATCTTTAGTATTGTTTTCTTCGCTGAAGTCCTTTTCCGCTTGACATTTATAAGTACTTTCTACTTTTTTTTTATGTTTTCGTCTTCTTGACTCGGGCGCATTAAAAAAGTTTTTTTTTCCGTTTTTCTTTACTTTTTCATACAATTTTTTCAAGTATTTCTGTTTTACAAGCAAATTATATTTCGGCAAAATACTAGAAATACGACTATTCAAGCAGCAACCAACGATTGAGGAAGGGGAGCCCACAATACAAGAGCACCGGAAGTGACTCGCTCGCACTGTGCGTCAATATGGCGGCCTGCCTGTCTGTGACATTATGAAGCATTTCCGCTCATGCAACTGACTTCTTTCTCCCAATGGTCGACATGCTCATTCTGCATTCTCATTTCAATCCAAGTACACATTTTTAAGTGCATATTTTCCACAGAAAATTTCAAAGGGCAGGTTTTGTTTATTATTTGGCCAACAATGAAACAACAACGAGCGTAAAAATCAAAAAAAAAAAAAAAAAGAAAAGAAAAGAAAAAAAGTTGTTCCATAAAAGAAATGTGCTCGAAATCGTAGAAAACGTAATGGAAAGTTTCAATTTTCTCATTTTTAGCTTTTCAGCATAAAAATTTCTATGTTAAAAATTTCATATCTCGTGCGACAGTTTAATGGGAAAACTTTTGCATTTGATGAGCAGCTTTCACATTCGTTTACAAATAGTCTACTCAAAGGACGAAGAACGGAAGGGCTTGTATGCCGCCAGAAATAGGCATTTGTGGCAAGGCGCTGGAGAATTTTGGACACTGACTCGAAATAAGTTAGTTTGTCACATAGTCTGCCCAATGGTTGCTTGGACTTATGCATAAACAAGAAAATAGAATGCCATATAGTTGAAAGCAACTAAACTATCTGCGAGTAATTGACGTACTGACATAATCACATTTGGGCGGACTTGCACTGGGCGCTGAGCTAGTCGTTCAGCTGCTGGTTTATCGCAAACGTACTGTGCTCAGTACACAAGCAGATAACGCATAAAAATGCACTGCCAGCAATAATAGATTGTAGTACAAAACAGAAAGATACATAACAACAATTTCACCAACAACAACAAAAACAACAAAAACAACATGAACAACAGAAACTCGAAACTTCTTCAAAAAACTTTATGCTTGCGTTTGGCTTAAGAACGACGAGTAAAATTGAAATCCATACAAAAGCAAAATTGATATTGACAGTGAAGTCTTTCACAATAGCAGAAATCTAAAAAAAAAAATAAAAAAAAGTAAACCTAAGATTCATGCAACATTTTGTATACATACTTGATTTGCTCGCACTGCCGAGTAAAACTTTAAAAGAAAATCTTCAGTGGATATAAGAAACAGTTTCAAAATTGTTCGTAGTAAATATGAAGTAGAAACGATTTGAAAGCAACCACTTCTTGCCTGAAGGACATGCAAGTGTACCTTCCATATTGAATGGTTTCCATTCAATTTTTCAGTTTTCTTTTTATTATTCTTATTTCTTTTTTTTTGCATTCAAATTGTTGCATTTTAAAGCAAATTTTAGAAATTTATTTTTTGTTACAAGTGGTCGTGCGACACTATTAGATATAGCTGACGCATCGCTAAATTCGGCTTGAGGCTGAGGGGACGGAAGCTGCACTGCATATTTGATACTTCTATAGTTGCAGATAATGATTGAGCGCGCAAAGTGGATAAACATACTAGTATATGCCATCGCCATTGATTTCAACTTTAGCGTTTAATGTATATAAATTTTTCATAAGTTTGTCATTGTGGGTATCCAAATGAAAAAAAAAAAGAATAAAGAAAACACGTTAGCTTCGGTTGAACCGAAGCTCCAATACCTTTCACACGAGGGGAGATGTGGGTTTAACTACGGGCTATCCCAAAAAGTGGGCGCTACACGCCCACTAGTTGATGTGTATGAAACGACCATCTATAAGGTGCCTCCATATCGAATTTCAAGTTGATATTGACGTTTTTCATACAAATGCATAAAAGTGAGCTGTGGGTTTGTATAGGACTAACTCACAAAGTGGGCGAGACACGCCCATTTGTATATGTATATGAAGCGGTTGTCCACTAAAATCCACCAAATCAAATTTCAAGCTAATATTGATTTAAATGAAAAATTTGTTCATAAAGAAACCCAAAATTGCACAGTGGGTTTGTTTCGGTGTTACCCAAAAAAGTGAGCGGACCACGCCCATTAGTCTATATATATTAAAATGGCACCATATCGGGTTTAATAAAGAAGTTTTTCTAACAAAAACACAAAAGTGGGCGGTATGTTTGTATGGGGACTACCCTAAAAAGTGGGCGGGCCACAACCGTTAGTCTATGTATGTTAAGCGGCATACAAATAAAAAGGCACCACATTGTATTTCAAACTAATATTGACTTTAATAAAGAAGTTTTCATACAAAAAGTCAAAAAGGGGCTACCCCAAATAGTGGGTATAATGTATATGTATATGTCAAGCATCCATCCACCAAAAGTTACCATATTAATTATTAAGTTGATATTGACCACAATAAAAAAGTTTTTCATACAAAAAGTCAAAAGTGGGCGCTGCACAGTGGTCGGTCTTGTATGGAATCGGCGACCAAAAATACTTACAGTGCAGCTATCGAAGTGAAACTTTTGTCATAGGCTTGTATCTGTAGTTAGATGGCAATATGTCAAAATCGTCAAGATCGGACCACTATACAATGTAGCTCCCATATAGCCGACCAATTCGGAATGAACTCTTAGTACACCAAAACTTTACTGTTTTTTATCCGAATTTAACCAAATTTGGTATATGTCAGGCTTCGAAGCCTCTACGTGAATTTCAATCGGATCGGACCACTATATCATATAGCTGTCGTATAACCCACTGATTCGGAATGAACGCTAGTGGTCAGTCTTGTATGGAATAGGCGGACAGAACTACTGACAGCAGAGATATCAAAGTGAAACTTTGGTCGCAGCTTTCTAAAATTGTAATAATTAATAAATCATAGAATAGGTCATTTTATTTTTAATTAAAGACATGTTTATTATATAAGATATTATAAAGAAAATATTGCTAGTTAATAAAAAAAAAAAAATAAATCATTTGTACAAAATAATGAAAATAGAAAACATAAAACAGATAATTGATTTAAAAATTACTCTAACAAATCATAAACAGATTTAAATAATATGTTCTTTTTGCTTGGTAATTTTCGCTGACCAGTTATAAAAGGATCGGAGCTCAGTAGTGTGCGATTAGCAAATCCGTATTTGTTGAAACGCGTGAAATCTTACGCGTTTGATGGAGTCGATACATTTTAATATGCTTGCTCAAGAGAAACTAAGGCGACAAACACAAAATGACACAACGAAACGCACAAAAGAAACTAAGACGATAATCACAACACACAGCACAGAAAAGCGCGTAAAAAAAGACACCGAAAATGGTGAGGCCGCTTTGTTCTGTTCAAAATAACGCAGCGATTCGCAAAAATTCGCAGCTGAAACTTACAACATATAATCAGTGAATGTTGACATATATTTTAAAATAAGTTTGATTGTTAACTTTGATTAACTTCACAACTAAAAGTCTAAGTGAAATTTAAGTTTGCACACAAATTAGTACTAAAATAGACGATGTAATTAATGTAAATTATTACATTAATTTAATAAAATAAACACAACATGCTGAGAACTTGTAAATTATCAGAAATAATAGTTAATACCTTTGTTTACAATATTTAATACTTCCACTGTTCAAGCAATGTCTTTTAAAATGTTTTTACGTTTTATTTGAGACCATCACTTCCAAGTTACTCACGCTGCAAAACCAAATTAATTTCATGCTCTGCCTTTTGCAGCTATTCTTAAAGAGGACAGAAGGAATAAAGCAAAAACAAGAGTTCATTCAAATAGGTAGATCAATTATGAGATAGGGTTGACACCATTCTAGCCAAAATTTCGACACAAATTTTTTTTATTTTTGGCCTATGGTCGCCCCACTGTGCGCTGGGTTTGTATGGAGTGCATGGAGTTCGCAATGCATTAAAGGAAGCAACTTAGGCTTAACAAAGTAATATTATTGATCAGCTTATCAAAACGCGTCAATTTACCTATATTCTTATATTAATAGGCGTGTCCCGCCCAGTTTTAGTGGTAACCATACTCAGGTTCCAGCATCTATTATTCTTTTATAGCTGCCATTTTTATAGCTGCCAAATTTTGTCGGTTCAACTGAAGCTAATATTTATTCTTGTTTTTAATGATTCTGAGAAAACCAACTAAAACACGGAACATTTATCCCAAGATTAAAAAGTATGCATATGAATGTGTCACACCTACTATTGTGGTAGTCTCCATTCAAATCCACCACCAACGCGCGATAATGCTTTCAGCTGTGTTTTTCATTTTTATAGTATGATTTAAAATTTCGTTTGAAGGGTATTAAAGCTTCGGTTTCACTGTCGTTTCCGCTTCTCTTCTTTACATCACAAAATGTGCTCTAGTTTTAATAAATAAATTATCTAACTTATTCTTCTCCTGCTTCTATCTTTTTAGGACTATCCCGCCTCGCTTGACTTCAGCACACCACCACCGCTGCAAATGAGCCACTTGCAGCCTATTGCAGTCACCTCACAAGCAGCCGCTGCTTTCCTTAATGGCGGCCCGGCTACGCTCGTCGGCAACGGCGGTAGCGGCACACTACGCCGTGGCATTATGCGCGGCGTAGTTGGCGTGCCTCCGCCCGATGTGACGCACCATACAACAACGAGTATGAGTCCCATGCAAATATTGCACGATCTCCATCCGTTGAATATGAGCTCCGGTGCTGCAACACTCACAACGAGTACAATGCTTAATGGCAGCATGACGACAGCGTTGCCGCTCTCCCACAGCACAGCAACGCTGCCCAAGCAGCCGCAGGGTATACTCAAGAACAAAACATCGCAACAGCAACAGTTGCTAAATGCCAGCCTAGTAGGCGTACCAGCGCCCATGGGCAGTTTACAGATACTCAATCTACAACCGGCTAGCATTGGAGCACCTGGCAGCCTTGGCAGTAATCTGCTGATGACGACAAGCGCTACCTATGATCCGGCGAATCCGCATAGTCTGAGCAGTTTTAATGCAGCAAACGCTTCCGGAGCTGCAGTTACGTTTACAGATGCAGAAGGTCACCTTGTATAGCTATAGGAGACCACTGGGGTTCAGATGAATGGCGCAAATGGAGGCGGAATGATTTCAGTAATCAGTAATACTGAGCCCCGGTACTAATAAGAGGGAGCAGGAGCCGTAGTAGTAGCTGTACAAGAGCTGAATTACACAGAAGATACAGCGCACTTGGAGAGCCTAACGTAAACTAAAATGCAAGTAATTTAAGTAAATCAAAGGATAATATATAACACATACACACTCAAACACATACACAGACACATACGCATACGCATACGCATAGACTTGAAAGGATATGCAAACAAAGATGGACTAAAAATTGAAATGAGTCCTCTAGGCGTAATAACATTTAATGTTTAAGTTTATTTGGCGGCATGCGCTTAGAGTGCAGTGCAGGGCATTCAAGTGGCAAATAGTCTTAAATAAATTAGCTTAGATTACGACAACAACAACAACAACAACAAACAACAACAATAAGTATATTAACAACGAACACTATAAGCGAAGCATACAAGGAAAAAGTTAGTTAGTGTTTAGTTAGCATACCTTTGAGTTACTTACAAAAAAAATAATGAAAAAAAATAAGAAAAAAAAAACAGAAAAGATGTTTTTAAATAGCAAAACAGCCAAATTAAGCAACATGGAACGCCTTAAGTTGTAGTTTTTCTATATTCATGTCGCATATTCCCTAAACGCCATCTAGCATTGCGTTCTACTCTCCATTATTTAAATACATAATAGAGAACTACGAGAGTATATTCAAATTGTGCTGGAGATTTGTCGCTGTATTTTGCACTCTGGCAATTATTTTATTCAAATCAGTTACAAAATTAGTTTACTACAAATGCAAATTGTCTCACAATGTATCTTATTTTAGTACGTACGTTAATATAATTTCAAGTGGTCCACTCGGTCAGCGCAACACCCCGTGGGATATAAGTCAAGTATCTGAGGAATACCTTTGTGTAGAATAGTCATACAAACACACACACACACACACATGAATACAAGCACTCAACGCGACCTAAAGAAACAACAAAGAGCAACTTAGTTGCCGCCATTGTCGCTCGGTTCGCTCCAGCCCACCTTGAGCAACAACAAAGAGTAACGTTAACGTAACAGAAGCGTAACGTTTGAGCACGTAACGCTTGCTTAAAGTATTTTAAAATTCTGCTATTACGGTAAAGAAAAGGAGAGAGAGAGAGAGAGAGAGAGAGAGAGAGAGAGAGAGAGAGAGAGAGATAGAGAGAGTGAGTATTAGGCTGTGTTCGTTGTAAATATAAGGGCACTCAAATACGAAGGAGAGAGATAGACAGCGTATGAAGACGAAAAATAAGAAACGCTTTGACGTTACGCAAGCATGGCATGTTTCAAAGTTTTACTAATTAGATTACAATAACAACAGTACCAACGACAACGAAAAGTACGTAGAACAAGTACAACTACCAGCAACAACAACTACATTACGAACAAATTAATACGTGGGCTGTATGATAAGTTATCGTAGTAATAATCATTAAGCTTTGTTCAGACGGTTGTTTATATCTGATACCTTCATCGCATTGCATTAAAAATAGTGTCAAATAATTACAAATTTTAACTACAAGTGACAGCAAACTCAACGAAAATTGTTAAACTTGACAGATAAATGATACTGTGTAAACATGCCTTTATATATAAAATCTATTTCAAATATTAGTCATGTTATTATCTAATTTTAATCCCGTATTACGCATGAATACTAGGTTCATTTACTTGATACTTCATTTTTGGCACGAAATTCAAGTATATTTATGTGTGTAGGACCGAGGAAATAATTTGGTATATTATTGCGTTTGTGCGTTTTTTTTTTTTTTTTTGTTATTGCTATCTCACCATGCTCCAGTCACACCAACAACTACAAACATAGAGACAATCACCAAAATAATAGCGAATAAATCACCTATCTCTTTTGCGCTCACAGATTCTTATCAACTGGTAACTGGCTGCTCGCATGATATCGCCCTCTATTATTATTATAGTGTTGTGAGAAAGATTAGAGAGAGAGAGAGAGAGAACTTCAATATTTGTGTGCGTTTATGTTTCAAGTAAAGCCTGCATGTGGTTGATGGTTGATTCATTGTGTGAATGACGATCTTATGACCAAAATATTTAAATAATCATATTGATAAAATATAGATTATGCACATCTGCAAATGAATACGTTTGAAATGGTTTATTTTTATAATTTTTTTTTTTTTTTTTTTTTGTTCTGGCAAAATCGATGGTATACTTTGCAACGGTTAAAATCGGCTTGCCTAGTAATCTATATGATATATGTATACAAAAATTAAATATTCCAAGAGTCATTCAACTGCAGTGTGACCCAATTACAATAAATTAAAACACTTAAAGCTCTATTTTCTCCCAAATTGTGGATTTTTCCCTTAGAGTTGCCCTCTCGTTCATGTACTTATTTGCTTATGGAAACGAGGAAACTTGCTCATTAATTTCTTCTTCCACTTATGAAACTGTATTTGAACTGTATTCGCACCTGCGAAGCTTTTGGTTTGTTTATTTTCCGAAGTGTTTCATGTACTTTAGGAAAATTCCACTCCAAAGAGGTAAAAAGGGGGGTATAAGTTCATATGCGAAAATATTTTTTTCATTCGATCGTTTTCAAACTAGATTTCATACGTGTTTTGCCAATTTTGGAAAAATCAATCCCAAGGGGGAAAATGAGTTTAAAGGTTATATTTGAGAAATATATTATGTTTTCATCCAATCGCTTTCAAACTCGGTTTACGGTTCAAATACACAAGAAATTTTGCCAAGTGGAAAGTGAGGGTGAAAAGTTATTTTCTATATATACTATATATTTTGTATATAATAATGATTGACCTGACTGATCCGTCGTCAAAGCACAGCCGAAGCCGCTAATGTTTGAAGGCTGATATCGAGCAGTAAGCAGTACTTTATGGTGAAACTGTTCATTATGGCTCGGTTTTGTGAAAACTTGGAAAGATGGGCCAATCTTTTTGTACACACTTTTTTTTCATTTTACCCTTTTCAAACTCAGTTTCTATACTCTACAAAACCAATTATTGAACATGTGTTATGCCAATTTTTGAAAATTATATTTGACACTTTGCTTCATTCGAACGTCTTCGATTTGTACTTTGAAAATTCTACCCTGGGCAACGCTGGGTTGTTCTGCTAGTATTCCCTATAAATGTTTGGCTCCTTAGATGGAGTTCGGCGTTGGAGTCACCATATATAGTTGTAATATTGTATTCGCCTATCTCTTATAAGGGGTGCGGCACCATAACTTCCTTTTTTCAAAACACAATAAAACACATTTTATAAATCCGATTTTGTTTAATTTTATTTTTTATTTATAATGTAGATTCAATATCTAAAGTTTTGTTTTACACAGTTTCGAAATTCATATTGGGTAGGTGATGCCCTTCATTCTCCATACTCTTCTGGCGTTTATCATGACTCTTACCAACATATCAGTGGGTATAATTGGCAATTTCTGACCGTACGTTAACCTTCAAGTCTTGTATGTTTCTTGGGCGGTTGTCATAAACGCGGGATTCAAATACCTCCCACGGGGCCAAATCGGTGCAGCGAGCCGTCCACTACAAATAGTCCCTTATTCGAGATGCGTCTCACATGCGTTCCTCCGAGAATTGAAGTAGCGTTCGGAGAGTTCCAGCACAATCGCCAACTTGTATGGATGGTAGTGAAAGTTATCGTGAAGCATTGAGCTCACTGAAAGGGCGGAGAATCCAAGGGTAGATGCATATTTGCGCGCAGAACGCAGCGTGTATCTCACTGCCTCATTGTTCTCAGGTGATCCGATTGATCGAGGCTCTTCAGTTCTTCGCGGTTTGTCTGAACGTAGTGACCTATGTAAAAATTAATTTTATATTGACACAACGAAACTCATTGAACAGACATATTTATTATAAAGTTTAACCGCATATGTTTTAGTATTTAAGAAGTTATAAAAAATTTTGCTTAAGGCATACATAACTTTGTTAATTCAAAAGCAGTATACAAATCGCACAGCCCTCGTTGCTAATAGAAGTAGTACCTAGTAAAATTAAAATTGAATCGAGTGCAAGACGTTCACTCGAAAGCAGTGCGCAACAACGTACTTTGCCTTCAACTCCGCCCATATTACATAGAAGTGAGCACACTTCGATCAGCTAATATTCCGCTGGTTTTGTGCCAGTGATGCAAGCAAATGTCAAACTAAGCGAAACGCTTGAAAATTTTAAATTGCTTTATTGGGCGCTGCTGCTGCTGCTGCTGCTGATGCTGATTTTTTATATGTCGACCTCGGATAGGCAATGGCGGCAGTATGTATTAATGAAGTAGAGTGGTATAAGCTGCTGCTGCCGATGCCACTGAATTTGACTGTTCCCAAGAGTATGCTTAAGTAGTAGAGCTGAAGGTGGTTTCACGTGGCTTGGCATGGAATACGAAAGTTGACAGCTGCCCCTGGAAGCATGCGCACCTATAGTTGAAAGTGGTTAGCTATGGAAGCGTACAGCAACAACAACAACAACAACAACAAGGACAAAAACAACATAGTTGCGCTGAAGCGTTTAATTTATGTTTTATTTTTCTGGTCCTGTTAATGTTATTGTTGTTGTTCTTGCTGTTGCTGTTGTATACACTACATCAACCAGCACTACATAGGCACATACTCGTACACAGACGCACTCGATGTAACAACAATTAGCCGAGTTTGAAATAAAAATGGCGCATGAAAGTACGCAAGGCATGCAATGAAAGAAAGAAGAAAGTTGCATCATTTACTCTGCTCGAGTAAATTAATAGCTAAAGCAACAATAACAAATAAGGGAAAAAAAGAAGCTTAATGCAGCGGCAGCACTTTGTACCGCCTAATGTATACTCGCATACACAATACATATGGAGTAATATGAGTTGAGGTTGCCATTCGCAACATCTCAGTCGACGATAGTGACGCGCTTGACTGCGCAGTCAAGCTGCCGTGAGGCATAGCACACTTTTATGTCATGGAAAACCGAACTTTAAAAACTACTATTATAAGCACAATAAACTGCATGTACGAGTGTATGTGTGTGTGTGTGTGTGTGTGTGTGTGTGTGTGTGTGTAAGTAGCGCACTGCCAGAGCCAAAGCGTTGCAAAATAGAAGTAAAGAAATAAATTACGCATACGCAATGTGTGCTGCTTGCTGTTTGCGTGTGTATTTCTGTGTGTATGTGTGCGTGTGCAAACTTTCTGTATGAAATTAAAGTTTTAAGCCAAAGTAAATGCAACTTACACGCACATTACCCGCACCACAAAACACTCCACGCAGCTAAATCGTGGCCCTCAGATCCGATATCTAAGTATATATACACAGAAATGGGTGCTGACAAAAGTAAGATTGAAAACGAAACATAAACATGATTGGCTTTTCATATTCTTAATATCATTTATGTTCTCAACGTAATCTGTTTTTAGCTTAATACACTTAGTCCAACGATCTTGCCTTTTTTCGTTATGCTTTGAATAATAATAAGATTGCTCGAAGCTCTCAAAATACAATTCAACCCAAATATTTTACTATCGGCTCATTTCCTCAGATTTGCATATAGAGAGAAGTCGCAAGGGGTGAAGGGGTCTATAATTTATGAATTTCGGTTTCAGTACGGTTTCCTGGTGCAAGAACATTTTTTGTCCCTAAATGCGGTCGGTCTCATAAAGTCTGTAATTGTTTTACATTTTTCAAGATAGCCGGTTTGAAATTTACTGTGTGCATGGCAAAAAACCGACAAAAAGAATTTTGGCTTTTCGGCCTTGAGAATTTAACTAATTCGATCATTCCTTGGTCACTGCTAATTTGTGACAGAAACGAAGTAAAATATCCACATTCCCAAACACGACTTCCATATTGTCTCACGGTTGCGCTATCAACGGAGAGCAGATGCGACACCTATCATGGTACTCACTTCAAAATATTCTTGCAAAATATTTTTTACTCCTTTACACAGCCTCAGCTATAAGCGGTACTTACGGAGATCTTACTAAAGAAATTATAAATTTTCTCATTTCCCATTTCATTTTTGCCCACTATTATTGTAGGGTAGTTGATATCCTGTAACCATTTTCAAAGTATTTCTCTGCAACGCAACGAAGGCCTCCGCTCTTTGGTTGCTATATGTGTCTAACAGTTTCTTAACATTTCTAATAAACTCACAGTTTTCCAGCATTCATCCCTTGCTATATTTTCCCAGGCCGCAGAATGGTTGTGGGCTACCTGCGTCCCTTCTCGTTGCCTGATATATTCGTATGACTGGGTACCTGCTATAACGGTACTCTGTTCAATCTTTCGAGATTATTAAGCTATTCTTAGCTTTTCAATGCTAGCATTAAATTTGTTGCATAAGAATTTAGTGCTCTGAAGGCCACCTGACTGTCACAGACTGTCAAATTGCAATATTTTGGTGCTTATACCCTCTGCTTATGTTGAAGTGCGCATATCTGTCTATGGCATTGATTTTTGCCTGAAAGCTACACCAACTAGTTTCCTTATCGGTTAAAAGTGGTTCATTTGAAGTCCGAAGACCCCAGCACCTGCTCCTTCATTCATTAGTGAGATGCTCTAATTTCTATTGATGCTCTCGCTGAAATTTAGAAATTAAACTATAAACTATTGAATACATTTTTTGGACTCATGAATTATCATATATATACCGAATTATTATACAACTACCAGGCAGGCAGACGGGCGGGGCTATATCGAATCGTCTCGTCGAGCTGTTCAAGTCATGGGCAGAAAAAAATGTACCGTTATCTTACAAAGTTCATCAAAACATAAGCCAATAGTCAAGAGTAGTGTTTGTCAAAACAATTGTGTCCCTATTTTTGTAAATATTTAATGTCTCCTTTAATGGCTTACAAACTTTTAGACAAACCGAAAACAAATATCATCGAGATATCGTGTTTTTTTATTTAAATAAAGTATAAATAAGGCTGCTAACAAAAAACTACTGATGTTCATTTCAGTGAAATTCGAAACTGTAATCTCCAGTTCGTATATTTTGCTTTGGTTTTTTGAAAAAAATCGCAAAATGACGTCTAAATAGTCTTTGATATTAGTGCAACATACCAAACTCTTACTATTCTCCTCGTATGTATAAGTGTAAGTACTCATATACATATCCCACAGCTACGCGCGGCTTCCACAGGCAACCGCAAAATGAAATTAAACGCAAACTGTGCGCTCTGCTTTGACTCCTGCGAATGTCTGGAATGCCCGCGCTCTATATGCATATGAAATGCAGGCATTAAATACGCGCAGCATGCGGTACGCTTAATGCAAAGCCAAAGGTTTGGGTTTGAGTAATTAGTTGCCTACCACTATGTGTAGCGTGAGTAAAGCGAAAAAACTTAGTTGCATTGCAGTAATTACTTGTGCAGGCGGCAGCTACCCAGATAAATAGATACGAGCAGATTTTAGATAGTAGATATATAGATAGATATTTGGCGACAGAGACAGAGACAGAATTATTGCATTTGGTTGGTTTGGTATTCGCTCAAGCAGAATTTCACTTAAGCAAAACTGAAGTGAATAACTTCAGTTGAATGCCTTAAGAAAGAAGAAAAAAAAACCCAAAAAAAATTCTATATCTTATACTTCTTTCTCGAATTCCCGAGTTCTCGAACAAAGCAAACTTCATTTCGACATTTCTTCTGTCAACTTTACCGCCCGTATCATTGCAGACACCATGTCAAGATACTTTCTTCTATTCCATAACAGACAGTCGACAACTTCGATGTCACCGTTGCGTATGAGTAATGTGCGCTCTTAAAAGCAAAGCGATGTATGTCATTTGGCGCTATGTAATTTAAGGTGTTTTAAATAGATGTCAGACGACAGTCCTGAAATTGAAGTTACACCAGTGAATAAATAAGAACAAAAATTCAAACAGAAAAAGTAAAAGTACCTAAAACCAAAGTAAAGTAAAGTAAAGTAAAGTAAAGGGAAAATGAAAGGCAAGGTTGTCATTTTAATCAACAGAAACATCGTCTTCATCTACATTCTTGAAGCCATCAGCGTCAGCGTCTTTATGCAGTCTCAGTCATGCAATATGTTCGCGTTACCGAAGCGGCAAATGAGTACAACAACTTCTGCCAAAGTGAGACAAAATGTTGCGATAGACAGACAGGCAGGCAGGCGTGCAGACCTCAGAAGCGACATCGAATGATGTTTCTTATTCAAAAAAAAAAAAAAAAAACAAAATAAATCAAAAGGTAAAAATATAACTCAAATGTAATTTCAAAGCCAGACGACAGCTGCCTGTCTGCCCATCTATTTTGCTGCCTTTGAATGTTATCAGCCGCGAAAGCGAAAGACTTTTCAATTTTCACAAATAAATTTCAATCAAAATTTGTTAAACATAATTTTTCACGTCGATTTGTTTAAACTTCTCAACGAATCTTATTTGAATTCATTTCCTCAAATTTGAACTGCTTCTGTACATACAACATCGATATACTACATAAATGCATAGAACTCTGTATAAATTTGGATTAATATAGTTTACTACTAACGTAGCCGTAGGCGTGTGTTGATGTACTCTCTCTTGTTCTTCAATTATATGGGAACGTGGCTTATACTTTTTTCCAGAGATTCCTATTTTTTTCGGGTGCACTTTCAATTCGCATTGCTGCCGTGCCACGAATTTCATGGTAATTTTATGATAATTTTAGTGTGATACATACATACCTATGTACCAATTTTCGACTAGATGCCTCAATTGTTTGCTGAAATATGACGATTTTGGTTTTTAACTTTAATGGGGAAGGCTTGGCATTGCATAGTTTTATAGAAGATTTTATTTTATGTTAAATCTCATCCGAGTGAAATAGTTTTTGAGATATGAAGGATTTTGTTCTCTTAAATGTGGTGAGGCGGGGGCGGGTTGGGGGTGTTGATTCTGGACTACTGTGTTGTACACTATAAAGAATTAAAATCTATCAGCCTTCCGACCGACTTTGCTATAATACTACCAAAACTGGTAAACGTGGTCTAATATTCCATTCATCCTATGTATTTGCTCAGTCAGAATAATTTAAACGAAAATATCTATCCGAATTTTAAACATTCATATGAGTTAAACTTGGTACGGAATTTTTTATAAAGAAAAACGCCATGCTAGCGGTCGGATATATCTGAGATCAATGATGCTATCAATAAAGTTGGCAAACAAACCTATAAACAAAAATTGTGTTTGTTTTGTGCTAATTTTGTACTTCATTTAAAAATGTTGTGCCCGACTGTAAATCATTGAAATAGATAACTTTAGACAAAGTTAGCAGAGCAATATTTAAATGTGACGAAAAATATGTTGAAATGCAATTGTGTTAATATACTTTAGGGCAATTAGGCACGAATTAAAAATGTTGTGCTGTAAATAGCAGAATAATTTGGTGTACTAAAAAAAAACTATAAAGCTAGCAGACCATTTTTTTTAAATATGAGAAAAAATTTAAATGTTTAAATGCAATTATTTTAAGTTAGTTATGTATTAATTTGGTTTTAATTTTGTTTTATTCTGTGCTACAATTGAAAATTTCAATGTAGACACGCTACATAAAACAAAACGACAAAGTCTGCTAACTTGAGAGAATAAAGTTATCAAACCATCATTTAAATTTAAGGAAACTCACACATGCTAAGATGCTGGTTTAAGGCTAGTTGTGGGCCAATTTAGAGCACAACTAGATTTTTACATTTGCATTTTAACATTTATATTTCTCCTCATATTTATATGTTGGTTTGATAACTTTAAAGCTAGTAGACCTACCAATTTTTGTTCTTATTCTGACACTTATAAAAACAAAATTTATATACAAAAGTGCATTTCAACATATTTTCTCTTTACAATTCAATATTGGTCTGCTAACTCTTTCTAAAGTTAGCAGACCAAACTTTTTCAGTGATTAATTTTTATTTTTAAATAGAATGCAAAACTAACACAAAAGTAAAACAAAATGTTCTCATTTTGGTCTGCTAATTTTATTGATATTAATATATGGCCTTCAAATCAAGTTACTGTTTTCATATAGAGATGATATAATTAATATCCCTTCGAATTTTAGCTACATAACTGATATCTTATCAATATTTAAAACATAGTTACAAACAGATTTACAAAAGTAAAATTTATATATCTTTGCAGCTACAGGCTACACACATTTAGTTTTTAATATTTCTTAATTTAATTTTTATTTCGAAAGTCATTTTAATGACAGTAAATGTATTTCTTCCCATAAACAGTAACAATAATTTGACTACATTAGTCTTTGCCTACATTTTCTCGTCAGACATGTACTTTTTAGCGCTATTTCTTCAGTTCCCCGTAATGTTGTTGGAAATATGTAGCACCATTGTTTATATCGAAAAAGTCTTGAATCTCTGAGAACTTACTTCTACATTAACTTTGTATAAATGTATGCATCATCCGAAAGCAGACGTGAGCAATAAATTATATTAGATAATATATTTTTAATCAGTCGTCTAAATGAACTACTTTATAATAAGATTGTTGTAATGGTTCAACACTACTATAAGCGCTCCCCAATTTGGAGTTTTTGTATTTAAAACATTTTTGTTATTCAAACCAGCAACATCAAATTTGGTGTGAATGCATCTAACGTTAATCTCTATAAAATATTCCACATATAGTATAGCCACATACAAATCTATAGTTCATTTAAAGCTACTAAGACTGGGTAACTTGTAGTCGAGTATACTGTAGTTCAGAGTTCTTTCTTATTATACCGTGTTTTTCGCGTAGTGCTGCTTAGCTTATGATAACATACAATAGTCATCAAAAGTATCATCATCTTTATATACAGCAGAAGCAGTAGCTGCAGCAGCAACTTGTAGACTCTCACAATCATCGTCGTAGATAGTTTGATAAAGTGCAGCAACAGAACACAAGCAACTTAAATATCGTATTCAAAATTGTATTACGGAAATGTTCATGGTATTTACGCAGATATTCACCCGCAGATACATATAGTAACATATATATTTATGTACCTATGTATATATAGTATATACCTATATATAGAAGTCTATGCGAGTTCACTTGCATAGCTTTAGTAATAATAGCTGTGCTATACAATGTTTGTTGCGTAAACTCAGGCGCGCAACGAGCGTGTCATGCCAATCCTGTGTACCACTCGTTACTTTGGTTACTACACACACACAAGCACACGCACACTGCTTGTATACACATAGTTCTATTTTCACTCCTAAGAACAGTGGCAGATGCAGACAAGTATGCAGCACTCAATGTAAATTCTAGAGCAATTAACAATGCTACTGTCTTCAGCCAAGTCTTTTGCCTTTAATGCGGCTTAAAATACGCTTGAAAGGCGGTCGACGGTGCAGCAGAAGACTTTGGTGCTGGGGTTGCTGTTGACATTATCTTGGTCTCTAGTGATGACGATTGCGTGCTAGCGAGTGCTAAAAGCAGTGACGGAGGGTGTATACGTAGCTATATAATGTCTGCTTTAGCTTTTACATTGACACTCATCTTGTGTGCACTACTATAAATGTATCTATGTATATATATATATATATAGTTGTGCTTGTGTGTGTCCGTGTGTGTGTGTGGCAAAATGCTTTGTGGTTACGCCATAAGCACACACACATTACCCTCCATCTTCATTTTCATTAAACGTTTACAAACACGCACAATCAAATCCATAAAATTGCTGAAATTAAATACTGCAAAATTCACATACAGCAGTGGCAATAATCTTCAGCATTTGAATACAGTCAGCAAAACTGTCAAAGCATTTAAATTTATTTTGTTCAATTTAATTCAACTTTTTTTTTTTTTTTCGTTGCCATAGTTTTCTTTGTAATATTCTTAGATACACGTTGAAATTTTTATGTTATGATGTTCCATTTTATTTGCATCCACCTGGACAACAACTATAGTCAAACTAGTGTAGTTGAATAACGTTGAATTCTTAATAATGGAATCTGTAAATAATATATGTAGTATGCAAAGAATTTTATAAATTTATATTCTGCGTAGACGTATTTCCAGAGAATGGAAATTGACATCTAGTTCGTTTGGATGGTGATTGAGTCTTTCCTTCTAGCTTGTGCTGTGCTTACTTATTTCATCTAATATCGTTGGTATTTATAGGTTTTTACGGTTATTATTGTTCCTTAATTGCCAAGGAGCCGCGGTGATATCTATCAGACTTGTGTATCCCTTTTATACTTCTTTATTTTGTTATCTATGCTTAGCTTGAGAACTTAGGAACTAGCATCCAGCTCTTAGTCGTGTTTGTATACCCATAGGGTGAAAAGGTATATTCAGTAGTGCCGTAGAAATCGCTTGCCATTTGGGTACTAGTGATTTGCCGAATTGCTCAAAAAATATCGAATCACGGTGAATTGCAATCAGGAAGAAACTAAAATTATCGAAAAGTGTTTTGCTAAATGCGCAATTGCTTATGGTTGCAATAATTGCGATTAAAATTAATTATTTTTAGCTTTGTTTTAACACAGGCAGCAGCATGCCATCTACTTAAAAACTTAGTTCGAAATTCTTTTTAAAAAAAGTGGCAGCAGTGAAATGTAAAACCCTTGGCTGGCGGCAGTGAATGGCAAATTCAAATAGCGATTTGCTAGTTGGTTTAGTAAAATGCTTATTTATTAATTAAAACATTTGAAATGAATAATTGTTCAGATATAAATTAATCAGAAATTGCACACCCTATCTGCAACGATAAGCGTTTTCGTATATAAAATGTATTTTTTAGGTGTATTTAATCAAATTACAGGCGATTTGCAATTCGCTAGAAAATGAGATCTGCGGCTTGGTGAATTGAAATTGAATCGATATTCAAGCGAAGTAGATTCCTGTGACACATCTGTATAATGGATTTCTTTTGCTCAATTAATAAATATTGCATGTACAACATTGCCACAATCCAACATTATACGGCCTAACGTTGTATATTATGGAAATGTACATAAGAACAACTCGTGCCAAATTTATAATTTAACAACCTTATTATATGCTGCACATCAGCTACGCAGAAAACCACAAACAACCTATTACAAAAACAAGAAAAATCGTTAACTTTGGCACAACCGAAGCATCAAAACTCTTCACATACCCTTAGAATAATATGCGCGAAGAAGGAAAATAAAACGTGCAGATCACTTGAGTTGGTTATATTGAATGAATCATATTGTCAATAGCTCGGAATTTTTATTTATAATGGTGCTGAGAACGGATAACTTCAATTTTTTGTTAGACGCAGTTCCATACGCACTTTCCCTATAGAAGTGCACATCTCGGAAGCAAGAAAAGCATTTAGGAAAAAAGTGAAATATTTTTTCATCACCTAATGTAGTTTACGTTTCAATTGAAGAATATAAAAAACTTTTATAAACAGATTCAAGTACATAAGTACAAGTGTAAGAGAGACAAACTGAACGAATACGATAGATGTATACCATGCAGTTTTCATTGAAGTGTATCTAAAAACAACAACAAAAAGAACTTAGCCACAATAATAAAACCGAGCAGAGCAATTTGAGTGCTTGAGAACAACTGCAATGATAACGAAAAGAAGAAAGAGGCACAAGGACGATAGTTTCAAATCAAGCAAGCGGCAGGACCGAAACAGGCAGCAAAGCTGAAAACACGCAGGAATTGTCTTCTGAATTGCTTTCGGCTTTTAAACGTTGCACACTACTTCAGTCTCAATCGACAAAATGTCCATAGCTACACTCTATCTCCCTCTAGCAATTTGAGTATAACGTTCAGCTTTTCACCATTTATTTCGACCACTTTTCACAAGATTGCACATCACTTGATAGTTGGCTATTGCTGCTGCTGTTGCACTGTCTCATCATTTGGCAGTCAGTGCATGTCCTTGCTGTTGCTTGCCCGCCTGCCTGCATGCCTGCCTGACAGTTTAGTCTTCAAAAGGTAATTACGACGTTGACATACCTCTTTCTCTATAGTTCTGCATGCGTATGCTTACTTTTATGTAAACATAGCATCTGCCTACATTTGCAACTAGCACCGACAGCAAACTTTAAGTTGAAGCGAACCGAACTGAGCCAAACTGAAAAGTAAAGATCATGCAGGATATTTTATTAAAAAGGAAAAATAAAAACCTTTATATTTCTTCCTTCCATACATAGGTTGTAAATCTGCATAAGATAGTTTTTGGCTTTGGTGAGTGAAAGACGGAAATAGTTTGAAAGTTAGCGTTAGACAGAGACAGAAACTTAGCAAGGAAGTCGACTTTGGTTGGGCTCTTTAATTTACATGCCATTATCATTGCAAGCAGCTTATTTAGTTACTTATACGAATACACAAAATGCCCACAAAATGAACACACACGCACGCGATGATTGCAACAAAGGATATATCGAAAGACAAAAGGATACAACACGCACAGCTGCTGTGCAAATGAGATGAAATAGAAAAAAAAAAAAAAAGCAACAGCAACAGCAATAGCAACAGCAACAGTGACGACAAAATGCATTTCTCTAAAATTATTTTTTTCTATGTACGAATATGTTTCAATTGCATAAAAAATGTTCGTCATTTCGGATTCCTTTGGAATATTTTTGAAATAAAATGCAATGAAGTGGCATATGTTAAAAGCTCCTCTTTTAGCAGCCAACAGGCATATTTGTGGAAGGATGTGAAAGTAGTACATGTGTGCAAGAAAGCAAATTCAGTGCTGAAGAGAGCTTTGCGTTTTAGTCAAGTGTGCAAGTTTTAATATTCATTTAGTTGTAATTACCGAGCATGCATTGACTAAAGCATTAGGGGGGTTCAAGAGCGAATGTGAAGAGGTTCTAGCGTGCGCCTTTGGCGCCATTGGGATCAAATGAACGAGGCACTTGTAGCTAACAAGCCAACAACGACGCCAAACGACAGCAGCAAGTAGATTATCGTAAATGAATAATTGCGTTGATTATGTGCAGGCGAATGAATATAAAAGCACACAAACGTATAGAGGAAGTTAAACGTATATGGAAAGATTTTACTCCTTAGGTCTACGAGGGTCTACGAGGGTTTCAGCTGAAGGTTGTAATAGACTTTTTTTGTATCTAGAACGTGTATCTTTTTTTTAATATTTAATATTAAAATATTAAAAAAGCCTCCAGAGCCGATATCAGAAAACGAAAGAACTGCAGAAAATTTACATCTATAGTTTGAAATTATTATTACGTGCATGAATTTTAACCCGAAGATCGGGCTTAGTAAGCATAATTCGTTATGCAGCTCAGATTTAATTGCTTTCACTGTTTTGCAAAGTTGTGCTTAATTTTTTGAAATATTTTAGTTAAAAATTTTTCAATTTTAACCTATAACCTACATTTTAAGAGATTATAGATCGATATTATAATTGTTAGTTTGTCTGTATTATCATGATTTTTCTTACGATTAAATAAAACTTCTGAAATCGAATATCTGTTAATGGTAATGTTCGAATTATTATCATTAAATCCATTCTTCTTCAAATTGATAATTCGGAAATTCAAATTTATAATTTTTATCAGCACAATTGCAGCTTCTTGCTGCAAAAGATACAATGAATGAAAGATACAATAATGCTACTATATAAAAAAGCAAATAAGCAAACGTTCTTAAAAATCGGTTACCTTTCTGTTCAAATACGAAGTCATTATGCAATGTAACTTCTACAAGTAGTGCAGCTACAGCGACTGTATGTAAATATGTATGCATGTACACGTATAGATACGTATTATTTGTAAGTCTAAAGAGAAACAGAGCCAGATAGAGTAAGACTGTTCGAGAGAGAGACAAAGAATTGCACGCAGTAATTAAAAATGAAATTAAATTCCCAATTAACAAACGACAAAAGAAATGGAAGATAAGCGCTATGATAAACACACACACACAGACCTACACATACAAACATAAATACACAAAGGAACAGACAAAGAGCGAAACAAAAAGATAGATCCTGTGTATGTGTAAATTTGTACAGGGTGCTGCAGAGAATCATCACTAGATTGCATCTATTTTTAAGTAAAACTCTTCGTCCGAAAGACGCTAGAAAGCTGAATTCTGGATAGTAATATCGTTTAATGATGAAAACGCTCACTAAGACGTTGTTTTGGAAAATGCCGCCCCCAAGGGGAAAAAAGAGCATCCAAGTTTATATTGGGCACATTATTTTTCATCCGATCGGTTTCAAACTCGGTTTGTATAATCTACACAACAAACAATTAAACACGTATTTGATCGATTTTGGAAAATTTTACCACCAACGAGAGGAAACTGGAAACTGGAAGTTTATGCAAGAAACCGCTAATACTAGAGAGCTGATATCTAGAGAGTAGCTATCTCTTGTGCTGAAAATGTTCACTGAGGTGAGGTTTTGGCAAATTCTTCCTTAAAGCTGGAATGTGGGGAGATCATAAGTTATATGGATACCATTTTCAAACTTTTTTCAAAAATGCAAATTATTAAACGTGTTTGGAAACTCATGGGGGGAAACAGGGGTGAGAAATATAATTGGTATTTTATTTTTAAATCGAACTTCTTCAAGTTTGATTTGTGTATGGAGAATATATGCCGGGCAACGCCGGGATATTAGTATAAATATGAGAACTTTCAGAAACTAAATTTTTAATTTTAATAGGCAACTTATGGATTCTAATTTCAAATGATCCTGCAGTTTAAAGCATTACAACACACATTGAACTATGCTATTTGATGTGCGACTGTTGTGGACTGATTTGATTAGATGCCTTGAACAACTTTCAAAATATGATCAAGATCAGTTCGTTTACTAACAAGCAAGGCTCATGGGTAATAATAAAATCGATTTTCTCATTCGCTCTGTGTTCTCTACTAAAGAGCATTTAGACCAACGCTTCCCACAGTTCTTTACAATAAGTCTCTTAAAATTCAAATGATTCCCAGCTACACCCAGTATATGGGGCAAGCACTTACTAATACACGCACGAAAGTATCTTTAGTTAATGCGCGTATGTTTGTGAAATTGTACTTCACATTTGGCTGTGTGTATGTGAGGGTTTGCATGTTCGTTGGCTGGTTGGTTTGTATGTTTGTCAGCTGCTGTATGTGCACGGGAGGCAGCCAAACATTCTGGTGACAGTTTTAAACGTTGCGCTACACGGTTTCGCTTCGAGTGGCAGGATTTCCGCTATTGAATAATTGTGATTGCGATTGTGAGATAAAAGTTAAATGAGCAGGAAAATAAGAAAATGATAATAATGGAATGAAACAGAACACGCACACACATACACACACACATACACATACACATACACATACATACAAATAAAAGTACAAATGAATATGGCGGCATAAATGCAGTTTTAGAGCAACGCGTATTTATGTACCTATAAAAGTATCTCTTTATATATATATATGTGTGTGTGTGTGTGTGTGTGTGTGTGTGTGCGTGTGCGTGTGTGTGTGTGTGTGGGTATTTGTGTGTATGTCTATGAATAAATGAATAGTGCACATGAGCACGTTCTGACTTGATAAATCAGTAAGTGAAAAGCAGAAAATAAAAAAAGTTATTCTCTATGCAGAGTAATGGAGATGAACGCAATGCCAGATACTTATAAATTATTTCATTTAAAAACAATTGAACATAGAAATGCTACTTTTTTTGCTTTAATTTATAAAAGATTTTAAAGATTTTCTTCTTGTAAATAATCTAATTCAAGTAACTCCAAAAGATTTGTTGTTGTTCTAGTGTAAATAAATACGAATTTCCCATTTCTTTAGCGTAGTTTAATGTTGCTGGATATTACTAAAAAATTCTGAACTTAATAAAAACTTAGTGCAAAAGTGAAAATATTATCGTAACTAAATAAGAATTTAAGTAGTTAAGCAGAAAACAAAAGTAAAAATAAAAAATTAAATAAAAGAAAAGAAAAACAAAATCTAAATCTAAATCTAAATGCCAAATTCACTTGAGACAGCAAGCTAAAAATTAAACGAACTTACATAAATCTAAAAACTAAATGAATATTTAACAAAAGTTGTAAACTCTAATTGAAGCGATCATTATTAATTCAATACGTATATTAAAAATATGCATATGACTGTATCTAAATGTAGGCAATGATGCTATATGCTATGCAGTTCTTGAATGACTACCTAACTACATATAAAGAAAAAAAACAAAAAAAAAATAACAATTTCAAACAAACACATAAAATATTTACATAAACACAGACAGACCCAAATATTAACACACACACCACCACACACACATTTTCATAAGACACACGTTGAAACATTTTAATTTTTGACACTTTAGTTCATTGTATTTCAGCAGATAAAATTTATATTGTGATAAGAAGTTGAAGAAACTACATTGCATATTAAAATTTTGTTTCGATTCAAAGAACTTAAACTCCTTAAAATGCCTTGTGACTTTTAAAATAAAAAACAAATTTCAAAATAAGCCCAAAATGTAAATTTTAAACGTTGAAACAACTCCGGTCCTGCAGCCTTAAATATTTTGATGAAACATTTCAAACAAATGTGTCTCCCGATGAAGCTCCAGCCTTAAATTTTTTGAGGTTAGTTGTTTCTTATTCAAGATATTTGTTCAAAATTTGATTAAGAATTTTGAAAAGATGGATAAACAGTACTTTTGATGTGTTCACGATGCTGTGTATCTGTGCAAAAATGCAAACTTTGCTATAATGGAAATATGATTATATGATTATTTAAATGCATTTTTTTCTATTAGAAATATAAACCAAAATATGCGAAAAGTTTGAACAGCTTGAACAGCTTTTTATGCAAAACTGCATTTTGCACATGCTTGTTTAAGAAGTAGAGCTTGCATGTTTGCGTTTCTACACAACATGCTGATTACCGTGATTATGTCTTACTTTTTTCACAAAGATACATTTCTTGAATTCCCAGTTCGATTTTTTTGTGTGCAAACACTCCCACTCTTAAGAGGAGAGAGTAAGGATTCTTGACAAAAACTTACTTTTCGATTCATAATTTCAATTAGTTGCATTGAACAACAATATGGAATTTTCAAAAATGGAAAGAACGTTATTATTGATACTTTTTTTTTTTTTGAAAAGTCATAACTTTAGAACCTAAACATAGGTTTTGTGCATATAGATACACATAAGAAAAGTTATAAAACTGTGCAAACTTAAACGAATTTTTTTTTCCATATTTAAAGATTATAGTGCCCTCATGTTTCTTAAACAAAAATTATATCTTTGAAATATTTCAGCTTATATCATTCAAACCATTCAACCGGTTTAGAAAAAAAAAAATAATTTATTATCTTTTTTTTGTATTTAGATTGGTCACTTCTAATGCGAAATATAGCTGAAATAGAGAACTTATCTTTTAGAAACATAACTTTTTGAAGGCTATTTTCGCGCTCAACGCACCAAAATCTTTATGAAAAAATAAGGTTTTCATTTTTATTCTAAGAAATTTCTCAAACTAAAACCTATTTTTCTTTGTTACATTACTGCAATGTCACACAAATAAAAAACAGTGTTCCCAAATCAACATGAAATACTAAAATCAGATATTTATTAGATCAAACGTCCACACATATTGATTTTTCTTTGGTTTTTTTCCAACGAAAATGCAATCAAAATGCAAAAATCACTTGTTCTTTGAGTATATAAAGAATTTTCGGTAGCAAAGATTTTTGTTATCTGAGTACTCGATGAAAAACAGTTCGTGTTGAAAGTTTTTGATTGTTGTTTGACAGCGTTTTTTTATATTACGTCTTTTATGTATCAAAAATAATCGTCGATCTCAGTTTTGAGCTTAAGATGGAAACATTATTTTTTTTTCGAGTACTACGCACTTTTAAAACTATTTTGATGGTTTGAATCATAATAGATTATAATTGGATAACTAAATAGAGTTCATCACCTACATTTTATGTTTATGCATTTAAACTTTCATTGTGAAAAGCACTATGTAACTTTTTCTGTTTGTTAAGTGGCTTATGGACTAAGTTCGTAAGAACGTTTAATTTGAAAATGAATATTTTCTAAATCGAAAATTTACCATTGACGCTGAGTTAATAGTTTCACAAATCAGAAATTGGTTCTGCGATTGAGCTATTTGCAAATGAAAAACGAACAAGTTTTTATTTAGTGTGTATGTACAAACGTAGACTATATTTATATAACATTTAACATAGAATTATATTTTAAAACCAAAACAACAAAAAAAGTATGCAAAATCAGATTTATTTCAAATCGTTGCAATGAAAAAATAACATTAAAACAACTTCAAAAGTTCATATTAATCAATTAGCCATTAATAAATCCAACGCGTAACTAAATAAAAGTTAACAACTTAAAGGCAAACTCATAAAGTGAATGTTTTTCAGCAGTTTGAATACAATAGATCTAAAAGTTTAAATAAAATTTGTTTTTTTTTTTCGAAAATAATTTACATTGAAAACAAATTATTGTAAAACAAATGCCGGCAGCATTAATTTATAAATGAGTCTTCCCATATTTTACTTTTGTACAGAAACAAAAAATAAGTAGCTTATTATAAACAATTTGTCCACACATCCGTTTGTATATAAGTTTTATTTATTTATTTTTTTTTTCGTCTTCTATCATTAAATATTATAAGTGCTTAATAAATAATTAATGAATGTGTTTGTTAATTATTTAAGTTCGGTTAAAGCATATTCAATGCTAGCTGAAATAATGTAAAAAGAAAACAATTCTTTATCAAAAAAATAAACAGCAACAAAAAATTATCGAAATATGCTGCTAAATAAGTAAATGAAATATTTTTACAAAATTAATTATTATTATTATTATTATTGTTAAAAATTGCCAAAGAGATTTTAAGAAAATATATACATACACACACCACACACACACAGACACAAACAACAACAAAATATATTTGTATAAAACATAACAAAATAATTAAATTAAAAACAATATTGTTTATTAATGTTAAATTATTGTAAGTGATAAGTTGACTTAATTAATTAATTCTGGTTTAAGTGTGTTTTTTTTTTTAAACACAATACAAAATTATAAAAGGAAAAAAGTATCTACATTATTTTAATGCTGTATAAAACTTAATTATTGTAAATTGAATAAATATATACATACTCGTATGCAACATTTTGTGGAAATAATCATTTAGACTGAATTTTAAGTAAATTTAAATTAAATAAAATAAAACAAAACAAAACAAAACAAAACAAAACAAAACAAAACAAAACAAAACAAAACAAAACAAAACAAAACAAAACAAAACAAAACAAAACAAAACAAAACAAAACAAAATACTTATAAAACACAACAAACTAAGACAAACAATTATTAACAAAAGTGAAACTAGTTGCGTTTTATTTGCTAGTTTACTAGTTTACAGCGAACTAATTTTTTATAGTAATTTGAGTGCGCTGAACACAAAAAATATACTGTTTACTGTTAATAGCGACGAAGGCAAGTGGAATTTTATTTTGAATGAGATTCGTTTAAAATATGATATTCCATTTCAAAAATGTTTCCATAATTCATTATAGCTACAGAGACCTAATGCCTATTTCTAAAAAGTACTCGAGTGAAAATTGAGTACAATTGCTGTAAAATTTGATCGATTTTTATATTGAATATATACAATTTATTTAAAACAACATGTAGAATGTCCAGCAAGCAAATTGATACTTTGAGTAGATACGCGGTTTGTAATAATTTGCATATGAACTGTATGGTACTTCCTTCTGTCTGCACTATTACATGCGATGGGAGTGAGTACTTGCATTAGTTTCTTAAAATAATTATGAAAAACTTAGCTGTTACTAGTTGCTACTTTAATATTGATAGAATTTTTTTCCAAAAGCGAATTAACTTGCATTAGTAAAACTATTCTTGACCAAAATGACAGAAAGTGATGAGGAAAACTTGAAACTTGGTCATGGAACGTACGTTTTTGAGGTTGCTGTTTACTAATATGATGTAGAAACTTTCGAAAACAAAATGGCGGTTCCAAAATGGTCGTTAAACCAAAAATTGATATGCTAGGTATTGAACCTTTTGGAATTGAATAAACTATTAATTAAAAAAATCAAAAGAGGGTATATTGCAATTATACGAGTATTAGAAAAAGTATGAAATATGCATTGAATAGGTACATTCAGCAGCTGAAATTCAGTCATTTGTCATTGGAGCGAAATTGTACACAGTTGGACGAGTAATTTAATCACCATGCTAACAATTTATCACTCATCTCGAGAGAGTTGGCCGATTCACTCTAGACGCTTGTTTAAGTAGGTGAATAACCCAAAATAAAAAACAAAACGTGATTTTCGTGTTCAGCGCAACCAAAATTACTCTACAAAAAAATGTAAGAAACATTTTTCTTGTTTTTATTAACTTAAATTTGTAAACTAGTGTTATTATAATTATATTATGACTGTAAATACATAGTCTCACGTAATATGCATAAACTACAGAGTAAATATGAAGAAGAACAAAGTCTGCATGCTGAATTTTTGAGCGTTTAATGAAATTTTGTCGATTGCATTTATTTTAAATTGTTTTGTAAATCAATTTCATTCAATCAATAAAATCGTTTTTCATTTAATAAACTTTTTACAATAATACGTATACTCGTATGTATGCGAAATGTACAAAACTTCATTCTCCTCATACACGACACAGTAAAAACAACCACAATAACAAAAATAATAACTAATTATTATGCTATTGTATTAAATGACAAAATACATAAATGTTTATAAAAATGTATTTAGATTAAAAACAAATTGAAGCATAATTTCATTTTAAGACTCAATAAACAAAAGTCAAGAATAACATAAAATCCAACAACAAACATACACAAGACTTTAAAAGTGAATTTAGCATAAATAATAAACAATTACAACCACAAAAACAAGAACAAGAACATAAACTAATAAAATATAAAATATAAAACATAACCCCAAAAATAATATTTCGCAAAATTCAAAAAACGAAAAAACCAAACAAAAAAATAAAAATACCAAATAAAAAAATGTAATTTAAAAATTTGGGCTTGACATTTTAGGCGAATTATTATTCGTGATTAAAACGAAAGAAAAACGAAACCGAAAATGACATTTAGCATAAAGTTATTATATATAAATAAATATATATTAAAAAAGAAAAGAAAAAACTAAAAGTAATTCATTATAACTTAGTTTAATTTAAAAAAGAAAAATGTGTGAAATATTAATTAATTAAATTAAGAAACGAAATGAACTAAAAGATACCATGATAAATTGTATAAAGAAAAAAAAATATTAATAAAAGAAAAAAGTATGTATGAAAAGTGAACAGATGCGAATTAGTATGAGAACCGTGAGCATTTAGTAATTAATTACGATTTTTTAAAAATCTGTTAATAAAAGAATATATTGAAATGAAATACCATGTCTACATTTATTTTTTATAATACATGTAACGACGTCACAGGCTGGGGTTTGATCAGCGGGTGTCCAAAGTTCGTCGCGTCAGAATTTTATATTAAATGTCGAGACCAGGCCAGTTCGTCAGCTAAATCCTGCTCCAAAGAAAATAAGAAGATGCAATTTTCGATATTTAGTTCACAATTTAATTCACAAACTCATTAGGCTCTTCATTTAGGGTTATACTTAATTTAGGCTTATAATTAACTTAATTCACACTACTCTGGAATATCTATTACAGCAGCTGAATACCAGAAGTACTGTCCACGCAGATATTCCACTATAGTACCCGAGTACATAAAGTGCTGCACTATACTACTAAGTATAACACTAAGTATAACAAAATTGTGTGAGGGAATGCAATTTCCGTTAAATTTCATGCTCGCAAAACAGCTCATGTTGTTACAGGGGTACCAATACTCGTACCAGTAAAAGGGAGTCAATGTGATCGTGAATGCAAAAGAGAGAGAGAGGATTTCATTATTTGAGGAGTACTACGGCTCGTACTGTAACGAAGATATTGAGTACCAAGTGAAAGTCCACAAGAGGCATCACTGCTGGGTACTTGGTAGCCATGAAACGGACGACATCACAACATGAGACTTGGTCGACACGCAGATCTTTCAAGTCATATCCAAGTGTAATTGTGGTGGACCAAAGAAGACAGAAACCGACCCTAAATAAAACAATCAACAACAAAGCACCAGCAGGGAGAGAAGGGACGAATATAACGTAGGAATCAACAAATAAATCAAAAGCATAATCAACATAAATAAAGAAGAAAATAATAATTAAATAAGAAATAAAGTGTTTCCTTACCAAAGTGTTTCCTTGCAAATACAAATTTATCCCAGCCTTCGACCCGGAACAACCGGGAGTCCTTTACAAGTGCTTTACTACTCTACTGCTCAAAAGAAGAGAGAAGAACAATATTAATATTAACCTAGTATTCTCACCACTGCTGGTTATGACCGTCCAACTCGAAGGTCGAAAACTGACAGAATAATTACTGCCGGCGCTACTCTATTTATGCTGTTTTCCAGCTCTGTAGCGCTGCCTAACGGTTCGATAATCGATCAACAATCGATTGTGGCAGCTGATTAAACGACTGCACCTGATGCGGCCGTTGAGGTTTAAAATGTTGCAGCCGTTATATTTAAATTATATTTCTTTTACTTATTGTTATTAGTGTTGCTATTATTATTTTTAAGGTAATTTTTGATGCTGCTATTATTATTGTTCTTGTGATTATTATTATTATTATCTATTTCTCCACTTAACTACTAACCACTACTTAAACCTACTACTTAACCACTACTTAAACCTAGCTTAGCTTTATCTTATGCGTCGGTAGTTAGCGACGTCACATACTTATAGATTTTGTTCCGTCTCGAAACATTTATGCAAACGAATACCTATTCCGAATACCTGACCGAAGATTTTTAGTTTATTTCTTTAAGAACGTAAATAGCAAGCGGTTGACATCACTGAGACTATGGAGAAGTCGCTGCTCAAACGTACCTGGAGCCGATGAAAGGAACAATGCCGCTGATCGAAAAGTATTTCTAGTACTACTAATTGATGATGGCTTTCTTGTAGAGCCACAGGACTATATCGAGGTCAACTCAGTAATTAAAAAGTTAATAACAAATCGGTAGGCTCCAAAGAGCTGCCAGCTGGGTTACTTAAAGCGAAGCGTTGGTAAGGCGTATGCGCCATCTGTTACTCAAGATATGGTCCGATAAATGCATGTCGAACAATTGGAATCTCAGTATTCTTCATCCTATCTTCATCCTGTCTGCGCGAACTACCGTGGAATAAATCTCCTCTCAATTGGATATAAAATATTGTCCCGTATACTATATACCGTATACTGTAAACGTCTGGAGTCATACACGGATGCACTGATAGGACATAATCAGTGTGGCTTCAGAATAAAGATGGTGACAAGTAATCAAATTTTCAGTCTACGGGAACACCCGTGAGTAAAGAAAATACGCACCAAAGTGCTGAATCTCCAGCACTAAAGGTTTCTGACGGAAACCCAAATTTATCGTAATTGGATGACAGCGTCAGAGTCGATAACTGAGCTTGGGTTTTCAACGTAAGCTCCTGTATGGGCGAACCTCAATAAACTGGTATTGTGAACGACTGCCACCAGCGCGCAATGGACTATAGAGACTAGTGCGCCTTCCTACGTGCGGTCATGACCGATGTACGATTGTAGTGGCATATATGTAAATAAGTATCTTTCAAAATTGGGGTATTGGTTATTTTGTGGATGTGAATAGCCTTCATCAACTCTTTCTGGAAGCGAATATTCTTCTACAAAATTATCTATCCAAAGAAATATGGCAAAAATGTATCGGGTCCGCCATCTAGACCTTCGGTATTTCAACACTGTGTCACTTTAATATTTTCAGCCGATTTCGACAAGTGAGCCTGGTTTGTGTTGGATATTCTTTACCATTTATTTCAAATCAGTATTTAAATTCAGTGATGCTTTAATTACCGGCTCTTTTTCAGGCATTCTACATAACATTGTGCAGCGTTTAGGAAGTTACAGCACCTATTTCGGCTTTGCGTTCGTGCTGGCATAAACTTTTCTTTTAAAACAACCCTTTTCTTTTAAAAAAAGTCTGGTTTAGTTAAGTCCAAAGAACAAGGGGGCCAGTCGGGAACTTGCGCTTCAAGAACTGCATGTTGAAAACAGAAAACTTTCAGAGCTTTTTCACGCGTTTGCGAACACACAAAGTGCGCCAATATCCAACGATAGCATGCGCCGTCGACAATCTCTCCAACTCTCTTCCGCTTTAACAACTTCATTGAAACGTCGACGCCGCTGACGTTATCTTGAAAAAATCGTTGGGTTTCTCTGGCTTTATGGGATGGTGCCGAGGCTTGTTGAAACATCCAATGGTTTCTACCGAATTGTTTACGTGCCCAATGTAACAAAAAACGTGTGGTGAGCGTCCTGTGACAGCAACCGTGGCCCAAACCATCTCCTGATGCAGGCGCTTGCTTTCGCAGAGCAATTCGCTGCTCTAAATTATCTTCTGTTTTGCACGATCTTTTTGTTTGTTTACATTTTGCAGAACCGTAATAATAATCAGAATAAAATGCGATATTAGGTACACAACCGATCCGAATATAAATTATCATACCAGTTTCGGTTTTCGCTTTCGGTAAAATTTTTCGAAAGTCCTTTTCTATCTTTCGGAAAGATTTTACGATTTGAATTCACTTGGCATTCAAAATTGTGATATTCACTTTATATATGCCAAATGAACTCAAATTACTAAATGATCCTGAAAGTGAAAGTGAACTGGCCTGGTTTAACGAAATCACTTTAACAAAATCTTCCCAAAAATTAAAATCGGAAAAGTACGGCACATGTTTATTTAGAAGACAACGCATAAAATGCAAGTAAAACTGATACAATACAACTTGATGCTCGATACTCAAAAAAACTGAAGCCATATTGCGTTTTATCAGTTTTTGCATTCCGAAAAGAATTTCATCTGAGAACATCCTCAAAGAATATGCAAGATGCACGGGATCAATCGACGATGAATGCTGTGCCGACTTTCTAAATATAGAATGGGTCATTTCTATATTGAATTTTGACGACTTTAACGTCGTTAATTGTTGTCACTGGTTTAGATTCACCTTCAGTTCAGAGAATATGCAGCGCTTCAATTTGCAACAACGTTGTGTTATACTCAAAACTTACTTATTGAACGATGTCCCTGGATTTGGAAGAAAATACATCTTTTCGTATGAAGCGAATTTTTGGGCACAAAATTTAACAATCGTTTAATTACAGATTCGAAAATATCAATAGAGCACCTCAGAACTGCGATTTAAGGCCACTCGATTTCTTTCTACGGTGCTCTTTGAAAGATAAAGTTTATGCGGACAATCTTCAAGCAAGTGACCACTGGGCAACTTCCAAGCCAGCCGAAATCAATGAAACCATTTCCCATACTTAATCGTGAGAAGAAATATATAAAAAAAAAGTCAAAATTCGTTGGAAAAAAATATATTTTTCTTATTCTCATTGCTAATTTAAATACTGCTCAAACGAATAATTAGTTGGAGTGTTCTAATTTTTAAGATGTAAGATATATGATTTGACTTGTGAGCCAAAATTTCGATATATCAATTTTTGTTATATCATCCGTTTCTGTATTTCTATAGCGTAAGCTATTTCTGTGGCTAAGTAAATTGTTATCGAACGACAGATCAGTAAAAATGATGATGGGGAGAGTTAGGAAAAGAGAGGGTACACAAGGTTTGAATTCGTGTATAGATGGTGGCCAGCCATTACAAGAAAATATACCCATTGCCTTCGTTTTCTGGTTTGCCTGAGGAATGGCAATCCTTTGTGGAATCCTTTGACAGCACAACGGAAGAATTTGAATATAGTAGTAGTCACAATATGATGAGATTACGGGAAGCTCTTACAGGAAGAGCAAGAATAACAGTGGAAGCATTGCTTTCTAACTCTATGAACGTTCCGACCATTATGGAGACATTGAAAGAGAATATTTGTAGACCGGAGCAGCTCATTAAGAGCCAAATAGAATAGAACGGTACGAGCAATACCACTGTTAGTGGATGGTGATTTCAGTGCTCTAATTGAATTCGCAAAATAGTAAACATGGCCACGTTTTTGAAGAATGCGAAAGGAGAGCACCATTTGTCAAATCCAACTTTATTGAGTGAGTTGGTCGCCAAATTGCCCACGCCACGGCAATAACAGTGGGCGGAAAATGTATATCGCTAAATAAGCCACCGAATATTGAAGACTTTAGCGATTGGCTAAACAGCATGAGGAAGTTAGCTAATATGGTAGCTGACTCGTTACCGCCGAGCACGAAAGGTATTATAAATAGAAAAGGTTTGAACAATGGTAAACATGAGCGACGCCACACATATGTTAGTATTTCAAGAAAAAGCCCTATATGTGAAGGAGATTGTGAAAATGCTGCAGTATGCAAAAGGTTTGTACAAGTCTCGTTAAATGAACGATGGCGAAGCGCAAAAATGAGTGGTCTGTGTTTCTCCTGCCTGGAACATGGCCATCGTTTAAGTCACTGTGAATCCAAGAGCAGATGCCATGAAGTAGGGTGTCTGGGATATCATCATAAATTACTGCACATAGGTAGTCGCCGCAGAAGGGCGGTGAAAGTAATACGTCTATTGGACGACGTGAGAATGAGGCCGTCGCCAAGAATACGACTAAAGGGTGCAATGGACATGTTGATTGCGGTAGCAGTGATCGAGTACTCTTTCAGATTTTGCCAGTGAAATTGTACAACATTGATAAAAGTATTACTACTCATGCGTTTGTAGATGATGGCCAAAAAAATTGGTCTTTGCGGTCGCAAAGAGGTTTTGGAGCTACAGTGGATCAATGGACATTCGTCAACACAATCAGTCACCATTAGTGATTTGAGAATCAGCGGAATTGATAACAATGCAAGAATATATCAGATGAAGAATGTTTATATTTCTCCGTATTTGTCTTTGCCAATTCAAAGTGTGGTGCTTGAAGAGTTTTTGCATGATAATATGAATAATCATCTTACAGGGCTGCTGATTGCAAATTATGAAAGAGTTAAGCCAAAGTTTATTATTAGCCTGGTTCACGCGTTTCTGACGTTAGTGGACCAATCGCCGTAAGATGTCGTTTGGGATGGTTCATTTATGGTGCAGAGGGTGAGGACCAAAGGAGAAGAGGTCATGTCATGCATTGCCGGAGAAAATGTAAGAGTGATATAGTTCAAGAAGCAATGCGAGATATGATGAGAAAATATTTTGAAGTTGAAACCTTTGGTGTGAAATCTGGCGTCCAAAGGGTAATGTCAGAGGATGATAAAAGAGCTATGAATATATTAGAGTCAACCATAAGGAAAATTGGCGGAAGATATGAATGTGAGCTGCTATGGAAATCTGATTTTAGGAACGAAAGATGGCTCGTGATAGCCAGTATGCAGCAGATTATAAACAGAAAATAGCCGATTATGTTGATAAGGGGTATGCGAGGAAGTTGACCCCCGAAGAATACACGGACCGAACAAACGAGACGTTTTACTTGCCTCATTTTGGAGTTAAGAATCACAACAAGAAAGGACTGAGACTTGTATTTGATGCTGCTGCTGAAGTTAATCATACATCGTTAAATAAATGTCTTAAACCAGGAACAGATTTAAATCAATCATTAATGTCGGTTTTATTTAAATTTAGAGAATCGAAATTTGCAGTGTGCGGTGACCTGCAGGAAATGTTCACCAAATCCGTGTAACACAAATGAATAGAGACTGCCAACGATTCCTGTGGCGAGAGGGAGATATGAAGAGGCATATCGACGTTTACGAGATGAAATGACTCATAGTTGAAGCGACGTGTTCACCGACGATAGCACAGTATGTAAAAAATGTGAATGCAGAATTGTTCACTACAGAGTCACCACGGGCAGCAAAAAGAATTTTAGAGCGTCATTATGTCGATAACTATGTGGACTGATTTGACAGTGAAGAGGAAGCAGTAGCTGTAATAAAGGATGTAATTCGAATTCATCGATCTGTTGGATTTACATTGCGTAACATTGTTTCGAACTCTGAACGAGCAACAAAAGCAGCTGGAAACCTTGCCAACGGCCGAGATGAAATGGTAACGATAAATAATGAATTAGAACGAGTACTTGGTTTGCATTGAGCACCAAAAACGGATGATTTTGTTTACATTTTAAATTTGCATAAGGTATCAGCTAATATTTTAAATTTTGAAAGAATACCGACAAAAAGAGAAGTTGTGCGTTTGATTATGTCGCTGTTCGACCCGTTTGGATTTTTGGCTAACTTTATGGTGTCGTCGAAAGTATTAATGCAACAAGTATGGATAACTGGCATTGGATGGGACGATGCGTTGCCAGATGAGTTAAAGTGGCGATGGAAATCGTGGATACGAGAGCTTCCAAAGGTTGAACAATTTAGTATATCACGCTGTTACTTTGCAAATCTGAAGAATTCGGATATTGGCGCGTGGTGAGTGAAGGCAATATTAATGTTATATTTGTTGCATCGAAATGTTGTTGCGCGTCGATGCGATATCATACGATACGTAAACTGGAACTTCAAGCAGCAGTCCTTTGAAATAAGGCAGAAAATATTTTGGAGCGATTCAAGTACGGTCATACGTTGGATCAGATCAGATCATCGTGCGTACAAGCAGTATGTGGTATCCGGAGGCAATGAATTTAGCTGATGAAGCAACAAGAGCAAAATTCCCTCTGCGCTACGAACCAAATGGGCGATGGAAACATGGAGCAGAATTTTTGAGCAAAGAAGAGGAAGAATGGCCAAACGAACATATGATGGTCACCTCTAATGATCAAAGCAATGATGAGTTGCGTGCAAAATTAATTTGTGTGGCGACACGGCAAGTACTGTTTATTATACCAGATATTAATCGAATTTCGAATTATTGTAGGCTAAAGCGAACCATGGTTTGGATATTTCGATATGTGCATTTGCTGAAATGCAAAATTAGACATGAAGAACCGATTTGTGACGAAATCAGATGTGACGAGTTGGAGGACACTGAAGTATATTTGTGCCGATGGGCGCAATGGGAGGCGTATGGAAATGAAAAGACACGTCTACAGGAAGAGTCAGTACGTAAGGCTCTACGAATGTTGAATCCATTTACTGGGCCACAAGGGCTTATAGAAGCAAATGGACGTCTTAATGCAGTAACATGTCTTCCGCCGGAGGCTCGTCAACCGATAATAATGCCGGGAAAACATTCGCTTTCGCGTTTGATCGTAGAGTATTATCATCGATGACATCTCCACATGACCACTGCAATGTCGGATAAGTGCTATACGTGAACGATTCTGGATTTGTGGTATCGTACAGGAGTAGACCATTTTGGACCGATCTATGTAGCAATTCGGCGCCAGAAAGAGAAAAGATGGGTGGCATTATTGACGTGCCTAACAGTGAGAGCAGTTCAATTGGAACTCGCCACCGATCTGTCGAGTGATGCCTGCTTGATCTCCATTCGCAACTTTATCAATCGGAGAGGTGTGCCAGTGCAGATATGCAGCAATAATGGCACCAACTTTGTTGGTATCAGTAAAGAGCTGGAAGGAGAGAAAAACTAGATCACGACGCCGTGATGGCATTAAATGGATTTTTAATACGCCGTTTAATCCAAGTGAAGGAGGCGCCTGGGAGCGACTTGTACAGTCGGTAAAAAGAGCATTGTACGCCATGCTGAAGGAGCAAACGCCGCGCTTAGAAACGATGCAGAGCCTGCTTATTGAAGCTGAGAATATGGTCAACTCTAGACCGTTGACCCATTTGCCGATTACGCCACAGGAGCCAGAGCCATTAACTCCTAACCATTTCATTTTAGGTTATGCCGAGACTGATGAATATGCGAAAACAACGGAAGGTGGCGCAGAATCTGAAGAATAGGCGAAGGATACAAGAGTATCTGCCGGAGCTGACCCGGCGCGGAATATGGTGCCTACCGACGAAGTCGATATCAACTGGATGTTTGGTAATGATTTGTGATGAGAATGTTGCTCGAAGACGTGCATAAAATCGTGACAAGTGACGAATCATGGATTTATGCGTATGAGCCGGAAACAAAACAGCAATCGACCTTGTGGGTATTCCAAGACGAGCCAAAACCAGCAAATGATCGCATATTTCTTCGGCCGAATGGCACGAATGGCCACTGTTCCGCTTGAGCAACGTAGGACGATCAATTCTGAGTGGTACACGACCATTTGTTTGCCGGAAGTCTTAGGAGAAATTCGTAAAACCAACCGCCAAAGACGAATCATTCTCCATCATGACAATGCGAGCTCTCACACATCTCGTCAAACAAGTGCATTTTTGAACAGTCAAAACATCGAATTAATGACTCATCCTGACACTGTTCTGATTTGCCACCCAATGACTTCTTCTTGTTCCCGAATATCAAAGCTAAACTGCGTGGTCAACGATTTACGAGCGCCGAAGAAGAAGTTGAAGCGTTAAAAAAACATGTTTTGGAGGTGTCTCAGGAGGAATGGTAATACTGCTATGACAAATGGTTTGAACGAATGCAAAAGTGTATTGATCATCAAGGGAATATTTTGAAAAACAATAAAGCCATTTTTATTTAAAAATGCTTGTTATTATTTGCTATTCCCGAAATATAAATAGTGCCCCTCTCATTAGACCATTTATGTAAAAAGATTTTGGAAGAAGGCCATGTAAAATTTGAAACGTTCAATTGAAAAAGCATAAATTTTGTACTCAAAATTCGCAAATCAGCTAAAACATCAAACATGATGTTTTTTGCGGAATGATTCATATACACAGTCAATTCTCTACAAACCACAGTTCAATGCAGTGTATAATATTTTCTTATAGAGCTTATCCAAAGTCAAAGACAATCGTTTGCTTTCGATTGAGTATTGCATATTGCTACTCCAGCAACGGAATAGAAAAATTTAAAGAAATATTTTCTCATATGCATTAGCAATTGCTCCATTTTTTATATAGTATTTCCGTTTGCATCTATTTGTATTGTATGGCACTGCAGCCAAAAAGTCTTTTAGCATATTTGTATATGAAACAATACGAAACTTCTGCAATGTCAGCAAAATTTGGATTGAATTGCAGGAGTTGCCACGCCCACTTAGACACTGTTTGTGCTGCTGTCGACCCAGTCAATCATGAACGAGCGAATGTCAACAAGCAACTTTGCACAAAATTTATAGAGCAGTGAAAAAGAAAACCAAAACTAACTTGTCTATGAAGAAAGAAAGCTTGCTGCAATGGCAGCTTTACCATCAGCTATGAATAATCATCATCATCAACATCATTGGGAACTTCATAGCGTCATAAGCATCATGGAGCGCTGTACGTGCATCATTTGCTTCGCACTTACGCTTCATTGATTGTGTCGCTTCACAGTGGCAAGAGTAAATCGCATTTATGTCCTTTTTATGTGCCACAGGAAACGTCAAGCACGAAAAAGTACGAAAAAAGTAACTTAGGTGTGCTCCTCCCACTTTCACTTTATCACCGTCTCTCTTTCACACACACTCTCTCTATCTCACTCGCACTCGTTTCTACTTCCTGATGCTGTTTGCGAGTGTGTGTCAAGGACATCTAGGCAATTGTTTTTTGAAACGCGCCATTACGTTCAACGAAAGCACACATTACTCATTAGATCAAGCTCTTACCGTATAGCAGCTGCTTCTTAAGATACATAATACACCATTATCGTATGTACGAGTATACGACAGCGTTACGTATAACTATAATCGTAAGTATATCCGTCGGAAGTTAAAGCAAGGCAAACACTAACCCAATCAAAATTAAACCAATTGGAAATGTGATTATCCTTTGTTCGAATTGTTCAGCCGAAACGGGGCAGACAAATTACATTTCATTTAATGTAATAACAGAAATTTATTGAAAACAAATTAAGCAAGTTTTCTAATTTATAACTCAGAACAAGTAAAGCATTATTTGGAAGGAAGCAGGGCAGTAGGAGCACAAATTGAATCAAATAGCGTAGGACGAAAAGTTGTACTTAGATTTACGTAGAGTCTAAATAAGATTCGTGCTGGCAACTCGTTCATTCACCCAAAAACACATGTGACAACTTTTTAGGCATGTATTTTTCCGACTTTTTCATCCTTTTCAATGACTTTTGCTCCTTTTAACTCCTTAAGTTGACTCACTCACTCACTCATTCGTTCATTCAGGTGTTACAAATTTATCACATTGCCACAGTGCAGCTCAGCAAAAGATTGCCCGAGTTCACTTTAGCACGCTCATATTTCCTAAGAGTTCCCAAAAAAAAAAAAAAAAAAATTTATAAAAAAGTGAAACCGTTCAAAGGAACGCCAGGAGCCAAGTATAGCCAAGTAGCGCGAAAGTGTTGCTATTTTAGAAATACAGAAACTGTCCCAAGAGCTGGCGAAAAATGCGTGCCACTAGACTCGGGGTAAATGTAAGCACTGCTACAGCTTCCCAAAAGTGACTCTAGACTCAGAGCCAGTAGATGGAGGACACCGAGCTCGCACGGCAGCGGTTGACTGGCATCAAATGGCAGATTACGACAAAAGACAATTTAATGGCAAAACTTTCGAATCAATTTTCACAGGAAGTGCGTCGCAGTCATGGCTCGGTTTCTCTTCGTGCGAATTCTATATAGGAGTGTAAAAGTTTATAGGCTATTCCATCTAATATTTGCATTTGATAAAATTTGATTGACCATAAGTTAAATGGAATTAGTATCGGGTGTATACGTTGCATCTCAATAGTTTTGTTCATTTCTTGATTCGCAGTGCAATAAAGTCGATAAGATAGAGAAATTATTTTCTATAATGAGTCTTCTACGAGGGTTGCATTTTATATTACGTAAGAAAAAGTAGTTTATCATTGAAAATTGATTTATTGTTTTTCAAAAAATGCACACACTTTTGTATGCGTTTGAATTGATTTTCTAAGGAATTTTGCAAATCTATACTACAATAATATTATATTTTGAAAGCCGTTTTGCATAAGTGGTAAATCTCGTAAGCCACTTAATTAATTTTTTTTCTAAATTTTATGATCGTATGTCTAACAAAGGCTATCGATATAAACCATCAAAAAGCTATATAGAAAAAATAATTCCTATTTAAATTTCACAACACAGCATCACTGCCACCAAAAAGGATAAGATTACAACAGGAAGAAGCATTGAAAAAAGAAAAATGAGAGCGGAAAAAGTACCGCAAGAATGAGGAGCAGCGACAAGAATATGCTCTGACGAGTGTTCCCAATCAATTGAACCATCTTAAATTCGTTTTCAGAATATAATTAGCAACTAAAAAAAAATTTACGTTTGTAGCCTAATTAATAGCTAAAGTAGGGGCTGGTTTGTATGGTGGCTACCCCTTATAGTGGGTTAAATTAATCGTTTAATTCATATTATCCCAAAAGGGAGTTGGAAAGTCGAAATATCTATACTTTCATTCTTTATAGTCCCCAAGATGTCGATGTTCAAACGTACGAAGAGTCTGTCCATACGAAACCGGCGTATCTAATTTGAACAAATCTAACAGGTAAAAGAAACTATTTTCGGTGAAACCGAAACTTAAATGATCTTTACACTATATTTTTAAATAGGAACTAGTAGTTTATAAATCCCGATCATATTAATAAGTTATATAAAAAGCCCATACCAACTCTCAGACCAATATTTCAAAGACTGAGGAAATAGGAAATACACAGACAGATAAACGGACATTGCTAGATCGACTCGTCTCGTAGTGCTGATCACGAATTCATACTCTTTATGGGGTCTCCAGTCTTTTAAGGCAGAGTTGCCCAAAAGTTTGAAATGGAAGCAAAAAGCTGCGTGTATGTATGTTCTTGTCAATAGACAAAAAATAAAATCAAAAGAATGTAGCTTGCAAAATTATTGTTGCATTACAATTTGGTATATACGCTATGCTCTTTGCTATACGCACAAATACAGTGTGTCTCACAAGAAAGTTCACATTTGATTTGCTGATTGCGTGAACGCAACTATGCCGAGGGGCGCGGGGGTATGTCAATCGATAGCTTAGCTTTTGGGAATTTAGTAACTATGGAGCATTTCTCGGGAGCGGACCGTGCGTTGTGCGTACGTGAGTTTTACAAAAACGGTAATTCAGCGACTGTAGCGCGTAGAAAATTCTGCAGTATTCGACATGTTCGTCAATAAAATGATGCGCCAAGCCCTCGACTCATTGGAAAATGGGCCGAGAAGTTTGAAGAGACCGGTTCAACGCAGGAAAAATCAAAATCCGGGCGTATAAGTCTTCGAGAACGTTCGAAAACGTAGACAGTGTTACTCAGTCTGTTCGTGACAACCCAGACCTTTCGTGCTGCGTGTTGTTGCTTTAAACGTGCATAGATCATCATTGTTCCGCATTTTACACACATATTTAAAGCTTCACCCCTACAAAATTCAGTTGGTGCAGGAATTAAAGCCTCAGGATGCTGGGCAGAGGCTTGAATTCCTGAAAAATTGATCTCCAAGAGAGGCGACATAAATTATCCTCCACGAAGTCCCGATTAAACCCTTATGGACTTTTTCCTGTGGGGTTACGTCAAATCTAAAGTTTACGGCAAAATACCGACTTCCCTGGCACAATTAAAAGGAAATATCCGTCACGAAATGGCAGGAAATTTTAGTGCTCGATTAATTGATTGCCGTGAACGTAACGGTTTACATTTGAACAATATCATTTTTAAGAAATATATTCCCAAAGTGTGTATTTTAATATGTAATAAGCATTTTTTCAATAAACTACTTACTTTTGTTTATCGATTTTTTAAATGTGAACTTTCTTTTGAGACACCCTGTATAACAAAGATCGATGAAATGTCTTGTGAAATTCATATGATTAATCTAAAAAGCCGCGTTTATGTGCGACAATGGCATAACAAAAACAAATGTGCATGGAAAGCATATGTCCTGGGAACCACTGTTTTAAGGCGTTACAAACATTGTGACTAAATTATAAATTATAAAAATAAACATAGTAGGTCAGTGTTAGGAAAAATAATATTTAAGTTGTTGCAATTTATCTATTAACGAGCAAAATCTGTATTACGACTTGTGACTAATTGGGCCCGTTTGAATTATAAACGTTAAAAGCATTGAAATACTTTGTTTTACGCGAATAAGAAAACTTGCAATACTTCATCAACTGTTTCCCTCCATAATTTTCCGAGTATAACTACTTTCGTGGGAAATACAATATAACCACCCCTTTTAAATTAAAACTTATATGCTTCAGGAATAAGCACGTTCCTGTTTACACTTCATTTTACTTAATTAACGAACATCCGCCTTTTTGTTGATGCTTATTCTCAGGATAGATGCCATGGAAACACTGCTTTCTGATGCAATTTTTCTTCTTCGAACTGTATGTGAGAGATATTTCAGTATGCTCCTTCTATAAGTGTGCGCTATTCGCTATAAAGCGGTTTTAATTTTAATTTTATTATCAACATAACTTAAAAATTATTAAATACAATATGGAATCACCTTTATCTGAACATACTCGTATGTATTGGCGAGTATAAGAAAAATGAAGACCGTACACAAGCATAAAGCTACACAAGTTGAAGTTTAAAGACGCTTTATGTGTGCTTAAATTTGGTTCTATAACTTTCATTTTTTTTCCGTTCTTCTGATAATACATAGTGCCTTGTTCCTTTTATTTGCACTTTTTTTTATTTTTACAGTGCTACCTCAAAAGGCTGGCGAAGCGCTCTCCTGTGTGCTATTTGTCGTCGCTTCTTGTGTTCTTTGGCGTCCAGTCGCCAAGTCAGACGTCTTTTGCTACTGCTGCCTTTTTGGCGAAAAATTGAATTTCGTGTAAAACTTATGGGCAGACATTAATTTAACAACTCCACTGGGCGCACTCCAGCCAGCCAGCCATTCAGACAGACGGACATTCGGCCTGCCCAAGCGTCAAATAAAGTGAGAAAGTAGCCAAAGCAACATTCTCGCTTCTGTATCTTGCATTCTGTTAACGCCACCCATCAAGCATCGAACGAGTTGCTCATTGACGCAGCAGTGGCAGCACACTTAAAATTACGTATACGCTCCATTGACTTAAGGCAAGGGCTGCATATCACTGTGAACGGTAGTCCACGCAAGTGACGAAAGCCCACCTCAGTGTGGGCAATATACGCGCAATATCGAACCAAAATTTTATTGATACATGATTTTCGTACACAAAAAAACTAAGAAACTTTTGTTCTACAACTTTTTTTTTTCAAAATGGCGGATTTTGGCGGCAAAAGCTCAAAAAAAGCTTTAACTTCAATTGGTTACTGTGGTCAAACTTCTTAATATTTTTCAACGTGCAATAGCCCGTTGGACAGGTCTTGTGAATACCTTCAAAAGAATGTTAGCATGGCGCTGTTCAATAGCTACTTAAATAAATATAGGTCAAAATAAGTTTTGAAAAGTATTCGAAGGGATGAAACTTCACGAGATTGCGCAAATTTTGATACATTAAACTTTTCTGTGAAAATAGCGTGAGCCGAGATATAACATCGCAAATATCAGAGTGTGCAAAATTAGTTATTTTTCCTAATGCGTCATACTAATGGCTGTTACTGTTAAGCTGCTGTTACTGTTAAGCTGCTGTTACAGTTACGCAGCGTTAACATAAACCTGTTATACTCTTATACACTTTTATTATTTTTGGATTGTTTTCGTATGCATTCATATGTATATAGATATGCATGCAAGAAATATCATATATATGTATGTATAAGTATAAATCGCCAAAAAAAAATTGTTTTTTAATCTCGCACATGATATGAAATTGATATGTATTTATTATACAAAAACAAAATGTCTATTTTCTATACGCGGTACCACAAGGTGAATGGGAATATTAATTATGTGGAAATCTATTTAACAGGCAGATTGAGAAGTGATATATCCCATTATGTACATATATTCTTCATCGGAATGCGAAGACAAGTTTATGTAGTTCTGTCCGTCCGACAGTCTCCTTGAACGAAAATATCTCGTAGACTATAAGAGATAAAGACTTCAAGTATGATTATTTAGACTCTCCTTTTCATTCTACAGATAAAGTGTATTAAAAGAACATTTTAAGGGGCAGCCGCTATACAAATATGGCCCCACTTTTAAGTTTTGAAATAAAAATTTATTGTTTTTTAATTGTAATTGTTTTCTCAATTCAATTGAAATGTGCCACATAGGTTCAGAACGGAGCACTTAAAAATATATCAGTTGTTTTGTGTGTTGCAAGTATGCTTTCGTCACTTGATTTTTACCTCGTCAAGAGGTTTTTTTATTTGATAGATATAATACTCTTACATACAAAGTGCTACGCTTCCTCAACGAATCCGCTTTATGCTTGCTGACTGCGATTGGCACAAATCGACGCTCGTTTTTCATTAAAATCGAAGTTAATTAGCTGCTCCAAAGTATTAAATGCATTGAAGCGAGTAGAGCGTTTCGCATAACAAAGTTGAATGGAAATAAAAGTTCGATGCGTAGTCGTAGATACAATACTTACTGGTATGTACTATGTATCGTATCGTATTATTACTTTACTTTGCTGTAGCGCTATCCTTTCAACTTCTTCCAACGACAAACATCAGCTCCAACGCTGGCATATGCGTAATTTATGTGGCCATTGAGAAGTCTGTTTCGAATCTGTATCTCAGCGTATTTTGTGCAGAGTGCAACAACTGTGCGATCATTAATTTTCAACTTGTAAACAATTTCGATGAGTTCTGAGTTCTGAGTTCTGTGTTGGTTCGGCAGCGTCAGAACCATGGAATACGTCTTCCAGTAATACTTTTCATCGACGCATATATGAAATAATTCAAATATGTACACATTTGTGCATATTTCATGCATACTTTATAAGCACAATTCAGATGCATGACGACTACGACCAACAATAGATACATCGGGGTGCATATGGAGTGTCTGTCTTACTTTAGCTTACTGCGTCATCTTCCATCTTTAGTTCAACATTTGATGTGGTAGTTTAAATTTTATGAAAATGTATCTGTGTGTGTTTGTATGTGTGTGTGTGAGTTTGTTACATTTCCGCTGTTCAAATTCCATTGCGTGTACTTGTGAAACGTGAACTTTTTGATTAACTGTAGCGTACACACTTTAACTTTGCGGCCAGAACAGCGAAGCCAAAGATGTAGAAACATTGGGACCGGAAGCGCAAGTGCGGATGTGGGTGAAGCTGTAGCTGAAACTGCTGCTCAAGCTGCTTGTATATGCACATTTATCTTGCTCGGCAACCGTTTTAGACACGCTCAGCTACTGTAGCCAATGTAGCTGTCCCATTTCCCTTCCTCTAACACGCAGCACAGCCCACCCGGTACATACCTGCTGCGCACATCCTGCCGAGAGATGAGATTGCTAGAGTTTAGCATGAAGTTGGACGTTGTTGAAGCGACTTATCGGTTTCACATTGACTTGAATGCTCACCTAATGAATTTTCAGGCTAACACAAAGTGAAGTTGCTTCCCTATATCTACATACATATATATAGATACATATAAATTCTATATCCTTTTGTCCGAAAAGCGTACGAAAAATGTGCAAGTCACTCAGCGAGCGAGTTGCCCAGCATCGTTTTTGGCTTTTGCATGGCATAGATTTATCTACAGCGCAGCTGACATTCTTCTGCTCCGTTCGTCGAATTGCGTATCCTGCCGCTGTCCTGCATCGAGTGAGTAATAGTTAACAACAAGATTGTTGCCATTGTCGTCGCTACAGGTGCTCCGGCCACTCTGTAGTAAAAAAAGTAAAAAATGAAGTGAGCTGCAAAGTATTTTGTGCGTGGGAAAATTTAAAATTTATCTATTTTTCTTTCAAGTTCATAGTGAAATACGCTAACTGTCAGCTATTTTATATCCGTATTTTACGCGAAACTACACGATTTTGGATGGGAACTACGAACTCGATTTAAATTTAAAAATTTCTAAATGTTGTTTGCCTTGGTTTGTAGCATCTTCCTTTGCCGTTCTATGTAAATACTACATTTGTACACATATATTGTACATGTATATCACACATAAGAGTGCGTCGTATGCACCCAACCGACATTGATACAAATGTTCGCTACAGTAACACCATTTCGAATAAGTTTCGAATCAATATAATTCGCAACCACTTCTATCTTGTTTGCTGTTTGTAAAATCGAAAACTAATCCAGTACCTTAATGATGTAGCTATGTTTGTTTTAAGAATTTTAAATAAAGAAATTTAGAACCAAATTGTATGCCTGGAACAAAATGGAAATGACACAAGAAATGTATTCGCAAAATAAATCGTTAAAGATATCTTTATCGAACTATCGAGAATGAAAGTTCGACTAAAACAAACTGAGCGACTATTCGAAAAAGATTCGTTAGCAACTGTCGTTATCGATAATTTTATCGTAAAAAATCACATTAAAGTTTTCGAGAATATAATTATATTCGAACTTTTGATCGGCTGGGCAGCTTATTAACATAGCTTGAAAATCTTTTATGTGAATAAAAATTACTCCGCGGTTAGATTTCGAGGTTACTAGGAAACAACGCGATCTCGTCTCCAGTTCCGTTACTCACGCATTTGTTAGCAAGCGTGACTATTATTCTTATCTCCTGGATGACGTTGTGGTTGCTGGTTATCTCTGTTCCCACGTAGGCAAAGTCTTCTACAATATTGAATTTTAAATTCTACACACTCACAGACCGTACAAGACTCTCCGATAGTCGGCGAGTGGTTACCAAGTAGTTCGCCTTGTCCTCGTTCACCTCAAGGCCGTGAGACGTGACTGTTTTTGAATCTCCGATAACACCCTGCTAACTCGCCGTTGGTTCGACGCGATGATGTCAATGTCATTAGCATACGCTAGTAGCACAACATAAGGGAAGAACGTGCCTGACCTGTCTACGTATTTGCCTTGACGAAGGATGTACTCTGTTCATGCTTAATAGATTTTCTTATTATCTGACTGGACGGATGGCAAACAGATGGTGAATTTATCATATCATATTACATCGTCCGTCTAGACGAGTAGATAATAATAAATATAAGTATTGAAAATTCTGAACATGACATTGAAACAAACACCAAACACAACCCACTCCACTCAATTATTGCGCTGGGTTTGGTTCCCGCCACTCCAAAACAACATTTACTAGTGAAGACACAGAGGAAGCATCGGATACGATCCCTCTTTGATGACGAATCTCGCAAACAATTTCAATAACAGCCTGCGCTAGGCTATTTGTGAGAAATATATCCGCCGAAATTAACTAGATGGAGTGTCTACAGAGACGCCTTGTACCATTTTATAAAAAATACAATGTGTCATCAACATCCACAAAATTTGGTGTAAGACATCTGAGTATGATCAAGGAAAATCTGAACGTACAATTTTGAAGTCCCTAGCTCTTATGTTCCTGAGATCTGTTGTCTCATACATCCAGACTGAGGGATGGGCGGACAGACAGACATAGCTTAATCGACTCAGTTTCCGAAGATGTTCGAGAATATACTTACATATTTTATGGCGTCTACCATGCCTCTTTCCACCTGTTACCCTTGTCCCTTTGGGTACAGAGTAAAATTTATAATTAGCTATTCTCTTTATAGGTAATCCATTTTATATTGTAATCTAAATCGCACTTCCTTTTTTCACTTTCATAAATTATTAGGTTTTGTACATCTTTAGGTTTTCTTTGAGTTTGTTTGAATTTTTATAGATATTTGACACTATTTTCATTGCAATCCGATGAAGGTGTCAGATATAAACGACCGTCTGAATATAGTTTACCGCTTAGTCTAGTATCATTCCAGCATAAACGTTGTTCATAAATATTAAGCGTGCAGAATATAAAAACGTAAACAAATTCTTTACGCCGAGTTTTTTTTATTTTATTTTAAAATATCGTAAAAATATATATAAAGCAAAGAATCCATAAAGACGAAAAGTACGGATATATCAATTTAATTAAAATATATGCAAATACTAGTATATCAATATTTCTATATTATATTCTATGCCACTGTGCTACCCTTAACAACTTTGTCCATTTTAAAGTGTTGCTGTCGCTGTTGCAAATACTCTTGGATCGATGCTGATGCTGACAGGTTGCGTAAATCTGCATCACTATGTCAATGTTCTACATTCTGTCTCTGTGCGCGAACACCCGCATACATATTCATAATATAAAACACGGTATACCACTCTGGACGGTAGTCCACGGAAGTGACTACCCCAATGTGGCTGCAGCACTAAATTATGCGCAGAATAACGATGCTTTTATTGATAAGTCAGATCCAGACGTGTTATATATTTATATACATTTTACATTTTTATATAGTGTCGTATTGTTTAATAAATAGATGTGCAGAAAACAAAAATTGTTGGCCAATTTTCTACTATTTTGGTTTAATAACCAATATTATACTTCACTTTAAACTTAGCACTAATAATTCACAAATGCCTTTTCGTTGTTTATTATTTTAAAAAGTCGGATCTAGCAACTACCATTAAAAAGGTCTTAAAGCGTACATTTAGAAAATGTTACTTTACAGAATTGAATCACCCCAGACCGAAATATATAGTTTAAAAATTCCCACTCATAAGGGGTATGGGGCTCCTGCACAAAGTAATGAATTTTTGAATTTTTTTATGATTAAAATTTTTAAATTGTTTTTATTAATTGTTTTTTTTTAAGCTAGAAATGCGACAGCATTCCATATAGGACCAGATCGGACCACTTTAAGATGTAGGTCCATGTATGAATATTATTATACCATTCCCACATAGCATGAAATAATATTATCAGTTTGTCTGAAAGTTTGTAAAGCATTAGAGGAGACATCGTAAACTTAAAGTATCCTACTTTATTAATATTACAAAGGCGAAAATTTGTATGGATGTGTGGATCTGTGAATGTTTGTTACTCCATCACGCAAAAACTACTGAATGGATTTTAATGAAAATACAATAATATACAACAATATAGCTCATATATCAGAATAACACATAGGCTATAATGAAGATTAATTTAACGCATTTATTTAATTAGTTTAAAAGAAACATAGCGCAAACATTTTAACCACGTCTGCTGCTCTGAGTAGACGACAAAAAGCTGATAGCTACAAAATTGTCTAGCGTTAATTTGTTTGCCGTTCTGATCATTCTCGATCGGTTACCATCTGTACCCGTTCTGGTCATTCTCGACCGGATATATTAACCCTAATACAATATTCATGCTTAACCACAATACAATATATGACCCTACATACATAACATTTATGTTTTCAATATATAAATACATATGAGAATAGGTCGTTAAGTATTTTTCCAGTCACATACAAAACCACAGCTCAGTTTTTTATGCAAAAACTTCAATATCAACTTGAAAATCAATGTGATGACATCTTATAGATGTTCACTTCATACACATCTACTACTTTTTGGAGTAGCCCCTATTTATTATTTAAGTCTAATTTTTCAACAATTTTTACAAAAATATCTGCATAGGTGCTGATCGGTACACTAAAGAATATGGTTCATATAAGGAGCTTTAATTTCTTCACAATTTTGCTTATTGTCAATGCACATTAAGGCAACAATAAGCCTGAACACTAAAGAGAATAATAGTTACCCCATTGACCGAACATACGGCGCATACGATGGTCATTCGGCTTTAATTCTTGCACCAGCTGAATCGTATAAGGTCGTGAGCATGAGCTTGACATAAAGTTTTCCACAAACTGGATGCACACAGCTTCAATTTCTGCGCACGATGGCGGATCGAGTCATTTGGATCTTCGTCAATACTACGCTCCACAGCAGCAATTCGACGTCTTTGCGTATTATCATTGGCAGTATACGTGGAACGAAAACGATCCATTATGTCGACCGTGAAATTTTTTGTAGCGCATCACAACATTCCCAAACTGAACCACAATTTTCAAAATTAATTTGCACATTTTGTAAGAGATGTTCTGGCGTTAATTTATTCATGATAAAATGACAAACCAAACTGCACAATTGATAACAGAGTTCCCAGATTTGACAAATTTATGACGTAGATAGCCTATACCGCGAGTTTAGTTTGTCTTATTCTTTTCTACACTGAGAACTTTTCTCTCAGACAAATATACGGATGGATATAACTAGATCGACTCTTCTTATCTCGTTGATGGGGATATATATATTATACATGGGGTGTCTGATGCTTACTTCGCTACATTTTGACAGTTCAACGACACCAATATACTCTGTTACAAATATTTTTTGTACAGGGTATATAAATATAAATCTTTCGTCACAAAATTAATATCTGAAGTTTTGTGAGTTTCAAGTAGGCCTTCGCCACTTGGCGTTTAACTCGTCAAGATGTTTTTATTTATTTGATGTACATATACATGCGAAAATGTGTGCATATACTTCCTGCATCAGCTTTGAAATGCATTTGGGCGTACTACGCATACGCAGCGTTGCACACAGTGAAAAAAAATTCCAACGAAAGCCACGACCGCCATTGGACTGATGTGACCTTGAACGTCGAGTGCTGGAAAGTTTACCTAAGCTTTGCATTTCATTAGCGGATGAACGAACACAGCAGAGCGCAGCCAACGAAGAAATCCGCTGAGAATGCTTTCAAGCTTTCTCATTGTCGTTGACGTTGCCGCCATTTTTGATTATGCGCCATTTTATGTAAATGCGATCATTAAGCGCGCTGTCACTGTTGCTGCCGCTCCTTCTGCTGCATTGCTGATTTGAATTTTAGCCTTCGGAATGCGGAGCAGATTTGTAACTAAATTTTCACCATGTTTGCTTGGCCTGGCTGGCTGGCTTGGCCACACTCATGCATATTAAAATATATTTTTCCGGAGTTTGCGGCGGCGTTGTCTGCTTAAGAAATTTTTACAATTAACTGACAATGCAGCGAAGCGCAGGTAACAACATCAAAGTGCTAACACGGTATCAGCATAACAAAAACAACAAGAACAAGAACAATGCCGTAGAGTGATAAAATTAATAAGCTTTAAATTTAAATTGCCACAGGAGCTGGAAACCCCCTGAAAAATAGCATTCAGCAAACGAGCAAAATGCGCCATTGTCTGCTACTGTCAGCGTTTGTATGCGTAAATGAATATATACATATATACATATTTGTATGTGTGTGAGTGTATTGGTGCATATACTCGTATATGTGTCTGAGTCTTTACATATCTCTGGGGCGTACTCACCGTCGCTCATTTAGAATTAAAACTTTTGTTTTTGTCAATTTTCTATATTTTTAATCATTCTATTTTTTTTTTTCGCACAATTTTTACGCTTTTCGTTTTACACAAAAACATTTTGCGAGTTGAATATTGCATTCCTGATTTCCGGTTTCCTTCGCACACACAAAAAACACGGAACTTCTATTACCTACTTCTATGCTTGCTGCAGCTTTTCATATTTTACTTGCTCTCTCGCTCACTTTCCGTAATATTTTCCTAACTTCAATTATATAAGAAATTATAATGGCGGAATTTTTATTAGATTTCTTGTTTGCTGCGCAAGCAAATGAAAAATAGCAGCCTTGGAAGCAGCAGGTGAATTTTTTGGGCTACCCAACCTTAGTTCTTTTTCCAAACTTGATTACTTTTTGGTGCTCTTTATTGCTTTTTGGGTTTGTGGCATGGCTTTGTGGCATGCGCTTTGTGGCAACAGCGACAAGCATGCCGTACAGTGAATCCGTACGACGTGTCGGACGTATGGAGCAAGTGCGAAAAGTTTAATCCCATCCAAAGACAACTTCATTCTTTGTTAATTTCCGAAAAGGAAGAAAAATGTTCAAGTGTTGAATAGTCGCAGCAGCAAAACAAGAATAAGAATCGAAATGCCGCAGATAGAATGTACTTACTTGTTCAAAGAATGGGTAAGCAGCGCACTGAGAAACAGGTTAAAACTTTGTCGCACGCACAGTGGAACAAAACACAGTGGAACAAAAGTGAAAAGCAGAAAGTCTCTCGGCATATAACAGCAGGCGTTCCTAAAAGCAGGGAGGGATCGCTTTCACTTGGAGATGTACACAAATAATTCTTTTGCACCGCACACATTCCCAACGATATAAATTCGTACATTTATGTACACAAAAATAGCGATAAAACACATTGTTGGTATCGAATTCGAATGTATCGGTAAGCAATTAAAATAATATTCAGAAAGTAAAATTCACATTCTTAGAACCGATGCTTTTTGGTGAGTTTGCTCTCCATCTCTTTGTTGCACTTAATCGTGTTGCATAAAGTGACTATATCTGTATTGCTTCAAACGATTTAATCTAAAGTGGTGTAAACAAGTGGAATACGACCCATAGCATGAATCACTATAAGCAGTAAGTATATGAAATTAATTTAAATAATTCAATTGAATTTAAAATGTGTACAAATAAAATAATGGTTTGAATTTGGAATGGTTGAACCCAGGTAATGGGTTCGTTCCGGAGATTACATTGTTGTTAAACTCTAACCGCAGTAAGTCGATGGTTGCTAAAAAAGTATACCATGTGGCGCCATCTTGTTGAAACCTAAGGCTTTAGAGACCATGTTCACGTACTTTTGGAATCGAACAATTTTTCAAAATGGCTCAATATATGGCGCACTTGAAGGAGGCTGTCACATTTTCTTCGTTTTCGTTGAAGTATGCCTCGATGAACTGCAGCCCATAAACCGCACCAAACTATGCATTTTTCGAAGCATGTCGATAGTTGATGGACCACCATTGGATTTTTCTCGCATCAAATGGAACAATTTTGCTTAGTCACAAATGCACTTAGACAGAAGTTAGCCTCATCACTCGATCAACCAACTTTCAACGATTCAAGCGCCAAATTACTGTACTCTTCGTAATTGAAATATGTACTCGGATTTTCGATAAACGATAAAATTGTAAGTGTTAATGCATTCAAAAACTTACCTGCTAAAAAAGCATTTGTATAGGATATTCACACCTAGCCGATTAAAGATAAAAAATTTAACTAATCACAGCAAGTGTGATCGACTTCGTGATACCCTGTTCATTGTCTAAAACTAATTATTTCAATCGTACAATGATAAAAGAACAGGATTTCCATACTTGAATTTATCCATAGTGGAAGCAAAAGTATGGTGAGTACGAATTTTATTAAACCAAGTATAAATTCACTCAAATACAAATTTGTAAATATAGCCCTCTTCCAGAGCTACTGAGCTCTACTTGAAAAAATTGATTTGATTTGAGTGCAAAACAGTTCAACAAATATTTTGTATATGTAAATTTCGGCTGGTTTAAGGTTTTCTGTTTTTATTGTTATATTTTTATATTAAAATTTAATTTTCTTTTACTTACATGGTTTATAAAAATGTTCTTTGGTGGAGGAAACTGGTATCGAAACATAACACATGGAGTTGTCCATTCACAAGCCAATACTTTTCCCATTTACTGTCGGTGCGAAGAAATTGGAGCAGCTGAGAGAGTATATTTGATTTTTGATCTCAAGCTTTTCTCTCCTCTCAGAGATTGATTTAAGAAAATTCTACTTACTTGCAGTCAAAAAGGACTTACTTGACATTCTGAGACTTATATATTTATATTTCAAGAATGTTATATTTATTCTTAGGATTTCGGCGCTTGATTTAGGAATTTATCCCGTTTTGTTTTTGATTCAAAAAAAAGTGAGTACGAGTGGCGCTTAAAGTTTTTAAGCACGTTTTCGGATAAAAAGAAGGATTCTAAACATATATTTAGAATGCCATTTTGAAAACATTATCAATTTGTCTGAAAATTTGTAACTCATTAAAGAAGCATCGTAGACTCCATAAAGTATATATATATTCTTGATCAGCTCGACGAAACGTGTTGATCTAACTACGTCCGTCTGTCTGCCACTTTTTGCCCCCCCCCTCCGCTATTGACTTTTTGTATGAACAACTATTTTATTGTAGTCAATATCAATCAATTAATAATTGATAATACATGTTATCTAAAGAGGGGATAGAAGAGCCGAAATATTATATAATTTAAGTCTCTACCTCTTATAGTCACCGAGATCTCTCGACTTATCTTTAAACGCTGAGCAAGAATATATATACACTATGAGGTGTACCACGTCTTCTTCTGCCTGTTACATACATTTGCATGAACTTAATATACCATTTAATCTTGTAGGCGTAGAATATAGAAATAGGGCTCGAAGTAAACATGTTGTACCACTGTAATCTCTATTAGCACCAGCATAAAGTCACATTAAGCGCAGCAATGAAATTTTCTCGACAAGTTTTTCCTTTTCAGTTTTTTTTTTATCATTTTTTTTTTTTTTTTGCCTTTTGTTATGCCAAGCGTCGCTGTTTCCAAAACGAAAAGCTGACTCGACGCGTGCTGCATACTTACAGGCGCGCAACAATTCTCATTTACTTGCGATTCGCCGCTGCAGCAGTCGTCCATCTCCGTCCCCGCCACCATTTCCAACACTCGTTCGCAATGTGAGTTGATTTAACAAAACACAAAAGGCAAAAAGTTAAGAAAACGAGCTGAGCAAAAGTTTTACGCCTTAAGCTGGGCTGGGCGTCCTACTACTGCATTACCTCCACTCTTCGCTGCCTCTTCTCTGCCAACAATTGGCTTTGCTACAGCTACAACAAACAATCTGGCCGTGAAGGGCTTTCAATTAGTTCGATGCTCAGAATGGAACAGCAGCAAAAAATAGTCGGAAAAAATATATAAAAAATAGAAGCTAAAATCGGCATAAAGCGAAAATTTGCACAAATAAAAACAAACAAGTAATACCCCAAAAAAAAATCAGTGCGATTGAAGAAGAGTGTGCTAGGAAAGAGGTGCGCCCAAAAACTTTGAAGACGAGGCATGACAATGACCACAAAAGGCTATGCAATGTGTGTTAATAACAACAACTACAGCTGCAGGAAGTAAAAAGGTTTTTTTTTCCTACACTCGCAAAGCCAAATCGAGAATAACTTTACAACTTTTGCAGCTGAATTTGTATTTCGTTGCCAGGACGAACAAAAAAAGGACGAACGCCAGGTAGACAGTCAGTAAGCCGCATCCGCACAGCCATTAAAAACATAGCGCCAAACAAAAATAAAATGGCGTAAAAAAATTGACTTAGCGCACTTCCGGCGCCACCACTGCAAAGTCGAAGTGAACACGAGTAGATCAGGACACAGTGCCAGGAAAGAAAGTGAACATCGAGCACAGCGTAAAACTTTTACGCGTTTTCATTAGCAAAAACTGACCGAGCGCAATTGAAGTCGTTTTGCGTGAAAATTGGCAGCTGACTGCCAAATGGAACCAAAGGTGCAAAATGCGCACGTTTGGAAGGCGTTGGGATTGGTTGTGAAACGTGGCGTAGTAAAAGTTGCATCTGCCTTAGAGTATACAGTCTCCGCCCGAATAAAGACATTAAAGTGAAAATTTGGCTGTACCGGCAGGATTTGCGCAAAATAAAACGCTCTCCTGCGTCCCGACTGTTTTAACGTCTTCACTGATGCTGCTTTTTTTTTTGGTTTTTTTGTTTGTCTGCATTTGGGCGGCCTAACTTTAACTTTACGCGCAAATCCAACGCAAATGGAAAAGTTTTCAGCGCACTCAGTCACACACCAACAGCAACCAAAGATGCTGAAGAAAATCACAGCGGGCAAGTGAACTACGAGGGTGGCTAAATCAGTGCTTTTAAGTTTAAACAAGTAAGATTGTTGCAATCATAAGTTCCCTACTTTAAAGTACTCAGTCAACTTTCTCAAGTGAGCGCTAAGCCTTATGCAATTTTTGGAAACTTTATCTAAACAAAAAATAACTAATTGGCGCTATTCGTGCAAGATGACGCGGTGGAGCAATAAAATCATACTAGTCCTACGATACGCCATTTACATGGGGCCAATACGGGTGTGCCATCCAAGCTTAACCCGCGTATGTATCCGACGAATCCAAAAACGCTTTTATAGTCTCCAAGATCTCGACGGACAGACAGAAATAGCTATATCGATTCAATTTTTTATGATAATTAAGAATATCTATTCCTGAATACATTTGCCACGCCTCCTTCTGACCGTTACATATACATTTGCACAAACTTATTATACTCGCGGCCCTCCAAGACAGGGCATAAAAAGGTAATACTTTGTATGAAAGTTTGAAGCGCTTCAATACTAGATTTCAGCAAGACATCGAAAATCGGGTGGATGGACAGGCGCATGGAGGTAATTCGAATCATCTCGACAAACTGATCAAGAATATATATAATTTAGTGGTATTTTATAATGCGTTACAGTGCGTCACTATGTATAAAGGATGCAAAAACAAACCATTTCCGAAAACTCACTTTTAAGACTAAGAACGAAAAAGCTAATATCGCTGCTGTCTAAATATTTATATGAATTAAATGAAAACCCAATTAATTCTATTTTTTGAAGAGACAGGACGGTCTTTTCACCGATAGCCACCAGGAAACATTAGAACATTGGCTTCAAGTACACTTTACTGGGTCCATACCTCAACAATCGTCGTTTGATTCTCCCATTCTAGATCAATGGGTTACAAACAGTTGTAATAGCAGTTTACCTGATGTAATTCTGAATAAGAAAAAGGTTCGTTCTGCTATCATGTCCTTCTAACCTTTCAAGTGCTCTGCTGGAGATGGGATTTTCCCAGATCTACTTCAAAATTGCTTAGATGTCTTGGTCGACCCATAGATATATCTAATGGAGGCAAGTGTTAACTTACCGCATTCATGGAAGAAGGGGATTCTCGTTTTTTATAAAAAAGCAGTCTTACTTCCACAAATCTCAAGACTATCAAAAGTCTCATTAAGTGTCTTATTAAGCAATCAATCGAAAATTTAACCAAACTGGAGCTACATCCAGTTCTGAAGTACAATACACTCTTTAAGCTATTCCGACGAAGCAAAATACTCATCTTAACAAGGCAATATTGCCGCTTTGGACATGGAAACGCTGGTCGGATGTGGGGTCTTCCCTGAAGATGATCTTTTGCATAAATATAAATCGAGGATAAGACCCATAGCTACCTATGCCAGTGCTAGAAGATAAACTGCAACGGCTAGCATGCCTGAGCATCTCAAGTACCATGTGAACATGTTCGATTGATGCAATGAAGATGATCATGGATCCACCTACGCTACACATTTGCTATCATTCCTCAGCTGCCATTGAGGCTTTGAGGCGTCAGAGTGTAACTAGTCTGACGGTAGGTGAGATTAAGATACGGTACTGGTACTGGACCCTCAACGATTATATAGTTCACTGATGGTTAACTCAACTAAACGGGTACAGGTGCGGGTGTCTTCGGACCCAACACTAGGATCTCTATGGCCATGAGTGCCTGCCCCACTGTATTTCAATCTGATATCGACACCATTGAAGTGTACGCCCGATACCTTTTGAACAAGAGTTCTAAGGGGACCAATATTGCCATCTTTTCACGCTTCAAAGCTGGTTCTACGGTGCTCCGATATTGCCCAACCAATTTCAATCGGATTGTTCCTAATCACAAGGGTGTCGAAGGAAATTAAATTGCTGATTAGCTGGTATTGTATTTGCGTTCCAGTATTCTCACACTGTATAAGTGGGTACATTTAAAAAGCACAGTTATTCACAGTATTTACTTAATTCTTAGATCTTCTGACGATTTACGTACTCACCCACGTAAAAGTTTGAGAAGAAGCACACCGATGACGATGCCAACGAACTTACTCGAAACAGTCAAAGTTCTTTTTCGTGGGCAAAAGTTTTTCGCAGCGCAGCACCGCGACCGCCGCCGTTGCTCATTGTCGCCGCCATTGAGGCAAAGACTTACAAATTATCAGCTGCTGCAGTTAGTCGACTCCATGAAACGTTGTCCAAATGCAAGTTTGGTCCGTGTGAATAAGAAAGACGATGGACTACAACTTCAATGTTGTTTTCGAAGCACGTCTATTGAGTTGTATACGCTGGGCTTAATTGAAATACGCTTCAAAGTGGCTTCAGAAGTTCAAAACGCATAATTTATGCACTAAAGCAAACAAAATGGTGACCAGCGAATGACGACGGCGACATGTAAACAAATTAGAATGTGGCAGCGAGTGTGTGTGTATATACGCGCGGCCAAAGCAATTAAGCCGAGAGCGGGTTGAAAAGACCGCAAAATGTTGTTGTAAATAAAAATGCGCGTTGAAGAAGGCCTATAAAAATGAGCGGGCATGTTTAACTGCCGCCAGTATCTATTCGAGCAGCTGAAATACAAGTAATTTCCAACGTTAATTTATTTCTGCGGCGATGAGATCCTCATAAAGCAAGCGAATCGAGGACGCCTTTAAAATCATTACGACAGCGTGCTTCAATTTCACAGACATTTAATGGCACCCGAAAAGAAACCGCAACAGCGACGGGTACAATGGCAAAGGCACCCAGAAAGATGGACTGACAGCCAAACAGACGGAAAGAAAACGGAGACACTCTCGTTCGCTCTAGGTAGTTAACTACGCGTGAGCATTTAAATACGCCACAAATACGCATTCACACACACATACACACATATTTTATACCCGTACAATTGTAGAGCAATACCCATGTAGGCCGCTACCGCCATCATTGTCATACATCAAAAACCGGAAGCGACAAGAAACGGAACCACAAAGTAATTATTGTCGCACGATGGCGGTGGCAGCGTTGGTGGCAACGAATGCCAAACGAAGCACGGAATGGCTTGGAATAAAATTGGAACGCAGTGGCAGCATTTACACACATCAGGACACGTTGAAAGTCAGGCATGTCAATGGCAGCGCCAACCGCCTACCAGAAAAAAAAAATACTTGGAATGAAAAGTTAATTGCTGGTAACGACCAAGCGCAGTGTTACTCAACAAAATTCGCGTAATATAGGGTGATTTCTTAGAGACTCCATTTTAAATTGGTCAGATCTGGCAACGCTATTATCATTTGTGCTCAGTTTGAGTTACTATTTTATCACGAAAAGATTAACGCCCGAACAACGCTTCCAAATTGTAAAAATTTTTTTCGAAAATCGTGGTTCAGTTTGGAAATGTTACGGTCGCCATAGTCGTTCATACGATCGTTTCCATGGATCGTTTTCGCGCCACGTATACTTAAAATATAAATGGACGAAAATTGAACTACCAGAATGCGCCACATCCAAGTTCACATTTAAACACTAATGACAGAAAATTATCTTTCTAATAAATCAATCCAATCATTATAAAGATATCCAACAGACAAAAAGAAACTAAATGAAGTCACAAAGCAACTTAAACATATGCTAAAAGATGACGAAGAGTATAAACTAGAATATTATCTACAACCACTTGACTCTACTATGACTACCAATTACTCACAATGGAAAGCGACAAAGAAGTTGAATCAGTTCAACAGCCACCCCTCAGAACTTTAGAAGGAACTTGGGCAAGAAATAACACTGACAAAGCTAATACTCTGGCTAAACACTCTCAAAAGACATTTACAAATTCAACGGACCTGCAGACTTGAACACTACCAGAGGCTTCAAATAACAATAACTTTGCAATAAAAAAAATTACATTTATTGAGATACAGAATAAGATGTCGCTAACAATAAAAATAACAAGTTGTCGACCAACTCTCTGGTAAAATTCTAAAAGAATTGCCAGCCAAAGCTTTAATTTACTTAAGGAATTTCATGAACGCTACTACTTGACTTAAATATTTTCCTCGAGTATGGAAACTAGCTCAAATAATTGCAATCTCGAAACAAAATAAGGACGTCACTCAGCCAACATCTTACAGACCGATCAGTTTATTGCCCCTATTCTCAAAAATATACGAAAGACTTTTCTCCGATCGATTTATTAAAATAATATACCGACAGGGGCAATACCAAGCCACCAATTCGGACTTAGACGGAAACTCTCCACGGTTCAGGAAGTTCACTGAATTGTTAATAAAATATCTTCTGATATTGATAACAGAAAAGTATGTGCTGCCGCATTTCTTGAAGTTTCAAAAGCTTTTGATAGTGTGTGACATGCAGGCCTACTGCACAAACTCCAAGGTACACTACCAAATAGTTATTCTCTCTCACTAAAAGCTACCTAAAAGATTGCAAGAATTTCATTAAATATAAAGATGAATGTACGCAAATGATGATAATGATGCCAATGACAGCATGAGTTCCGCAGTGTATTCCCACTCTACCAACCGACTGCAGAATAATTGGAACTTTCGCAGATGATACAGTGCTTTTATCATCCAATAAGAATGTCAATCTAGCCACAACTGATCTCCAAAATAATATAAATAGAATCATGAGATGGTTTATATTATAGGTGTTATATTATATTATATTATTATCGGTGTTCACCTGGGGCATTCAGGTGAACACCGAGAAAACAGTATACGTTGTATACTCTAACAGACGCGCTATTATAAATACACTGATAATTAACGGCATCCAAGTAAATTCTTCCAAATACGCTAGATATCTGTGCTTCAATATCGACATTAAATTACTCTGGAAAGAGCACATTATTAAAAAACGAAACGGAATGAGTTATAAATTTGGACAAATCTACTGGCTTTTGAGTAGACAAACAAAAAAATTCTATAATATAATTCTATGTTCTGGCCACAGCCAGCAAATCTAATATTGATACAGAGAATGCAGAATAAAATTTTAATAATAATCACAAATGATCCATGGTATTTTCCCAACGAAGTCATTCACCGAGACCTTAATGCAGATGTCGTTACCGAGATGATCCGCAATTGCATGCTTCGACTTTCCACACACGAAAATAATGAACTCAGGCGTATATCGATTGAAACGAGTTACCCTTTTATAAGACGCTGGAGACTATTGCTGAAATTGATCACAGATTACTGAATTCTCAAATACTCAACTTGGATTAATGATATTTTGTTGCGTTTTTATAAAATCTAAGCGCTATGGCAAAGAATTTCACGAGTTGTTCAAACTAGGTTTTAAGTAAAAATTAAAAAGTAAGAATTGTAGTACGAGTATCTGTGTATGTTTAACTTTTGTATCATTTTAGCTTTTCGTCAGTTTTACGACTTCCGCTAGTGAAATAAATCTTCCGCCACGGCATTTATTTACACAGGAAACGCGAAAAATGCGTACGCAAAGCGGGGTAACAGCATAAAAAGCAGAAGAAGACGAAAACGAAGAAGAAGAAGAAGAAGAAGAAGAAGAAGAAAGAAACTCAAAGAAGTACAACTTCCGCTTATATGCATTGTGTAAAACAAATACTTGTATCTTTTTGTTAGAACGCATTGTTGATTTCAATGCACCACTTCAGTTGCAACGCATTTCAAGATTTGTGCGTTCAAGTTTTCATTTTGCAAACAACTTCCGCATGCCGGACCAAGTCAAGTCATACAATCGGGCAGAGTCGAAGAAACAACTGAACAGACTTGACAGCGGCACAAACGCTGACGGCGTAAAGGAAGCACATCTCACATCCACATCCACATGAAAGAGATTCACACTACTGAAAGATAAATTGGACTTGGCACAAACTTTAAACCAATGCCAACGAATAAAGAAAAAAAAAAAAACAAGAAAAAAATGTTAACTTCTGTTGAACCAAATCTTTCATACTCTTCACACTTGACGGTTCTGATGGTTGTGGATAGGTTAGAATATTTTGTTGCGCATGACATAATCAGAAACAATTAGAAAGAAATAAATTTATATTTAAAAAAAATTTGGACCGAACAGAGATTCGGATCACCTGAAACGTTAGGAAGCACGCTCGACAGTTCAGCTACCGATTCCTCATATATTGACCGATATAAGTGTACAATTCATATAGAATTTGTTGTTATTGGATTCACCTTTTGTATGTAAATAGTTGACCAATTTCAAAACAATTATTATTTTAAAAACAATTGCGAGACTATATAGACATGTCCGTTTGTTCGTCCGACCGCCTGCTTGAATAAAGAGATTTCGCACAATACATAGAAGTTTAAATAGTTAGACTCTCATTTTTCCTCTTGAGATAAATTAAATGAAATTATTTAAAAGAACATGCCAACCCCACCTTAATACCTATATACATACCTGGCCACTATTTTTAAGTTTTTTTATGAAAATTTGTTTGATTTTGTTATTAATTAAGCTAGAAATGCCACATTTTATGTATCTTATGTAAATCTTAATAAAATATGCCGCATAAGTCCAGATCGCACCATTAGGGGCCATTTTTAAGTTTTTGTTTGAAATATTTTGATTTGTGTTTTTAATTAAGATTCAATGAAACTAACAAATTTTGTGCATCTTCCGTCTATTCATTCAAAATTTTCCATACAGTCCAAGATCGGACCACATGCAAACCCCATTTTTTGAATTTGTGTATGAATATTTTTCTTTTTTTTTAAATTTTAAATAAATCTAAAGATCGGACCTAAGAAATACAATTCTATGGTTCATGTAAGGAGCCTGAAATTAGATACAGGGTATCTCACATCTCCTTCGGTATATAATTTTATGGCATTAATATGGGAAAATGATTTCGGGCATCTGGCCGCTACTGAAACGTCTGACAAACTGCAACTTGGATGTTAATTTTTCTACCACTTTTACAATAATTTGAGGCCATATCTCAAGTACAGTGTGGTGGATATTGGCATCCATGACTGAAATTGATGCTGGTTTGACCGCATATACAAAAAATTTACAGAAAATAGTACAGCGGTGTCAGATCACATGATTCTGTGGGCCAGCTCATGGGTAAGTTTCTGGCGAATATGTTGTTGTAAAACACTTCCCTCAACAAGTTGATTGTTGCGGATTCTAACGTCAAAAAATGCGCAGCAACTATTAGACAAACGGACAGACGGACATACGGACGGACATGGTTAGATCGGCACATCTCGTTGAGCTGATCCAGAATATATATACTCTATGGTGTCTATGATGATGTCTTCTTTAATGCGTTACAAACTTTCTGATAAACTGTTAGTACCATTTCCCACTATGTGTGAATGGTATTAAAAAGAACTCCTGCGCCAAATTCAAGCAAATTTATGTGAGTAAGAACTGCAAACCACAAGAAACTCGTTCGGAGTGAGGCGAGCGCAATTCGAGGGCCATAAAGGGTTAACTACGCCATTTAATCAGCGCATTTATAAATTTTATTTCATTTGTAAAAAGTGAAAAACGAAATGCAAAGCAAACTCAAAATGGTTGTGGAAAATAATACAAAAGAAAATATGAGCATGTAAAAACTTTTGCACATTTACTAACTACAAAAGCAAAAACAACTGTACTACATATTCATTGTAGTTGTATACGTAAACGTATATGCATACGTTTACATATACAACTACAATGAAAATAATGGGGGGGGGGGAGAAAGGAAAAATCATCTATGTATGTGTGCATAGCGTAAAACAAACAAACAAATAGAGGAATGTACACGAAATCACACACGCACAGGCGTACACACATGCAACGTTGCAAGTTTGCCGTCGAAGCCATTTTCCTTATACTCATAGTTTTTCCATGGAGGAAAAGTTGACGGAAGAAATTGTCTGATGCAGAAGGAACTGCCTATGTGGAAAAAATGCTCAGGTTGTTGCCATACTCGGCGGTAATACACTGTAAAATTTATGGAATAATACAATCAGAAGTAGGAACTGCTCCATAAAATTAGGATTTCGACAAATGTACCACATTATTTAATATCACTGTGGATGGTAGTCCACGCAAGTGACGAAAACTCACCATTCACTGTATTAGTATGTGGGCATTGGTTTTTAATAAATTCATTTATTTTAGGCAAAAAGAACCAACGAGCCCAAGATCAAGAAAATCGGACCAACGAAAGTTATGATTTCTTTAAATTTAATAAAATAATTGTTGTTTGTCACCTCGGTACGTACCAAAACCGGAATCAAAACCGAAATACATTACAATTTTACTCCCTGGTTATAACTGTTATACACATTATGCGTGCCTTTGCTTATACCACTTGTACACATAAATTTTTGAAATTTTTATGATATGAAATCATACATATGTATCGATGCATGCATACGTCTATATGAAATATATACATGTAATATGCATGCAAAAGAAATATAGACATATATTTGACCCGACATTACTTGACCCGACTTGAAATGAGTTATATTGAAATAAAATGCATTGAATTAAAATAAAATGTATTCAATGGAATCACAGCTTTAATAACCTTTATACGAAATTTCAAATCGTATAGAATATTTACATTACCGAAGCTTTAATACCATTCACATGAAGCTTAAAATTCTCTACTGCTACAAACAAAGAAAAACAACAAATTTTTTAAGCCTAAGAACCTAAACGTGGGTGCTAATTTTACTTGAGGTCTACTTCTAACAGGAGGCGGGTATTGGAAAAGTTTTCCATACAAAGATATTGATAGCAATAAAAAAGTTTTTCATACAAAATGTCAAATGAGGAGGAATTCTTGTACAGAAGCTTCCCTAAAAAATGCCCGTGATTTGTCAATATGAATACTATATTTGTCTGCATTATAAAGAATTCTAGAAATCGGGTTATAGCTGGATCTCTTAAAAATTTATCACCAAAAAAATGCGCAATAACTACTAGACAGACAGACATACAGACTCTATTTAAGAATATACTTTATTGTGGTTACGATAGTTCCTTTAATGCGTTACAAACTTACTGACAAACGTGGATGTCAGAAAGTTCGTACGTACTAAAGCCACACACCATCAAGTGGTATACCGATAGATCTATGATAGAAGATGGCACGGGCCTAGGAGTTGTAGGCCCTAGGACTCACTATTGAGAGTCAATGGGAAAACACACCAGTATCTTCCAAGCAGAAATGTGTGCGATAATCAGATGTGCGCAATATAACCTAGATAGAGGCTATCACAACTATGTTATTAACTCCAACGTAGCTAGGACGAAGCTAGTACTTGAAGCATATGGACCATTGGAAAAACTCGGCGAACATAACAGAGTTTCACTGCTGTGGGTGCCGGGTCATAACAATATTCTAGATAATGAGCAGACAAGCTTGCCAGACAAGGAGCGGCAACGCTATTGATAGGAGCTGAGCCGTATTCTGGCATCGGGAGACATACTGTATCGGAAGTAAGCCGCGAGGAGAAGCATACACGAAAAGAACAATACTAGGCTACAAGCCAAGGACTAAGACAAGCAAAGTTACAAGTTATTACAAACTATGCTGCAGCTAGGTAGGAGCCAGCTAAGAATATTAAAAGTACTGCTAACAGGCCACTGTAAACTAAAGAAACATATATATGTTTTGGGGATACATAACTCAGCCGAATGCAGATTCTGTGACCACGAAGAAAAGACCCCTCTTCACATTCTTGCAGAATGTGAAAATGTAGCTAGAAGCAGACTGCAAATGCTAGGTAATCACTTTATTCGAAAGGAGCAAGTGAGTAGGTTGGACCCAGGGAAAGTACTAAGATTCATTCAGCATATAGGGTTAGGGCAGGTCATCTAACTCAGTAGGACAAACAATAAACCTTTTGGTTCGCGGTAATTATATGTCCCATCATAAATTAATGAAATACTGACAAACTGATAATACTATTTCACAATAAGTGTAAATGATATAAAAAATTCCCAGCAATACAAATAAAATATACAAATCTATCGTCACAAAATTGAAAACAGAAGTTTTGGGAGTTGCAAATAGGCATTCATCATTTTGTTTTTACTACATTAATAGTTTTTTATTTGTGATTCGTAATTCGTTATGTACAAATTTAACAACTTTATCATAGTTCACAAAATACCATTAAACTGTACGAATATTATTTATTACATCAAAGAATCGGCTAGATACACGGAAGGTATAACAAGTAATGGGAGTGTTTTTATTGTGAAGCGAGTATAGAGCGCAGTCGGTTTGGAGCGCCGGCGCCAGTCGCTGGCAATCCGAAGCTTTTTCAGATCATCATAAACCTAATCTTGCCAACTTAAGCTCAAACGTCCTTTCTGAGGCCATCTACCAATCAAGTTCAGGTTCAGGAATTTAATGCAATGGACTATTTCAATGTCATCTTAAAGCTCATACAACACGTGGTTCATACGGGTCCTAAAAACTAAGTTCCACTTCTTTCTTAATTCATTATCAAAATGTGAGAGGGTTAAGAACTAAGCTTAGTAATGTTTATCTTAATAGTTTTTCTTTTACTGCTATATACATAATTGTCTTCATTGAAACTTGGCTTCAACCACACAAACTCAATACTGAGTTATTCAATGATAATTTTGTTACATTTAGAAAAGATCGTGCCAAACGTGCTGGTGGTGGTGTTCTAATATCAGTCAAATCGTCTCTGTTGTCTGAGGAAATTTGTATATATCAGGACATTGAATTTATATGTGTTAAAACTTCTTTTCGTGGTTTCAACATATACATTACTTGCTCATACATTCCTCCTTCTTCGAAATTGAGGATCTACTGTCAGCATGCCGCTGCGATCTCATACATCGCTACTCTTTTACATGAAAAAGATCATCTTATTGTTTTAGGTGATTTTAATCTACCTAATATAATATGTTCAAATTTGATTGATACCTCTATGCTGATTCCAGCGGTAAAGATTGCGTATCTTGATAGTCTTTTTGAATTTTACATGCAACAGTGCAATAATGTTCGCAACAGCTCTGGAAGACTTCTTTATCTTGTTTTTGTTGATACTGGTTTTGATGTATTTATTAATAGGAGTCATCCTATTACAATGCCTGAAGATAATCACCATCCAACTTTGGAAGTCTCTGTTCAGCTTGACTGTATTTGTCGTTCACATGACATAAATAAATCTCTTCGACGTGTCAGATGTTTTAGAAAAACTGACTATGCAAGTTAAATCACTTACTTTTCAATGCTGATTTGTCTGCTCTCGAGCGCTGCTCAGATATTGAATTGGCAACGAATATTTTTTAATCCACCATTCCCAGTTATTTCGACAGATGCATTCCATTCACTACTCTCCCAGTCTCTGCAAAAAGACAGCCTTGGTTTTCGCGTAGCCTTTACCGATTAAAAAATATTAAGTCGCGTTCATTTAAAAAATATAAACGAAGTGGCTCTAATACTGATTTTAGCAAATATTGTGTCGCACGTTCTGATTTTAATGCATTAAATGAAAGGTGTTATGCTAATTACTTAATAAAAGTTAAACGAATCATGCGTCACAATCCAAAATCGTTTTTCAATTTCATTAATTATTATCAATTATTTCTTGATGGTGCAGTTGCTACTTCTGATTCTCCTATATTTGATTTGTTTGTCCACTTTTCCAAAGTACGTATTCTTGCAGCTCTGTTAATCCTAGTTTCTCATATCCTTACAGCATCACATAGTATGACGTTATATCTCCTCACGCTATATCCACACAAAATATATCAATTAAATTCTCTTTCCTACCTGGCCCGGATAATATTCCCAGTTGCATACTAAAACATTGTTCTAGCTCCATTTGTTTTCCTTTATCAATTCTGTTCAACCTATCCACAAAGCTATGTAAATTTCCATCTCTTTGGAAATAATCTTTTATTATCCCTTTATATAAAAAGGGTAGCAAATCTGATGTATCGAATTATAGAGGTATTGCTAAGCTGAGTGCTATTCCAAATCTCTTTGAGAAAATCATTTGTGACCAATTGCAACAGTCATTAAAGTCTGTTGCCTGTTCTTCCCAACATGGTTTTGTTAAAGAAAAGTCTATTACAACTAATCTTTCAGAATTTTCCACTTTTGGTTTTGAGTCGGGTTGCCAAACTGATGTCATTTATACAGACTTCAGTAAAGCTTTTGATAGTTTGTGTCATAAGCATATTTTATTCAAATTAAAAGCAATAGGATTTCCTCCGTCTCTTATTTTATTTAAAAATTGTTTGTCTAAAACTATTTTTGTTTCTTCTAGTGTTAACGATCTTTCTTTGTCTATTAATCATGCCCATACACTAATGTATGCAGATGATGTTAAATTATGCTCGTTTCATCGCAGAAAACCTATTTTTAAACATATTTTTTAAATAACATTACATTATTTTAATGACCTAGGTATCCTTATGGAACCTGAACTTATTTATATAAATCATATTTTTTCAATAGTAAATAAAGCAAAAGTTGTTCTTGGCTTTGTTAAAAGGTTGGTCTAAGGAATTTAATGGCCCTCTAGTTGCAAATATTTAAATAAATAAATAAATAAACTCGACGCCAACTCTAAGAGGACCCAAAACGAAGTATCTTTCTATCACACACTCCGAATAAGTGTCTTATAGATTTATATATTTGTACTTTGTGAGAAGGCTCTACTTATAATTTATTTGCTGAGCTCAAAGTAGCAGCGGTTACAAAGCGTAATTTTTCGTTTGATCTATTAGCTGACCTTATAGTTACTGGTTATTATTGTTCCAAAAATGCTATCAACTCTGATTAATACCATTCTTATGAATGAAAAATAAAAAACAAACGATATTTTAACTTTGGACCCTACTTCCTGAGCCTTTATTTTATTGCGCCGATTTGGATTGTAGAAATCTTTTGAAAAGTTTAATTTCCTTAGTTTTACTTTAAGGTTTCTCAGAGTTTTAATGCACATAAGATAATCTTAAGCAACATTTCAAATTCTTGTTGTGCTTTTGTGAATCAACTTGAAGCGCACTGTTTCATTCTCCGCCTGAGATAGATGCGTACTTTACAAATGCAACTGCTTAAACATAAAACATAAATATATACGAAGAAACAAACAAGAGTCCGGTAAGTTAATTAGAAAAAATTCAGTAAAAATGTTTTCAATTTTTTATTATTAATCTTCAGTAATTTGTATCTTCTCTACATAATCACATTTAAATTAATACATATCTCTAGTCTAGTCAAAACAGTCCTGAAAATCTTGCTTTTGTAGCTTCTCAATTTCTACATTAACTGCATCACTTATCTCCGAATTGCTGCGGATTTTATTAATTTTAATTTTATTAAATTGGACGATGCCTGAGACCGCAATAAAGTTACTAGTCCTTTCAACAGTATGATATTATCACAATTACTCTTTTTGCTATGTTGTAAAACGGCATTTACTCCCATTTTGTCAGTAATCATTTCTTGTATCAATCGTGAATCTTCGTCAACTTAAGCCTTCTCCAGGGCCATATTTCTCTCGTCGAACAGTGGTCCGAAAACCAAAAATATGGCTATATATCAAAAAATAAAACTTGGCTAATGGAAGATTATTGAATGAGATTCGTTTAGAAAATATTCTGCAATTATTATTCCGTTACTAAACACTCTCCATAATAAAGTATAGCTCCAGAAAAATAGTATAGCAAAGTATGGACATAAATGTGTCCTATTTTACACTTCAATTATCGTAAAAAGTATTCGAGTTAAAAATGCATCCAATTACTGTAAAAGCTTAATGATTTTTATGTTTAATTTACGTTGTACAGTTTATAATTATTTGTATACGAACTTTCGGAACTCTTTTTTCATTGTTATTTCAAAAAACGATTTTGATATGGGAGAACAGTATGATGTTCTGCTGAACACTTATATACGATTGTAGAAGATTTATTTCATTTATTTATTTACAAGCAAAAATATTCTTAACCAAAACCACAAAAAAAAATTTACCCAAAATCGAAATCGTTTTTGAGGTCGCTGTCCACGAATCTGATGTCAAAACTTTCAAAAACAAAATGGCGATTCGAATGGCTCAAAGTTTTTTTTTAAGTTTTGAGAAGGCATGTTAAGAATCTGATGTTTACATATTCAAAAACAAAATGGTGGTTCAAATGAAAACCAGTATTTAGGAGTTTTTAAGGTGTTTGTTTACAATACTGAATTCAGATTTAACGATTCTGAATTCAATTTCATTCTCTACAACCTGAAATAACATTAGTCAGTAATTATTACTCCGTATTGTCATATTCATTCAAGTATTGAAGTATTGAAAATATAGAATTAGCCTTCATAAAATTTTTACATCACTTTGAATTTTAAGAATCTGAATTCAGTATCGTAATCAGCGATACCAAAAACTAACAAATACCTAGTATCAAAGAAATGGAATTACTTTTACTACAATTTTTTCAGCATTTTGGGTCCGCCAATTATCGCAAAGTATGACAGCAGATTCGAAATCAGCGACCTGAAAACCATATAAGCAGTTTGAATTTTTAGCCAGCTTTTTTGATATTAGAGCACAGTGCGTTGGTCGAAGATTTTGACCTTCTCGAACCTCGTCCTCTATCGAATATCCAGTCTGGTATCGTCGCGACCACTTGGAAACAATGTTAAGTTATGTTGCATTTGTTGCATATGCAGTTTGGCATTAATTGAAAATTTATACTGGCTTTCTTCTGATCTTGCCTCAGTAGTTTTACGTTTTCTCATCTCAATGCCGATTGATCTTTCTCAAGTAAAAAAAAGAAATGTCGTAAGTTAATTGTGAAGCGTCTACCATTTTTAGATTTTTCAAAAACAAATAGTATACCAGCAACTAACCGGACCTTTGTTAGCCCCCTTTTATATCTAGATTCTACTACACCTGATTTGATCTTAAAAATTCATATTGCATTTCAAACTACATATTTCAGCAAACACTTGAACAACACTTGCAAGTTCAATAGGAACTCAACTAAAAATTTCTTGTGTGTATGTTTGTTTTCCTACTCTGTGGAATATTTAATCGACTTTATTATACTTAGTTTTCATTTTTTGTTGTTGCACTCACATACAATCAGTATTATGATTGTGCATTCAACAAAATTTTCTGCACATTCATTGTTTATTGTTGTTAGTTATTCATAAAATTCATTTAAGAAAACATTTTTCATGTTCATTCTAAGCGAAGCTTCAACTTGTACTGTTTTCTACTTACTATATTACTTTATCAACACTTGCAAGCATTTCCTGCAGGAACGCTTTCCAAACCCTTTTCCATTGCATGCTCATATCTACGAGTCCTTATGAATTTGTGGCAGTTCAAAGTTTATGCCGCTGCCATTCAGTTTGTTTAGCAGCAAATGAGCAATGCAGCCGCTTGGAATGGAAACGCGTTAACAACAAATCAGGCAACAGCAACATTGAAGACAGAAATAGCGACGGCGGCGGCCGCGGCGGCGGCGGCTATAAATCGTTACGCATACGCCACTGCGTTGAGCCTCTTCTCGCTTTACAAACTACGCCACCATCAAATCATATCAAAGTAAAGCAACTGAATTTATGAATTTGCATTGTCTCACCAGTTGACGCAGTTTCTCGTATCTAAAGCGTTTCTAGTCGAGTGAAGTTAGAGAAGTCGGAATTGACTGCGTTCTGATTAATCGAAGGAAACCGTGCTGTCAGCCAGGACAAGATACTGCATGGGTGTGTTGTATTTAATTCAATTAAAGCGCAGGAATTCTCAGTTCACTTATTTCTTTCCTTCTTTTTTTTCTTATTAATTAAACTCTTTCCACAAATCAATTGAAAATTTACATATTACAAGAAATCGCATGTTCAGCGTCAATAAAATTAAAATAGAAAAAATATACAGAGGTTTACCAAAAAACAGAAAGGTCAACATTAAACTTTGGCGTGTATCTGATGAATGAATCAAAATTTTTACGAGAAACTAAAATTCGGTATGCAGATATATTTTGTTATTGGAAAGTCTGATGGCGAGCCAAGAAAATGCTCATTCGATTTCTGCCAAATTCAACAACGATGGTGACAAAGAACATTATGAGTTCATATGAATCAATTTTCATTGTATTGGCATATAGAAAAGCTTTTGTATTTAAAAACAAAAAAGAACTACAGTTGAGGTGGTCGACTATAATATACCCTATACACCCCTATATTTTACGTAGTAGTACCGGGTTTGCCACCAAATGTTGCGTTCTATAAACTATCCCCTATCCTCCGGTTTCCGAATCCGAATAAATTATTCGGACTCGGTTTCGCTAGATTACGCCATATTTAACTTTCGTAAGAATTTCGCGACTTGAATTTACCAGACCTTGAAAATAGTTCGAGAATCTCTTCGGGTTGCACATCATCCCAAATGGAATTTTGTTTTTTAAAAATGTGCAGAAATGTGCCTCAAAACTGAACAAAATTCGGCGCGAAAATTGCGGATCGTCATTGAAACTGAAATTAAAGCGTAAATTTAAGTATAGCTTCTCCAATTCTTGAACGAGTTGAATTTTGTAAACCTTTAAACAAATATCCTGGCGTGAAATTCGCCAAGTTGTTTCATACGTGACCAAGATGCTGCGCACTGCGTCGAATCGATTGATCAAGGTCTTCAGCCACACTCTCCGCTACAGCCGCAATATTCTACTCACTACTACGGGCTTCATGGGATCTATTTGGCACGGTGAAGAGGGGCATGGGAAGTTGAAGCAGGGAGAAGGTGTGGCAGTGAGATGATGTGGCAGCGGGAAATGCACCAACGCGCCGGGTACCAATTAAGATAGAGGGATGAAATATTGAATATTTAGATCCTTCTTGACCATACGCAGATTAGGCTAATTAAGTTTTGTAAAAGCCACACCCACAACAGCTAGCAAACGGAACAAAAACTTTGTTTGCTCTCGCTAATACATGATTGTTCCATTTTTACTTGTTTTCAAATACATTCTTGAGATATCCAATTAAAATTTATTTTGGACCTATCCCCATAGAATATTACATCGACTTGCCACTCCCTCTTTTCGGAATAGCCCCAATACAAACCTACCGCTGACTATTGGGCTTTTGCATAAACAACTTATTTATTACAATCAACATTGAATTAAAATTTTATATGGTTACTTCTTATGGATGTATAATTCACACAAATATCACTTTTAGAGATGGCTTTAGTATAAAGTCTTACAGTTTTGAGTTTTACAAATTATGTTATCTTATTTGGTTGGAATACATAACTGCAATTCTCTCTCTCTCTTTCTCTCTCTCTCTCTCTCTCTCTCTCCCTCTCTCTTTGTGAAATTTTGGTGTAAAGGGTTTCACCAACATTCATATTTCTTCTAGTTATATATTAAAAATGAGACAATTATCACCTATGTCAATCGTGATAGTGGGAACATGTGAATTTCATATATGACTATAACAGATGATATAGCAAAAATTTCACAATCTGATATTTACGATACTCTAACTCAAAATAGAAAACACACAAACTATTTCGTCAAAAATTTCAGAAATTCATAACTTTTATGCTCGTTGTATGAATTTTCAACCACTAAACATTTCGGACTTGATAATCCAGTTTTACAAATTTTAACATTCTCCGAATGAAATATTGCGTGTATTATATAGTGTTCGTAGTACAGCCACATTGAGGTGGGCTTTTGCCACTTGCGTGAACTATCATTCCAGAGTCCAGAGTGATATGTAAAGTATGTTTTTATATATGGCATACTTAAAAAGTGCAAACAGTGCATTGAAAAGCCGATTAGATAATAGATAATTACATACAAAAATTTATAACATTAGTGATTATAGATGATTATTTTGCGCATATGGCCGCCACTGAAGATTGTAAGGATCTGAATTCTGAAGATCCAATTTTCTACCACCTGTTCAATCATTGGAATAGTGCTCGGGCCAGACAATGGGTCAGTTTCTGGAGATATTGTCGTCAAATCTTCCCTCAGTAGGTCGATGATTGGTCACGTACTTTTAGAAACTAAAAATCGTTGAACAAGACTCGATATCGGGCGCCATTGACGTTTTTGAAGAAGTATAACCCGATAATGCCACCAGCCCATAAACATATTTCGGGGTTTGTCGGTAGCTGATAGATCACCATTGAATGTTCCCGCTTCATACGGTAATTTTGCTTATTGACAAAGAACTAAATGAAAAACTAAACCTCCCGTGGCGACCTTATGTTCGAAATAATTTTTCATTTTAAATGACATAAAATTATGTATCTAATCCTTTTGAATGTTGCTATATTATAAAAGTACAGCCTTTACGTACATAATTCGAAAATACATTGCGACACACTGTGCAGCGATAATAATGAAATATAAGGATATGTGTATTGTCTAGCCAAAAAAGGGACTATGAGTCAATATGAATAAATATAATATTTATTAATTTATTTTCGAGAATATATTGTACATATCTATATACATATTTGCTACACGTATTTTTCAATGAATGCGGACAAGTTCAAGTTGAATGCGCTTTCAAATATATTTATTTTTTCACAAATTTAATTACTCAAGAAGCAAATCTACACAATTTGGCAACAGTTCAAAAAAATAGTAAGAAACTGACCAAAAATAAATCATAGAGCCAATAAAAAAAAATTGTTTAGAAAATTAAAATGTTTCATGCACACTCACACACACACACACACACACACACACACAATTAAGGAAAAACACAATACAAGGCGGTGAGCAGCTGTTTCCTAAATACAATAACAGAATCAGCTGAGCAAGAGATGTGAAGTGATGCAAATCCAAACCACAACGAGACGAGAAAAAACAAAATCCGCAGCATTGCAGACAGAGAGTACAAAATTGTTCATGTTGGCAATGCTGCACACGCCGCATTGCCGGTTTATGCCATTAGATTAGTTGTGTTAGCAGGAAGTGCGGGGCTGTCTCGACTAAAAATATTTTGCTATGCTTTGCGCTACTTCGTTTCGTATTTATATATATTTCGGTACTCTGCCGTTTTCTCTTTTCCACTTACGTGGCTGCCAACATGTTACCGTTCGTATACGCTTCGGCTTTTGCGTTCGCTGCTTCCGCTGTGGAATACTCGGCCATAGTTAGCTCGCTCGTTCAATTGCTCGTTTCAGTCTAGAGCGCAATATCGACACGAACAGTAAGTTGGAATGCATACGCCCGTTGTGGCCCACTGTCGCATCGAGTATAGAATCTATATGTAAAGTGTGAAACTCATGGAAAACGTGGAAAATCCATGCGGTGAATAATCGCAAAGTGTGCGCCATGCTGTTTGCTATCGGCTGACCTCATTTTCATTGCGAAAAACGTTTGGAAAAGTGGAGTAATTCGTAAAATTCCATAGTGTGAAAGTTTCTTCCTTTTTTTCGGTGAAAATTCTTAGTGAAAATTTGAAAATTTTCTAACGATTTGCGCTAGTTTTTGAGCTGCCCAGGCCAACCGCGTGTTATTTTTGGATGTCAGACGTTCGGCGGTGCACTTCGTGCCCATTCGTCTCATAGTTTGGCCAAAAATAAACACACGATGTGGCTCCGAGTACCGAAAATGTTTGAATTAGTGTACAAAAACGTCAAGTGATATTCGAAAAAGATACAAATTTTGTGCTGAAAGATCTTCTGCTGCTGCTGCTGCTTCTTCTAGCTCAGTGTGTGTATATATATATATATATATATATATACATATATATATATATATATATATCTCGGTGGTGATTGAAGTGTACACGGTAGAGGCACGTCAGTGTCTAGTGCGTGTTTTGGGCCCGGGCGCGTATTTATTGTGTTATTCCTTTGCGCTGCGTTCGCTGCGTGCCAAACGGGCTCCTGGATTACTGTTTGGCCGTAGCGGGAGTGCAAATATTGCCTATCAATTGCTGAAGGCACGCGTCTGGCTGCCGCCAAGTGTTCGATATGAATCTGAGTAGTCCTTGCGTTAAGGATTAAGTGGTGAAAACAAATGAGCAGCAGCAGCAACAAGCGATTATGTGTAGCAAGAGAAGCTCAAAACAAACGAAACAAAACAAAACAAAAGAAAACGCAAGGAAAACAAAAACGACAAATGTCACGTGCACAGTAAGGATAATACGTTAAAATACATACGCCGGATACGAAACAAACCGCCAAACAGTTTGAAAATCACTCGCCAATTGCACTGGTGTTTCTTCTTGTATACGTACAACAATTTCAAAAATATTCTTTACATTTAAATTTAACGTTCACCAGCTGGTATACCCGGCCTTGATAGGGATACAATTTAAAAAAAAAACGAACACCCATTATTATTTTTCACGCCGTGATGAAAGAAAATGAAATTCACACCCGTTTGCGCCCATACGTGTGCAATTTTCTTAAATCCGGGAATTACTTATTATACTATTTGTTATGTGGAGTATACAAATGGAATTTAAAAATGATAGGGTGCCCAAAATTACAGGTGTTACAGAAAATACTGTAGTTTATTTAGTTTTAGTTTCATTAATAAACTTCGGAAATTTTAAGGCGAATCCGCCTATAATGGCGGAGTTTTAAAAAAGTAAAAAGAAATAGGAAGTCATCTGATTAGGACAGCACAGCAAAAAAATCTAATTTTTGTGTAATTATTGCAATTGGATAAACTAAAAAAAAAAATAAGAAATTATCTCGATGGAAGTAAAGCTTTAAAACCATTGTAAATTGCGTATATAAAAGCTTTAAACGTGAGTAGTATGTTTGTATGGGGGCTACCTCTAAAAATGGGTGGGACACGCCCTTTGACATTTATGTATAGCAACCTTTAATAAGAAGCCACCATTTCAAATTCCATTTTTATATAGCCTGTACCAAAAACATTGTCCGTACAGAAATCCCAAAGTGTGTAGTGGATTTTTATGGGGCTACCATAAAAGTGCGCAGATAAAAACCCAGTGATGTCCAACAGTGGCTTATCAATATGGATACTTTATTTGACTGCAATAAAAAGAACTCTAAGTGCCGAATTACAGCTTCATATCTTAAAAATTGATTCCCAAACTGATAATACCATTTCACACTATGTATGAATTGTATAATGAAGTTTAATTTGAAAATATTACGGGTAATGCTCGTAAAGCCAAAATTGGTCATATTCATATTCTTGTTGAAGCCACCTATTATCTAAGTCAAAATAAAGTTATCATACGACCACAGCACTCCGCATTGACTGTAGCATCGTTTACAAATAAATACATCCTGATGACGCCTCTATACCACCACACAGCGACTTTTTCTGCTTGTAACGCCCTCTCTTCAATTATTTGAGGACTTTCAGACCCCACAAGCAATAATTTTGCTTATTTATGTACCCATCAAGTGAGAACAACGTCGCGGGGACCTACTAGTATATTATATAAAACGTCCTAGCGCTCCCATTTTTGAGTAATCAATTGTCAATTACTAAACTTATAACGAAGTGCATACAAAGTAAAACGCACACTCTCCATATTTTTTATCTCTTAGTTTCTTATGAACTGAAAGCTGACTATTCACAATGCTAAAGCTCTTAGTAGTACACAGTGAGTATTATATAAAAAATTTAATCATTTTGCTATCTTCCTTCGAATGCTCCATACTTTTTCTTCTTATGTATTGGAGCGCGTAAATAACGAAGGAGCGAACGAAACTATTTGTGTGTGATTTAGCGAAAACTCAATCCAAAAAAAAAGATATTTATTGTTAAAATTTCAAAGGGAAAAAAGTATACCAATCTCTTCTATAGCACAAATATGTTGTTTTGCAAAAAAAAAAAAAAGCATTACTAAAATCGGTTCAGTATATTTTGTTCCAAAGCGTTACATACAAAGCGCAAGCAAGTTTACATAAATAGTATAGATATTGTACCTTCAATGTATTTGCTGCGCTCCTGAGTTTTTTCGTAAAAATTTCGTTGCTAGTTGACAGAAAGAAAAAAAGCAATTTTAGCAGCGTTCGGATTTTTAGTTTGAATAAAAATCATGAAAAAACTGTTGATCCGGTATCGTCAAAGTGTCTATACACTTCATAAACGTTGTAAATAACTATCACATTATAATTGTTCTATCTGCACATTCCAAATTCAGTGAACGATAGATTGTTATGGGGCTTACTACCATAATTTCCCAATCAGGTTTCATATACATTTTTTTTTAAATCATTCCAACAGCTTCAACAAATTCAATGTTTAAAAACAAAAATATAATAATAGTTAAGGGTTTGTATATTGTAGTATATATATGTATGTACTAAGCTGCTTAATAGTGGGCTGAACGACCATTCAAAACTAGAACTTACCTTAAAATATATTAATAAATAGTACAGTAGAACGTACGAAATACAAATAAAGGCAAATCGAAATGAACTCAGCTTTTGAATGTATTCAAAATATAAATTATTATATACTTATTCATAGTATTGCAAAGTATCTCCCAAAATGATTAGACCCTCTTCAGACTATGTGTGCAGTGTATATAAAATAATTTTCGGTCTGCGTTCGAGTTTTCAAATTGAAATTAAATTTGAATTTCAACTAGTTGCAAAGTTTTATTTTTAAATGCGTACAAACAAACAACAAAATCTGTAAGATTTTATGCCCCCTGTGAATTAAAATTGTTCGTTGATTCTAAAAAAATATAATATAATACAATATTTAAATCAATATACTTAGTTAAATTCCTCAGCCAAGTCACGCCACCATATAAATCTTGTAGATAAATATTTTAGCAATCAGTAATTGTGTTGAACAAATTCTTAAAATCTTGAGGAAAAAAACTATTGTATAATAAATGCCTACATAATATTTGGGGATGTCACAGAAATAGACCGACGATCTTTTCGTCCGACGTTTTCAATTTCGTCGCTGTTTTTAAGTTGATGTCACACAATTAGGGAGGATTTCAAACATTCTGTCTGTAGAAATAGAAGAATGCAGTGGGAAGAGGGGTAGGGGAATGGGAATGAGAGGTAGGGTAAGGGATCATAGGGAAGGAGGGGTAAAGGTAGGAGAGGCAGGGGGAAAGTATTGTATACATGTTAATGGGATCGAAAGGGGCAGGGAAAAGGGATCGTAGAGTAAGGAGAGGATGGATAAGGGGGCAAGAGGAATGGGTGGTTGGAGAAGGAGTGAAAGGGTCAAGAGAAGAGGTGTAGGAGAATTGGAGGTAGAGTAAAGGAGCATGTGGAAGGTGGGGAAGGAGTGACAGGGGAAAGGAGTGGCAGTGGAAAGGGGAGGGCCGCATACAACGTGGCGGGGACCAACTAGTATATATATATATATATACCTTGTTCTACTCTCTTGTGAAAAATTAATTGTTCATTTTTTGGATTGTAAAAGTATTTTAGAATGGGAGTTAATCAAATATGATGCTTATTAAAGAATGGGATTTTTCGATAAAAATCGGGATCAGCAACGAAAAAGAAAACCTAACTATACCAGACTATATCCAGATTTTCCCTTTTTTGATTGAAATTCATTCTGTCGCCAAAAATGCAACGACTCACAATTGTTCTTGAGCAATCAGCCGCCAATTTTGTTTTATCTAAACTTTAAGCAGTTGGTTGGGAGATAAGTTGTTTAAGCCACCTGGCAACAGTAGCCAATTCAAATCTTGGCTTACCTTTTTCTGTTCCCGCCACAACTTGCCATTTTTAAGAAAGTCTTAGAACAAAAAATTCTTAGTTTTATTAATGGCTGATCTCAGACTGATACATTTTGAATATATACAGCTGAAACTCGGCACCTCTACTTATTTTTATTACAGTTAAATAGAGTATCCATAACACATCCATGGTAGCCCTTATACAAACCACCCACCAACTTTTACTTTGTATTTTTGTATTTCTATTTTTACTGCAGTGAATATCATCTTCACAATTAATATGGTGGCTTCTTATAAACGCACATTTCACATATATATCAATGCGTGCGATGCTCCACTTTTTGGGATAGCTTTCGTACAAACTTACCACTCCCGTTTATGTTAATCGGTTTTACAAACATTTTCTTTTTTTTTGTGCTTTCCTTATTGCTACTAAAGCTCCATACTGAGATCGATGAAAATTTTTGATATCAAAAAAATTTCCTATATAAAAACGTTGTCACACAACAAACAAAAAATTTCTGAACGAACTGTTTTTCATCGAGTACTCAGATAACAAAAATGTTTTCTACCGCAAACACTTTATATACTCAAAAAACAGGTGACAAACAGTGTGACCTTTTGCATCTCCGTCAGAAAAACCCAAAGAAAATTGAAAATGTGTGGACTTTTCACCTTATAAATATCTGATTTTAGTATTTTATGTTGATTTGGTAACACTGTTTTTCGTCTGTTTGACAAAGTTGATATAATTAACAATTTCATCATCAAAAATGTTCATCGATCTCAGTATTGGGCTTAAGTACACAATTAAAAAGTGCGTGTTAAGGGTATCACAGCATTGGGTTCACCAAACTCAATGTTTTTTCTTGTTTTACCATTCAGTCACTTGCTGACCCATTTGTTACATTCTTTATATCATTCATTACTGAAATTTCCGCAGTTTGTTTTTTTTTTTTTTGTGAAAAGTACAGCACTACGCCGAATTCCATTTAAAATTTTCTTTTTGGAGAGTGTATTTCATAGTCATCGTTTTCTATACTTTTACAGTCTAACATTGAGAATATCCTCAATTTCAAAAATTACTATCGTATATATTTATCGTGTTCTATTTAAGTATTTAATTGACCTTCATTAGTGTATCCTCGTATAACCAATCGTGACAACCACACTTAAACCCATTACTCCAAAACAACAAACTCAACACTAGCCTTTGACATTTTCTATCCGCTGCAACACTTTAGAGTCAGTTTTTGGCAGTTTCTTTTATTTTTTTTTTTTACTGCAGCTGCTATTGACTTTATTTTAAAACATGCCCGACAAAAACAATAAAAGAACTACAAATACGAATACAAACGACAAGTTGCATTCATTAATTCTCGACGAAAATGTTAACATGACAATTGACAAACTCGAGGTTGCTGCGCTTGACTTCGTACTACTCATACATCTGCTACTACTGCTTGCTGCATTGTGAGATACATAGTGAATTCAGACCGTCGCACAGTGGACCGAAATTAAAAAAAAACCGGCAAAACATCTTCGAGTCTGATGTCAAAACATCCGAAAACTAAATGGTGGAATTATTTTTCTAAAAGTTATTGAATCGAAACGAAAATAAGTCTTATGTTTGGGAGGTCGTTAATCTGATGGCGAAATTTCCGATATACAAAATGGAATGAATGCTGAAAAAATTTTGAAACCAAATCGTTCAATTTCTTTAAAAGTCGGCTTTTATGAATTCTTGCTAATTCTAAATGCGATACTGAATTCAAATTTTTTGATTCTGGATTTAGTTTCCTACGAATGCCTCGTTTACATACACGCAACAATTACGCAACTTTTAACAAAACGCAACATTTCATAGTAAACTATGTCAGTTGCATTTGAATTTCGAGCAGAAGTTGCGTGCAACTATAAACGTTGCGAAACAATTTCTGAATACAACTTTGTGTTTTTGATTAAAAACATCTAAAATTGTAGCAAAAAGTTATTTACAACACTGAAATTTCGTTGATTATCAGCTGTTTGAATAATAAAGCATAATTGTTATAAATTGATAATTTTATTTAATTATTGTAAGTGGAGCGTAAAATAATCGACAAGTTACAGTAGAATGATTGAGAAGCTCTCTAACATTATGTATGGGCTCTATATATGCTGGCATAACTCAAAGAATTCAAACAATACATTCGATACATCAGCTGATCGAAGTTGCGTTTGACTTGCAACTTCAATGTAAACACTTTTTCGCAACTACAAGTTGCCGTTGCTACTTGCTTAAATGTTGCGTGTATGTAAACGAGGCATAACTTCAAAAAAAATGTACGATGTATATATATATATTGCTCAGTATGAATATTAGTACGTGAAAATATCCTAAAATTGATCAACCATATTGAATTTAAATTTGAAAATTTGAATTCAGTACGGTTACTAGTCATCCCAAAAGCTCCCTAATACCCATTTTCAGAAAGATTATGTTAGTTTTTCTAAAAGTTTCCAGCGTCCCCAAATACCAATTCATACTAAATTTCGTTTCGCATACTTCAAAAAAAAAAAAAAATTCCGCCATTTTGAGGCGGATTGAGTTTGGATTTTTGGCCTGCTTATCTGAATTTGGGACCACTGTGCGGCCAATGATTCAAGTCAACTAAAGCGGCAGCAAAAGCTATAAAGAAATGTAGTAAGCACAAGTGAGTGGCGTGAGTAGGGGAACGCAGGGAAGCGCCAAAAAACAAATGTACATATTTTGTAAAAGTGCAAAAGGCAAATTGCCAAAATATTTTTCTTTTAAGCCACAACAATTCTGTTCCACACCTCGCCGCCACCCACTACACCAACGCCACGTGGAAACTTTTGTTTGCTTGGTGGTGTTTTTTTTTTTCTGTGTTAGTTATTTTCCCATTGGTTTTCAGCCGCTTTAAAAGCAGTTTTTTTTATTCTTCTGCAAAAACCCATAAATCATTGACAAGGTTGACAGAAAAAAGACACAAATAGTCTCATGCTCGGAGCGCACACGAGCACAGCTAAAATTACTGCAGACAAATAAATTCATTTTAGAAAATTATTTAAAAACTAGTAAAAATTCTGTAATCGAAGTGCCCGACTATATTGCACCCTGCACATTTTACATTCATTTACAATAATTTACTAATTTTCATTTTAGCCATCATATGGGCTTCGCCATTTAGATTTGACAACCAAAATATTTTATAATAAATTAAATGAATTAAATAAATTAATTAGAATAATAGTAAAATTGAATATTGAAATAACTATGAAAACAAAATTTGATGCTAGTCACAAAAATTTATTGAACGGCATTTTTATTTAAGTCGCTTTCCTGACTAAACATTGTTTTCCAAACCAAACGAGAATACAGAACCGCCAATTAACAAAAGCGGGAGCAGGTCCAATCCCAACAAAAACAAATTGTAACCACAGCTACAAACAGTCTGAGAATGATATCCTTTTGCTAGCAGCACTACGTATATTCTTTTTACTTTCGTTTTAATGTACACTAACGCTCACTTGGATAAGAACACAAGATAAAAGGCAAAGTCATAAGCCTCAATATGCATAAACTTCTATATTCTCAATCAGCTCAACCAGATATCGTTATGGGGAACGACCCGTCAAGAAATTTTCTAATTCATAAGCAGATCTATAAAATATGTTCATTTTTTCTCCCTCGACAAAAAATGTTGTATGTATGTAGTCTGTATTCCATTTGTGTAGGGGTGTCTCAAATGCGTAAAATGCCAATCATACAATTAAATTTTATGAATGACGTTTTTGTGACGATTATTGTATTTTTTTACCTTTGAAATTCTCTTTCGGTACTTTTGTTGTCATACTAGCTATAGCGATAAATACTCGTTCGTCCCAGTTCTCAAAAAATGATCTAATCATCTAAATTTTTGTATAAAATTAACACTCCATATAACATTCTTGTTCCATTGGTCTACATTTAGGATCTGGTAAACATTAAGAAGACACTGTTTAAACGTTTAACTTCTAAATTGGTATGGATATTTTTGATATTAATCTCCAGAAAATATTGAATATTGATCCAGATCGAATCCCAGTAGCATAAAACATCTATACATCTATCATTTATCTATTTAATACTCAAAATAATTGAAAAAACAGCTTTCTTCATAGTCTTCCGATAATTATTAAAAATAACTTGTTTTTCATCAAGATTAGATGTAAATAATTTTGATATTTCACAAATACTTGAAATATCACTTCAATCTACAACTTTTTGTACTGGTAATACTAAATTCATTTTGATATATCACTAATACGTACTGAGTATCAGTTCCAAAATTAAGAAACAACTGCTACTGTTTCACTGATATTCACAATATCGAGTAGCTAACTGCTACCAGTGATTTTTCGGTCAAAGTAGTTACATATCGATCAACACACACACTACAATTTCCCTTATTCGATTTTTATCAATACTAGAGTTGTCCCAGTGGTCGAAACTTGACCTTTTGTTTTTAAAGTACCCAATAATAAAAATATCCATAATATGTCAACCTCATCATACAGCTCATACAGCTCATGGTTCATACGGGTCCTAAACTCGACGCCAACTCTAAGGGGACCAAAAATCCTACGAAGAATCTTTCTCTCGAACACTCCTAACGAGGCTGTATCCGTTGATGTCAGTGACCATGCTTCTGCGCCATACAGCAGGACCGGGATTATCGGTGTCTTATAGATTTTTATCTTGGTAGTTCGAGATAGCGCTCTACTTCTGATTACCTTGCTGGGCCCAAAGTAGCAGCGATTAGCAAGCGTAATTCTTCGTCTGATCGCTCGGCTAGCATTGTTGTCGTTGGTAATTTCTGTTCCCAGATAGGCGAAGTTTTCAGTAACATTTAAGTTGAAATTCTCCATATTCACAGACCGTCGAAGACGAGTGGACACTAAGTACTTCGTCTTGTCCTCGTTCACCGCTAGGCCCATGAGACGTGACTGTTTCTCAATCTCCGAGAACGCCCTGCTTACTCGCCGTTCGTTGATGCATATGATGTCTATGTCATCAGCATATGCGAGTAGCATCACTTCCTTATGGAAGATCGTGCCCGATCGTGCTACGTATGGGCATTGGCGTAGGATGTACTCCATAAGGAGATTAAAAAATTTGCTCGATAAAGCATCACCCTGCCTGAAACCTCTCTTGGTATCAAAGGGTTCGGAGCCGAACGATCTTTGCTGGGATACCAAGTTCAGATAGGGCGTTGAAGAACTTCGTTCTTATCGGCGTGTCGAAAGCGACCTTTTAATCGACAAATAGGTGGTGCGTGTAAAAGTGAAAATTTGGTTACTGGTCGACCTCTTTGGTTTGAAGCCACACTGATACTGGCCTATCAGTGCATTCGTGTATGACTCCAGCCGTTTCCACAGTACGCGGGACAGAATTTTGTATACTATTGAAAGGAGACTTATTCCCCGGTAGTTCGCGCAGACAGCGGGGTCTCCTTTCTTAAAGATAGGACAAAGAACACTGAGATACCCAGAAATAGTGCGGCAATTAATTAGTGCAGGGTTTTACATATCTTAGACGAAATACTTTAGAAAAATTTTGCATTCGTCCGCGCTGCTCTTCACATTCTTCCCAAGAATAAAATCAAGCAATATGTTTTGTTTAAGAGGGTTAAAAAGGGATGAGAATGATTTGACATTTATATATAGATTGAAACAAAGATTTTTATCAATATTTTAAAAAACATCACCAAAAAGTTAAATGGTGTTCTTATTCAATTGAAATACACTGTAAGCATGGCAACCAGTTCATAAATATCAGCTGTTCCGCCATCGACATAGCCAACAAATTTGCTTGTTGCCAACTTGTATTTGGTGGCTGAAAATTCTCAAATATTCTTCGTACGTGTGCACACATGCATTTGTGTGTGTGTGTGTGTGTGTGTGTATGTATGTGTGAGTGTACTATGTGTACATTATCCTGTGGCGACCTTTGCAAAATTTCGGTTGGCTGCATTCAAATTGTTTAACTCGTTGTTGTCGACTGCCACTTTTACAGCTGAATCCCGCACACTTCACACCGCGGGCCACAAATTAATAGCCCCTCGCTTTGCTCTCCGCTCATTATTTACACTCTAACCAGAACATGCATGTCCAAGTTGGTTTTCAGTTAATAACGGCAACCGCCTTTTGGTTTTTCATAAATTCGGTGTCCTTTAGCGCCTGCAAGTATGCAATGAAACCTTTTAACGTGCTGCACTTTGCCAAATATTCTATGGAAAAGTGGTAACTATTGTACTTAATTATTATTTTTGGTTTATTTACACTCACTTTTTAAATATGTTAACTAAACTTACATACACATCGAAAAATAGTTCAATTAAATTTCAACCGAATTAGACTTCGTAGTTGCACCTTACATCTCTATTCCCCATTCAGATTAATTTGTAACTCTCCACTCTTGTAGGTGAAATAATCTAATTAACAGTTTAGAATAAGAAGGCGTTATTAAATCAACAAAAAAAAAACCGTCTGTACGTGTGTATGCTTGTAAAAGCCTTGGCTCACTCTGTAGCCTAAACGGCTTGATGGATTTTAACATTGAAGATTCCGTTAGATTCGTATTGATTGCTGGAGTGCTATAAGGTATACCATTCTTATGTAGTAGGGTCTGTCGCTAAACAAAAAGCCTTAACAATTTGATGGATTTTGTTATATGATGTGTCGTTGGATTCGTCTTGATTATGGCAGTGACATAGGTTGCAATTATTTTTATATAGCTTCTGCGAATAAACCAAGAGTCTCATTCGTCTACAAATGTTTCGCATAAAATTAAATCCAACCAGTGCATTTGTTAGGATGTAGATAAATGACAACCGCTTCTGACGATACCAACAGCAATCAACGAAATAATCAAAATAATCAAATCTGTCAAATCGGTGCCTTCCCTCAATTTCGTAAGAAAGAATCAGTTTACGAAATTTAATAAATTAAGGGAATACCACCATTATTTTTTGTTTCCTGTTAAATCATTGTAATTATTTTTTTATTTTTTTAAATTATTAAAAAATATACTTATTTAGCAGTAAAATTAAATTCTAGTTTCTCCTTCCTTCTTCTATAAGATTTTCATTCTTAATCAGATCTTGATCTGATTGGTCTTAAAATTACGAAAGCTGTTTCTATTTTTGTACTGAAAACTAGTGTAATGTACAAGCAAGGATAGCCGGCGTTTCCCGGGGCGTGTTTGTAATGCAAAGATAATTATGTATTTCTTAATATTGGATCGAGCTATATTTTCTTCATGTAGAATTTAAAGATATTCCGCGACATCTTTTGAAGTTTTTGAAAATATATGTTTTACTTATCTATTTGAAAACATTTTGTTTAATTTAGTGCTTAATATTATACAATTAAAGCTTTCATCACAAAATGAAGCGCTTAGGTTGGTGTTATGTTTGGCGTTGAAATTTGCATGAGTGTTCTGATTGGAGTGAACACAATACTTTTTAACGCATTCGAGCAACGTCGAAGCTGAACAAATTTCAACTTCAAGATTCGCTATCGTCAGCTTTGCCATCATCCAGCACATTCTTATATGGAAAATGTTACAGAACTATAATGAAAAAATTTTCCAACAATGCAGACATGAAAAATAAAAGTGTGTGCGATTTTGAGGAGTTAGTTCTTCTTTCTGACGAGCCGTCACATTCAGCCTTACCAATAAACAATTTAAAGTCGACTTTATCTCAAAAAGTCGACACCAAGTCGATTTTCATACTAATAAACATTTAGTATTTGTTTTTTTCCAAAAAGTAGATATTAAATTTAGTGACGACAGAAGCTGCTGCTAAAATTTAGAAGCGGAAAATATACAAAATTTGAACTATTATTTGATTTTGATTTGATTCAATTGTGAAAAAAAAACTTAAAACAAAATTGAAATAAACGTACAAAATTTTAGGCAACAATTAGTTTTATTTGATTGTATATTAATACACAGCGAGAATCTTATTTAAAATAATATTATAAACGCGAAAGTTTGTATGGATGTGTGAATGTTTGTTCCTCTTTCACGTAAAAACTACTACATGGATTAGGTGAAACTACTACATGGATTAGGTGAATCTTTACAATAATATAGATCATATATCAGAATAACACACAGGCTATAATTTATGAAGACTAAATTAACGCATTTATTTAATTTATTTATTATAAGCATCAAGTCGCATACACTTTATTAAAAAATTTGATGCGATGAAGCGAAGTCGCGTTTTCTATTATATGGCACATGGTTAAAAAAAAATTTTTTTTTGCGGCACTACCCAAAAAATAATTATTGTTGCATCACCCATTGGTCTTGGCTGGTAGATGGAATTTTAGATAGTAATCAGTTTTGTATATAATCTAAAGCCAAATAATGCTGATTGTAGCGGCGATTCCAAAAATCTAATGGATCACTTTGCCCTCCCCAGACTTGATCTTCACTTAGATTCGTGACCGCAATATGCTCTTTGAAGAGTTCTGATGTTATTTCCTATAACGAATTCAATACATAAACCCAAGAAAATATCAGAAAGATTTATTTTATTTTCTATTGTACATCAGTAAAAGAAACCATACTTTAGCAGAGATAAAGGCCAAAGTAGCATGAAGATTAAAATCAAATCAATACTTGAATATGCAGTACAACACTACATCCAAAATTTCGAGGTTTAGAAGGTTTTCGAGTTGAAATGAGTACCCATATTATAAATACTAGAGTTCTGCCAGTGGACGAAATTCCACGTTTTGTCTTTATTAAACCCAATAATAAACATTCCAATAAAGCCCAGAAAATGATTTCGCCTCTAAATCAAAACTGTTCAGCCATAGCCCCATGGACACGAATGTTTTCACATACATACGAATGAACGCATGCCGAAGTCGTTATTTACGTTTCATTGGTGTTGTATTTTGGTACATTGTACAAATTATGACATAGAAGTGATTCACACTTTGGGTGCTTTTAAAACTTTACCAACTAAAATACTATCAAAAACATACTCAACTAATGCTCGCCAACAAGTTTGCAAGTGCGTCCACAACAGTTTCGCGCCTAGATGGACATACTCTACAATGTGAATCGCCCTTTGCAGCAGTACAGAGATAGAGAATATATTTTTCTCTATTCGTCAAACTGAAACCAGAGGAACCGAAAGAAACAAAATAGGTAGCAGCTATAGCAAATTGAGAGAGCTGAGAGAGAGAGAGAGAGAGAGAGAGAGAGAGAGAGAAAGAGTCTTTATGATTGGCTAAGAACGTTACCTCCCTTAGACGTAATACTTTAGAAAAAAAATTAGATTCGCTCGTAGTGCTCTTCACATTTATCCGAACAAAAAGAAAAATCAAGCAAATGTGTTGTGTTTAAGAGGTTTGAAAATGGTGTGAATGACTTGCGCTTGCCTATTTATATATACTACATAGATTATATATACATAGATTATTGCTAAAGGCAGCTGCCGTTATTATTTCATCAATCTGATCGTGAACATAATTTGAATATATTATTTTTTTGTAAGCGTACTTTCATGTGTTACAAACTATCAAGCAAAGTAAAATCGTCTTTTGTATACTATAATATAGACTAGTACTTCAAACGATATAAAATGAAACGACCACATAATTGTATACCTGAAAACAATTGCAGCTTAAATTCACAATTTCCTCGTTCTCTCTTCTAACTACATTATAGTATATGTTTCCCTTTTTCTATTCTGAATGCATTCTGCTTCTGCTGCTTGAAGGATTACTCATGCATTTGCTTTGCAAACATCATAAAAATGAAATTTTACACTACTTTGCACAGCAACAGCATCAGCAGCTTTCAGCTCTCTAATTTTTTTATTTTTTCATAGCCGTTTTTTGCCATTGCCTTTTGCTGAAAAATTTTTAAACAATATACATAAAACAAAGACTCCCACTGCCAATTCTCGTGCATTTCCCCACTGCACAAACAGATGCAGAACATAAAGGAAGGCAAAAAAAAAACCTAAAACAGAGCGAGCCACTTCCTGCAACTGCGTTTGTTCTGCGTGCACATTTTGTATGCTTTTGTTCAATTTATACCCTATATACAATATTGTGTTTTTTCAGGAACTTTTGTAACACCATAATGTAAACATCGAGTAGGATGTGTAAAATTTTTTGTAAAAAAACTAGCCTGTTGTTCGGCCTTTGGCTCGAAGTCTCAATGCGCCAGCGATTCACTTACTACTGGTCGTTAGTCATAACGATTTAACTAACTACTGGTCGTTAGTTTTAAGCTAGCGCAGAACTTTACAGTGCCGCACCATCTGAAATAGTTGTAACAAAAAAATCATATCAGCATAATTCGTTCGTCATCGTCATTGCAAAATCATACCGCGATTGGCTAACCTAATTTCCTTAGCGCAGAACTAACTCGCTCTCTAAACCCTTTTCTAACCCCAGTTTCCCTAGCGAATAGCTATCGAAACGTATTGCAACGATGTTTCGCTCGGTACCTGCTAATGGCATGCCCACTTTAAATTCGTTAGGCAATAGCATGGACGATAACTAGACCAGAAGTTAGTACTCCTTACCGGTATTGGAGGAAATAGCTGGTGCAGCAACGGTACAGCCGATAAACTGGGTATATATAAACACATTTTCCTATATATACCTCTGTCGAACGTAATAATATGAGCAAAAACTTAAATGTTTTCAATGCCTCATTAACATTTACATTACTTATGTCCGCTTGTTTACGTAACTCTTTTCATATTAATGTTGATTAATACTTACTAAAGTGCAGGGTAGCATAGAGTCGTGCATCTTTATTATATATGTACAAAGCCTTAACTGTTGTTTTTTTTTTTGTTCACACAAAACTCGTCCTTGTTCTTCCTCTTCAGTTTACTACATGCGCATCGCTTTCCATATAGACGCAGACGTTTGTGACGTACATGAGATTCTGTGCGTGTGTATATTTTTCTGGTCAGCACATGTGTTTGCTTTTCATATTACAAAAGGATTTGCATGCTTCGTTTCATCTTTTCGTTGAGGTTTTGCGCTGCTGTCACTTGTATTCCTATTACAACGTTGCCAGCTTGCCTCTTTGGCTTAGCTATCCATTGTCCTGAACGCCAGTAAGCGTTGTGGTCGCTTTCGTCCCTGCTGCTGCTACTACTTCTACTGCTGATGTTGCTGCAATAATTCCTGCATTGTTGCCACTGTCGCAACATTGCTACTGTTATTGTTATTGTCCCGGAAAAACCACTCAACACTCAAGTTAACAAAACAAATATTGTTTCAACAAATAGTGCGCCCAATAGCACAGCCATGACAGCAATGCCAGCAGTTGCTAGTTGTCGATGCTGTTCGTCGCATTTACCTACCATGCATATCCTTGTCGCTAGATCCTCGCAATATGCTGCATAAACACGTACACAAACACAAATTTGGCATATATCGTATAAATATTGGCACAGCGCTTTAGTGCGATATACGCAAAAGCACATACAGAACGTACAACTAAAATAGCGAACAAATTCATATATGAATCATACGCCGTATACTTCTCTCAATTTTCCGTATTTTCATGAAACTCGAACGCAGTTCGTGCTAATGAAATTAAATTTCATGCGCAACTAATTAAGTCCGCACATTGTTCGGTGTGTTTAGAAAAATGTTGTCTATTTCTATCGCTTGAAAATAGATGAAAGCGTCCTTAAGCTTTAGTGTCAACTAGCGCTCGCTCAATCGATATTCATGACTGTCAAGCGTACAAAATATTCAAGGCCATGCAGTTTATTGACTCAATTCTCGTATGACGACACAACCTCACCAACAAACAGTGCTTCGTTTGTCGAAAAAGAAAATCTAAAAATTTATACGATTTCAGTATAGAATTTTTTGTATTTGAAGACCTTACATGAAGATTTGGCAAACATTCATGTATGCAAATATACATGTATAACTTTTTACTCCATAGGATACCCATAGGATCAAAGACTATATTAAGTTGGTGCAAATGTGCGTAACAGACCCCATAAAGTGTGTATATTCTTGATCAGCATCGGACGAAGAGTCGATATAGACATGTCCGCCCGTTCGTCTGTTTTAACGAACAGATCTCGGAGACTATAAAAGATAGAAACCTGAAGCTTCGATATTTAGACTATCTCTTTCTCTCTTCAGCTATAGTGCATTAACATACAAACTTGCCATCATTTATTAGTTAATTCCGCTATAAAAATTCGAATTTGGCATATCTAATAAAATACGTCGCATAAGTCCAAATTAGACTTTCCCTTTCTATCTTCAGCTAAGTATATTAACATACAAACTAGCTCAAATTTTTTATTTATGTCGCTTAGGTCCACATAGGACCACTGTAAAAGGTAGTTCGATATAAACTTGCCAACCATTTTGAAATTTTTGTGTAAAATTTTTTTTTTGTTTGACTTTTCTTAATTGAATTCAAAATGCAAAATTTTGTTTAGTATATGTAAATGCATATAAAATGTTCCATATAGGCCCAGATCGGACCAGTGTAAGGGCAAGGCGCCATACACGCCTGCCGTCCATTTTGATGGTAATGTTTTGGTAAGAAGTTATTGTTATTCTAGCTGCCATTCATGCTGGTTGAGCGTTTCAGATATTCTGGTACTAGGTTCTCTGATTCTAATTTGTCGAATTCCTATTTCATATTCATCCAGCCCTGCATTCGCTCTAGTTTCTTGATTAGATCCTCGTTTTTATGCTTAATGATCTTCGCGTTGTTACGGCCTTTCGGTTGCCTTGATTGATTCCATTTGCTGACATGTTTTCCTTCTGATGACTGTTTTTTTCGGAGGCATTTTCGATGCGTATAAAACTCACTTCTTTTATTTCGCAAAATCCACGACTTTCTTTTATTTCATATTCGAAAAATTTCAAAATTTAACTTTTTGATTGTGCCATGTCAAGGCATACTCGTACTATTATAATATAGTCGTCACATATACATAATCTTCTGAACAGTGCTTAATTAAATAAGTTCGGGCAAATCGTTTCCATTTCTAGCTCCCTTTTTTGTGGAATATATTGCTCAGGTTTCATAAAAATTATTTTAGCATTTCTTCAATCTATGTGAAATTCACTCCGCAGCCACACTGAGATGAGCTTCCAACACACTGCACTCACTCACTAAGACAACTTGAAATGTAATAACTTTACACAACAAGTTTGCTATCTCTAACTATAATTGGCACTAAATACCAGTCAAAGTATTTGAAACGTTGCAACAAATACCCTTTTAGATCTATTGTAATAACCACATCATTTTCAAAACTAGCCTAACTAAGTTTATATAATTATTATTTCAATATTATAATTTTTGTTCATAGATCATACGAAATTGAAGCACTGTTCATCAATTTGTGCCTTAATCCTTGCTTCGCTTCAAGCCTAATTAATATTTTATGCGCTTATACAATGTGCCACGTGTGTAATTACAAACCTCAAATTCAACGCCATCGTTGACGTCTGCCTTGCGATAATTATTCAAATTCAGAATCATAATAGAGGCCAATTAGTGTTGCTACTTGCGAACAACATCAGAATCTGCATCATCTTCAATGAGCTTAGCAACAGATTTAACAACCTGCTGTTGCTGTTGCTGCCGCCTTCCATTGTTTCATGTTCACTTTCACATCACAATTAGATGAATTTGCATAACATATGCAGGGCGGCGGCAGTAATTAGTTTCTTCTGTATTCTAAGGTATTATAAAAGCGTAAATTATCCGAAACACTGAATGACCATGCATGCACAGACGCATATTGATTAAGAAGCCAGCAAACTGCCGATATGTTTTATTGTAGTACATAATTGTAGCTAGGTAGTAGCAAACATAAAGGACAATGTCTTTGTTTTCTTGTTAAATTCTATTTGATACTTTTGGAAGGACATCATAGTAGAAAATGCACTACATGTACTACAAGAGTTACATATGTACTATTTCATAGATTTCTTTATAAATACCAGCATACCATCATGCGAGGATAAACATCAAAGTTTATACATATTTAATTCACTTGATGAAAATTAATCAAGTGAATAATGCAAATGCATTGTCCTCAATTCGACCTGTACATATAACACTGCAATATTGTGACTTTTAACTTTTCAATTTTTCAAACGTGCCAGTGTAGGGTGGAGTTTTTATCGAGTTTCACACAAAAAATGAAACTTACATTTTTTTTATAAAAAAAAAATTAGCTAATTTTAGATTTAATCAATTTTTAAAGAAGATTCCACTGCCAAAATGTTTTTCGTACATTATTCCTAAAGTTTCAGGTTTTTTCCGAACATTTAAATGCAACAATTCATTATTATATTAAGAAACTAGAAACTACGGAGAAACTAGCGATAACAAACATAGAAAAGAAAGTTTAAGCTGAATGAATATTTCAATGTGTACACCATTCTATGTTGTGTCAGTTTAATAGCATAAGTACATCAATTGATGATCTGATTTGGGATGCAATTTTGGGATTGTATGACAGAGAATAAGGTTCTTCGGAACGAAAAATTAAGAAAATTGCGCAGAAATTTGGGAACTTACCGATTACTTTAACTTCGCGGGTTTTTTTTTATTTTTGGATATACATATATAAATTTTCTGCACTATTTTCTTAATTTTTCGTTCCGTAAGAACCTTCTACAAATTAGATAGACTTGAGTGCAATTTTTTTTCATTTTAATTAATTTTTTCCCTTTTTTTTTCTTTTGATTAATGAAAATAGTGATGTAATTTCGTTGTATTTAGACAGCTTGTAGAAATATTCTTGATGGAGGAAAGTCTCACCATCGCAAAAGTCTCACCATCTTAGCTGCTTCGATACATCGGCTTGCCAAATCACAATCAATTGACTGTTGCCTCAAATACCAAAAATATTTCCAGCGTGGCAAATGCAAATTAATAGAGAGCAGCTGAGAGAGTAAATTTGGTTTTGCTCTCAGAGATTGATATGCGAATTTTCTACTTACTACAAGACCAAAAGCATATATTTTTTATTCTGATACTTGTATACTAGAGTTAAGGACGGGTTTGTTATTGAAATTGAATTTTCATTCCTATTTATCTATAAATCAAAATAAAAACTTTAAAGTTAAATTTAGAATGAGATCTTTTTCAGTGTACCTCATTTTGCATACGTTTTGAGCATTCATTGTTGTTAGTATTCTTAAAGTTGTTATAGCATTCCCATTGGCATTATTATTGCCTGTCGCTTCAAGTTTTGTCTGTCTACAAACTCATGTTGATGGAATTTCAGCCAAACCCACAACAATATGCTGACTGACTCTTGACTCTTGAATAATGTTTGAGACATTGTATATACGAACAGTGCTGGTTTGTTTGAAATTGCTCTTAAGTATGTGAATATATTTATATAGCTGGCATAAATTTGGTTGGCTATAGCCACTGAACATGCAAAGATACCTTAATTGATATTTGCGGAATCAATAATTGTGGTAACTGATTCACTTGGAACTACAGGGTGTCTCAAAAGAAAGTTCACAGTTAAAAAATCGATAAACAAAAGTAAGTAGTTTATTGAAAACATGTTTATTACATATTTAAATACACACTTTGAAAATTTATTTCTTAAAAATGATATTGTCCAAATGTAAACCGTTGCGTTCACGGCATTCATTTAACCGAGCACTAAAATTTCCTAAGGCAGGTATTCTCTGTGATGGCTACCATTTCGTGACGGATATTTCCTTTTAATTGAACCAGGGAAGTCGGTTTTTTGCCTTAAACTTTCGATTTGACGTAACCCCACAGGAAAAGTCCATAGGGGTTAAATCGGGACTTCGTGGAGGCAAACTTATGTTACCTCTCCTGGAGATCAATATGCCAGGAAAAATTTCATGAACTCGTGGTAGAGACCTGTTGGACGTGTGTGAAGGTGCTCCGTCCTGCTGGAACCATGTTCTTTGGTTATAACCAGGAAAGTTTTGCAGTTCAGGGTTTCTGATGTTTGTGTTTTGCATTGCACCCCAGTAGCGGCAATGTTGCTTGTTTACATGTCCATTAAGATGGAAAAGAGCTTCATCCGAAAACAAGATGTCGGTAAACATTGGAAAGCGCTCAATCATCTGGTTTATGAATTCAAGCCTCTGCCCAGCATCCTGAGGCTTTAATTCTTGCACCAACTGAATTTTGTAGGGGTGCAGCTTTAAATCTTTGTGTAAAATGCGGAACAATGATGATCTATGCACGTTTAAAGCAACTGCACTCTTCCGAATCGAAAGGTTTGGGTTGTCACGAACAGACTGAGTAACACTGTCTACGTTTTCGAACGTTCAACGCACGGATTTTGATTTTTCCAGCGTTGAACTGGTTTCTTCAAACTTCTCGACGAAAAATCGAAAAGGAGAAAAAATGCTTGGTTTAATAATGTTTACGGCACAAACACCTTTTACGAAGCTACCCAGCAACTTTTGTAGGAAATTCAATGAAAGATAACGAAGAATTGAGCGAAAGTATCGAAATTAAGTTTTATTCGTGTGATCCCTGCGCATAGTTTTTCCGAGGCCCAAATTTTTGCTTAAACAAAAATAGCAATCAGTGACATGACACAGTGACGTGACTCTCTCTAAATCATTGGCGTATGTGAGGTAAAATGGGTACAATGCATATGTTCATAACAGTCAGCTTCATAACAATCATATACATTATTGACACAAATTTCATACCAAAGTTGGTGCCCACCGTCGATCAGGTATTATTCCAAAGTACTGCTCGTACTTATCTCGAAGCGAGTCTGCGAACGTAACGAAAGTTATCAGGGTCATTATCGTATGAAAATAATCGAGCTCTCTGGCTCATTTCAAAAGGTTTCAGTCAATAAAAGTTTACAAATTGAATTGAAAAATTAAATATTTCGGTAAATGCAATAAATTAAAACCCATAAAATGAAAACTATCTTAATACTATCGGGACGATGGTCGAGATGGTTAAGACTAAAAAACTTTATTAAGTCGTATTTCGTTACTTTCGCTTAAATGTTCGTTATCTTTTAATGGAATTGCTTTAAAACTAGCTTGTTTTCTTCGTAAAAGGATTTTCTTACCTAAAAAATGTAGTGCATTTTTTATTTGAATCTTGACAGTACATAATTCTTTCTAATACTCCGTAACTATAGTGCCGATTGACCAAGTTCTTGAACAAAATTTGTAAGTAATCCAATTATCTTTGATTCAATATTTAACGTTACTATATCGGTTAACCTGAAGTCGAAATATGTTAAAATTTGTACGACTTACTTGTACGAAAATCGGAAATAAATTCATGTGTCAAAATCGTCTTCATAAGGAAAAAATTTATTTGGATTTTCGTGCTCAGCAAAATCTATAAGAAAACAAGTAAGCAATCGAGTGTGCACGACTTGGAAATACCTTGTACCTTATTTGAGGCTGCTTATATGAACCATAAATTATATTATTTAGTGGTATGATCTGTGATATTTTATTAGAATTGATGAAAAATTATAACAAATTAAAAACAAAAAAACTTTCACACAAAAAGTCAAAAATGGGGGCAGGGGCTGCTCCTTAAAATGGTCCGTTCTCGACAAAATAGAAATTTTGTAAGGATTGGCGTTAAACATTGACATTTCTAGCTTAATTAAGAACAAAAACAAAACAATTTCATACAAAAACTTAAAAATGGAGAGCATGTTTGTATGGGTGCTACCTAATATAGTGGCGAGATCTGCACCTATGCAGTATATTTTATTATGATTTACATAAGATACACCAAATTTGGCGTTGTAAAATAATGTTCATACATAAATTAAAAAATGGGCGTCAGGTTTGTACGGGGGCTACCCCTCGCAGTGGAGTCGACATGTTAATTCAATACTAATTATCTGAAGAGGGAAAAGCGTCTAAATACTTGAAGTCTCTATCTCTTATAGTCTCCAAGATCTCGATGTTCAAACAGACGGACATGACTATATCGACTTAGCTTTCGATACTGATAAAAAATACGATATATATAATGGGCTATATGGGCAATACCACATCTCCTTCTGCCTTTTACATACAATTGCATACACTTAATATACTCTATTACGCTATGGGTACAGGGTATAAAAAACAGTGGCATGTCGATCATGGATTAGTTTTAATTTATATTTTGAACATAATCAAAAGCTTTCCTTGTATTAAGTGCTTTTTTATAGTTTCCCTGACTCGCCGGCGTCCTTTTGAACCGGAAATATTAATGTCAAGCGGTTAATTACACGAAATAAGAACGATTTAATTTTATTAAGTTGGCTAAATGCCAACAAAAACTTTTCAAACAAAAAAATATTTCATTCAAAAAATAAAATGGCGTGAGTATGTGAAATACTGAGAGAGAGAAGAAAACAGTAAGAGATTGTGTTTACGTGTGCATGTGCGAGAGAGCAGTGGCAAGTGCCAAAAACACGAAGCCTACAACAACAAACAAACACGTGACCGAAACGCAAAGCAAAACAGAAAACGAAAATTGACACAGAAACGAAATATTAAAATAGAATAACTAAAAACAGCTGAAATGCGAAAACGTCAAGCAAAACAAACGCAAAAGGGAACGTAACGAGACGAGCCCACAGCGAGAGTAGGAGAGTTTACTGAAAGAAGACTGTAAAAAGAGCGAGAGAGTGAGAGAGAAGAGTATATACGTTAGACAGTGCGCATGTCGCGATTGGCAGATAGACGCAATATTTTACAGACAGCGCAAAACAAGTGGCAGTGATTATAAAACTGTTAAAACCGGCAACTAAAAAAAATGTAACAAAATATTTACTTTAAAAAAAAAAAAATTTTAAATCGCGTGTGTTGAACAATAAATTAGTGCCTTAACAGCTACAATCTATCTAAATCAATAAATACAATTAATTTCAATTACAATTTCCTTTCTTTAATCTTCTTCTTCGTCAGCATTGAAATACGAAAACGGCAGCAAATCATAAACGAAAAAAAACGCCATTTTGTGCAAGTGGCGTTCCGGTTGTGAGCACAACAACAACTTCAGCCGCTGAAGTTGCTTGCAGTTGCTGAACACATTACAACATTTTGTCACTCTTTTAGAGAATCTACAAAAAAATATACATATATATATAAATTAAATTCAACACAAATTATAGCAAAGCGGCTGAAAAGGCGTCAAAACGTTTCGTTTTCTCACGCAACTAATTTTCTGACGGCTACAGTCATTTGATAACTAAAAAATGGCTGAAGCGGAGGGCGGCTCCGAGCAGGATGATGTTTCATTCTTGCGTACGGTAAGTAAACGTTTTTAAGTTTATTTATTCTATAAATTAATTTATTATAATTAAGTATAAAATTAGCCAGTAATCATATACTTACATATATAAACCTCGAATTCAGCTATCTACAATATATTTATACAATATATATATTTATTTTCCAAGCGATCTTAATGAGACTTGGCACATCGAGTTTTTGGATGTGTGGGATATTCCCTCTGTACAAGAAACCCAAAATGACCAATTTTCTTCTCCTTTTTCCTTCTGTTTCGCAAAACTACCAATACAATATCAGTCTGATACATGCGAGCGTATATAATCAGTGAAGAACACACTAACACTATTGCATTTTGTATATGTGGTAGTGCTTGCAATGCGTTGTCTGAAAAACATATACTGCTTTTTAAACATTTTCATACCTAAAATTTATTAAATGAATGTTTGAAGCCAGGTATAAGACCGAAACGTATTTCGGTTCCGGTTCACATTTCGGTATATGGTTCTGTAAAGATTCAAATTTATTTCGGTTCCGGTACGGTTCTTGGATTCTAGTTTTGGTATACCAGTACGGTACCAGAACCGGTACCGGTTCTGAACATTTTAATAAAAACATAAACAGAAGTCAACTATGACCTATACGATTTGACGTAAATAATATTGCTTTTTGTATACATAGCTATCCCTTTCGATCGTCTAAAGTCCCAAACAAATTAAGAGAAAAAAATTTAATCTCATATTTTTCGTGTGTCATACGGCCATTACGTATGAACACACGTACATACATACTATGTACGTTTCTGAATACTCATCAAATGTAAAAACTTCTGCTATGTACATACTTATACACATATACCGACATGCTGGTATTATGGTCAAATTACCTTAATTCTATGCCCACATTCCTTGTCACATTCATTTATTATACAAGTCACTTTGCAGCAGTGCGACCTGATTTTATTTCGGTGAAATGTTACGCTTTTGAAAAAATATATAATATCGATTCCAGTTTCGGTTCTCAATATGAATCGGTTCATTTCGTTTAACGGTTCCGGTTTTATTCCGTGGTTTAAAGTACAATAGTATTATGTAATTTGCTACGAAAATTATGTGATCCATTAAGAACAATTTTTTAAGAGATAATACTAAAATTAATGGAATATAATGACAAAAATTTCCAGCGGCAACTAACTTGACGGGTTGTGTTCTTATGCATGCTAGAATGAACATAGCTGATCCCCACGCGTGCGGCAATTTCCCTATGACTGGTACATGATATACATAAATATATTTCAGCTTTATATTTTTGTTATAACATTCACACATAAAATGAAATTGTATTGACGGTTTGTCTGAAAATTTGTAACTTATTAAATTAGGCATCGTAGACCCCTTACAGTATATATATATTCTTGATTAGCTCGACGAGACGAGTCGATCCAGCTACGTCCGTCTGTATGTTGGTGCGCAATTTTTGGGCACCAATTTTTATGCTATCTAGTCGAAAATTGGCACATACACGGTATGATCTAAAAACAACCGAAGTTTTTAGTCATAAAATTAAAAAAAAACATGGTTTTATGTTTCAAAGCTAATATTTATTCAAAATACGATCCATTTAACTCAATACAACGTTTGGAACGCTCAACCAATTTATCCATAGACTTTTTAAACTTACTTTTTGGGATGTTGTTTAGCACCTGTGTCACGGCTGCTTGTATGCCATCGGAAAAATATCCATTCATTGCAGTTTTCATTTTTCGGAAGAGAAAATAATCGCATGGTGAAAGATCTGGCGAACACGGTGGGTGGTCGATGAGACAAATCTGTTTATTCATCAAAAAATCATTGACTTTGCCTTGTGAGGTGGTGCATTATCATCCAATAAAAGCAGGTGCTCTCCTTTGGAGAGAACACGTAGAACTCTCAACCACAAACGATGTCAAACTTGTAAATAATATTCTCCATTGACAGTTTGATCTTCTGGAACAAATTCCTTGTGAACAATACAAAGTTATCAACATTGTCTTGATTCTTGACTTCTGAAAACGCAATTTTTCACGGCTGGCTTCTTGACTTCCATTCTGCAAATTATTGCTTAGTTTCAAGATCATATTTAAAACACCATGTTTCATCACCAGGTAAATCGAATCAAGAAAATCTGGATCGTTTTAAGCTGTTCTAATGATGTCTTTGAAATGCTCTACACCAACCATTTTTTTGATGACCATTTAACTTATGTAGAAAAAAACGTGCACACACCTTTTTTTACCCAAATCTTCTCACAGTGAAATTTGCATCGATTGCAATTATTTCACTTACTTCTTGCACTAACTTTGCACGATTAGATGCAAAGGGTCGTCCAGGTCTTGGATCATCATTTAAATAATCACGACCGTTTTTAAATCGTGTAAACCACGTGTAAACTTGAGTACGACTCATGCAATCATCATCATAAACTTTGTTTAACGAGTTTAAACCAAAATTTAATATTTGCTCTTTTGCTTTTACGACATAACTACAAAAACTGCTGTTATTCAAACTGGTGTTATTTTGTAACCTGTCAAACGATTACCATGAACTTAGCTGCTTTCGAAAGAAGAAAAGTGTACCTTTCTAGCACTGCCAACATTTAATAAATGGCGCTTCGTGTTCTATGATTTAAAATAAAAGTTCGGTTATTTTTAGATCAAACCTTGTACTCGTCTTTTTATTGCAGTTTAATAAAGTAAATCCACTTTTTGGGATAGCCGCCATACAAACCCACCGCCCACTTTTGGCTTTTTGCAAGAAAAACTTTTTTATTGCACTCAAAACTTATTAATTCATATGGCAGCTTCTAATGGACGGACGCTTCACGTATACATTAATGGGTGAGACCCGCCCACTTTTTGGTGTAGCCCCATACAATTCATATTTGCTTTACTTGTTTAACTTTGTTATTTTCTCTTAAGACGGCGACATAGCGGTATTTAGTGAGATACCTAGAAAGACTTAGCTAGAAGATAGACGCATTTCGATGGATTGGGGGCTACAGCTCAAGATGGAACAAATGGATAAAATCCTGTCTTCTGATTTTAAAAGACAAAAGTATCATGTGAGAGTGGTATGGTGGGTTTTCATTTTAAGTTCATGCGAAAGTCATGGTCAACTATATCTAGCTTGCTCCAGTCCGGATAAACTATTTATTTATGCACCATAAGCAAAAATAAGGAATAATGTATTCCAGTTAGCTTTACGTAGCCAGTGAATAAGTACTTTTTAAGTTACTAGACATTGAAAATTGTATATACTGGTAATAACATTTTCCTATTTCAGTTAAACCAAAACACCAAAAAAATGTAATCCAACATTGCTGTTTTCATAAATTTAAGTTGCTGCCAAAATAGATTTTAGATCCCGAGCAACGCGAATTATTTTAGCTAGTTAAATATACATAGAGTGTTCCACGGAAACATGCGCGTAGCTATGGCGGCAAGGGATTCGGGGCCCTCCCTCCAAAACTCATTGCCAGAAACATCGACAGTGATGTATTTTCATTCTTGTCCTTAAAAAAAGTGGACGAAATGTCATGAAGTTTAGCATGAAAGAACTAAAATCATGAACATTTTGAATGCCTTAAGTCATATATAGGTGAAAAAGTTCCGTTTTCCCTGGGACCATCTTGTACGACATATATTGTATACATTCGTGATCAGCGCGACAAGTCGATCTAGCTATGTCCGTCCGTTCCTAAGTTCGTCTGAGAGAATAGCTCTCTGACTTAGAGAAGAATTTGTTTTACAAGTTTAGCTCAAAATTTCAACCAGTTTACCGTAGTGTACCAAACTAGTGATACAGATTCATTAGGCGCCTAACTAGAATTAACATGTTTCAATCGATTTCTGATAAAAATCAATATTTACCACATACAATGGATAACTCTTATTCTGCTCAGTTGCTCACATTTCTATTTATAATTCGCTTGTTACTTGGAATGCAAATAGATGCTACTACCGCCGGCACATTACTATAAGTCAGAAAAAATTCGGGTAATCATGTCAGCAACATATAACATTGAAACATATAAATACTAAACTTATTATTGTCTGAAACCTCTTTCAGCCTCGTTTTCGAAGATCTGTGTAAAGAACTCTGGAGTAATTAGGGAAAGGCCCTCATACAAGCTCTTCACTCGTTTTAAAGTTTTTGTATTGCAAAAGAGTCGACAACGCTTGAAAACTATTTATAAATGGAAGCTCATATTGGTCGTCTTATATCCCATATATTTTACTCGTATATGCAACGGCAAATATGCCAATTAAAAACTATGCCTGCATTCTAAGCTATTGTTCATGCATGGTTACTTTCATGTACCTCAAACGGCGCACACACACTCACGGTTAACAATTCAATTAAACACCATTTGTTTCAGTTTAAGCACTAAAACTGATTAGAAATGTAAATCGCTATGAACCATGGTGGAGAAGTTTTGAATCGATGCTCATGCAATTATGCAAACACATAAAAGCTGAGCACACATATGTATGTACACTTAAAGTAAAATCAGCAGCAGAAAATCGTTCTAAATTGGAACAAACGGAAATCAAAAAGCGTAAAAATTACAGAACAAAAACATTACGAAACAACACGACAGGATATGGCAGCACAGGACATGAGCCCAACAAACCAACGGCTGAGAGTAGGCAGACAGTGCCAAAGAGCCACTGTGTGCATGAGCCCAGCAGTATGCAATAAAAATAAAAATTGATGATGGCAAATTAGTAGTTAATAGCATAAAAGGACAAAAGGACATCACATACACATATGTAATGTAGATATGTAGATACGTACATAAAAGAGACATGCAGCTGCGTGACAATTATGCTGCCAGATAAGGGCAGACAGGCAAGACATGAGAATGGCCTTCGCACTGTGAAATGCAAAACATGACAAAGTCAATGCCAAAAGTCAAAAAAGCTGTACGACTCTCGACAGTACTCGTAAGCAGCGCTGGTCAAAATAACAACCGAGAACAACTCCGATGGCAGAAACGACGCCACAAGACGTGCTAAGCACTCAGCAGTGGTCACCGCCGCTTTCTGCCTTCTACCATAAGTCCTGCCGCTCTACCTGCGTCTAAATGCCGACTCAGGCTACTGAGCAGGGGCAAAGGGAGCCAACTCCAACTGCTGTGTGATTGCTATGCGAGTAAATGGTGCGTTTATTAGCAGTGCTGCTTATTTGGCATGCTAACGTACGCATAGATACACACGCACGCACGCAGATACAAATGTATATATTGACAATTGATGCCCAGGCAACAGGGCGTATGATAGACATTTTAGCATTTCTTCTTATTTGCGTCTTATTTTTAATGTGACGCTGTCTTTTTAGCTTTTATTGTTGCTGCCTTCTTGGCATTTATTATTTATATATATATATATATATATATATATATATATATATATATATATATATATATATATATATATATATATATATATATATATATATATATATTATTTTATATTTCTTTTGTATTTTTTCGTTTCATTTGAATACGAATTTTTATGCTTATTAGCTCAATGGTCAAAAGTCAATAGAACTTACAGATACATACAAATAGCAAATAAAAATCGAAAGCATCGCAAATATCAACAGCGGGTGGTCTTGTGGGTTACTTCTTCATTTTGGGGTTTTTATTTGAGCTGAGGATAAAAAGAAATTCGTTGTATTACAACTTGTAATATTGAGAACCGAATTTTTATTTTGAAAATTTCAAGCAAATATGTGCTTGTAAACACCTCGAAATTACTCACATAGGAAATGAAAATATAGAAATTTACTACGATAAGAATTATTATAATCATACTAGACCGCAAGGCTCTAACAATGTTTCTTTATTGGAAATTATTCTTCACTTCTTAGCCGAAATCATTTTAGTATTATTTTGCTTTCTATAAAAACAAAAGCATTTACAACTTCAGTCCTTCTACTCAATGTCTCTACAAATTGCTCTAAGCATTACAATCTAAAAAACTAAACATAAAAACTAAAACATAAAAGTTTTCCTGCGGCTTTTGAATTATTGCAGACTAAAGCGAATCTAGTAAAACCCTAAGGCTGACGTCAGAGTGCACGTTAGAAGCGATACGCTGTGTGCAGCGATAATTTTTTGTACTATAAGCAATGCTTGAGGATGTCAGGGTGAAAGCGACCAACAAAATCATGCAAATACGCAAATGATAACAACAAAATGCAAATGCCAAGCGAGCAAATCCCAATGCGAAGCGAGGAAACAGTTTCGAAACTACTTTCTCGCTTCGTTCTCGCATTGCTCTCACTTTAATGCTTGCACTCGCTTTCGGTTTCGCTTGTACTCTCCATATGTCCCTTCAGATCATATTAGTTTTGGTAAGATATGGGCCACTTATAGACTCTTTGTCAGCGAACATTTCGAAAAAACGACCTGACTCCAACTTGTCGAATGTGTGATTCATGTTCATCTGGCAACGCTCTCGTTTCTTGATTACGTGATCGATTTAATGGTAAACGTTTCTGTTGCCCTGTTGGCGTTTGATTTCATTTTCTGACGGGCTTTCCTTCCGATGGCTGTTTTAGTAGAAACAAAAATTTTAATTCGTTACTCAGAAATGGTTCAACTTTGGGTGCTCTGCATTTATGCGCAGTTATGCAATTGATTATTGCACAGTTATAAAAGAGTTTGGTTGGTTCATCAATTCATTCTCTTTTTTGTTTAAAATATTTATTTAATTCTTCTTCCTTTCAAATTTTTAGCAACTAAAATACTATTAAAAACACACTCAACAGATGCTCGCCAATATGTTTGCACGTGCGCCCACAACAGTTTCGAGCCATTCGTCTCTGCCCGTCTTCACATTCTTCCCAACAAAAAAAAACTAAAACAAGCAAATATTCTGTGTTTAAGAGGGTTACAAGGGGTGTGAATTATTTGCACTTGCCTAGTTATAGTATGTAGATATACTATTATACACTGTATATTAAACATTTTTAATTGTGATCCTTGAATTATGCGTATTTTTCTTTTAAAAAATGTAAAAGAAACTCTCACACAAATACGCGAATTTTGTTAACAGATTACCGAAATCGTTTAAAACGTCAACAAAACAGCTGCAGCTAATTTTATGATTATAATCCTCCACCTTTCCTTTTATTTTCACACCATTACCCTTAGGCCAATTATTATACGAGTATTGTACAATACACCCCAAGCTATACTTCATCATCACCATCAAAATCGTTTTATTAGCAGCTGCTTTGAATGATTGTGATACAATACAATAACAAAAGTCGCGCACACTGCCATTCTTTGCTGCCATACCTCCCTCCCCATTTTGTTATACAATTCACTACGCCACTATTAGCTTTATATATATATATATATATATATACAGGGATGTATATCTGTACATATATACCTACAGAGAATTACTTTCACAGTATTAACGCTTCAAATCAGATTCATTGAACATTTCGATAAACAACTTTCAAACGATTTTGATTGATTTATTTTTTATGAAATGAAAACGATGCTAATTTCCTTTGTTGTTGTTGTTGTTGTTGTGTTACTATGAAGCAAGTAAATTTGATGCTCCATTTCGTAAAGATTTTGTGAAAGTCAATTCGATAAAATGGTAATTTTCACACTCAGAATTTCGAGATATGAATTCAATTGATATTGAGCAAGTGAAATAAACATTACTAAATGCAGTAAATGAACTCAATGAATTCAAATCACAAAACCCTTACCAGCGTGATAAATTTACCATTTTATCGAATTCACTTTCGCAAAATATTCGAAAGTGAAACGAAAGTGAAAACCAGAACAGTCCAGATTAAAGCAAATAGTAGAGTAAGTTAATGCCAAATTATTTTTGATTTGAATATAAATGCTTGTAGCATTATTTGGATTATATATTTCATCTAGCCAATAAATTGCAGCGTTTTTTACACAATTCTTTAGTCAAATATTTTATTTTTTTTTATACCCTCAACGAAATTATATGTACAAGAGAGCTACCAAACGTTCGGTTGGTAGGTTTGGTCAAGATTCATTTCTCATCACATTAATCCCGAACAAGCAATTTGTTTTTTTTTTTAATTCAAAGTTTTCCAATTTCGTTTTTCGGACTGAAAATTTTGTTGGAGTTTCCCTTACTGGATTGAACCATTCACACGTCAATAGTATTATTCATTCTCGTGTGAATGTTTTTACTATTACAATAGTTTGTCACAAAATTTATTACACTTTAAAGGAGACATCGATTACCACATACAATACATATATTCTTGATCTGCTGATAGAGACGATGGTAGATAGGATCAATTTTTAAGATATTCAGTGGGCACCTAGATAATAGCGGCCAATATAAAACAAAACTCTTAAATAAATAACAAAATTAGGTACTAATATGTAATTACATGATCATTAATGTCTCCGACCCGTTGGGAGAGTATTTATTTACGCTACCGCCCAGCTATGCCACGCCTCACAGAAAATGTGTGGTCAGAAACACAAATCAAGATGAAATATTAGAAGCAGAAAAAAGAACAAGAAAAAAAATTAAATATGTAATTAAGCTGTTAGCTAAGCTAACAATCAAACGCAACAAAAACTTAAAAGATATCAAATGATGTAAGCTATTATATTCTGCGCACATAACACGAAAAGGTTTGTGCAGTAGAAGTGCACTGCTGAAATGCAACACATTACAAGAACCAATGACACCTAACATAACGTAAATCCATACGTTACATTAGAAAGAAAAAAGGACATGAAGATTTGGTAGATTTTACATGTGAGGAGGTTTTGGCAAGCAAAATCATCCAAGGCACTCGACCCAGAAGGCATTTCAATGCTGATACTGAAGCAAATTGGGCCTATAGCGGTAGTATATCGCACGCAAGTGTTAAACCTCTCCATTTCCCAACTAATTGTCCCTGACGTATGGAATGTAGCAAGGATTAAACCTCTCTTAAAACCCGGCAGTGAAGCTGAACCTAGTTCCTCTTATAGGCCCAAATCGCTTCTTTCACCTGTGGTGAAAGTTCTTGAGTCATTATTACTTCCCTCAATGACAGAACATTGCCTACTAGCAGATCATCAGCACGGTTTCAGAAAGGGTCGTGGTACGACTTCAGCACTAAGCGAAATCACAACTTTTATAGCTGATGGACTTAATAAGCCGAGGCCATGCGAAAGTACAGTGAAGGTGACTCTAGACTTGAACAAGGTATTAGACACAATTGATCATGCAATCTTGTTTCAATAACTGGACGCCACCTCACTACCCGATAAAACAAAACGCTCGCTATTGAACTATCTTAACGGAAGAAGAGCATACGTTGGGTTGTGAGGTTGGGTTATCGTAAGTTAAAGATAGGTGTTCCGCAGGGTGGGGTTCTCTCTCCTCTTCTGTTTAACCTTTATTTGGCAAAGATGTCTCTTTCGCTCCCCATATGGAACTAGTGACCTATGCAGATGATTGTTTTATCTTATACTCGGGCGTGAATGTCGATGATATCTGCGTGAGAATTAACATTAACGATTTGGATAATTTATAAAATTTGTTCAATTCTCGCAACCTTAGGCTTTCAACTCATAAGTAGTTGAGGATGGCACTAGATGTCTTTGTTGGAGGTCTAAGGATTCCTACAGTTCAGTAGAAATAAAGTGCTGAAAGTGCTTGCCGGATCTTCTTGGGGTAAGGACAAGGAGACTATAATAACAACCCATAAAGCTATTGGACATTCTGTCTTAAATTACGCTGCTCCTGTATGGGCCCCTTTCCTAAGTAAGACTCAATGGCAATGCCTGCAAAGAAGTCAGAATAGTGCGCTGAGGACTGCCACTGGTTGTCTGCAGAGTACCCATGAGGATCATTTGCATGATGAAGCGATGATACTATTTCGAAGCAGTTCTTGTAGGGTGCGTACAGACGTAATAATTCGAACCATAGCACCCTCTAATAGCAACATGAAAGAGTATGACTATACTTCTGGAAGAGCCCAATTGCATAAAGATGCAATTTAACAAGCTATACGCTCTTATAGGGACAATAGCATATTAGGTGGAAGACCACCACCTACTAATGAGAGCGAAAGACATCTCCCTTGTAGCACCACGACGAAACTTGCACAGTTAAGATGGAGCAATATGCTCAAGTGCTACAGGGAAAGAATTGGCAATACTAATTGCAGCCCTGAATGCGGTCTATCACCGCACGATAAAATTCAATTGTTTAACTGCCCGTCCCATCCGACTCAATTGAGCCCTTTAGACCTCTGGCTACGACCAGTTGATGTTGCTTTTTTCCTAGACCTTGACATCTGATGTTGCATTTCGGTCTATCTTTCTCTTACATTCAAAAATCGAAAATTGAACAAATTGTTTCTAAATTGATACGTTATATACTGAGGGAACCATATGCATGAACAGTATTCAAGAATAGGAGGAACGAGTGCAATGTATTTGTATTAAATTGGTCTTCGAATTCCCACGAGCAACGCTTTATAAAACCAAGAGTTAATTTTTCTTTGTTTACGATACTTTAGATATGCGAACCAAAACTCAGTTTTGGATCGAAAAGCACGACAAGATCCTTCACTATATGTGGCTTAACATGTTAAAATATAATATCCTTGCATTTTGAATTATTCAGATACACCAAAAATGTAACTTTTCGACATCACTCTGCAAATGCAAGTATCTTTACAATCCGCAATTGTCAAGCCAAGTTTAGCCCGGAATCTGTAGTTTATGAAGAAGATAATATTCAAATGTTGAAATAGCGTATCAAAAAGTGTAAGTTAAATCGCATGTCAAGGCCACTGCTTCCTCCTACGCTCTGCTGATATTCGCTTAGAATAGGCACAAATATATTCATTTAAAAAATCGAATGCATTCGTGCAAGGCTAAAATATGTGTGTAACTCTTTAGCTTGAACTAATAATCTACTTCGCTATGAGACTGACCAAACTGAAATTTTATGTCAATCTCATCATATAACTCATACAGTTCTTGCTTCATAAGGCTGCTAAACTCGTCGCCAACTCTAATTGGTACAAAATTGTTACAAAGAACCTTCCTCTCGAACACTCCCAAAAATGATGTATCCGATGTTGTTAAGTTCCACGCTTCTGCGCTATACAACAGAACCATTATTATCAGCGTCTTTTATATTTTTACTTTCGTACTTCGAGATAGGGCTGTACTCTATATAATTTGCTCGCTGAGGCCGATGTAGCAGCGGTAAACAAGCTTCACTCTTCTTCCTCTTCCGACGCTTTGTGTGTGGGATAGTGTTGTCATCAAGAGAAACAAAACGTGCTGGTATACCAAGTTCAGATAGACCGTTGAAGAGCTTTGTTCTTATTGGCTTAGTGAAAGCGGCCTTATAATCGACAAATAGGTGTCGAGTGTATTTGTTTTACTCACGGGTCCCCTCCAGGAATTGTCGCAGAGTGAAAATTTAGTCATTGGTCTACCTATTCGATCTCTTTGATCTGAAGTTTAACAAATAACAACAAGTTTCGTTATAAGCTCCCTCGCAAACAATTCTTTAGTAGATTGTTAAACATTTTCTATTTTTTTATTATTCATCTTGCATTTATTATGCAAATAATTTATTTACTTACATAGCAAAGTAATGCGGTGAAAATTATTTTGCAAATGCTTTTTACAGACATCGACGAAGCGTTGAATGCGTTGAATAATTTTTTTTTTTTTGCGAAATTGAATTTGAATGGAATTTAATACGCATACATATGTAAGTTGCACTGTGCAGCGGGGAGATTGTAGCATGATTTAGTTTAAAAAATGTTTTATTTATTAAATATATAGAAAAAAAAATGGAATATAATAAAATAAAATATATTCTAGTAGATAGCATTAAAAAGCACACAAAACAAAAAAAAACAAAAATCAAAAATAACATGGCGGCGTATGCGCATTTTTCGCTGCAGTAAGGACTAAAAAAAAATCAGAAAAAGTATTTGCACAAAAAAATTTACAAATAAATTTATTGTCCTTTTCAATTTATTGCGCTCATAAAATATACAACAACAACAACAATGGCAACAAAAAAACAAAAAGCGATGACTACAAATGTAAATAAAAAGGATTTTCAAAATATTGCAAAATATACACAGAGACATACAAACGCCCAATAAGAACGCTTGAAATAATAGGCAAATAAATAAACAATATGGCGGCATAAAGGAAGCATTTGAGTATTTCCGTTCGTTAATTTTTTTTTTTTATACACTGTACCGTAGGGGAAAAAGGTAAATTAAGTTTTGTGCAAATGTTTGTAACAGGTATAAAAATGCTTTAGAGACCCTATAAAACATATATATTCTTGATCAGCATCGGAAGACGAGTCGATATAGACATGTCCGTCTGTCCATCAGTCCATCCGACCGTCTGTTTGAACTAACGACCTCTTACACTCTCCTTTTCCCTCTTCAGATAACTAGTATTAAATGAACATGCCAACACCAGTTTAAGGGGTCACTTTAAACCATACAAACCTGGCCCTGATTTATAAGTTTTTGTGTGAACATTTTTCAACGTTCTGCTCATTTTGTTTAATTCCGCACAAATTAACAGGTAATCTGGTAAATCTTAAAACCGCTGGATATTCATACAAACTCATTGGACCCCCAAATGAATCCCAACACTGGTGAAACACATGTTTTTTTTTTATTTTTTTTTTTCGAAATTTGTCTGCATTCATAATAACTCTCTTTATGTATTGAACTGAAATTTTCTTACACATTTATTGTACATAGTACATATTTACATCAGTGATGCCCAGCCATTATGCCGTTCATGCTTAATTGTTATTATAATGCAAAGAAACAACAATTTGGCGTGCTATGTTCTTTTTGTTATTTTCTTGCATGTGATTACATAAGCCCTGGTCACATGGGTGCCTCGTTAGCAATGTCGCGCGACATTTTTGGAAATACTTGTAACTGCGTTTCTATTTCGTGTTAGATTTCCGTGCCATTTTGTTAACAGCTTTGTGAATTGATGCCAAAAGTAGTAATCAGTAGTAAAATTTTTGTTAATTTTTATGCAATAGCTTTTTTATATAGATATATAGACATTATATAGTTCTAATTGTTCATCAGTTCTAATAAAATATCACGCATATGTCCAGATCGGAATAAGAAAGAATATAATGTATGGTTCATATAAGGAGCTTTCAACAAGGTACAGGGTATCTCAAGGTCGAGCACATTCGACTTTCTTGCTTTGTTTTTTTTTTTTTTTCTTTTACACGCCTAAGCAAAAGAGTGTTGAGCTGAGTTAGACGCAGCTGCTTTGCAAATATGTATGGATTTATGTTTTTTTATGAAGCACTAACGGTAAATAACATATGCGACGTTAAGCAGGCAGCATGAGCGAAAATAAGGACATCTTGTATACACCGGCAGACGGTGACCTTTGGTGTAGAAAAGTTGAAGTAAGTTGATATGGATGCGTTGAAGCCAGCATCCAACTTCTAAATAGGTAAGCTGCAGGCAATTTAGTACGCACACACACACGATACACACACACACACACACACACACACATATATATATATATATATATATATATATATATATATATATATATATATATATATATATATATATATATATATATATATATAGACATCGCGACGGACACTAGAAGCAACAAAGACAGGAAGCTTGTGCAAGGACTTGCGTTGGTAAACGAAATCATCTAAAATCAATTACGTCCACTCGATAAAATATAACGGGATTGCTCACGATTGGCGCCATAAAACACAAGCATGAAAACAAGTCCTGCAGCAAAAAGCAACAGAAGGTGTAGGCGTTTATATGCGTGAAAAAGGACATAAAAGTCGCCTACATGTCCTGCTGCCTATTTATAACCATTTCCCTTTTATTTTATATATCTTTCGCAAGTATCGTGAGGCTCAATAAAAATGAATATAATAAAAATCAAGTTGGAATTTTAATAAAGCATCAGGCAGTATCAGCAGTATATACTTTGAATCACACACACACACACACACACACACACACACACACACACACACACACACACACATAGAGACAAATACAGACAGACAAAATTCGCAACTTCTAATATGTATTTTGCATAGCATTCGAACATCCGTGACGCACAATCTGTGAGTTATTGTCGCAGGACATGAGTGCTACAATGCAGTACAGGAATGTATAGAATGTACAGGAGTAGAACAGACGTACGCGAGGTTTGTTGAAGTCGATAGCAAGTGGCATGACAAGCGCTTCATAAATTCATTGAAAACTGCGAACAACGCATTAGAAGCAGCGCTGTAAATGGAAGTCGGTAGCTAACACTGCACCTATTATACATGACAGCAGTTGGCAAGGACATGCATGCCATGCAATTGTGCAATGATTGCAGGATATCAACAGCAAGCAGTGCACTATATGGTCATAGTTCTACAATAGCATTAGCAGCTGGCGTGCATGTCGCGTTCGTATAGCAAACAACAGTCAGTTGAAATGCATTCCACTCATTCAGTAGTTGCAATTGGCATATGTCGTTCAAAGGACTTGTCGCCGTCCAACGCTGAACAACGACAACTGCTGTGCTTCTTCCACACACACACACACTCACTCACAAACAAATGCGAAATAATGACATACCATGTTAATTAACCCATTATTGTACGCCATTTGGCGAATGCGTGGGTGCATAAACTTTCGTGCGCCTTGAAGTAGGCAATGTACAATTGCATAAACAGACACATAGACACACACACACACACACACACGCAACTGTATGTTTGTCTAATTAGCTGCCGCTGCAAAGCTGCTCTTGACGTGTGCCGTGGATAATACCAGCGCTCATACAGGACACACGTTTTGTAGTTGCTGGATGCTTATGTGCATATTTGCATGTCCTTTGAACTAAACATTAGCGCTACTAGTACTAGTACGTACGTCATTGCAAATCGCTATCCAGTATCCAGTATGCCAGCAGATCGCGTGCCTCGAGTCATATCCTGAGGACAATTATTAACTACAGTACAAGGTTGCACTGCGATGTTCGATGTGTTTGCTATTAAATGATTCCCAATGATGGCAACGATTGATTTTTCCTTTTTCTTTATTGATACTGACATTGTGCTCATTTCGAAAGAAAAAAGGTAAATAAATATAAGCTGACGCTTACAAAAAAACCCTTGCCAAACGAATTGCACTGCAGTAAAACTATGTGGCATGCTTTGAAATCAGATACATTGCTGCAAACTGTCTTGTTATAAATGGCTGAAATGTTGAAAATGGCTGTCTCATTTTTCGTCTTGGAACACCCACTCGTTACCAGTTACGATGTCAAAGACTTGTTTTCAACTATTCGGGAAGTATTTCAACGTTTCTTTGCATTAGTCGTGGGTTTTGAGCAACGGTCAAATTATGCGGTGTCCAATGTGATGCAATCTTCTTGACGGTTAAACGTTCAAGCAATAACGAACGTATGCTGTTTCCTAATACCCAAGCATGCCCCAATCTGATAATCTTGCATTATCAGTTTACACAGAGCATCGATGTTTTCTGGGACAACAGCTTTTATTCGACGATTTTCTCTAGAGACGTCATAAACAGTAAACTTTTTGATGGCGCTTCATCGCCAAAAGTCAAAGTTGATTGAAATAATCGTCATTGATATTAATGTTAAGATAATGTTAAGATAATCCTCTTCGAAAATCGTAGTAAATCATCAGAAAATGTTCACCAGTTAGTTTCATTTTTTGGCCGAGATGAATTTTTCCAGTCACTATAAACAATACAAATGTTGCTCAAACATCAAAACGTACTACGTACATTTATGCTAAAAAATATTAAATTCACCATCGCTTTGATCCAATCACATAGATAACGGTATATTTGTGTTTTTCAATGTGAATTTTGTATAAATTACAGTTTTTTCTCAGTCCTGACAGAAGTTTTAGTATTTTTGTGGCTTATTGAGTTCGATTACACAGATTTCACATGTAGGAAACAATTTTAGAACTCTTTGGAAATTAAAATTAAATTAATTTGTCGCTGAAGTACGCGAGTCGAATGTAGTTTTTGAGTTTTTTTTTTTTTTTTTTTTTTGATAGGTTATGAGTCACGAGCAATATGCATTACTAAGTTTGTTGTTGACAGTCATTGAAAGCAGACGAGAAAAGCAAACAGACGGAGAGAAACCTAAAGGATGCCGCGCTGATCTGGCCAGACAGACCCATTTTTCAACTACTGCTTGGCCTCTGATGTATTTCATATTTCAGCCACGGTCATGAAGCGGCGATATTGTGGTAAAACAACGCCAAACACTACTTCGACTAATCCATAACAAGTAAATTTAAAATTTTCATACGTTAAGACGATAAGACAACATTGTGAATAGGCTTATTGTGTAAATTAACTAAAAACAAAACAAAAACGTTACACTTGTTCCGTTTTTGTTCGATTTTTTCAAAGTTTTGAAGGGATGTTTAGATTTACAATTTTTATTATAATAAAATTTATTCTAATTAGTGTTTTTCATAAGTTTCGCTTTTTTGGCTGCTGTAGATGAGATACAGGATTGTGGATAATATTGTTGCGCATGAAATGATTAGAAAGAATTGAATAAAGACTTAAATAAATTTTTTGACCAAGTGGGGGTTGAACCAAGGTCGTCTGGATTGTTAGGCAGCCCGCTAGACAGTTGAGCTATCGATGTCTCAAATGTTTACTGATACAAATAATATTAATTGGATTCACCTTTTTTATGTAGTTGACCAAGTTAAAAAACAATTATTATTTAAACATTAATAATTGCTTAAACTCAGTGATTTTGAATGGGAGCTATATCTTATGGTAAATGAATCGCTGCCATTTTTAAATATGTGTTGCTTCTGGTTATAAAAACTCTCTAAATCAACATTCAAACCAAATTTCAAAGATTAAGGGAATTGAGCGGACAGCTTCGCATGGACAGACGGACGGACATAACTAGATCGATTCGTCTTGTCATGCTGATCACGATACTTCCTTTAAGGAGTTGCAAACATTGTGACTAAAATTTAATGGTATTCACACTCTCTAAGAAGTGTATAATAAATATGGATAAAGACTCAAAACTCTTCATGATAAGTTGTAATGGATTTAATTGAAAAAAATGTACAAAAAAAGGACCGGCAGGTTGCCAAAAAAAACTTTAAATATTATATAGAAATATAATTTTGCATAGTAAATCGACTATATGATCCCCTGCATAATTGACTCCTATATTACTTTAGCTAAGGAACGATTCACTACCGAAGCTCATATTTCCAATTCTATGACTGGACTATAGAATTAAGCTTTCGTCAGATCACTCGCCAGTACAAATAGATTATAAATCTAACCTCAAAATACTAAATGTTAACCACAATCTTGATAATAAGCAAATTCACTGGGACACTTACAGAGAATACATAAGCCACTCTCTCTGTATAAACATTCCACTGCAATCAGAGGATAATATTGAGTCAGCAATAATGTATCTTAACGACATATTACAAAAAGCTGCTCATCAGTCGACCCCACTTTGTCAGACGATATGCAGCAAAAATGTAGTATCACCTACAATTCGACGTCTTATAAAAGAAAAACGAAATCTAAGGAAAAACTGACAACTAACTAGATCACCGGAAGCAAAAAAGAACAACATGCAGTACTGAATATTCTCTATGGAAAGAGACTAAGAAATTGCTAAATAAGACAGAGCACCAAGCACCAAGGCCAGAACAAACCTTGAAAAAGCCAAAAATTTAGCTGACTACTATGAAAATGTATTCACTGGGTCTACCTCCAACTCAGGAGGTATACAAGCCAGTCCACTTAGAGGCTTAGAATATCTATCCATAAAAAGCGCTTCCATTAATGAAATACGAGACTGCATAAAAAATCAAGTTAAGCCAAAAAAAGCTCCAGGGTATGATAAAATTAATGGACGACTTAATTACTTCCCAAAGGCTTGGAAAGTTGCGGAAGTAATTGCTATCCCAAAACCAGGTAAAGATGCATCATTTGCATCCTCATATGGACCAATTAGCTTGCTTCCGATACTGTCCAAAGTATTTGAAAAATTTTTTCGATCCAGACTAATTCCCATATGGGAAAGTAGATGTACCATACCAGACCATCAATTTGGCTTCCGCCGGAATCACTCGACTGTACAACAAGTCCATAGAGTTACAAATAAAATCCTAAACGACATCGACGACAAGAAGTTCTGCATAGAAGTGTTCGTAGACGTAGAAAAGTCATTCGATAAGGTCTGGCATGAAGGCCTTATTTTAAAGCTCTTCAAGTGGTTTCCAGAAAACATAGCTCAAATTCTTACAAACTATGTCAAAGACAGAGTATTCTTTGCGAGGTACAAAGACGAATATTCCACTCTCAGGCAAATAAATACGGGCGTACCTCAAGGAAGCGTGCTAAGTCCGCTTTTATACACCATTTTCAGAGCAGATATGCCGACTCCATCTGAAAACTCTGCAATTGTAGCAACTTTCGCTGATGATACAGTCTTGCTAAGTGCTGACTACAACTACAACTTAAACTCTACGTTAGATTAGTTTAATAAATGAAAAATTAAAATAAACAACACTAAAACGGTACAAGTGATATACACTACTAAAACCAAATTTACTCCAATCCATTTGAAAATCCATGGTAATGACGTAACTATTGCAAATATAGCAAAATATCTAGGCCTATATATTGTTTTGGAAGATCAGATCAAGCAAAGAAGTAAACAATTATACTGGATTTTAAATCGGAACTCAAGACTATCCCTAAAAAACAAGCTATTAATCTATAAATCTATAATAAAACCAATGTGGACCTATGGAGCCCAAGTATGGAGAACTGCGAAAAAATCAAACACGGCGTTTATTCAGAGACAACAATCAAAAATCCTCCGTCTCAACACGAATGCGGAGTGGTATATAACGAACATGGATTTACATAGAGACTTAGACATCATAACGGTGGAAAAAGAGGTTGTAAATATAAGCAGAAAATACCAAACTAAATTACAATTACATTCGAACAAACAAATAAAAGACCTACCCGTGCAAGAACTATTGCGTAAAAGAAGACTTCAAAGGACGAGGTCTGTTGATTTAGTTTAGTTTAATACATATGTATAACTTAGTACAATAATTAATGCTTATGTTTTAACCTAACTCACTTAAATCATGTACTTAAAGTCAATTTGTAATTATTTAAGACAGATGTACAATAAAATTGGGAGAAAAAAAAACACTGCGGCATTTCTGAGATATAGCAGCTCTGACAGACGGATAGAGAAGATAAGGTCTGAGACCAAATGAAACATTTTTCATAGCATATTCGTGTTCAGTTTAACGAATTGCGTCGATCTAGACGTGTCCGTCTGTCCGTTCTTGACATTTGTATAGATATTATCTAAAACCAGTATATATTTAAGATCCACACTTAGTATACCCCTCCACACAAACCCACTGCCCACTTTAATGCTTATGTTATTGCAATCAATAAATGCAGAGAGTATTAAGGCTTCGGATTTACAACAGCTAACGTTCCCTCTTGCTACAATATGATGATAAAGGGTATTAAAGCTTCGTTTTCATTGAAGTCAATGTTTCTTGTTTGTTTTTTTTGTTTTTTTTTTTTTCGTTCACTTCTGACTGCACAATAGGCGAGTAAAGTGAAAGCAATACGAAATTGATAGATTTACGCTTCAACAACAAAAGGAGGAAATCGAAGTGTTTGCCCGATATAGCGGGGATAGTCTCTAGCTTGGTTTGGCTTGGTTTAGTGGTCAGGTTTTTACGAACACTATTTAGCAGTCGGCGAGATATCCACTCAGCCAACCAGCCAGCCATCCAGCCAAGTAACAAACGAACGAACGAGTGAGCGTCAATGTTTACTTGTGTGGAAACATTGATTTACGGCTGATTGCGTTCAATGATCATGGCCGCAGAAATATTCAATCGAATGCTTTTGATTTGTTTGCTGGCCCCAAGCGGCAAAAATATACATTTACACAAAAAAAGAAAACTAACTAGATAGAGGCGTTAGATATCTGTGTGAGTGTGTATCTGTGCGTGCATAATGCAAGCATGCAACAAGTGGAGCCTGCCTCATCACTCAAATAAAAAAACACTATAGCTCAAGGTCAGTACAACGCATTTGGTGCTCAAATATTAAATCATTACTTCACTCAGCGCATCCCTGCTTCTTTGCTTCAACCCAGCACAGAAACAAATTTAGAACAATCGACGTTTTTATTTGCATCGTTAACGATAAATTGACGTGCGACAGATACGAAGGATGAGAGAGATCTTGACTTTGTATAAAGTGAGAAACAGCGCGGCAAGTAGTCCCATGGCGCTGCTGTCGCATAGACTGTAGGAACTAGCTGTAGGAAAAATGCCAAAAAGGACAATGTTATACATAAGTAACTACGTATATACACTACAATACGAGTATTAGTGTGGTGGAACAAACAAATACTGCCACAACTCCTACTCCAGAACTGTTTGTTTGCTTCACTTCCCTGCTGTCTATATATGTAAGTATGTCCTACGTTGTCCTTTGCTATAGTTGCTTATTGAATTTACCTCGCTGCGGCTGCAAGGTGACCAAACTTGAACAAACGAAGCTGAACTGAACTGCCAAACTGTCTTCGGGGCACGCAATCTGATTTTGTAACAGATACACAGTATCATTATACTTAAGGATATACTATTCGTAGTACAACGAGCTATCTTAAGTCTATTTCCAGATATAGACACACACACACACACACGTACACATACACCATATAAACATGTTTATTTATTGCGGCAAGGTGGTCCTCTGCGTTCTACTGTTCGACTGTCTCCTAAGGCACAAAGGTTGGCAACTATTTGTTTAATGGTCGCCATCGCTGGAACTTCTGCTCCTGTTGCTGCCTCTCTTTTGTTCTTTCGTTCCACGACTTCGCTATTTTTCATTTGATACATTTCATCGGCCTTAATGATGACCGAAAGGACATTTTCTGTGAATTTTTGTCTTTCGCTTTTATCTTTATTTTTATACGATAAATGAGCTTAATCTACGATTTCAATTTTGAAGAAACTTGAGCAAACAAAAATCTGCTGAAAACCGCACTCAAAAAAAAAGACAAGTTGAAATTTCTGAAGCATTTTTGCTGACGTTTAGACTAATAGTGCAAAGGGTATTTAAAAAAGTTTAGCCTGCACCACAAACCCAAATGACTTCATTAAGAAAATACCTCGAGAATGCTTAACTCGAAAACGGCCTTCTTTGCTGATGCAATTGCAAAGTTGCAAGTTGGAAAACGAATGAAATTTGTCCAATGAAATGAAGTCAAATGCAAATTGATCCATTTAACTTTGAACTGTGCGATCCGCAGACACATGCACATATATGTATACACATATATCTGTAGAATAAACTAAAGACCTGCAGATACAAACAGGTAGAATAGTGTACAGGTGTGTGTCTCTGTGTGTGTGTGTACCTTTTAATTTTTAAATAGTCAGTTGGTAGTCCAGTTCACACAGACACACACTAACACTGCAAGGACCAGTATAGCGCATTTGAAAGTTTAAATTATGTAAATTGTTCGATTCCGAATCCATTATCGCTCATTTAGTACCAACAACAACAAAACGAAACACAATGAGAATGACGCAAATATACAATTAGAGCATTTAGAAATGTGAACATCGAAATAGTCGCAGCATGCATACCCTTTACAAACGGTTGGTGTAAAACTAAATAAATACAGTAAAACCCGTTCTGGCGCTGTTTACTAAGCATACGATCATCAAACCAAAGAGCTTATCCTAGTGGCATGCAATATAGAATTCTCAGATGCTTGTCTAGTCAAAATCCAGAAAGGATTTCTCACATTTATTTGGCATGATCTGAAGATTCAATACCAAAATTACACAATTCCACGACCCATAGTCACATAAACTTCAATAGCTGGGTAAACTAATACCAAACAGCGCAAGACAATCAAAATAGCGAAGATAATATGAAGACATCTCCAATAGATGCACTAAATGAGAGCGAGACACACTATCTCTATAGATAGTTTTCAACAAGAATTTTAGAGTTATCGACAATGCTAATATGGAGGATGGATCAGGATTACCATATCAAACACCGAGTTCTGACGCGTGAACGAGTATTAGTAGTGCTTCCTCATGGAAATATCTAAGATTCTAGAATAACTTCAAAATAGCAACTACATGATAGCGGTGTCTGTCGTATATACAATTCAGTTGAGAAGCAAGATCTGCATCATTTTGTTAGCAATTCTCAGCCTAAAAATATTCTACAAATATTTTTTATCCATACAATTTGTAGCATCCTATTATATTGAGTCCTTTTTAAAGCATTTTCTTTACAACTTCTTTTTAAACATTTAAAATTATACCCTATAGCCACAATTAAGACGAAGGTATTGACACCTCATATGTTTAATTCCATCAAGCCGTTTAAAGCGTGGCAAAAAATGGTCATACATACACTCGAACAAAAAAGAACTCTGCAGTTTAGTGTACTCGACTTCGAGATACCCTCTACTATCTTTAAGACTCTTTATACGAACCATAAATTATTATCTGCACATTTGCGGGATGTTTTAATAGAATTGATAAGGAGTTAGAATTAAATAAAAATAAAAACAACAAATTTTCATACAAAAGCTTAAAAATGGGGACCTACCTCTACCTCTTAAAGTTGTTCGCTTTGGGTCCATATAGAATATTTTGTCACAATAATCACTACTTAACGCGCTGTATTGAGAAATCGCTCAGCGATCGCTTGCCACCCTTTGACATTAAAGTGGGTCAGCAAGGCTGCCAAGAGGCACATTCCAGCTGGAAAGTTTCCTAGTATTAGGCCAGGCTTTGCAGCGGATTAGCGACCCTGCGTGATGAAATTCGTGCCAACGATCCAAGTGACAGCCGGACTTAGAGTGTTTTACATGTAAGGAGTTTCTGCTGATATTGCTTGAAAAAGCCAAAACATCCAAGACACTCGACCCAGACGGCAATACAATGCTGTTGCTCAAGCACCTCGGGCAATATGCTCGAGCACCAATGAATGCTGTCCTCAGTGTGGCAATCGCTCATAGCACGACCCACCTGTTCAACTATCCCGTCCGACGCAATTCAGCCCTGTGGATCTATGGATGCGTCCAATTGAGATAACCTCGTTCCTAGGACTTGATACCTAGGGTTAAGTTTCGGTTTATCTTACTCTTTTATTACTTATTACGATGCAAACCGAGTTTCAGCCTGATACCTCAAAAATTGATGCAGAAAATTGCGGGACAACACGCAGACATTCGGACATGGCTAGATCAACTCTTGTCAATGAACTAATCAAAAATAAATGGCATTTGCGATCTCACACTATGTGTGAATGATATAAATATCAAATACAAACCATCTACTATTTGGAAAAGCAATGAAATAACTTAAATAATAGAAATTATAAAATTTATATTTTTGGTGTCCCGAAAACCGAATCCCAAGTGTATTTTACCCCACCACGTCAGGATTTTGACATAACCTAAGAAAGTCTTGACAACCAAACAAAAATAAACAAAAATACATTAAACATAATGGTTTAAAATAGACTTCGGATTCGGTTTCAGCGAAGCCAAAAACATATAAAAACAAGAAATAAACGTTAATATCACTCACACGAAATTTCATTGTAAAACATAAAAGTGAGTGGTAAATTTCTAAGGGAGCTACCCCAAAATCTGGGCGGATCACGCCTATTAATATATTTATATGAAGCGGCCGTCCATTAAAAACCACTACATCGAATTTCAAGCTAATATTGAATTTCAAGCTACTAGACGGTCATAGTTAGATCGCTGCATTTACGAGTTGTTCAAGAATATATATGATTTATGGATGTCTACGATGCCTCCTTTATTTAATGCGTTACAAACTGCGTGTGAATGGTAGAAGGATGGTCTAACCTCCGGGCTAGACTTTTATATTATTCCTATATCAGTTACGGCTCTAAAGCATAGTACGATATTTGCTACTGATAAAGATTTGACACAGATTTAGAATGAACATACCTATTTATACACAATGAAGTACTTTTTATACGTTCGAAGTTCTGTTTTACTGCTTTACAAACTTGACAACGAATTGATAATACTCTTTTAGAACTACATATGTATATGAAAATGGTACTATACAAGAACAGCAACAACAACAAAATTGCCGTGTTTCACACTACTGACCCAAGCAATAGAAACTCGAAAGGGATTACAATTCAAAGTAATGCGCTCTCTTTCCATATATATATATATATCTCTTTTTCTCTCATTTATTCGCAACAACGAAGTAAAATCTAATCAAAATCAGTGTAAATTCCCAACAACACAGCCGTGCGGCAAATCGTATCATCAGCAACATTCATTGTTTCATTTGCTTGCTCTCTCATTGAATCCTGCATTCATTGCTGCCCAAAACAATTCTCAATTGTGCAAGGAGGCAGTTTTACGCCTCTTGGCTATATCGAACTTTCATTAAACTTATATAGGGACTTAGAGTGAAACGAGAGGGATGCACAACATGGATGTGCATGGTTTTGCATACACAGACGCATGTATACAAATACCCAGCTGCATTTAATGGTTTTCCAAACAATTTCAAATCACTTACACCTCGCCAACCGTGCAGTAGCTGAAGGTTGGTGGTCCCAGGAGAGACGCACGATACGCAGCAGCAGCAATTTACGCATGCAGACTTCTTGCATCTCTATTTGAAGTAGAACGAACTTTAATTTCGGTTTTGATGACAAGCGATAATCGTTTTCTTACTGAAAGCGAATGAAGTTGCTCTGCTACAGATCGATTAATTTTGATTTATGTCTACAGATATTTGAATTTGCCGCAACAATTCCAATTGCTAATTGAAATATTTATGACTCCCCCAAACCAATTGGAGCGAACGAAATGACTCCACGAATATTGAACCATAATTTTGAGTGAGTAAAATTGCGTTTGATAACGAACATATTCGAAATGTGCGAAATAGCTCGGGGACTATGTTCAAATTGGAAAGGGACTAAATACAAAGTCATTGACGTGCATGATGGCGCAAAGGAAATGGACGTCACTGGCGACATTATGAATTATGACGCTATAAATCCAATTTACGGTGCAAAATTTATAACGTCTAACAGCAAGGTGGGCATCCCTGCAACAACTCCTCTCGCTATGTTATATGAGAGTGAGTATGAGAGTGATTGGGGTGAAGCAATATTGAAGGTTTTGAAGTATGTCGTACAATTTTTTACGATACATTAATGTGGCAATAAACATTGACTATCGTTGTTTCGATTTTTCCATTCGATTTTGCGTATAAAATCGAGAAGGAATGCAGCTACTCTCAATCAAAAATATAAATAGTAAGAAATAATTTCCATTGAATTTTTGTAACTATCGTCGAGAATCAAAAGATATATCTATTGCCTGGGCAATGTGCAATCTTCCATGTCGAAATGTCAAACATCATCGCATTATCTAAAAAATTTCCAATGAAATTAACGAAAAGTTGATTATACCCTGACCTGAGGAACCAAGTTATGGTAAGTTTGTACAAATAAATGGCAGAATGAGGCGTGGTAGACCTCATTGAGTATATACATTCCTAATCAGCATCGGAAGCGGAGATGATATACGAAGGAAGTCCCAGCAGTATCCGGCCTTATGTCGCATGGCTCCTGTAGTTTACGACGGACATTGGACTTTATAGTATATCACTTGCTGGACCCGGTGCGTTGGCACCCTTAATCTTGTCCTTTCCCCTGCTTCACCTTCCCCATTTCAACATTTAATCAATTTTTCCTCTTCCTCATTCCGCGAACGGGTTGCTGTATATAACTATTTTATTTACCCTCTATTGAGCCATTTCTCGTTTTTTGTTACAAAAAGATTCAAGATAGAGAAGTTTCACTTCAAAAAAAAAAAAAACAAAAACAAGAAGATATAAATAAAACAAGCTCTGTTCCGTCGAGTGGACATCGCACCCACATAATTTCACAAACTAAAGAGGAGTTTAAAAGTCCAAGTTTTGTGACTCTAGCTCCTATAGTCTCTGAGATATGTTGTTTCATACTACTTTCGATGTTGATCAAGAATATATACATTATATGTGGTATGATATCCTCCTTTTTACATATTGTACATTTGCACAATATTCGAATACGCTTGTTCCTTCACAGGGTATAAAAATTAGAAGGTGTTACAAAAGTTATAGAAAGATGAAAAGACAGACAGATCGATATGGCTGGGAACCACTTATGTCGTAGAGCTCATTAATAATACACAGGGTGATAATACACAGGGTGATGTGAATACTTTTGGTAAAACTTAACCAAGTGTTAACTGAAGTCCAGAGGTTCTCTGTTCGTTGCCATTTGCTTAAGTGGTACCGTTTCCGAGATATACGAGATATATAAATCATTTTTTAACTCATTTTTAGATATTTTAAAAACTGTTTTTTTTTTTCTTTTGTGAAGCTGTTTTTGTTTTAAATCGTAGTGTACGTTTTAATTTTTCAAAGTTGCCGGTCCTTTTTAGGTATTACTTTGGCGAAATGTTTTCGGGACCCTGCATATACTTTCTGGGCTCATTGATATAGACACAGAAAGTACGCAGCACTTGAGTTTGTTCGACTAAAGGTCTTTATTTAATATTTTTGTTTAAAAATTATATGGGGTATTTTTTAGGGGCTTAGAGGCATTCTCGCAAAAAGTGGCGTATCAATACAAATTAACAAAAATTTAACATATTCCACAAGGAACGGTAGCTTACATCTTTAAATACCCTGCAGATATACATACTTAAAAGATTACACTAACGTGCTGCGTGAATGTAACATAGTGAAGAATATGTCGGTATAAAAATAGTGCCATTGAAAACACAAATCGAAATTGTTGTCCACTGTAATGAAATAAGGACCCAGATAGTATTGTATTGAATACTAAAACCAATTAAAGGACAATGACTCTAGGTACTGCGAACACTTCGAAATAGCAGCGTGTAAATTACGGCGGGACATTTAATATTGCTATGGCTTTGTATATACGTTGACGACGGCCATTTTGAACACATACATCAGTATGAACGCTGCAAGTAATGTCTCCGTATGGCTTTTGTAATTGATTTTAAGTGCATTTGCTACACGGACTGCCACAATTTGTTGCCGGTCCCACCGCAATCAATCAAAGCAACTGGCAAATGTTTCGTATACGAAATGTAGGTCGCAAAGGAAGTTTCGGGAGCGAAACTTCTGCAAGCTTGTAGCATAAGCCAACTTATCAATATCAATGTTAATTATAGAGGCGCCTGCAATCGTAAGGAGCTTTTGTTGTCGCCAGATTTGCATGGAAAGCAACTAAAAATTGAAACATCGGCAAAATGCTTTCATTTTCTTTATACGAAAAATTGCATAAATGATATTTGCAATCATTTTTAACAACCAATATGAAAACGAATTGTATATTCCAGCCGTCATGACGACATTTCTGTGATACCGAGGACATGTATCCTGTCACAAGACTTTATTGATTCATAGCGTTAAGTGAACATCAAACAGACGAGATACTCGTAGTGCATCAATACAGACAAGACGATATTTTTATTTTGCAATCACAGCGCACAGCCACAACTCGACTGGACTCCGCCTATCTTATCTAGCATAGGCATGTGCAGCGGCTCAGTGCAACAGGATATGTCCATCGCCCGCAGCGTGATTGTCGCTTGCAATGCCAACACGCAATTATGTAAATGAGCTTGTAAAAGCATTTACAATGCCGGAAGGACGAACTGCGGCAGCAGTAAATGCGAATTGCCTGACAGACAGCAATCCCTACTACTCTGTACAACCATCGATCAATCAATCAATCAATCAATCACACGTCGACTGTATACGCTGCTAGTATTTAGTTTTAATAATATACGAGTCTATGCCAAAGGACGTGCAGTATCCTTTTTGGTGGCTACATTTTGATTTGCAATTTGTGCATCGTTTAGTCGTTTAGTTTGTACAAAGTAGTATACTTTGAAACTAATTAACTTATTTTCTCTATATTGCAGGAGGACATGGTCACCCTCTCGTGCACCGCCACGGGTGAGCGTGTCTGTCTGGCCGCAGAAGGATTTGGCAATCGTCATTGTTTTCTCGAAAATATTGCCGATAAAAATGTACCGCCCGATCTATCACAGTGCGTTTTCGTCATCGAGCAGGCATTGTCAGTGCGTGCGCTGCAGGAGTTGGTGACCGCCGCAGGATCAGAGACTGTAAGTGCAAAAAATACACCTCGAATTAATTATTAAATTACGAAAAAATAAATAAAAAATTAAAAAGAAAAAATGTATACAAAATTACAACCACGAATTCGCCTCGTACAGTAAAACATTTAAGCCAATAAAAATCAACCAAACCGTGGCGCATATCCTTAAATCATATTAAATTATAGTTGTTATTTAATATGTTTATCCTGTCGGCATATCCTGTTTCCTGAAAAACAAACACACATTCATACATACATGAATCCAGACAGAAAACTCTATCTCTCTTTCACTTTTCCCTTTCTTTCTTTCTCTGTCCTTTGTTATGTGTTGTGCGTGTCCTGCATCCCTAACCCAGTTACAATATAAAATTTAAAAACAAATTCGGCTACAATTGGCGCCAAACAAAAAAATTGGTTAAATGCTATGAAAAAAAAAAAATGTTAAAACTAAACGACTCAATCATATGTATACTTCTCCGTTCTCTCTATATCTTTCTCTTTTCTTTATTTCCATTTCTTTCACACACTTATTAACCAAATCTTTTTCGATCTATTTTTCAAAATTTTTATTCGTACAATACAAAATCAAACAGGATAGTCAAGTTGTAAGTATACAGAAAGGTTAAGCACTCGGTTCTCCAGCAGCAATTGCTTTTCTATCTGTCTCTTTTCTGCGTACGCTCGCTCGCTAATATATATCTATATGTAAATTTCTCTCTCTCTCTCTCACACACTATTGAATTTGAGCTTATTGTTGCTCTATCTCGCTCTATTGTTCTAAACTTTATAACTTTCTGTATACATATTTGCTAAGCAGCTTCAATTTTAAGTAACTTTAGTTAAAATAAAATTTACACTCTCAAACTTATTTAACCTAATATTGGAAGTAATTACTTAACCTCACACTCTATCTATCTCGCTCTATTGCACCGTTACGCTTTTTTAATCGTAATGCGCTTTTTTGCATACTATATTCCCCTTGTAGTTAATATAGTTTGAGCTACACAGATCGTTTTATTCTGTGTCTGCACTGCTAATTAGTCGTTTATTTGTTAAAATCCTTATTGCTTCCTAGGGCAAAGGTACCGGATCCGGACACAGAACATTGCTATACGGCAATGCTATACTGCTGCGTCATCACAATAGTGATATGGTAAGTATATATTGTAAAAAGGGTGTTTTTTTTTTAAGTTCATTATTTTTTTTAAAAATTATCATAAATAGAGAGGGTGGCCAGACGTCCCCGTTTAATGAGACTTGTTCTGTTTCTTTTGTTAGCATATTCCCGCTTTTACGAAAAAACATGTAAAATATTCCATTCTTTGACCAAACTACATTTTTTGATTGAAATTCCCGGGTAAAATGACCAATATAAAAAAGAAAGCTGTTAACAGATACGATTATATCAAGGTGGATATGCGGTATATCGAAAATCTATTGAAAACTGTAAAGTCATTATGCCCGGACGCGTCAAATAATTTCTTATCGTGACAATTTTTTTCTCCCTGGACAAGGTGTAATCCAATACTACTGATACTGGATATGTTCGAGTTACCTAACGAAAAAAGCTCTAATCGTCGCAATCACGCTCTAATGTCTTCGGTGGGCACCCCTGTTCTATTTAGGTATTCCTGTATTGAACTGTTAGATTTTTGCAAAGGGTTAAATTCTTTTTTACGGCAAGAAGCTCTTCGACCAAACTATGAATCTTGCTCCATTCATTGATAAAAAAAAAAGGATGGCAATAGTAAGAATTTAGAAAATGCGTACCTTCCTCGCTGCCAAACAATTCTTGCGTGTATTTAGAGATGTTGACAATTGCCTCATTTTTTCTATCCATTCCAGGGCACAGTGCAAACTCCGAGAGAATATTTTCTTTCATCAAGTCGCAGTGGACTGACGAAAGAAATCAAATGTGCCTGCTCTTGTTCGAATATCACAAATAGTTCTGCCAGCCTTATAGTGTAAAGTTATTGCATGCTATTCAGATTCCAAAAATACTCCAAAAATAGTCAAAAAATGGTAATAAGTTTGTCAATAAATTGTAAAATTTAATAAATAGTATACACTATTTGCTGCATAAATGATCTGAATGATCAAAAATTGATTAAGGCACAAAAAATACATTTGTGAAAAGTAAACAATTCCGAATTTCTCTTTCGAATAAACTGTTCGGCAGTAATTTCGTTGCAATTATCCGTTTTCCACTTTCTGAAGGATTTTATGGTTTGAATTTACTTGGAATAAACTTTAGACCACATACACACTACAAGACGCAAAGCCAAAAATGCGTCCACGTCATTAAAAAAAGGATAAATCCCCTGTTCTAGATTTCGATCTGAATAATTTGATCGAAATAGATTTCGTTAAAATAATCCATATTGTCACTTTCAGAAGGACTTTGTGATTTTATTTCAGTTCACGTTGAGAATATGAGTTCTTAAGTAAAAATCGCAAAATCGTAAAACTGAAAAAACGGACCATTTTCGAAATACAGAAGAGACCACAAAAGTACACTGCCTGGCATCATCGATCCCTATTTATTCAAAAACAAGGACGGAAATCACACATCAGTCAACATGCACAATATTCATCCGAATGATATGTGCTTCCAGCAGGATGGCGTTACGTGCCAAACTGCCCATGAACAACAACATTAAATTGCGAAATGGATAAATGAATTGTTCAATCAGATCGTGTGATTTGACGCCATTTGATGTATTATTGTAGGACTCTCTTAAGTCTTTGGTGTTTGCTTAGAAACCACAGGCCTTAGAACTTCAAACTCAATTGTTGTCGTAGTTGTTGAAAAAATAAGTTTATAGCTATTAAGAAAAAACACCCATTTCATATATCGGAAGTATGTACAATGAAATACTAATAATATAATGATTAACACTGTACAGTATTTGGCCTGTCTTTCAACCTCGTCCTCCAACGACAAACTTTCCTTCGATGTGGGTTTGCAAGAACATAGCCAGGGTGAGGCCTGTTGGTGGACCGTACATCCGGCAAGCAAACAGCGGTCGGAGGGTGAGAAAGTGCGCGTCGGTGATGACTTGATTCTCGTTTCTGTTGCGACAGAACGTTATTTGCACACGACCAAGGAGAATGAACAATCGATTGTGAACGCCAGTTTCCATGTCACACATTGGTCCGTGCAACCATACGGCACGGGCATCTCGCGCATGAAGTACGTTGGTTATGTTTTCGGTGGCGATGTGTTGCGCTTTTTTCACGGCGGTGACGAATGTTTGACCATACCGAGCACCTGGGGACGCGAAGCAGGACAAAAGTGAGTGAAAATTTCGAAAACATTTATCAGCAATACCACTCAACTGCTTATACATCTTGTTAATGACTTGATAGCATTGTTATCTACGAAGGCGGCTCGGTCATGTCACAAGCACGCTCACTGTGGCGCCTTGAGTTGGCACGCACCAAGTGGACCGGTGGCTTCATCAACTGGTACCATCCGATGCGCATACGGCATATCACCACTGGACGCTATCTGGGCGTTAACGAGAATAACGAATTGATTTTGGTTAAGAAGGAAGAAGCTTCAATTGCGACAACGACTTTCTGCCTGCGGCAGGAAAAGGACGACGAGAAAAAAGTGCTCGAGGACAAGGATCTGGAAGTGATCGGTTCCCCGATCATTAAATATGGCGACACTACTGTCATTGTGCAACACTGCGAAACGAATCTGTGGGTCAGTTACAAGAGCTACGAAACGAAAAAGAAAGGCGTCGGAAAGGTCGAGGAGAAACAGGTCATACTTCACGAAGAGGGTAAGATGGATGATTGCCTCGATTTCTCACGATCGCAAGAAGAAGAGTCAAAGACAGCGCGTGTCATACGCAAGTGCAGCAGTCTTTTCACGCAGTTTATCACGTAACACATTTGCAATTTATAAATATATTAAACATGTATGTTAAGCTTAATACACTTACCATTTTTCTAGAGCACTGGAGACCTTGCAGTCCAATAGACGACACTCGGTATTTTTTCAAAAAGTAAATCTCAATGAGATGGTTATGTGCCTTGAAGATTTGATTAATTACTTTTCACAACCCGAGGATGATATGGGTTTGTATAACTAGCAACCGTTTTCGAACGCAATTCAATACTTCCTCTCTAACCCACAGAACACGAAGAGAAACAGAATCGCTTCCGTGCCCTACGCAATCGACAAGATCTCTTCCAAGAGGAAGGCGTGCTTAACCTTATATTGGAAGCTATCGACAAAATAAATATTATTACTTCTCAGGGTTTCCTCGCCAGTTTTTTGGCAGGCGACGAGACCGGTCAAAGCTGGGACCTCATTTCTACGTATCTCTATCAGCTGCTCGCTGCTATTATCAAAGGCAACCATACTAATTGCGCCCAGTTCGCCAACAGTAATCGACTGAACTGGCTCTTCTCACGTCTGGGCTCGCAAGCGTCAAGCGAAGGCTCTGGCATGTTGGATGTGCTTCACTGTGTGCTTATCGATTCACCTGAAGCTTTAAATATGATGCGCGATGAACACATCAAGGTCATCATATCATTACTTGAAAAACACGGACGTGATCCGAAGGTTCTTGATGTACTATGTTCCCTCTGCGTGGGTAACGGCGTCGCGGTACGCTCGTCGCAAAATAACATCTGTGATTTTCTACTACCGGGCAAAAATCTCCTACTCCAAACGCTGCTTGTCGACCACGTGGCTAGCATTAGGCCGAATATCTTCGTAGGTCGTGTCGATGGTTCTTCAATGTATCAAAAGTGGTATTTTGAAGTCACAATGGATCATATCGAACAAACAACGCACCTAATGCCGCACTTGCGCATCGGATGGGCGAACACAGCTGGTTATGTACCATATCCTGGTGGCGGCAAAAAATGGGGTGGAAATGGCGTTGGCGACGATTTGTATTCGTTCGGTTTCGACGGCGCTTATTTGTGGACAGGCGGACGCAATACACTTGTAATGGATGTGCAGCCAGAAGAACCCTATATACGCAAAGGCGATGTCATTGGCGTAGCCATAGATTTAGCAATACCGGTGATCACTTTTACATTCAACGGTAGCCGAGTGCGAGGCTGTTTCCGTGACTTCAATTTGGACGGCATGTTCTTTCCTGTAATGAGTTGTTCATCCAAACTTAGTTGTCGTTTTCTTTTTGGCGGTGACCACGGTCGCTTGAAGTTTGCACCGCCACATGGTTTCTCACCGCTGGTGCAGTGCCTAATGCCACATCAAATACTTAGTCTGGATCCATGCTTTTACTTTGGTAACCTCAACAAGAATGTGTTGGCGGGACCGTGGCTGATTGAGGACGATACCGCCTTTGTGCCTAATCCAGTCGATACTACGGGTGTCACACTGCCTAGTTCGGTGGATCAAATTAAAGAGAAGCTGGCCGAAAACATACACGAAATGTGGGCGCTGAATAAGATTGAAGCAGGATGGAGTTGGGGCGAACACCGCGATGACTACCATCGCATACATCCGTGCTTAACGCAGTTTGAGAAGTTGCCACCGGCAGAAAAGCGCTATGACAATCAACTTGCTGTACAGACACTAAAGTGAGTAAACCATTAATATAATATTGATTTTTACAGCTTTTTCAATTGCAATAACTTTTGCAGAACTATAATTTCTCTGGGCTATTACATCACCATGGACAAGCCACCGGCACGCATACGTCCTGTGCGCCTACCTAACGAAATTTTTATGCAGGCGAACGGCTACAAACCGGCACCATTGGATCTAAGCGCAGTTACGCTTTCTCCTAAACTCGAGGAACTGGTTGATCAACTTGCGGAGAATACACATAATCTGTGGGCACGTGAGCGCATACAACAAAGCTGGACCTATGGTCTCAATGAGGACTCTGAAAACCATCGCAGCCCTCATTTGGTGCCCTACGGCAAGGTAGACGAGGCCATCAAGAAAGCTAATCGTGACACCGCTTCGGAGACAGTACGCACATTGCTCGTGTATGGCTACATCTTGGATCCACCAACTGGCGAGGGTAATGAGGCTTTACTTGCCGAAGCACATCGCCTCAAGTTCGCCGCGTTTCGCACGTATCGCGTTGAGAAGAACTATGCAGTCACCTCCGGTAAATGGTACTTCGAATTCGAAGTACTCACTTCAGGTCCCATGCGTGTCGGCTGGGCTCGTGCAGACTGCTATCCCGGTTGCATGCTAGGAAGTGAGGATACCAGTTGGGCCTTCGATGGACATAACGTAAGTAAAACTACGCGACTAACAGATGAACCAGGTGAACTGATAAATAGCCAAATATATATCAATCTATAAACTAGACTAAGCTAAGCTTGACTTTAGGTATTGAGAAAAGACCGCGGGAGTTAGTATATGCGCATATATAAGCTCCAAAATTGCCGTTCACCGATCGAACCTAATTTAACTTTATATTATGTCATCCCCATTCCAATTCGAATTGTCAACTTGTTTATAGGTCACCAAAATGCATGCTGGATCGATTGAACACTTTGGTGTTCGCTATGAGGCAGGCGATGTCATCGGCTGCTTTATCGACGTGAAGGAGCAAACCATCAGTAAGGACATAGACGAACAGCAGCTTTCATTTTTTTTAACTTTATTTCGCGACTGTTTCTTTTTTCTTAACTTTTTTTACTACTTTTTTTTTGTTCATTTAGCGTCAACTAATCACGTTCGTTCACATAAATAACAAAAACAACAACGAAATAATTCAAATACCACTTCATACATCCAATAGCTTAGTTATAGATTTAGTTTTACGAGTATCTGGTGGGTCAAATTATAAGTTCGTGACTTTAAATCGCTTAAAAAATATAATTTAAAATTATAGGAGGAGAAAGTCTTTGGTGGCAACAGTGAGTCCTTCGGTAAACAGTGCGGTCCTGGGGACATCGTCGGTGTTTTTTTAGATCTTGCCGATCATACAATTAGTAAGCTCATTGCTTGTGAAAATCTTTATAGAAATTAAATCCGTAAATCCGTTATGCTTTTGATATCTACTAAAACAAACATAAAAATAAAAAAAAGGATATTCCAAAATAATTCTAGAATCCCGTGAAACTCCAGTGATGCAGTAATCGATGGCTAAAATGTACTTTTATTAACACGAATTTCCTACAAATAGTCTCCCAGCTTTGGAACCTTAAAAATGAAGCAAACGTATAGTTCGTGTGTATTTGAAGATATCCCAGACAAACCCTTCCGTTAAAAAAAACCAGTCGCTTATTAGAATGATCCTGTTTTAGGAGTATGATGAGTTATACTAGTAACGCTTGCAACATTCGCTAAAATAACAAAAAATTCAACGTGCACCCACATTGAATTAGATGCACATAAACTAATGAACACTTAAAAAATTAACTCATTAACTCATCGAACGCTTTTTGCTTGAGGTCTGAAAAAAAATTGTTTGCATATGGACGCATGTTAAATTTGTTCATCTACTCGTATACGTAACCAGCATTAGATGCTAGCTGGTTCTAACCAACACTCATTTGCTTCTTTATTTGATAGCATTGTTGTATGAATAATATAATATGCTTAACCCGCACAGTTCCTAGTACTAATAAATACAATAGAGAAATAGAATTTTAAAATGTTCATAATCGACATGCTACTTCAAAACACAGGCTTTTCGCTTAATGGAGAATTGCTGATGGACGCCTTGGGTGGCGAAACCACGTTTGCCGATGTTACTGCTGAGGGCGTTGGCTTTGTGCCTGCCTGCACGCTGGGTGTAGGCCAGAAAGCACGTCTGATCTATGGTCAAGATGTCGACTCACTTAAGTTTTTTACGACCTGCGGTCTGCAAGAGGGCTACGAACCGTTCTGTGTGTTAGTATATTAATACCGTTAAATACTGCTCTTCTCATCTTACTCACTATATATTTTCGCTACAGCAACATGCGACGCCCCGTTACTCACTGGTACACAAAAGATCAGCCCATCTTCGAGAATACTGAAGAAATGCCCGACTGCCGCATAGATGTAACGCGCATACCAGGCGGCGCTGACACTCCGCCCCATTTGAAGATCTCACACAACACATTCGAAACCATGGAGAAGGCTAACTGGGAATTCCTGCGGCTTTCGCTACCCGTTACCTGTATGAGTGAATTCATCAGTGAACAAGAGAAGGCACGTCGTTGGGAGGAGATAAAGATGCGCCAGTATCGCTTAATGCGTGAAGCGCAGGAATTAGCTATACAGCAGCAACAACAAGCCAGTGCCGTGCACATGGATCATATGCTTAAGAGCGGCTTCAACATAACCGACATCAAAGGACTGACTCGTGGTTTTGATGATACTACCGAGGCCGATGCGGAGCATATGATGCGTGGTCCTGCGAGACCGCCGCGCAAAGGTTCGCTGACTCGTAACATCACATTTGAGACAGACATGAACGCAGCACTCGATGAGATGCAGCGTTCGACTTCGGTACTTGATATGAATGGCTTAGATGAAGGTGATGAAAAGAAAAAGCGTGGACGCAGTCCTTTCAAATTCTTTTCGAAGAAATCGCGCGATCAGAGTCGCGAGAAGATGGCAGCGCGCGCACAGGAAGTGCCACTAGAGCGTAGAAATACTGTAGCACATGGTCGGAATGTCGTCAATGCGCAGACGACTACAAAGACGCCAACATTGCGTTTAAATAATGTAAGTTGAATTTCTATTGTATATAATATACAATTAAATATGCATTTATAAATTTTTCTTCTTTTTCGATATTCGTAGGCCGAAATCCCACCCAGTCCAGTACCGCAGGGCCCCAAACAGCTTAGCTCCACTACACTTGGACAGCCTCCGGTAGAATCCTCCGGCGACGAAATGTTTGATGCCGATTGTCTAAAGCTAATCAACGAGTATTTCTACGGTGTCCGCATATTCCCAGGCCAAGATCCAACACACGTTTACGTTGGCTGGGTCACTACGCAATACCATTTGCACAGCAAAGAGTTCAACAAAGCCAAAGTTCGCCGTGGCTCTGTTTTTATCGAAGACGATTATGAGGTACCCATTGAACGTATCGACCGCCAGAGTTGCTATGTGGTGCGTGCAGATGAGCTTTTTAATGAGGTTACTCAAGACGCCTCGGGTAAAGGCGCTTCACAAGGTATGTTCGTTGGTTGTTTCGTCGATACCGCCACCGGTATCATACGCTTTACTTGTGAGGGCAAGGACACTTCACACCGTTGGATGATGGAACCCGATACCAAACTATTTCCGGCCATATTCGTGGAGGCCACCAGCAAAGAGATACTGCAAATCGAATTGGGTCGCACACCCACAACTCTACCACTCTCAGCAGCCGTACTACCCACCAGCGACAAGCATATCAATCCTCAGTCGCCACCGCGCTTGAAGGTACAATGCCTACGTCCACATCAATGGGCACGCGTACCCAATACGGCGTTACAGGTTCATGCGTTAAAGCTTTCCGACATACGCGGCTGGTCGATGCTATGCGAGGATCCAGTATCCATGCTAGCACTACATATACCGGAGGAAGATCGTTGCATCGATATTCTGGAGTTAATCGAAATGGATAAGTTGCTCTCATTCCATGCATACTCGCTCACTCTGTATGCTGCACTCTGCTACCAGTCCAACTACCGCGCTGCTCACGCGCTCTGCCTGCACGTCGACCAAAAGCAACTGCTCTACGCCATTCGGTCCGAATACATGAGTGGTCCACTGCGCCAGGGTTTCTACGATTTACTCATTGCTTTACATCTTGAGTCACACGCCACCACAATGGAGGTATGCAAAAACGAATATATTACTCCCCTAGGTCCAGAACTAAAGGAACTCTATGGGGAGGACGAAATGCGACACTCGTTGCGCTCGCTTGTCACGGAATCTGTGCGTCCCCAACTGCGTATGACGGAAATCACGTAAGTGAAATAAAAAATTAAAATAACATAACATTAAGTTGTAAAAATTTTACCGCATTTAAATGATCATTGCGATCAGTTATTAATTAGAACATGGTATACACACTTGTCCAACGCACTGCAGTAAGATATAATCGTACATTTTGAAAAAGTACTTCTTCTTTCTATTCTCTGCCATTACATTATGATACTCTGTACAATGTGTTTTCGAACTTGCACTCGCACCTTGTTCATTTGTGCCAACCGCACGTCACCCACCAACCAAACAACCAAACAACCAACCAACCAACCAACCAATCAACCACACACTGCACGGCACCGATCCGCATCGTTTGCACCTCAATACACCTGATCAGACCCATTGTGATTGCAACATCTAGTATGCCAAGTGTTTCCAGTGAACCGATACCCAACATTGACCAGCTGTACTCCCCGAAGTTCCCCCTAGAAGTAGTAAGGGAATTCGTTATGGAAGCGCTGAAGGAGGCGGTCGAAATCAATCAAGTGCATAATCGCGATCCCATTGGTTGGACCAACGAAAATCTTTTCCTGTAAGTGTACATTACAACATTTCCATATCCCAAAAAATATATCCATCCTTGTATGTACAGACCCTTGATTAAACTGACCGACCGCCTGCTACTGGTTGGAGTACTATCTGATGAGGATGTACAGAAATTATTGGTAATGGTTGATCCCGAAACTTGGGATGCAACATTCCAAAGAGGTAATTATTGAACCTTTTTCAACATTCGAATTGTAACAACTGACATCTGAACTATGTATGTATATATATCTATAGATGGCAAGGACGAACACCGTAAAGGTTTGCTAACTATGAAAATGGCCGAGGGTGCTAAACTGCAAATGTGCTATCTACTGCATCATCTGTACGACACACAACTGCGTCATCGTGTGGAAAGTATTATTGCTTTCTCGCACGATTTTGTTGGCGATCTGCAAACCGATCAGCTGCGTCGTTATATTGAGATAAAACAGTCCGATCTTCCAAGTGCTGTAGCAGCCAAAAAGACAAAGGAATTCCGTTGTCCACCTAGAGAACAAATGAATCAGATATTGTGCTTTAAGAACCTGGAGTCTGACGATCAGGAGAACTGTACTTGCGGCCTTGAATTGCGTGGCCGTCTAGTCGAGTTCCATGATAGCCTTATGCACAAGGTTTCTCTAAATGCTTTGCAAGAGCCTGATGGTACTGAAAGCAATGCGATCGAAGAGATAAAAACGGGTCCAATAACAAAGATCTATAATTTTATAAATGCCGTCAAAGAGCTTGAAGAGGGTCCCAAGGAAGTGGAAGAGCCAGAGAAAAAGACACCCGAAGAGGTGTTCCGTAAGATTCTCATTAAAACCATTGTCAGCTGGGCCGAAGAGTCGCAAATTGAAAATCCAAAACTGGTGCGCGAGATGTTCAGCTTATTGGTGCGTCAATATGACACAGTAGGTGAGTTGGTCCGCGCTCTGGAGAAGACGTATGTCATCAATAGCCGCGCTCGCGATGATGTTGCTGAGATGTGGGTTGGATTAAGCCAAATCCGCGCCTTGCTTCCTGTGCAGATGAGCCAAGAGGAGGAAGAGCTCATGCGGAAGCGGCTGTGGAAGTTAGTTAACAATGCTACATTCTTCCAACATCCGGATCTGATACGCATTCTGAGAGTGCACGAAAACGTGATGGCCGTGATGATGAATACTCTGGGTCGACGTGCCCAGGCTCAGAGCGATGCACCTGCGCAGACAGAAGGTGCGGAGGGTGCTCCGTCCAAGGAAAAGGACACCTCTCATGAGATGGTTGTGGCCTGTTGCCGCTTTTTGTGCTATTTCTGTCGTACAGGACGACAAAACCAAAAGGCCATGTTTGACCACTTTGATTTTTTACTGGACAATGCCAATATTTTGCTTGCTAGACCGAGCTTGCGTGGTTCGACTCCGTTGGATGTGGCATATTCGAGTTTAATGGAGAACACAGAATTAGCTCTGGCACTTAGGGAACATTATTTGGAGAAAATAGCTATATATCTATCCAGATGCGGTCTGCAAAGTAATTCGGAACTCGTCGAAAAGGGCTATCCCGATCTCGGTTGGGATCCCGTCGAGGGCGAGCGTTATTTCAGACTTTTTGCGTTATTGCGTTTGGGTCAACGGCGAGAGCGTCGAAGAGAATGCTAACCTTGTCATTCGTCTTCTTATCCGTCGTCCAGAATGTTTGGGACCGGCTCTAAGAGGAGAAGGAGAAGGTCTCTTCCGTGCCATTGTCGAGGCCAACCGTATGTCGGAACGCATATCGGATCGCTGTAAGATGCAAGATGAAGCCGAAGGCACTATTGCTGGTCTCAATTTTACGCATCCGCTGCCAGAAAGTGACGAAGACGAGGACTATATCGACACTGGTGCATCCATATTAAATTTTTATTGTACATTGGTAGACCTACTGGGTAGATGCGCGCCCGATGCTTCTGTAATCGAACAGGGTAAGAACGAATCACTGAGAGCTAGAGCTATTTTGAGATCTCTTGTGCCACTGGAGGATCTGCAGGGTGTGTTAAGTTTGAAATTTACACTCACACAAACAGCACCAGGCGAAGAGAAACCCAAGTCAGATATGCCTTCGGGTTTACTGCCAAACAACAAGCAAAGTATTGTGCTCTTCCTGGAGCGCGTCTACGGTATTGAGACACAAGACCTCTTCTACAGATTGCTGGAAGATGCATTTTTACCAGATCTACGCACAGCCACCATTTTGGACAAGAGCGATGGCTCTGAGAGTGATATGGCCCTTGCGATGAATCGCTATATTGGCAACTCAATTTTGCCGCTACTGATCAAACACTCGAAATTCTATAACGAGGCTGAGAACTATGCAAGCCTACTGGATGCGACGTTGCACACGGTCTATAGGTTATCTAAGAACCGTATGCTAACCAAGGGCCAACGTGAGGCTGTCTCAGATTTCTTGGTGGCGTTGACGTCCCAGATGCAACCTGCCATGTTATTGAAACTCTTGCGCAAGTTGACAGTGGATGTCTCTAAACTTTCTGAATACACAACGGTGGCGTTGAGGGTAAGTTACAATTGGGAAAACATATTGTTAGAGCTTATTTATTATACTTTCTCTTAATTTTAGCTTTTAACACTCCACTTCGATCGTTGCGCCAAATACTACGGCTCGACGCAAGGCCAAGGCTCCTACGGAGCAGCGTCAGATGAAGAAAAACGTCTTACGATGCTTTTGTTCTCTAACATTTTTGACTCACTCAGCAACATGGATTACGACCCAGAACTCTTCGGTAAGGCACTTCCATGCTTGACTGCGATCGGTTGTGCATTGCCGCCAGACTACAGCTTATCCAAGAACACTGACGAGGATTACTATGGCCGCCAGTCGGGCTCCCCCGATCAGCCACAGTACGATCCAAATCCGATTGATACAACGACTGTACATTTGGACAACGATCTCAACTCTTTGGTACAAAAGTTCAGCGAACACTATCACGATGCCTGGGCCAGCAGACGCCTCGAAAGTGGCTGGACCTATGGCGAAGTTCGTTCCGACAACGACCGAAAACATCCGCGTCTGAAACCGTACAATATGCTCACCGAATATGTACGTCAAAAATCAAGAAATAAACATAATGCAGCTCATCAAGATATTGACTCATCATAATTCATCTTAACTTAGTTTCATTTTTTGTGCATGTTCCAAATTATTGATTACCATCTTTATTTTTTAACTTTAGGAACGTGAACGTTATCGCGATCCAGTCCGTGAGTGTCTGAAAGCGCTCTTATCTATAGGATGGACTGTGGAACACTCGGAGATCGATGTACCACTCAATCATCGTGGCTCCACGCGTCGTCAATCTAAGCCGCAGATTGTATGTATTTATTTATAGTACCCCAATTTAAATTATTTCACAAATAACTTAAAATACAAAATTTAATTTAATTTATGCTTGCAAATTCCTGGATTTTCCCACAAATTGGCCTTTATGTTCCGAAAAAAAAACTTCCAAACTCTATTCCCGATCTTTGGCTAAATAAATAGCACGAATTTCAGAGCGAAGGCAATCCCTTCAATTACAATCCGCATCCAGTGGATATGTCCAATTTGACACTCAACAGAGAGATGCAGAACATGGCCGAACGCCTTGCGGAGAACTCACACGATATTTGGGCCAAGAAGAAGAATGAGGAACTCAATACCTGTGGCGGCGTTATACATCCACAATTAGTACCTTACGATCTGCTCACCGACAAAGAGAAAAAGAAGAATCGCGAGCGATCGCAAGAGTTCCTCAAATACATGCAATACCAAAGCTACAAGCTACACAAGTGAGAACATTTTAAACTATAAAATATTATTCAGTGATTCAGAAAATTTCAACTCGATATTTTCATTGTAGACCCTCAAAGGGTGGTGTCTTAGAGGAAGGTGGCATTACTCAGGCTGCTGTTGAGCTACGGTTTTCATACTCGCTGCTCGAAAAGCTCATCCAATATCTGGATCGCGCTACAATTAACATGAAACTATTGAAGCCATCGACCACCTTCAGTCGTCGAACTTCCTTCAAGACAGCGTCTCGCGATATCAAGTTCTTCTCTAAAGTGGTACTGCCACTAATGGAAAAGTATTTCTCCACACACCGAAACTACTTTATCGCAGTGGCCACCGCTACAAACAACATCGGTGCAGCATCTCTCAAAGAAAAGGAAATGGTTGCTTCAATATTTTGTAAACTAGCATCTCTACTGCGTAATCGCTTGAGTGCATTCGGACCGGATGTACGCATCACGGTGCGCTGTCTTCAGGTTCTTGTAAAGGGCATCGATGCGAAGACACTGACTAAAAACTGTCCAGAGTTTATACGCACATCTATGCTCACGTTCTTTAATCAAACGGCAGATGATCTAGGTAATACTATACTAAATCTGCAGGATGGAAAGTACAGTCACTTGCGTGGCACGCACCTGAAGACTTCAACCTCATTGGGTTATGTAAACCAAGTGGTGTTGCCAGTTCTGACGGCAATGTTTGACCACCTCGCGGCCTGTGACTATGGCAGCGATTTGCTTTTGGACGAGATCCAAGTGGCCTCGTACAAAATTCTCGCTGCGCTCTATCATCTCGGTACGGATGGCACACTTACGCATGAACGAAAATATCTCAAAACTGAGATTGAACGGCACCGGCCTGCGCTGGGTTCATGCTTAGGTGCCTACAGTTCATGTTTCCCAGTGGCTTTTCTAGAGCCACATCTGAACAAACACAATATGTTCTCCTTGCTCAACCGCATTGCTGATCATTCGCTGGAAGCGCAGGATATCATGGTCAAGATGGAAAGTTGCATGCCCAATCTGGAAACAATACTCAGTGAAGTGGATCAGTTCGTTGAGTCAGATAAAACCTATCACGATGCACCGCATATAATAGATGTTATCTTGCCGCTACTCTGCTCCTATTTGCCATTCTGGTGGTCGCAGGGCCCCGATAATGTTAGTCCAACGAGTGGAAACCATGTTACGATGGTTACAGCGGATCACATGAACTCACTGCTGCGCAATGTACTTAAGATGATCAAGAAGAATATCGGCAACGATAATGCACCCTGGATGACCAGAATTGCGGCCTACACTCAGCAAATCATCATTAACACATCCGAGGAGCTGTTAAAGGATCCATTCCTGCCGCTGGCAGAGCGCGTCAAGAAGCGCACTGAAAACATGCTTCACAAAGAAGAAAGCATGCGTGGTTTTCTAAAGTCGTCTACCGATGATACTTCACAGGTGGAGACACAATTGCAGGAAGACTGGAATCTACTCGTACGCGACATTTACTCATTCTATCCACTGCTTATCAAGTACGTGGACTTGCAGCGCAACCACTGGCTCAAAGATAATATACCCGAGGCAGAAGAGCTCTACAATCATGTCGCAGAGATTTTCAACATTTGGTCGAAAAGTCAGTACTTCCTAAAGGAGGAGCAGAATTTCATATCGGCCAATGAAATCGATAATATGGCGCTCATTATGCCCACTGCTACTCGACGCTCTGCTATATCAGAGGGCGTACCCGCCGTAGGCGGCAAAGTGAAAAAGAAGAAGAAGAACCGTGACAAAAAGCGTGATAAAGATAAAGAAGTACAGGCCAGTCTAATGGTTGCTTGTTTGAAACGCTTGCTACCGGTAGGTCTTAATCTATTCGCTGGCCGTGAACAAGAACTGGTGCAACACTGCAAGGATCGCTATCTGAAGAAAATGAACGAATACGATGTGATTGAATTTGCTCGAAATCAATTGACGCTGCCCGATAAACTAGATCCATCAGACGAGATGTCCTGGCAACACTATCTCTACTCGAAACTGGGGAAGACTGAGGAGCATTTGTACGAGCAGGCTCTTGAGAAGTCAAATCAAAATTCAAACGAAAAGGGCAAGGACAAGACGCAGGAAACTGTCGATCGCATTGTGGCCATGGCGAAGGTGCTCTTCGGCCTACATATGGTAAGTTTGACGTTATCCATATGCGGTATGCAAATCGCTCATTATGAACTGATCTAATATACTTTAACACTTTAGAATCGGTTTAAATTCTTTATTTATTTTTCTAATTTATTCTATACCATTTATGCTAATTCTCTGATTTGAGTTTCCTTTCAACATATTTTACATACTTTTTTATACTTTACATATTCTTACATCACAACACGCCATTTCACAACGCAACTCTGACCAACTCTGTTGACTGTTCCTGACTGCCAATGAAACCAATTACAGATCGACCATCCCCAACAGCAGAGCAAAAATGTCTACAGGAGTGTCGTGTCAATCCAAAGGAAACGTGCCGTTATCGCATGTTTTCGACAGACATCGCTACATTCTTTGCCCAGGTTTTTACCGAAAATCATAAATTTTATCGAATTATATCGAAGGCCACGCTAGTCTTGCCGATAAACCCTTGTCGTCGGTACTGCCTGTTGCGACTAATCCCACTGGTCGTCGTCGCCGGTTTAGAGCAGTTGCATCAACACTAATTTGATTTCGTTATCCTTTGGTTTCCTTACTTTGCCTATTGATTTAATGCCTCGTTTCGCTATCGTACTAAGTTATTTCCATACTAATACAACTGTAGATTGCTTCGTGTCTAAAGCCTTATATATATATTTGTTTGTTTCGTTCTTTCGTGCTTGACTCCTACTCTAGGCAACCGGCCCTAAGCTAAGAACCAAGCGCTGGGGCTCTAAAATATCCGGTGCACGTCGCCAGGCGGTTATATCAAGCATACGCTCAATACATCTTTATCGCATGAGCAGGTGGTAGTCGAGTAGTATTAATCCCAACCATCTATCCGAAAGAAACCCATTCACAAAATGGATAATATCGAATTCATACCAAGCCAAACCGAGTTGTTATTCGTTGGTTACCTCTTTATTTGTTTCTCTTAATGCATCAGAACTAACACAGTACTAAAAAACACGCTCCTGTTTGTGTTAGTTGGGATGCAATACACTTTACAGAACGCATATTCTAATCTCGATGTTTCCTTTTCTTTGGCATACTCGCCCCGCACACATAGACATCGCGCTTGTAATATATTCGCGCGCACCTACTATGAACAGTGGCTGCAGGAGGAGAACGTCGGCCAGGAGGTAATGATTGAGGATCTGACACAAACGTTCGAAGAGTCGGAGAAATCTAAGAAGGATGAGGAGGAAACCGAAAGTAAACCAGATCCATTAACTCAATTGGTGACAACCTTCTGCCGCGGTGCAATGACTGAACGTAGTGGTGCACTACAGGAGGATCTGCTTTATATGTCCTATGCACAAATCGCTGCTAAGTCTTGTGGTGAAGAGGAGGAGGAAGGCGGTGATGAAGAGGGTGGTGGTGAAGGTGGTGGTGAAGAGGGCGAGGGTACCAGCATACACGTGAGTTTATCTATACCCAATGCTTTTCATTAATTCTATTAACAAATTAACTCCAAATAATGCTAACATCTAGTATAGAATGATTAAAGTGATGGTAACTGATTGTATTATTCGCAAAATTATTTATTACTTGGAATTATTAATTATTTATTAACTGCAGGAACAAGAAATGGAAAAACAAAAACTGCTCTTCCATCAAGCGCGTCTTTCGAATCGCGGTGTTGCTGAAATGGTTCTGCTGCACATTTCCGCCTCAAAGGGTATACCATCAGAGATGGTTATGACGACACTGAACTTGGGTATTGCAATATTACGCGGAGGCAACATAGACATTCAGATGGGCATGTTAAACCATTTGAAGGAGAAAAAAGATGTTGGATTTTTCACATCCATTGCCGGCCTCATGAACTCATGTAGCGTGCTCGACTTGGACGCCTTTGAACGAAACACCAAAGCAGAAGGTAAGTCGACGCCCTCCCGCCCAATGCCTCAAGTTCCTTTGTAGTAGCATTCCTGTACAGCAACTCTTTTGAAGCATTTCCGAACCGTTCTTCAGTTTATCCCTTGCGCGATAATTTTTTGATATCTTGATTTGTTTTTCCATGCACGTTTACCTCCAACTCCACCTTACCAACATCAATTCTCGGTTTCCTCACAATCAAAACCTTTGGTATTTTGTTGTTTTACCATCACCACCATCACCACACCCTCATATCCAACGCATGTCAACCCCGTCTTATGTCTGTGTTGAGTCCCCGTCTTCCCGTTATCGTTGTAAATTTTGCAACACAAAGAGTACATTCCAAGTGCGGGTGCAGGTCTGGGTGTTGGCTCCGAGGGCGCTGCCGGTGAGAAAAATATGCACGACGCGGAGTTCACATGCGCACTCTTCCGTTTCATTCAACTGACCTGTGAAGGTCACAATTTGGGTGAGTAACACTGCAATCTACTACTGACCAAGCATTCCTTTAATGTGTGTCTTTGTTTTTATTTCAGAATGGCAAAACTATTTGCGTACTCAGGCGGGGAATACTACCACTGTGAATGTGGTCATTTGTACAGTTGATTACTTACTGCGTCTACAAGAATCCATTATGGACTTTTACTGGCACTATTCGAGCAAGGAAATCATTGATCCAGCGGGTAAAGCGAACTTCTTCAAGGCCATCGGTGTCGCTAGCCAGGTTTTCAACACACTCACTGAAGTCATCCAGGGTCCATGTACATTGAATCAACAGGCTTTGGCACACTCGAGATTGTGGGATGCTGTCGGAGGTTTTCTATTCTTGTTCTCACACATGCAGGATAAGCTTTCGAAGCATTCAAGTCAGGTTGATTTGCTTAAGGAATTGTTAAATCTGCAGAAGGACATGATCACTATGATGTTGTCCATGCTGGAAGGCAATGTGGTCAATGGTAAATACATATAACCTCATCCATATAAAACAACCATAGATACAAAAACTTACCTTAACATGCATAATTCATCAGGTACAATTGGTAAGCAGATGGTGGACACGTTGGTGGAGTCCGCCGGAAATGTAGAGTTAATTTTGAAATACTTCGATATGTTCCTCAAACTGGCCGATCTGATCGAGTCGCCGAGCTTCCACGAAATCGATATGAAGAACGAAGGTTGGGTAACGCCCAAGGACTTCAGAGATAAAATGGAACAGTCTAAAAACTATACGCCGTAAGTTGAACTCAACGCTATAAGCATTTTTTTTCAACACTTTTTTTTTTTTGTTGCAGGGAAGAAATGGATTTCCTTTTGGCATGTTGTGAACGTAACCACGAGGGTAAAATTGATTATGGCGCCTTCGTCGAGCGTTTCCATGAACCATCAAAGGAGATCGGTTTCAACCTGGCCGTGTTGTTGACAAACCTTAGTGAACATATGCCCAATGAACCACGTCTAGCGCGCTTCCTAGAGACTGCCGGTTCCGTGTTGAATTACTTCGAGCCGTTCCTAGGTCGCATTGAGATTCTGGGCAGCTCGAAGCGCATTGAACGCGTTTATTTTGAGATTAAGGATTCAAATATTGAACAGTGGGAGAAACCACAGATTCGTGAATCTAAACGGGCATTCTTTTACTCCATTGTCACTGAAGGTGGAGACAAGGAAAAACTTGAGGCCTTTGTTAATTTCTGTGAAGATGCGATCTTTGAAATGACACACGCCTCAGGCCTGATGGCAACAGACGATGGCGGCGGCAACGTGAAGCGCGACACATCTTACAGTTCTTACTTGAGCGAAGAGGAGGAAGAACGTGCCGCACGCGATCCTATACGGCGTACAATTACCGCTGTCAAGGATGGCCTCAAGTTCGGTGTGCATATGCTCAGTCCGACAAACATCAAACACCAGATTGGAGTAATGCAAACAAAATCCGTGCCCGAGCTGATTGTTGGCTTCTTCAAGATAATTTTCTACATGTTCTATTATTCTGGTTATGCTCAATTCTGCGTGGTGCGCTATATCTTCGGCATACTAATGAACCTCATGCGTGGTCCAGCACCCGAGGAGGAAGAGCATCCACCTATCGAGGAGGAAACATTTGGTAGAGCATTGCCAGCGTTGCCGTTGGAAGAGCCACCGGGTACGGTACAGGCATTCGGATTAGACATAAGTAAAGAAGAAAACGGACAATATAAGGTTGCGCCACATGAGTCGCCTGGAGGCAGCGCAAACTCATCAATGGAGGAAACTGGTGAATCTAGTCCTGAAGATGGTGTAGCTACTGGTGAGCTGGGTGAAGGAGAACCGCATCAGGAACCGATTTCCATTGTTGATATTTTGGGTGGTGATGCCGCAAAGAAAGCTGCACAGGAACGTCAAGAAGCGCAAAAGGCACAGGAGGCCGCTATGGCATCCATAGAAGCTGAGGCCAAGAAGTCATCTGCCGCTCCGCAGGAAACGCCTGCCGTGCACCAGATCGACTTCTCACAATACACACACCGTGCGGTCAGTTTTCTGGCGCGTAACTTTTACAATCTGAAATATGTAGCTTTGGTTTTGGCCTTCAGCATCAATTTCATGCTGCTTTTTTATAAGGTAACCTCATTCACCGAAGATGAAGAAAGTTCGGGCGAGGAAGAATTGATTCTGGGTTCTGGATCTGGTGGTGGCGGTTTGACTGGCTCTGGTTTGGGTTCAGGTGGTGGTTCGGGCGACGGAGAAGTAGAGGAAGATGAAATACCCGAACTCGTACACGTCGATGAGGACTTCTTCTACATGGAACATGTTTTACGTATTGCGGCCTTATTACATTCTCTGGTCTCGTTGGCCATGTTGATTGCATATTACCATCTCAAAGTGCCGCTAGCCATCTTCAAACGCGAAAAAGAAATTGCCCGACGCCTGGAATTTGATGGACTATTCATTGCCGAACAGCCCGAAGACGATGACTTCAAATCGCATTGGGATAAATTAGTTATTTCGGCTAAATCATTCCCAGTCAATTATTGGGATAAGTTCGTTAAGAAGAAAGTACGTCAAAAGTATAGCGAGACGTACGACTTCGACTCTATCTCTAATTTGCTGGGCATGGAAAAGAGCGCCTTTTCTGCACAGGAAAGCGAAGAGGGCGGTCTATGGAAGTACATCATGAACATTGACTGGCGTTACCAAGTGTGGAAGGCGGGTGTCACCTTTACTGATAACGCCTTCCTGTACTCACTGTGGTACTTTTCATTCTCGGTAATGGGCAACTTCAACAACTTTTTCTTCGCAGCACATTTGCTCGATGTAGCTGTGGGCTTCAAGACACTACGTACCATTCTGCAATCCGTCACACACAATGGCAAACAACTTGTGCTCACTGTAATGCTGCTTACAATCATCGTGTACATCTATACCGTAGTCGCGTTTAACTTCTTCCGCAAGTTCTACATACAGGAAGAGGACGAGGAAATTGACAAGAAATGTCACGATATGTTGACCTGTTTTGTCTTCCATTTGTACAAGGGTGTGCGGGCAGGTGGTGGCATTGGTGACGAGATCGGTGATCCGGACGGTGACGACTACGAGGTCTACCGTATCATATTCGACATCACGTTCTTCTTTTTCGTCATTGTCATTCTGTTGGCAATCATACAGGGTTTGATTATCGATGCGTTCGGTGAACTGCGTGATCAGCTCGAGTCGGTGAAGGACAACATGGAGTCCAATTGCTTTATATGTGGCATGGGTAAGGACTTCTTTGACATAGTACCGCATGGCTTCGATACGCATGTGCAGAAGGAACACAATCTGGCCAACTACATGTTCTTCCTGATGCATTTGATCAACAAGCCGGACACCGAGTACACCGGCCAAGAGACATATGTTTGGAACATGTACCAGCAGCGCAGCTGGGACTTCTTCCCGGTCGGTGACTGCTTCCGCAAACAGTACGAAGATGAATTGTCCGGCGGCGGCGGTGGTGGCGGCGGCTAAACAAGTACTGTCGCAATTGCATTTTAAACACACGACCATAATGACCGAGGACCACTGCGCTTCGATTTTTTTAGATTTTTTTGGGCTACGCTGCTGCGTTTACAGTAAAATTTTTAAACAAATTTTTTTCTACAAACGAGAAAAGTTTTTTAATAATCTTAATTATTTAATTGACTTATGGAATTTTACATTATTATTTAATTACTTACGAATTTTCCTTTAGTCAATTTGAATATGTCGTATATTTTAAGTAATAATTACACAATATATAGCTATAAATATTGCTGTTTTGCTCCCCTCAGACATTTTAAAGGAAAACAAAATTTGTTAACTTTTGCGAAGTTTAATAAATGATGAGTTTAATTTTAAATTAAGTTATTTGCTCTACAGTAACAGCGTTGGCAACTTGCGGCCACTGTGAAAATGCGGCCTCATTATTGGCAGAGGAAACGGTTGTAATAGAGCTGTTACACTCCAGTAGCTGCTCCGCCGTAGATTGTTTGCGTCGTTTGGAAATCTTGCTGCTCTTGCTAATCTGCGGTTGGTTGACTATGATGGTATCGCTCGTATGCTGACTGGCCTTCATGTGTGCTAAAAGCTGCGGTTTCCGCATATAGCCCACACCGCATTCCAGACACTCGTAAGGTTTTTTATTGCTGTGCACAAATCGATGCGCATTTCGATTCTCACGGCTGTGAAAGGCTTTGCCACACACTTCGCATGCAAAATTTTTAATACCCGCATGTATAAGCAGATGCCGCTTATAATATTCCGGATATACAAATGTGGCATCGCATTGACTGCATGCAATCGGACGTTCGCCGGTGTGCATGGCCTTGATGTGGTAGTCAAGCAGGCGGCGCCGCTTGAACATCTTATCGCATTGCTCGCATTTGAAGTTCTTCTTATTGAGATGCATTGAACGTTTGTGCGTGGCCAGATTGGCACTCTGTGCGAATCTAGCATCGCACTGATCGCAATGGTAAGGCCTTTCACCGGTATGCGTGCGTTCGTGATCTTGCATATCCTTTTGTCTGGAAAAGCTCTTGTTGCACGTTAAACAGATGTATGGTCTGTTATCGCTGTGCATTACCGAATGCAATTTCAGATTGTATTTTTTTTTAAATGTTTTATTGCATATCTCACACTGGAACGCGTCGGCACCGGTGTGCTTGGCCATGTGCAGACGCAACGTTGCTTCCTTGTAGACACGTTTACCGCAACCATTGAAAGGGCACGAAAAACTGCGCGAGGTGGCCACGTGCGTACGCTCGTGCAAGCTGAGCAAATTTTGCGAAATAAAAACCTGCTCACACTCGGCACACTTAAACGAACCTTCGCAGCCATCGGCAGGTGCTAAGCTCTCCATTGCAATCTGATGATCAGCATCCAAATGCTCATGTAGTAGCTGCACATTCTCATAGGAATTGCCACACGCTGCACACTCGTACTTAAACTTATTATGAAAGGTACGCATATGTTCACTTAGTGCCGCGCCATCCGTAAATACGGTTTGTGTTTTGCATTTCTTGCAGCTGAAGTCCCATTCTGTCTCACCGGTGTACTCGCATCCATCCACGTCGACACATGGTTCAACAAATGTAACTACGGAATAGATTTATTATGTATTTAAATTTTGCGTAATAATATAAACTATTAAGTGTACAACATTGCTCCCGCCGTTTTCCTATAAATTACGTTAGCGATGTGTCGAATTAAATACATTATATTCAGCTTGCAGTACGTTTGGGCATCAATAGTCATTTTTTTTTATGTCAAGCTATCAGCTATGAGTGAATGAACGTGCCGTGAGAGGTTTCAACGCTTCAAGAGTGGTGATTTTCAAGTCAAAGACCGGCAAAACGGTAGAAGAGCGAAAATTTTGGTAAATTGAAGAATTAAATTAATTGCTTAATGAAAATTCGTTTCAAAGTCAAAAAGAATTTGGATAATCATTGGAAGTGACTCAACAAGCAATTTTCAAACGTCTCAAAGACCTGGGAATGATCCAGAATCAAGGACTTTGTGTGCCATACGTGTTGATACCGACAGACAGGGAAAAGCGATTTTGAACCTATGAACTTGTTCCGATCGAATAGTTTCAGCCTGGCTGTGCTGCACGCCAGTAATTGCTCCCAAAAAAGAGTGCGAGGCGGCATCCACATGCTGCCAGAAAGATGGGAAAAAGCAGTGGCTAACGACGGCCAATACTTTAAATATTCTACTTGGAACCACTTTTGCACAATAAACCTTAAATTTTCGAGGAAAAAACGACGACGGGAGCAAAGTTATCTATCTAATATGTAAGTACCTTCATGACATTCAGCTTCCTTCTGTAACTCTTCAATTACTTCAATAACATTAATCTGTTCTGGATCGTATAGTTCATCATCTTGCACAACAGACTCACATGTTTCCTCATACACTTGTTGCTCCTCAGCTAAGAACATTTCATTCAGATCAGTATGCATTGTGTCCACAGCCGTTTCAACTGTATAATCGGATGATGTATCTACTTCGATCAAATCGAAGGTGCCCTCTACGGTTTCCAATTTGATGAGTTCACTGTCCTCGTCGTATTCACTGACGCACTGCTCCCTGGCATTTAGTTTATATGTGGAAACTATGCGCCCACGGAGATTAATTAGCTGCTGTGCCAGACTCTCGTACGTCTCAACCGACGCAACGCAGGACAAACAAATTGCGTTCGAGTGCATTTCGTTCTCTATCAGTTTGCAGTCGATAATCTCGGCCAGAACCGAGGCCAGCGTGCGTTGCAGCCTGCCATCGCTGGAAGTGCTCTCCTCGAACAGCAAGTTGTAGTTTCTGCTGTGCGTTAAAGTGCAGTCACAGATATAACAATTAGCCAGCGGCAAATTCATAATGCCGGTATAATTAAGTTTTTATTGATTTATTTTTTTTTTTTTTGTTCAAACTGTTTTTTTTTTTTTTCTTTATCTGATCATATATCCGACTGGGCGTAGTTAATTTTAGGCGTGTTCTTGTTGGTATTTGCTATTATCACGATTGGCACGAGAACCATACGTAGCATTTGTTTAGAACATACTTTTTCGTTGTCTCGCAGGTTGTCTATTATAGTATATTATTAAGTTTTATATTGTAAAATTTTGAATGATTTATTTTTTTCTGAAAACAGCTGTTTGCAGAAAGGCGCTACCAAATGTTAACGCACAATGTGATTTTCGTTAAAGAAGAAGAAGCATTGTAGAAAGATGAGTGTTTTACCGTTCGTACGAGGAGTGGATTTTACAAAAAATGACTTTAGCGTAAGTTGGCAAAATATGTTTAAAAACGTATTCAAACATGCGCTGCAGCACAGACAATTGAATGCACAACAAAGGCAATCGTTTCGGCGCTGTAAATGCATTTTTCATTTGCAGATGACGAAGCCCCTGCCATTTTGTCATTCACAATGCATTTAAAATTTTTGTTCATGCCAGCTGCTAAGACGTCGACAGCGCTGCTGCAGCGCATTTGTTTACAAACAAACCGCCAAAACATTAAAATGTGCATCTTTCTCTGGTTTTCAGGAAATTTTCCCGAGCTCCATGCGACAAATGTCGCGCGTGCAATGGCTAACGCTGGACAGAACGCAACTGCACGAAATACCCGAGGAGCTGGGACAACTGCAGAAACTTGAACATCTTTCGCTGAAACACAATCAACTGGAGAAACTCTTCGGCGAGCTGACAGAGCTGGCATGTTTGCGGTCATTGGATCTGCGACATAATCAGCTGAAGAATAGCGGCATACCACCGGAGCTGTTTCGTCTCGAAGAGTTAACTACGCTCGATCTATCGCACAACAAACTGAAGGAGGTACCTGAAGGTTTAGAACGCGCCAAGAGCCTCATTGTGCTTAATCTAAGTCATAATCAAATCGAAACTATACCCGCTCCACTCTTCATACATCTCACCGATCTTCTGTTTCTCGATTTATCGCACAATCGCCTCGAAACGCTGCCGCCACAAACACGTCGCCTAACCAATCTAAAGACGCTAAATCTTTCTAATAATCCGCTGGAGCTATTTCAACTGCGCCAATTACCTTCGTTACAGAACTTGGAAGTGCTCAATATGAGCAACACACAACGTACGCTTCTCAATTTTCCCACAACATTGGATAGTCTGTCAAATTTAGCGGAACTTGATTTATCGCACAATTCACTGCCCAAGGTACCCGACTGTGTGTACAATGTTATTACTTTGACGCGTCTCAATATTAGCGATAATGAAATCAATGAGCTTAGTTCCAGCGTTGAGTTCTGGCAGCGCTTGGAAACACTCAATCTGTCGCGCAATCAGCTGACAGCGCTGCCGGCCGCTATATGCAAATTAACTAAGCTGCGTCGTCTGTTTGTCAACGATAATAAAGTGGATTTTGAGGGTATTCCATCGGGCATTGGCAAATTGTGTTCGCTTGAGATATTCTCTGCAGCAAATAATCTTTTGGAAATGGTTCCAGAGGGTCTGTGTCGCTGCGGCGCACTAAAAGAACTAAATCTTAGCTCAAATCGCCTTATAACATTGCCCGATGCCATACATTTGCTAGACGGCATGGACAAATTAGATCTGCGCAATAATCCGGATCTTATAATGCCACCAAAACCGAACGAAATCAACAAGAATACCAGTATTGAGTTCTATAATATTGACTTTTCGCTACAGACTCAATTGCGTTTAGCTGGTGCCGCTGTACCGACCTCGGTGCCGGCAGTGTCCACACAGAAGGACTCTACGGCACGAAAGATACGCCTTAGGCGTGGTCCACGTGCCGATGCCGATCAGGATTCAGCAAAAATACTTAAGGGTATGAAAGATGTGGCTAAAGACAAACAGGATTCAGATCAATCATGGGCCGAATTAGAAGACGGTCGCCCTGAGTCGTTGAAACCGAAACGCTGGGACGAGTCACTTGAAAAACCACAGCTGGACTATTCAAAATTCTTTGAGAAAGAAGATGGTCAACTACCGGGTTTAACAATTTGGGAGATTGAGAACTTTGTGCCAAACAAAATCGAGGAAGTTGTTCATGGAAAATTCTATGAAGGCGATTGCTACATTGTGCTGAAAACCAAGTACGATGATTTGGGTCAACTGACCTGGGAGATATTCTTCTGGATTGGTAATGAAGCAACTTTAGATAAGCGTGCGTGTGCTGCTATACATGCAGTTAATCTCCGTAACTTTCTGGGTGCACGTTGTCGTACCATACGCGAGGAGCAGAGTGTGTAAAACATATTATTTAAATAAATATATGGTAACTAAATCATATTCCATTACAGGCGATGAATCCGAGGAATTCTTGGCACTCTTTGAAACTGAAGTCATTTACATCGAAGGCGGACGCACTGCTACTGGTTTCTACACCATCGAGGAGCTGATATACACCATACGTCTGTATCGTGTACATGCCGCTGGCGCCTCAATACATCTGGAACCGGTAGCAGTGAACATAGATTCATTGGATGAACGTTATACTTTCGTACTGGATTGTGGCATTAAAATGTACATTTGGCTTGGCAAAAAGTCAAAAAACACGCTCAACTCCAAGACTCGCCTAATGGCAGAGAAAATCAACAAAACGGAACGCAAAAACAAAAGCGATATCATTGTCGAAATGCAAGGCGAAGAGAGCATTGAATTTTGGCAATCAATGGATATCGAGGTAGAGGATGCAAAACAGCACGTAATAAAACAGCATGTCGAGGACAACTTTGCGCCTGTCGTGCCGCGCCTATATCAAGTGCAACTGGGTATGGGGTACCTTGAGCTGCCGCAAGTGGAAATTCCCGAGCAGAAACTGGTACACACGCTGCTGAACAGCAAAAATGTATATATACTCGATTGCTACACAGATCTATTTGTTTGGTTTGGCAAAAAATCGACACGTTTGGTGCGTGCAGCCGCCATTAAACTGTCACGTGAGCTATTTAATATGATTCAACGTCCGGAATATGCATTGGTTTCTCGCGTGCAAGAAGGCACTGAATCACAGATCTTTAAGACGAAATTCACCGGCTGGGACGAAGTTATGGCTGTCGATTTTACCCGTACTGCCAAATCGGTTGCGAAAACAGGCGCAGATCTCACAAAGTGGGCGCGCCAGCAGGAAACACGTGCCGATCTAGCTGCACTCTTCATGCCGCGTCAAAATGCTATGCCACTAAGCGAAGCCGAGCAGCTGGAGGAGGACTGGAACTATGATCTTGAAATGATGGAAGCTTTCGTATTAGAAGGCAAGAAGTTTGTGCGTTTGCCAGAGGAGGAATTGGGTCGTTTTTATACGGGCGAATGTTACGTTTTTCTCTGTCGCTACTGCATACCTGCCGACGATGGTGATGCTGCTGATGGTGAGTCAGCACCACAAAATGATAGCCATCCACCGCCCGAGGATGAGATACAATGTGTCGTTTACTTTTGGCAAGGGCGCAACGCCGGCAACATGGGTTGGTTAACGTTCACATTTACGTTGCAAAAGAAATTCAAGGCAATGTTTGGCGAGGAACTGGAGGTGATGCGCATTTTTCAACAGCAGGAGAACCTCAAGTTCATGTCGCACTTTAAGCGCAAATTTACCATACACTCCGGCAAGCGTAAAGATAAATCAAAAACTCCAGATGGCAAAGCAGCCGTGGAGTTCTTCCATTTGCGTTCAAATGGCGGTGCACTGACTACGCGTTTAATACAGATACAACCGGATGCGGTGCACTTAAACTCTGCTTTCTGGTGAGTTAACAAATGTTTTATACCCTGCCATAGAGCATCAAGGGTATACTAAGTAACAGGCAGAAGGAGAGATGGAAGTAAAGTTAGTAGTGTATTACGACCTATTTAACTCACGGTTGCAGCACTCTTATTTGTTAATAATGAAATTATTGCTAAAACTAATCCTCTTTGCAGTTATATACTTTATGTGCCATTTGAGACCGAAGACGAGTCGCAGTCTGGAATAGTGTATGTTTGGCTGGGCAGTAAATCCTGCCCGGAAGAAGCCAAACTAGTACAGGAAATAGCCGAGGATATGTTCAACAGTCCCTGGGTCAGTCTACAGGTAAGTGAATTTTCGAATACCAATTGTTTGAACAAAATTTCACATCTTTATCTTCAATAGATCCTCAACGAAGGCGATGAACCGGAAAACTTCTTTTGGGTTGCTCTCGGCGGTCGCAAGCCATACGAAACGTCTGCCGACTATATGAACTTTACACGTCTGTTCCGCTGTTCCAACGAAAAAGGCTATTTTACCGTCGCAGAAAAATGCACAGACTTCTGCCAAGACGATCTGGCCGATGACGATATAATGATACTCGATAACGGCGAGCACGTATTCCTCTGGATGGGCTCGCGTTGCAGCGAAGTAGAAATCAAATTGGCCTACAAATCAGCGCAAGTCTACATACAGCATATGCGCATCAAGCAGCCAGATCGACCGCGGAAGCTCTTCCTAACACTGAAGAACAAGGAGTCGAAACGTTTCACCAAATGTTTCCACGGTTGGAGCGCACACAAGGCGCTTTGTGGCTAGAGCGGTTTAGAGCAAACATATGATCCTAAGGAAGGCACAACTAGCAACATGACATTGTAAACGTGTTGGACTGCAATATTATACACTTAATCTTATGCTACTATCTATCATATCGACTAAAAACGTTTTTTTACTTTATTACTAAATTTTAGTATCTACATACTTTTATAACTCCGAAGTATTCTGTATATCTTTGTTTTGTACTTGTATACGTATTATATTTTTAACGAAATATTGATTGCCAAGTTTAGAATTTATTCTGCTGAAGGTGAGTTTTTCAGTTTCTGTCTGTTTTTCTGCCGGTTAACACAATTAACTTTGTTTTGTTTGCAATAACTGACAGTTACATTTTAACCGTTTATTGAAAAACTTACACTAAATTGTATATAATTGTCAAATGCATTAATCAAAATGCAAAACTATTTCTCTTCACTTTTTCTCGCAGTAGAAAATATTCAATGGAATGAAATTGACTTTTTTTGATCATTTTATACGAGTTAACATTTATTAAAAAAAAAGCTTTTCTCTAACTTACAATGTGTTTTTTTTTTTATTGAAAATTCAGAAAAATGCATCAAGGGGTAGAGTTTCGGTCCCCCTTTCATCACGGTTATACAAAACAAGAAAGATCACTGCAGTTGAGTGTGCTCGTTTTTAAGATACCCACACCTTGTTTAAGGCACCTTATATCAACCATTCTAGCTTAATAATTAAAGACATAAATTGTACATACAAAAACTTAAAAAGGGGGAACAAGTTTGAATCCCAAACCATACAATATTGTATGGTTAGTGCCCTTAGTTATGTTGATACCCCTTTATTTTTGTCTACACGCAAAGTAACCAGAGTTGTAATATTTTTGAAATTTTTGTTGTAAAACTAAATTTTTGTTGTGTAGTATTTGGTCGATATCTTCGCAAAGTTAAATGTAAATATAATCTTAACAGTTTTCATTTCTGTTTGGACCCAAAAAATCTAAAAGTTACCAGAGTTGTAAAATTTCCAAAATTTTTATATTTAATATGAACTTGACAATGTATTGTCGATATCTCCGCAATTTGTGACCAAATGTAAAGAATCAAAAACAAATTCAAACAATTTTCAATTGGCAACCCATCTATAAGATGCCACCATATCGAATTTCAAGTTGATATTGACGTTTTTCATTCATAAAAGTGAGCTGTGGGTTTGTAGACTATCTCAAAAAGTGGGCGGGACACGCCCATTTATCTATGTATTTTAAACGGCTGTCCATGAAAAGGCATTTCAGCCTAATATTGAATTTAATAAAGAAGTTTTTCATACAAAAACATAAAAGTGGGTAGTAGGTTTCTATAAGGGCTACCCCAAAAATTGGAGAGGTCCCATCCATTACTGTTTATGTGAAGCATCCGTTCATTTGAAGCTACCATATCAATTATTAAGTTGATATTGACTAAAATAAAAAAGTTTTTCATATAAATAGTCAAAAGTGGGCGATAGGTTTGTATGGGGGCTACCACAAAAAGTGTGTCGCAAAAGAAATAGGACTTTTTAAAAATAGCTGTTTCTGGTGGCGCCATCTATTTGTAGGTACATGCGTTTGAAAGGTACATCCTTCACTGACACTGCATTTTATGACAATCGAAGTGGGGTTGGCATATTCATTTAATACTAGTTATCTGAAGAGCGAAAAGGAGATAAACTATCTTTTATAATCTCTTAGATCCGTTCATTCAAACGGACTTGTCTATATACACTCGTCTTCCCATAATGATCAAGAACATATAAACTTTATAGGGTCTCCCTCGCCTCCTCTAAAAATGGGCGGGACACGCCCTTCGATAAATATGCGAAGCGCTCATACAGAAAGCCAAAATGTAAAATTTTAAGTTGATTTGTCTGCAATAAAAAAGTTTTTCGTACAAAAAGTCAAAAGTGGGCTGTTGGTTTGTATGGGCGTTATACCAAAAAAATGGGTGTGAAATGTAACTGTTGGTGTATTTAACTAAAAATAAGTATTTGTGCTGGGTTTCAACCAGATACATATCTTAAATACCGCTACACAAATAATGCGCAAAAATATCCAGACAGTAGGACACGGCACACTAGAACCAAGTACATCACATTGCAGCATATGGTGTGTGGCTGTCATTAGGAATGCCGTAGTCCACCCATATGCATTTTGGTCTTCGTCGAAGATTTCCACACACTTCAAAACGGATTCTATGCTTGACTGGTGGCGGTTCTTGTGACGGCCCTATTTATGCTAATCAAACATCACCAACTTACCGAACTTATGCTAACCACCTCGTTTATACACAATACTTTATGGGGACTCCCATGGCGGTTTTGTTTCGAACATGAATCACATTTATTTCATATCATTTGTTTGTGTGTGTATTGTAGACATTTATCATTCCATCTAGAATTTTTTGTATTTAATTTGTTATGAATCATTATGAATGCAACGTTAAATGTACTTTCAACTTAAAAACTACGATAATTAATAAATATACATATATGCATATAATAATTTACTTAACCATAGAAGGTTAGGTTATTCTAACCTAACAATATTTGTAATAATAATAATAATAAACAACAACAAAAAAGATGTATGCGAATATGCATAAAGTACATACTCAAAAAAATCACAGTTGGATCTCTGAAATCTCTCTAGAAAACAACAACGACGATGATGACGCCGACGACGACGACGACGACAACAACAGCAACAACAATTGTTAATTATTACCGAGTGCCAATCCGTGCATATGCTAAACTACTATGTAAGTGCATTTGTGTGTGTATATGAGTGCGTATCTGTGTGTGACGTCAAAAGATCGAAAAAGTTAACAACTACTGTATGTATACATACGATACATAGATACATATATAAAGCCTATTGACCAAAAGCCTCTTCGGGGGGTTAGGGTACATTAACAACAGCTAAATACTCGATACTCGATACAATTATAATGTTCCATCTGTGCCAGCTAGATTATCTCCGCCACTTAAATTTAAATCGTGTTCGGCGCCGGCTCCTCTTCCACCGCGCCGATCGCGCCTAGACTATCGAAAATTGTACAACTGAAAGTAGTACAAAATGAAGACGACAAATATGGCAGCAAAATATCAGTAGTCCAGCCGTTTCTTTAGCCTGAAAAACTCAGCATTATCAATGCTAGCCATATTGTCCATATTGAGATTGCGCAGTGTTGTTAGATCGGACAGACGTTCCTCTATATCCATGTATATGCTGCGGCAGCGAAAAACCGACAATGTCTGCAGGCATTTGCAGTTGAGTAATATAGCGTCCAGTGTGTGATCCGTAAGCTGGCTGCAGCCGCTGATATGTAGCGCACGCAGACGACACAATTTAGTGGTCACCACTTTTATAGCCTTGTCGTTGATGTTGTAGCAGTCGGAGAGGTCAAGCTCCTCAATGGACGGACAATTCTGCACGAGCGATTCCATGCCCAATAACGAAATTTGCTGACAATTCGATAGCAACAGACTGCGTAGCTCAATATGCTTTAGGCCATACTTGAGCGACACATCGGAAATTTTGTTGCAGCCCTTGAGATTGAGCGCGCGGAGACCGCGCAGTTCTTGAATATTGAAACCTTCAAAATCCTGTTCGTCAATCAGATTCATTTCGTAAGCCGCAAACATGGCCTGCTTGCGCTTGGCGTCACGTACTATTTCCTCCTCAGCTTTACTGCGCAGCGAAATCTTCATGGACTGTTGCGAATCAGCCAGACTGTCCCGTTCGGCCAGCGAATAAGTGAGCGGTGGATAGAAGTTCTCCATGGAGGATTTTTGCGAACGTTGCAATTCAAGTTTTGTGACATTTATACCGGTGAGTGATGCATCCGTAAGCTACAAGAGAATGTAAATATGTACATATATACATATGTCAGTTACATTTCGCACACGAAATACTTACCCGTACGCAACTCTCCAGCGAGAGCTCACGCAGCCAACGCAAATGTTGTATAATACACTGCACTGCCTCATCAGTAACACCATCAACACAGTAATTTACATTGAGCACACGCAGTTCGCCGAGATTAAACGCCACACATTTGATGCACTCTTCGCAGATTTGTAAATACGATAAGTTTAGTTCTTGTAGCACATTATTCTCCTCTCTAGCTACACCATTGGTGATGCCTTCGGATGTGACGCCATCACAACTGGATATGTCCAAGTGGCGTAATCGTTTCAAATTACCCAAATTCATGACGCCTGCATTGGTTAGGCCCAAACAACCGCTCACCTTAAGCACCTCAAGTTGCGGATTTGTTTGCACCAAATACTCCAAACAATCATTATTCAATGAACTGCTTGCGGATAGATCCAGCTCAACGAGCTGCGTCTGGCTTTCCATAAAGCTTCTAATGTTCGCTGCTACCAATTGACGACAACCGCTCAGATAGAGCCGCTTCAGCTTTAGATTACAGAACGAAAGCAGCGCTTTTCCAATCAATGTGTGACTGAAGTCAAGCTCAAGAAGATTGGCACTGTGCTTGCTGATCACACGCATTATATACTCGAACGTAAGCACAGATTCGCTGGGCGTCATTGATGTGCAATCGTTGGGATAAAAACGCTTGTAGATGGCATTGTGAAATGCAATGGGACAACCGGACAGATTTAGTGACTCCAATACGGGCATATTTTGCGTTAGGCGCACAAGTATAGCATCGGTTAGATACTGGCAATCGCGCAGCGCCAAACGTCGTACGCCAGCCAGATTTGACGATAGTTCTTTGCAATTTGCATTGTCCAAAAACGAACCGGACATGAAGAGCGGTGCACATCGCGACACGGATAACTCGCGCAGATGCGGCAGATGACTGATGATCGCATAGAACTGTTTGTCATTCAAATCGACATTATCGAAGTACAACGACTGCGCCGACTGTCCAATGTGCGACATCAACTCCGGCATATGACCAATGGTTACCTCCTCCAAATAGAAGTTACGAAATTCCAGTTGACTTTTGAGAAACTCACGTCCCGGCGAATGATGATCGGATAGGCCGACTTTAACGAAGCGCACCGAGGTGCGTACATTGAACTCCGTCTCATCGATAGCCGAGTGCCAACGGCGACAAGTTGCTGCTGCAGCCTGACGATCCGAGTATCCCAGATACCGAAATATGTGCAGTATAATCTATTGGAGGGAAAAGAGTAAAGCGTTTGTTACAAACTTTTGTGTCAGGTGACTTGATTGATATGCGGCGTCATTAAAATTGCAATCCATAAACATAAAATATCTAATCAGTGTGACAAGTCAACATATGGAAAGACGTCGACGTTCCACTGAAGTTGAAATGGGCAATCACATCACGTGTCCCATTTGTTACTTATATATGTATACCTCCATTGGCAGGTCACCATAGCTGGGAAACCAGTTGCTATATTCTAATTCCGCTGTTGTTGACATCGTAGTTGCTCCGTCGCTGCTCGATTTCTTTCTTTCTTTCTTTTTTTCTTTCAGAGGGAGCACACAAACACAAAAATCGTCTCGTATTTCCAAACAGCTGTTCGTGCGCTAAGAATTTCAGAGGTATTGGCTGGTCCGATCCAAGCGCAAATAATCGAATATAAATCGATTTAAGGACCAATTACAATGATGTTGTATCGCAATTGTGAATTTGAGCGCAATTTTTATTCTGTTCAAATTGAAAATTGTCCGAAAATTTAACTTCACTACCATCATAGTTTTTGAAATATGACAAATTTGGTTTTCCTCTTAATGGTGGGATGGGAATAACTACTTTTCAGTATATTTTTTTTCTAATAATATCCTTTACGTATGTACCAAAAAATATCGTTGCACGTCCAAACGAAGCTGAGTTAAGTCGAATTTTATTTTCATTTATAGAGGAGGCGTGGCACCGACTATTTTTATAATTAGAGCAGCGCTTTTGTTTGTTTTTAAATGGATTTATTCCATTTGCTTGTTAGCTGCTTATGTTTGTATGCTGAGAAGAGCACAAGACAAGATCTGCAGGAAGGGGAAATTAAATTATTGAGAGCGCCTAAACTATTCGGGTAATTGTTTCACCTGCGCTTTTTGCTATTAACCTGCAATTTAACAAAAAAAAAAAATATATATATATATTAAACTTCAAAATTGTAAATAAATTATGAAAAAGTGAAATAAAAATGTGAAAACAAACATTTCTGTAATGTTTGTGTTGATGTAAAATTGAAAAAAATTCACATTGAATTAATTAAAGCTGCAAAATTCTATTTTTTATATATAATTGAGTGTTTGTTTTTTTTATATTCTAACTTTTTTGATCTAATTTAATTTTTTTTACTTATATTATTTTGTAAAGTGCAAAAAGAGAAAATTGTGCAAAAGAAATTATGCGGAAAAAGCAAATAAATAAGAATGTTTAAATTTGTCAGTGCCAGAGTATGTACAAAAAAAAAAAAAAATGCAACAAAAATAAAAATTAGGCTTTTAAGACGAAAAAATAACAAACCAAAGCAAGTTAAAGTTCCCATTCCGCTACCCCTCTTCCTCTTCACATTCCCCTCTTCCCCTGCCCAAGATCTCAAAGGCGTTGGGAACGCTCAGAGCTCGATTCCCTAGTGCGAGCTTGTATATTTCTAATATTTTGCTCTTCAAGCCGCTGCAAACGCTCCGTACCTCGACTCTCTTGCATGCGATTGCGACTTGCAAGACGATTTTCAGTTTCTGATGAAGATTCTCCATTACGACGTATTTTTGATGCCCTCGCCTGGGAACTATTTCTAGAAAGTTTAGATCTCGATCTTTCTGGCATTTTAAAATGATAAAACAAAAATTTTAAACTGCTTTTGTACTAAAGTATTTGCTTAGGTGGCTGGGTTTCGTTCTGAAAATAACTTTTGTTTAGTTTTAAAAAACACTTTTTTGTTGGGTTTAATTACATTGGCCTACATGAGTTCTGCGAATAAGTTTTTGTCAATGGGTGGAGGAAAAAATGAAAACAGAAAGGTATTTATTTACAATTTGATTGTAATCGCTTATAACTTGTTACTTGAGGGTTTTAAGGGTCGCTGATTACGAATATGCAGTTACATAAAATATGCAGTTTAAAAATTCAAAATGGCGGCTCCAATATGGGGGACCACTTTTTTTAAATTAAAAACGTGACGTGATGGAAATTTTTTTAACCCAGATTCGTGTTCAGCATGAAAAATCCATTCAGAAATACTAGATCCTATCTTATTCGCATCCAAAAAATTGGAATTTGCAGGGCAGTGTTACCTACTAAACGAACACTTTTTACAAATAATGATGTGTTCTGCAAAGTCGTAGTACATTGTTTTGTTCGCACTCGATGTAATGAATTTTTTAGGTAATTTTTTTAACACCTTTGGTAACATAATTAGAGTTTTAGTAAGGTTCCCTAATAATTTTGAAAATATAATATAGCCTTCTGATTAAAATAAAATAAATTAGTGTACTTTCAAGTACCTTAGTGTACCTTCATATATTAGTGTACCTTCAGATACCTTCCAATTCGTATGGCGGGTCACGAACACCACACCATTAGCCGACGAGCCAGAGCCGGAATCTTACCGTCCCAACTCAAGTGGCGAACAATTTCGGCCATAAAACTCCTTGGAGCAGAACGTTGTATGTTACACAACCGTATATCGGCCAATGCCGCACGTAGGTAAGCGCACCATTCGAAGCTAATTTTCGTTATCATAGACCTGGTCCTGTCATCGTACGCTCGGACGTCATTTCTGGCTCTGTCCACCAATTAAATTCAGGTTTTCGTCGTAAACCTTAAGTGCTGCAGCTTCGTGGCTCATCCGGAAGAGTTAACCAGCCTAGTGCAGCCGCCGAAGCTCTAATACCATTCACACGGGGGGAGAGGGGAGGGGTCTACGCGCACTAGTAGATGTGTATCAAGCGACCATCTATAAGATGCTACCATTTTACGAATTTCAAGTTGATATTGACGTTTTTCATACAAATGGATAAAAGTGAGCTGTGAGTTTGTATGTGACTACCTGAAAAAGTGGGCGGGACATGCCCATTTGTCTAGCAGTAGGGCAGTAGGTTTTGTAATGTATATGTCAAGCATCCGTCCACTAGAAGTTACCATATCAATTATTAAATTGATATTGACTACAGTAACAAAGTTTTTCATACAAAAAGTGAAAAGTAGGCGGTGGGTTTGTATGGGGGCTGCCCCAAAAAGTGGGCGTGGCAAGTCAATCTTGATACTCTATTAAACTGCAATAAAAAGAAGTGTATGTGCAAAATTTCAACTGGATAGCACAAAATTGGTCCCCAAAAAATGCGCAAAAACATAATGAAGGACAGACAGACAGATGGATATGGCTAGATCGTCTCGTCGAGCTGATCAAGAATATATATACTTTTGTGGGGTCTACGATGCCTCCTTTAATGCGTTACAAACTTTCAGACAAACTGATAATACCATTTCAGACTATGTGTGAAGAGGCATTAGGCGGGGTATATAAAAATATAAACTAAATATAAAGAAAAATAAATTCACAATCAAAAAAAAAAAAAAAAATCCTCCTCTTGTCAGCATTACACAAAAACCTAAGAAGACCAGGAGTCGATGTTCTTGAGGGATCGAATACTGTTATCAAAAATTTAAAAATATTATTCATGCAAAGTGTGCCGATCTTAGCGAGGACGAATTAAATAAGACCGCTGAAGTCCTTAAAGAGGAGAACCATAGCTTACGGACAACTAAAAAGTGTTCCTATGATATGAAGATGTGGAAAAGATTAAGTGCAACTATTTCAGCAAAAAAGCGGCCAAAAACGTTTATAGAAATATATTTACCTACATCTTAAAATCTACGCAACTTTGCCAGTTTCGGTTGCTTGGAATGAAAGGTCCTTTTCGTCTTTACAAAGGTTAAAAATTATTTTCGCATCAGGGCCGGAGAGAAACACCTGAATGGCTTGAATTTGCCATTATACCATATTAGATATTCTGGCAAGGAAAAAATGAAAAATTGATATTACACTTTAAATGCGTTTCAGTTAGAATGCTACGAGTTGGGATTGAGTCAAATTTGTAGGTTTTGTGTATCCTAACTATTTGGTCGCCTAAAAATAATCAATGTGGACTATGTTAAGACGATCAAACGACGATATACGATCAAGTTTCGCTCCTAAAAACGGGGATCTAGTGGCTAAGCTATATAGTCCAAGTAATATTCAATAAATTTGTATGTATATGTTTTAGATATAAAATCAACAACGTGGTCCGGCGGAACATAGTCACGAACAGCACGATCAGGAACATAAATTCTACGATTTTGATGCAACCACAACTCTTAGCAGAGTAGTTATGGGCCTCTTTTAAAGTTTCCTAATACGTGGTCTAAAAATTATGCGAATTACAGCCGCTTCAAATTCTGCTTTATAATTGAGTATAAAAAATGAACGGAGAAAAAACAGACGACGTAGTGTTCAATAGTATACTATTATTTAATATACTTATATGGGGTTTGCAAAATAGTATTAGACACGTTACACACTTTGTACACAAATTAATAAGAATATTTCACGCTCTGTCTGAATTGTATACGATTCTGATGAGTTGCTCATACAAATCATATATGATATCTAAAGATTTCGAGAGGGGGAGGCCGGACACCCAATCTCCCCTTGGATCCGTCCCCGATTGATTCGTATTTTTTCACCGAAAAAATCAATTTTTCTACAATTTAGGAAACATTACCTAAAATCGTTTATTTTACCTAAAACTTGAATTTGTGGTAAAATATTTCCTTATTGCCTTATGACACAGGAATAACAATCAGCAAATTGTTTTCCCTTTCATGCTCTGGGATTTTAAACACGACAGAGACCTTGCGAAAGGGATAGCTATATACATACAGCCACATTTTTCACATCGATTCGTGTAGGTCACACTTCACCTTTGTTTATGTTTTATTAAAATATATAGAATCAATAGATAAAAGCATTTTAAAAATGCATGACCATTCACCATTTGAGCATGACATGCCAAAGCAAATGCCTTTGCATTATTCATTATTGGTCTTTTTATACCATTCACACAGTGTGAAATGATATTATCAGTTTGTCTGAAAGTTTGTAACGCATTAAAGGAGCCATCGTAGATCCCATAAAGTATATATATTCTTGATCAGCTCGTCGAGACGAATCGATCGAGCCATGTCCGTCTGCCTGTCTGTCCGTCTGTATGTTGTTGCGCATTTTTTGGGGACTAATTTTTATGCTATCCATTTGAAATTTGCACGTGTACTTCTTTTTATTCCAGTTTAATAGAGTGTCAAAATTGACCCGCCACGCACAATATTTGGGGTAGCCCCCATACAAAGCTACTGGCCACTTTTGACTTTTTGTATGAAAACTTCTTTATTAAAGTCAATATTGGGTTGAAATGCGAAATGGTGTCATTTTATAGACAGCCGCTTAACATATACAGATTAATGGGCGTGGCCCGACCACTTGTTGGGATAACCCCCATACAGACCCAACGTGTAATTTTGTGTTTTTTATGAATAAATTCTTTTAAATCAATATTAGCTTGAAATTTGATTTGGTGGATTTAAGTGAACAATCGCTTCATACACATATACAAATTGGCGTGTCCCGCCCACTTTTTGAGGTAGTCCCATATAAACCCATAGCTGACTTTTATGCATTTGTATGGAAAACGTCAATATCACCTTGAAATTCGATATGTAAGACACACATCTACTACATCGCTTCAAACACATCTACTAGTGAGCGTGTACCACCCACTTTTTGGGGTAGCCCCAATTTAGACACCCACATTTATGTTTTACAATACTATTTAAAACTTCGTGTGAATAGTATTAGAGCTTCGGTTCAACCGAAGTTAACGTTTTTTCTTGTTTCCAGTTTTATTGTACACTAGTACACTTTTTGTGTAAAGAGTGACAGATTGAAGAAATAATCCAAAACACCATAAAAATATAGATAAATACACTAATTCTGCCGTACTTTTGGTACTTTGTCATTTTTGAGTCCAGAGTTGTCTCATCTTTCGAATATATTTTCATTTTAATATGGTATTTTTGCTGTTTATTTTCCCGTTGGTTTTCGTTTCACTTTATGATGAAACTATATTTCAACCTCTCGCACCTGTAGAATTTTTCCTTTGTCTATTTTCTGATCTGCTCTAACAGCAATGAAGGGGAAAACATTTTGCTAATTGTATTCGTGTGTCATACGGCCATTAAAATAGGAAATAAGACCTAAATTTAAGATTTTTTTACCTAAAAAATTATAGAAACTAAATTTTGTCCATATTTCTTAAAAAAATTGTATTACAGAAATGTACGTTATACAACAACATTTACGACTACATATGTATGTTAAAATACGATTTATAAACTGTGAGTTGTCTTACAAGTGTATATACTATATAAAAAGAATATTTTTATATAGTATATATTATATATTTTTTTATTTAATTAAAAACTTTCTACACATCCACGTGCATCGGTGTGTATTCCGAACTTAGAAAAGTTCTTTGCTATTCAAACTACTCAAAGTTCCATTGGGAACCAACACCGGATTCGCCGGGCCGGATACTGCAAGTTGCTGCTGCGCGCTAAAAAAAAAAATATGCAATTGAAAGCGCTTCGAATGCATTTTGCACTTGATTAAATTTTCGCGTGCTTGATTAAGTTTCGCTGTTAACTTAGCTGAGTCGGTGGCATTATTAAAGAAAAGAAAAAAAACATGCATCCACTGCCTGCATACTGCATAGATACATAGATAAACTCGGAACGGAACGGCAGCAGACACGTGCCGCCTTCTATTTTACTAGGCAAACAACCACGCTGGAGGTCACGCAACATTTTGTAGCTACACATTTACATGCTATACAACTTCACTGCTTGCTCTAGTATATCAAGTAGTGACTATACCTATACATGCATAGTTACATAGATAGTAGCTAATTTTGTATGCTTATAAATTATGCGCGCAAATGACAAATTTGGCACCTGGATGACGGTGACGGTTGCGGTGGCTTCTTCAACGGGCAAAGTGTTGACTTTGACGGCGGCGCTTGGTTCAAAGTGATTTTAGGCGCGTGCAGCAATTTGCCCAACGAAACCAAACCGGTTGTAAAGTGACCAAATAATATTTCAGTTCCATAGTGTTACATCTTGTAGGTAATGAAATTGTTCACTTTGAGTTGAGTTGGTGGCGATGGCGTTGGATACTACTTACATTGAATTGTGCGGTGTGCGCGCCATTAAGTCGTAAAAAAAAGAAAACTAAACCAAACTACTACATGGTAAGTTCATAAGTGTTTCGCGACAATCATGAAGAAAAAGAAGAGGAGAAGATGATACATGACCCTTTTGTCCCGGGAACCGCGAACCAGTTTGTCACACTCTGAGGCCAGGCACGTACATGCCAAGAGGTCAGTCAGATCGACGCTGCTGTTTTAGCTATACGAATTAAATTGTGTGCATAGCATAGCCTCCGAGCAAAGTAATTGTCGTAGATACATTTTCGTTTGGTTACTTGTTCAAATTAAGATACACTTACTGCGTGGCCATGCTTCTCTACAGCCGCTGCTGCTGCTCTGCGGTGTCAAATAGTCGTAAAAAATGTTACCTTTACTTCGAATTTGTGGTGGAGCAAGTTGAAGTTCTTCACCGTTCACTCGCTGCCAATTTACACAATTCTTGCTCAAAATTTTAATTGTTCAATTCCAGAGAATCGTTTACAATACTACTTACTTTCAGTCCGTCTGTATCAATTGTAGTTCTTTTGTATAATTGTATAATCCAAAGCAAACATACGCTGTGCACTCTATTGCGTTCGTTGACTTTTAGATCGGTGTAATTTGGCTGCTAGTAGCCTGTATACTATTCATTTCTGCTCAACTTAACCATAGTTTTTATTCGCGTTGTTTCACAGATTTTTTGCTACTTGAAATTTGATATTTTCGATTGATAAGCGGCGTCCCAATCTCTTCCAGAACGTCTTGTGCTCTGCGCCTTTGGCATGTCAGCCAGCCGACAAGGAAACGCTCAGACTCACTCTCCACTCCATTCTCCGTTCTCCGTTCGCAAATCAGCCAGCTTTTGTTTAACACGGAGATCGTTCTGATGCCCCTTTTCTGTCTTTGGAGTACAAACCTTGTTTTAAGGATGTTCGGTTGTTGTTTCTATTGTGGTTTGTATTTTGAATTGCGTTTAATTGTGCGACGGAGTTTATCTTATCAAAGCGCAGCATGTACCTACATATATACTATAGTCCTGCATCAAAATCCTGCTCCCAATGTGAAATTTAATACTTTCGTTTAGAATTCTTTTCCAGCTCTTTTGTTGGCTCACCGTTTCTTTAGTTATTGAATCGTTCGTTTAATTTCGCGAGAATTTAAGGCGGAGGTGCTGCTATTGAACTAAGTATTATTATGTCAGCAACTTTTTAAATTGCTTCGTTTGCGTTTGTGTTGTGTTTTGCAGCAACAAACCGCCTGCGTTGCCAGCCTCCTTAATTCTATTCTATTCTATTCGAATCGATTTGATCTCTTTCGATCCTCACGAGCCTGTCTATCAAGCTGTGCCGTTCTATGGCAAAGTAGTTATGTCAATATGCTTTTCCTGAATAGTTGGTGTCTACAGCAGTAATTGTTTGAATTAATGCCATCATATCGATTTACATGCTTTGATTAAGAAGATTTTTCTATTTAAATAGCTGCAAGGGGGAATTTTCAGTAGAAAAACCGAATCTATCTAGCAAGAACGTTATGTTCACTAAACCATATAAATCTGGAAATACTACGAGTATCTTGGAACTTTTCAAAACAAAACAAAAATCAGCTTGTGCGGCCACAATACTCCAAAACCTTTGTACATCTCAGCTGAGCTGTTCAACGGGTCTCTCACCCGAGCCAGATTACAGACTCTGCCTTCAAGACGACGGCAAACGATCGCCGTAAGAAAAGGTTCTAAATAACTTACACATTTTGAACTTTCCCAAATTTCATCAATCTACACATATGAAGTCATTGAACAAAGTACATGGAATTGGTAGCAAAGGGGGGAACATTGGGGGGGAATTCGGGACGACATTTGAGGGGACATTTGGGGGATATTCGAGTGGACGTTCGGGGGATATTTGAGTGGACATTTTGGGGACGAATGGTCCACTATATAAGAAAAGTGAATCCAATTAAAAATTGATATGGTGTTGAATTAAAGTTTCGAAGAATTGCGTAATTCTTCTTTGAAAGTCCTAATTTCATGAGCAGAGTCAAAGCTTCTTAAGACGTATACTGCGTGGACTGCCATTTTTTGAGTAGGAACAATTTCTCTTTTCGTTTTGCGTCAAAATGAACTAACATGCTTCATTGCCTTGGTGATGTCCGATTTTTCTCTTTACTAGACCTCAATATATTTTACAGATATTATTTCAAAAAGATGTTCAATAGCGATTGTTTCCATGGTATCCTGTGGCTGCGAACACTCGAACACTCCTCTATGGGTTTATATGGTCTTTCTCGAGATCTCTCAACAGAAGTGCTGGTCTTCCAATATATTCGAGGGATTCAATATTCGTCTCCAACTAACATACTTATGGTTGAAAATGCTTTGCAAGCGATTCGCCTCATTCCATTTTTATTTTTCTCTATCTATAGTGACAGCTACAACTTTTTTTTTTGAGTTTCTTACCGGATTTCCTATCGGTCATGTTTCCTTCGGAAAATCTAGTTAATTTTCCAAAACCGATCTAATCTTTCAAAGTATAACGTTTATGGAAACGTTAACAATTTTTCCTAACTTCGGAAATAACGGATTGAAAAAGTATTCCTAACTGCAGAAGCTATCATTTATACCTGTAACTGTTTTACGCAGAAACCGTTAAGATTTTACACAAGAACAACTTAGCTGTTTAATATGTATTAAATATGAAAAACTGAATTCTGACCATATATGTTTAAGTATAGATATATACTACCGAATAAGATTGACAACAAAATTGGTTTTTTAGCACTACAAGTGGTTGAAATTTCAAGTTACTCTTGTATTAGTGCGGTACTATAGAGTGTATACCGTTAGTTTAGTTTGTCTATGTCTTCTCTAGTCAGAGAACTTATTTTTCAGATAGCTATACGGAGGGACGGACATGGCTATATCGAATCGTCTTCGATCACGTAGTGCTGATCACGTATATACATACATAATTTATGGGGTCTCCGATGCTTCCTTCGCTAAAAAAACCTATCATAAAGCTGTACCGTTTTTGAGGTTAGGTGTCTCCATTCTTATCTTTATAAGAAGGTATGCTCGAAAGCTCATTTACATATTACAATCAATTTCAATAATACATATGAAAAATACAAGTCTTTCGTCACAAAATTGATATCAGAAGTTTTGTGAGTATCGAGTACGCTTTCGTTATGTAAAACAAACTACTAACGAAGAACCCCTTAAAAGTTAAACGTTGGAAGGCAAAGGTCATTCTAAAATCATTCACACATAGCGTGAAAAAATATCAGTTTATCTGAAAGTTTGTAACATGTTGAAGGAATCATCAGAGACCCCACAAAGTATACATATTCTTGATCAGATGGACGACACGAGTCACAGTAGCTGTTGCGCACTGTCTTTTGAGATTTCTAGCTGAAGCCTGGTATTGAAACATATGTATTTTGGTCCTAGCCTCATAGTGTATTTACTTCAACATGCCACTGCGCAAAACTTATTTATTACAGTTAATATCAACTGTAAATTTGATATATTGGCTTCTTTTGGATAGATACTTCACTTCTGAAATTTAGTTTTTGTCTAGATTCTAGTTAAAATTAAATTTGTACTCCATTGCATCATCTCCTATGTTTCTACGAAGTAATCGACCTTTATCAACTCAGTTTAGAAAATACGAATGTAAACTATAATGGAAATTTTATTGCAGATTTATTGAATATTTAACTGCAATATTTCTCTAGTCAAAAAATTAAACTTCAATCTCATAAACAGACATTTAACTGCTATTAGAGAATATAAGTTCAGATTTACCTATGGATTTTTCTAAATTTTGTGCTGATAAAGGACTCGTGGCTGAGTTCGAAACACGTGTCGCACTTGCTAATTCTTTAATTCCCATTGAGAATATTATGTTTCTCAATGCATTGACCATGATCCAGCCAAAAACTCATATCTATGATATACTATTTGAAAGGTATTAATTTACAGTTGTGCACCATCATATCACAACACTCACACAATGAATCAAACAACGGCCTACGATCAGCCAGGTACAAGTTGATAAAACTCTTCTATAGCGATAGTGATAGGACATTGTGAATACTATTACTTTGTCTGCACTTCGCTATTATTTTGGTGTCCGTCTAAAATAGCAAATGCGGTAATCGCTATAGTATATAAAATTATTCCTACATTTCAGTAGATTGAGTGGAGAACTGGCCGCCATTAGCGACCATTCATAAATATATTAATTAATTTATATTATCTTTATATCTTTATTATAAATATTTGAAAATCATTAAATAAATCCGGTTTAACTGTACACCGCAACCTACCTAACGTCACCTAAAAGAAACAGTTTTTTCTTTAAATATGTGTACATACCTATGTATATAATTGATGCCGTCCAAGTATTTAATTTATATGTTTTACACATACAGGAGTAAATCGTTTCTACCTGCCATTAGCCAATCAAAGCATTCGTGCTTCATTCGTTTTAACTGTAACTGCGCGCTGAGTATCTCAGTATTTGTATCTACATACTCGTATTTTATATATATAAACAACAGGCATGTATCTACAAATGGGAGGTGCCTTGCAAATACTGCTACATTGCCGGAAAAAGTTCATTTTGCTGCATAATTGATAACTTCCCACGCAGAATACCAGGAAAGGAAACTCAGTCAGACACTTAATTCACAACTTCACTTTACCACATGACCCACAAAAAGTCGCTGTCAGTTTTATTAATTTTGAAGTATTTATATCTACATTATAAGTGTGGATAGGGCGTGTGGCATATAATGTACATATATGTACATCTTGCTATTAAGTAGCAAATTAAAAATTCATTCTTTCAACGTAATAATTTGCGCTTTAATTCAATTAGTAGCAGTAGCGCCTCGAAGCCTGTTGAAGATACTATTACGGTTTGTTGTATCTTCTTCGTATGAGATCGGCTAATTAGCTCTTAGCTACATACATACTATATCATTCAAAAGCAATGATGCATGTTAGCGTGTGGCGCGCGTGTTTAAATTAATATACATATCTAGTTAATCTGACTCCTCGCGTATGTCAATTCAATTCAATTCAATTATTTGTTTGTTTTAATTAAACGGGAAGTTGTAATATGTCTTGAATAAAAGTGATTTCCGCTGTTTCTTAATTAAGTCCAAACACATTCAGTTGTTATTTTAATGCGCTTTTTGTGGCCTAGCTGTCAGATTTTTGTGAAATATTTATTTTTTCGTTTTTTTTTGCTGGCCCTCCCCAAAGTGGGATAACATAAATTTGCATATAATGCCATGCATTACATTACTATTGTCATAAGTATAAATCAATGTAGCGAGGGTTGCTGTTGTTACATCCGCATATTTATTGACACATATCCTGGCTTTGTGGATGCCATGCGCATCAATCAGCGCCACTTATCCTGGTGAAAAATTCGCACGCTACTTGGCAGGTAGCTCAATCAACTGAAGGCTCGAACTGTGCACATTGTTTGCAGCTTTATTGACAACGGATATGCACTTGAAATACTTTTATGTGCTTTTAAAGTCACATTCCCAGCAGCGTCAATGTCATTATTATAAACATCCTTGCTTTTGCTGCTACGATACTTCTTGTGATACATAACCTCAATTCAATGACGACAGCATCTCGGTAAGAGCAACAACAAATCACGCTAATAACATTGTTAACATTACGAGACCGTCCTTTTTCCATACTCACGCCAAGCATAATCGTTCATAATGAATTGTATTTGTTAGCGCGTTCATCCGCCCTTGGCTTTATTTTACTCCTATACTGTTATCCTTGCATGTTTGGCCCACATACGCATCCGGAAGGAAGCGTTCGCCTTCTTCAGTTCGAAAGTTGAGTGTGCTTCAAGCTACTATGTTGATATAAAACAAAACAAAAAAATTAAATAAAATAAATATGTGCGGGGGTGCATTTCCCCCTTTCTTCTGCTTCGCTGTTAGGGCTGCTGTCTGTGCCTTCTCGTTTCGTCCTTGCGAAAATATTTCCAAGTTTAATAACGCGTGCGAAATATTTCATTGCAGGCACATTTACTACGGACATTCTTGTCTTGGCTCTATTGTCTTCGAGTGCGCTTTTGTTTCAGTGTTTCGTGTATACATATACTTTTTTTTTGATGACCCAAACCAAGTTCCCACAGTTACTTGGATGGATCAGCAGCGTGGAGTAGAGCTTTAAAGTACTTCCACTTCACTTACTGGTTTGGTTGCGAGTGTATCTCAAAGATGCGTATCTTTATCATCATTTATTTCAATTTGGAGTAGCCACCTCGCTCTCCTATATGTATTCATGTCCAATTTGGGTTCGGTGTATGCTCCTTAAAACCACGCCAGAAATATTTGCACACATCAAGTCAAATATGTCAGTCAGTCAGGCGGTCATTTATCAAAGTTATACTACAATATAAGCAATGTTACTACCACCTCCGGCTGCAGAAGGCAACAGCAGCCACAACTATGTCAGAACGTTTCGCACTTCATCCATTGGCAGCGACAACGTCGACGACGACGACGACGACGACGACGACGACATCAAAGCTAAAAGCAACAAAAGCATAAACAGCGCGCGGAAACCTGTCAAGAGTAGCGCAAATATATTGAATTCCGTGCATTCCGAGCTGCACTTGAGCGAGTGATCGATACGCAGGCGGTTTTGATTTGTCAACTTACATACAAATACGACTATTATTGGGTATACTTATTGGTGACGACGACGCGGCAAACTGGCTACTCTACTGCTGCGTTGTTTTTCGCGGAAACTGCAGGCAAGTAAATCGACAGCGGCACAAAAAAATAAATAAAATATGAAAAGCATGTCCGACTACATTATACCCTGTATACATCCATGGATGGACGATGCAAATAATCACAAAATACTTGTATGTACCTCTGGATCGAAATTGACCCGGACTGGTGGATTTAAACCGAACCGGTAAACCGAATCGGTTCGGTTCTTCTTCTTAAGTTGGCTGTCACTGTCATTGACATGCATGCCAAGATAGCGGGATGCGATAATTAGTCTAAGTAGGTTTGATAGCTGCTTGTTTTCAACGGGAAAAGTTTGTATGGCGATTTTTACCATGGAAAAAAAAATTAACAACGAGTTTGCTTGAAATTTTGTGTTTCCAATGGAATAACGGCAACGGAATCATTCAAAATGTTACAGAAGTGTTTTGAGGACTCGAGAACGCAAGTCATTGAGTGGCATAAAGCATTCAGTGAGTGTTGTGAAATCATAGAAACCAGGAATCATGCAAGTCGTCAATCCACCTCTGTTAACGGAAAAAACATCGAAAAAGTGATGGAAATTATGCTCGAAAATCGTCGTGTTAACATTGGAAAGATAATAGAGACACTCAACATCTCTTATGGATCGACCCAACACATTTTGGTTGATGTTTTCGGTATGAAACGTGTCGCCGCCAGACTCGTACCAAAAGACCAAAGTTTTTTTTTGCAAAAACAACGTGATTGTGACGGAGTTTTTGGCCAAACATGAACTAAAAGTCATCGCACAACCACCGTATTCACCAGATTTGGCACCCTGTGACTTTTTTCTGTTTCCGAAACTTAAATATCCGCTCCGAAGAACGCGTCATGAGTCAATTGAGGACATACAAGAAAAAATTTGATGAAGCAAGCGGATAATGAAGATTTGTATGAAAATGCATAAAAATGTTGTTTTTGTTAACCAGTCCGGGTCAATTTTGATCCGTATGAACCCTTTTTCATGAAATATAAATTATCAGAAATAAAATTAGCAATTTCATGAAATGTGTCGTATAAACTAGACATTAGTATAGGTTAATCAAGTTCTTGTTCATGAATTCACCGAACTTTTGATCCAAAGAAGATGATGACGAGCTCTGTTGTGGTTCTTGCTGACGTTCCTGCTGATAATGTTTTTGTTGTGATACTCTGCACCTCTAACAGCGTCTGCATAAGAAAAATGCCGATTTGCACTATTGCCAATTGGATGCGATTCTCTAGGAGCAAAGTTTGCAGAATCGGATGTCACAAAAGTGATATTCTACACAACTTCTTTAATTAGTCGTATGTGTTTCTTTACAAAGACCACACTGAGCTGAGTGTTTGATGGATTTGCTATCAACGCATTTGATACATATTCCTTACATCTGTTACACTGAACCAGATCATCAAATCGGCGTGGGGGCTAAATTTTAACCTTCTGGCTAAGAATGGTAATATCATAGGACACCTTAATATTTTGTTTTTGGTCTAGATGCACGAGCTATTGGCACGACTTTTTGGATTGTCTCCATTTCTTACCATTCTGACCTTGGCGCAATATGGGTTGCTTTATGACATCAATAGACGTGGTGTGGCGTTACCCGTTGATAACCACTTTATAAGGCCGCTCTACTATAAGTTGAAATGTATGACAATTAATTTACTTGCTTTCAAGCCGTTAACTATTACTCTAAATGTATCTGAGTCCTTAGCCATAACTTGGAAAGAGCCGTAGATGCCTGTTTTTGTAATATAATTATCCGCGCTGGTAAACTTTACAGTTTGCCATAGTCTATTGATGTTTGTTACGACTGAAACATAGATAGGTGGTGGCTAGTGAGCATTGCTTAACGAGACTAGCACTTCCATGTTATCAGATGTTGAATTCGATTTTGTTTTATTTAAAAACAATTTTTTAAATCGATTTTAAACACATCAGAATTAAAGGAGTGAAATCCTTTTTTTTATTTTAGGTTTACTTCACCCAATTATCATTTTATTTAGAATGCAAATTGTTGTCCTAATATTTAGATAATTAATTCAATTCTCAATAAAATGGCTTTAATTCATCAAAATCGCATAAGGATGGACGAATTATTAAATTTACTAAAGAAAGAAAATTCTCTTTCGTGTTTTTATTGTTGATCTGGCATACTAGACTTCGTGTGAAAAATATAATAAAAAAAAGAAAAACTTGAGGTATCACTGGATACCCGGAAATAGCATAGCTACTTACGCTATTTTTAAATTTTCAATTGAACGTTTTTAAATGTTGAACATTTTAAATGTTCAATTTGCAAAATGCATTAAATCTCTTTAAATAAATGGTCTAGCATTAAGAACGCCCGATTTTACATAAGTATATTCATTGCATGCTACTGTCCTCTCATTCGCTTTCATTCTTCAATATCGATCATGCCACGCACTAATTTAACAATGACACATGCTATTCCCTGTTCATCGTCTCTTCCATTATATACAGCCCACTGAATGCGCATATACTTACTTCAGTCTGGAGTTAGAAGCAAATCATCTCGACTTATGTCAATATATAATGGAACCTGTTTTTCTCTTAAGGGGATTAACACTGTATTTCCATTGGGCCCAACATTTTCAACACTTTCCCCTTTCTGGCAATTGTTTGATGTCGTTAACATGTGAGTGGCAAAATGATGCTGGTTTAAAATAAAAAAGCTGTATTTCATTACAAACAGTAGAAAAAGTGAAAAACATAATTTGGTTTAAAATTAATCCCAATTTATTATTGGCAAAATCGGCAAGGGCAAATGAATTTATAAAAGTTCGATCGGACTAGGCAAAATCAATATTTTTTAACTCGATACAATTAGTTCAACAATCCTGTAAATGTTCGTTGCCCTTTAAATAACATTTTCGGAACCATCAAAATAGTCCTCTGTTGTAGTAATGTTTTCCTCATTGGTTCCACAATTGCAACCACCGAACCAATTCTTGAGGTTTAGAAATAAAAAAATAGTCCAGAATGTCAAAAGTATGATATTAAATCGTAAAGCAGTTCATGCAATTTTTTGCGGTAAATTGACCTAGAGCTAAAGAGCTATCGTTGTAAATTGGCGTAGAATTGATCTAATATCTCTGCCTATACATACATAAAAATGCTTGAGCTGACTTGTTATAAATGAACAGCCGAAACCACTGATGCTAGAGAGCTGATATCTAGACAGTAGTTTCCTTTTGTGGTGAAAATGTTCACTAAGGGGGCGTTTTGGAAAATGGTTTTTTCATTCTACCGTTTTCAAATACGATTTGTTTACTCAATCACAAGGAGGAACCGGTGGTGAAAATTATATTTGGCACATTTTTGCATTCGAACGTCTTCAAACTCGATTTTTGTATGGTAAAACCTATCCGCGGGAACCCCGCTTTATTCTGTTAGTGAAACATAGGTATATGAAATATTAGATATACCACGTGCATCTCAGAAAAAGGAGCCTTATTTAGTCTCAATTCGGCAGGAGAAATACACTGTTATGACTGGCTCTTAAAATCCTTCAAATTACTTTAATCGCAGTTAAACGTAACCAAACTCTACTTCGAAATTGTCACATGATCGCGTTAGTTTAGAGGATATGTGACACATACGAACATGTTTCAGTTTGCTTCTTCATTGATAATATACAAGCTGATGAAGAATGTATATATCTAATAGTTCTCCTACGCTTCCTTAACTACAATATGCTAAATACTCGTTGTTAACACAACAAAACTCATGTACCTTCTCACATACAATACAATCATAACTGTGCAGGGTATAATATAATAACGAAATGCCAGAAATAAACGCGCCTGGCGGTCTATGTCGGCAAAGCGAGACAAGCTGACTACACTGCAGTGTATCGGATCAGATCGGATCTGATCGGATCGGATCACCGATCGAATCGAATCGAATCGATCAATGAACGTTGTAGAATGTATTCACTGGCATTTTAAGCATGGCGCTAATTAACTACTGCCGGTCGTCTGAGCTGGGGGAGCAGGCAGGCATCATAAGAAGGCGATAACTGGTGCTGATAGCTTTTAAAAAGCAATTGCAATTGTTTGCGCTAATCATTTTTTATTGATTTGTGATGATTGCCGACGAGGACATGACAATGTTTTGCTGGAATGATCGCTCGAACGATCGGTGGACCGACAGGTGCTCAGGCTGACGCTGCTGCAATTCATTAAACGCGATTTATTTTAAACTGTTTCTGAGAAGGAGGTGCTGCTGCCAACATGAATAACACTCCCCAAAAGAGCTCTGCTGTGCGCTCTGTATGAAGAAAGCGCGAAGTTTCTAGGAAACATTCGCACACACACACACACACACACACACAATCACTGCCGAATGATCGCGCGCAGCACAATCATCATAATTGCCACCGGTCTTGAGTATAGTTAGAGCAATGGTAGAGCTGAGGACGAGCTTCTCTTCAAAATACACGATAAAGATCAGCAAGTAGTTTGCAAATTTGTTGTGCTGCTCTTGAAGTGCCGGATAAGCGTTTGGTGTCATCATCATCATCATCATCCTCAACGTAGTAGTATCATGTAGCGGCTCAGTTAAGCCGAAACAGGTTCGCCCCAAAACGCTTGCGCACCTTTTTTATAGCTGCTACGTGCTTCGTTGTTGTGGTTGTTGTCGCTGTGCACCAGGAACAATCATACGACAAAAATTTGCCACAAACATAAAACTCGGTAGAAGATAAAACGCTGAATCTTATCTGATTTTTGTGGTGCGGTGTTGAGTAGCAGAACTTCTAGTTAAAGATCATAAAAAATGCGCTTTGCTTTTATTATTTTCATTTTTAATTTTTTATTTTTATTATTTTTATTTATTTATTTATGTTTTTATGTAGGTATATATGTATACTTTTTTCTACGATTACTCGAATGCTACAGAAATGACGACATACATATATAGACGTGTACGTATGGTATGTATCTGAGTGTGTCTATATGTAAATAGTTATTTATATGGTGCTTATATATTACATAATAATTTTAAATAGAATTCTAAATACATGCTAAGTGGTATGTAGGGAGATAGCGAAAACAATTTTATAACAAATCAAATCAAAGATACATTTACAATATTTGTTTTTTTTTTATATTTTTATTAACTTATCACATAATCTGCTTCAAAGTTCACTAGGCGTATGCGTAATATTTGTAATACTTGCCATTAATACTAATTTGGATCTGTGGAAACCAAAACTTAAATAAAATTAAATTAAATCTAAGCGCTGCCCGGAGACGGCAGCTCATTACGGCATTGCTCCGGCACCTGTTCAACTTCAATGTATTCATCATCATCGCCGACGTTGTTATTTGTTTGCTGGTGTTGCTGCTGCAGTTCGTCTTGTTCCTTGGAGCAACAATCAGGCTCAGGCTCATAGACCTCCTGTTTAACTGCAGTAATTGGTGTGGTTGCTGCTTGCGGGGTTATTGTGGGCGTAACAGCGCGTTCCTCTTTTGGCGTCGCCACACTGACATGATGTGGGCGCAGCTCATGTTCGCGTAAATGATGATCCAATTCGGCACGGAAATAAAATTTATCTGTGCAAAGATTACAATCATAGGGACGTGCATTGGCACCATGCTCCTGCATATGATTGAGCAGTCCTGCGGCAGCAGTGAAAACCGCCGAGCAGATATAGCAATTGAAACCGCGTTCCTCGGTGCCGGCAAATGTATGCTCGACCAGATGCTCCTGCAGCTTATGCGCATGTGGTAGTATCATCTTGCAGAGATTGCAGCGATTCTCTATGTATGCTGCATCGAGCGTAGTTGTACGCTGTTCATAAAGCTCCGTACTGTGTTTACGATTTGCACGCGCATTAAGATTATGTTTGCGGCAACACTTCTCACACAACTTGGCGGTACTATTATTGCTATTGTTGAGCATGGGTTCGAGACAGAGTGCGCAGACGGGCTCCTGTAAGCTGCCACCAAGCGCGTTGGATTTGGTATGAAATTTAGCATGCAAACTAATCTCAAAATCGGAGTGCAGCGTCTGGCGACAACAAATGCACTGCACCGGCGGTAGCTGTTCGCCGTTGTTGTTGTTGTTGTTGCTGCTGGTGCTGCTGCTGTGCGCGCCCAGATGCTCCTTGAATGCAGCTACATCCGAAAGCGGTTTGCCACAATGTGAACATTTACCGGATTGACCGACTTTCGAGTGCTGCAGCTTGTGCTCTGCCAGTATGGCAGGCGATGGAAAGACCTCATCACAGATGAGACACTTGTGCTTGCCCGTCGAATTGTGACACGTTTTCATATGATGTTCCAGTTCACTGCGTGACTTAAAGTTGCCGCAGCAGTAGGCACAGCGTAAACTCACGCCAGTTTTCATATTGTGCACAATCTTGCGATGCGAGTGCAATTCAGCCTCGGTGCGAAAATCATTGCGTTCGCACATGCCGCAGCTAAATCCGGGTAGCGCACGTTCGGACAGCTCGTTATTTGTTGCATTAATACGATTCTCCGGCAGTGCAGCAACTGCTGTCGTTTGCTGTTGCTTCGATGACGGTGGACTGACAAAGTAGCTGGTCTTCTCCTGCTGTGCAGCGTACATATCCATGAGTGCGCGATTTGTATCGAAATAACGCTGGCTGAGTCCATACATAAGCGCCGGATGCTGTTTCATAGCATTGGCAGCGGTATCCACTTGCAGTGGACTATAGAATTTACTTGCTGCCGCTGGCGGTGGTGGTGCTTGAAAGAGTCCTTTCTGCAGATGTGCCGCAGCAAAGGCAACATTATAATCGATAATGCTGTTATTATTATTTGTCTGCGCGCTGCTCAGTGTTGGCAGCAGCGGCGGTTTGCCACCAAACAGTGCATTCACATACAGCGAATTCATGGGACTTAGTGTGGCCTGCTCTGCTTCATAGGATTCCTTCTCAGCAGCAGCGGCACGTTCTGCCGCGCCACCATGTTGATTTTGCATATGTCGATCAAGTAGAAATTCAACGTGAAACGTTTCGGGACACGAGGGGCAACGAAATTGACGTGCATGCGCTGCCAAATGAAAATGCATCTCCAACTCAGAGGCGCAGACAACACGACAAAACATGCATTGCAATGAGTTCAAGCCCATAGCGCCACCAACACCGATGCCGCCGCCGCCGCTGCTATGGTTGTTGTTGTTGTTATTGTTTAGATTATTTGCCAAGTGATGACGCGTCTTGACATGCAAATGAAAATCGGTTTCCGCACGGAAAACCTCCATGCAAGCGGAGCAGCGTAGCAGTTTCGTTTCCGCGGTATGCGCACATGCAAAGTGCACCTGTATGGCGACCTTCGACTCGAAGAGCTCCGCACAGAGCGCACACTTGTACATTGTCAGCACATGTTGTTCCATTAGGTGCTTTTGCAGTTCCTCAGATTTGGCATACGATTTGCTACAATTCGCAGCGCAATTAAATTCAGCGCTGCTGATAAGAAAGTGCGAGATGACATGGCGCTCGTACTCCGTTTGATCATGCAGCGACATGCCGCAATGCTGGCATGCCAGATGCAAACCCTCAGCAATGTGCGACTTCAGATGATTGCGAAAACTCTCGAAGTCTGGCAGTCCAGCATTGCATTGATTGCAAAAGAAAACACCTGGTGGTTTCTCCGTTGGCGATGGCTGTGGTGGTGTAGGCGTAGGTGAAGCAGATCGTCGCTTGTGCTGACTCAAATCGGTTGGGACATCCTCCTGCAATGGCTGCGTTCCTTTAGGCTCCGCCATAGTCTTTGCACTGGGCGACAAGTGGCTCTGTTGTTCCAACTTAATGCTATTCTCAACGTGTTGCTGCATGCTTGCTGCCAAAGCCAAGCGTGGACTAAAAGTGCCTGTGGTGGCCAGTCGATTGAAGTGTTCAAAGTACGAATTTGGACTGGTTAAACGATCGATATGCGTGCTGCGCATATGCTGAAAGAGCGCTGCAATGCTGGCGAACTTCATGGTGCAATATTCGCAGGACAATTGGAAGCCAGCAGCACCAATTGGCGCAGCACTCTCCGCTGCCAGTCCCTGCTGCTGCTGATATTCCTTCTCGTGCACACTCTGCACATGCGCATTTAATTGTTCTAAGCTGCTGAATTCAGCCTTCTGACAATAGCTGCAACGCAGTTGTAATGAGCCGGCACCACTGCGTACGCGTTTCGGAAACTCCACCAGACTGCGATTAGGACTCGCGCTATCCGAGGAGCCAGCAATAGCCATGGCATAGCGACGCTTGTGCAGACTGCCATTACTCGAGGCAGAGCCAGTGGAACGTGGACTGTAGTTCAACGCTTGTGGATTACCGCCAGCAGCCAGTATAGCTGCTTGCTTCTTATGATTCTGCATGTGCGAGGTAAGCGCGGCGGCGGTGTTGTAGCCTCGATTACAGATGGTGCACTGAAATGGCTTCTGGTTGTCATGTGTCTTCATGTGAATCTTCAGATGGTCGCTACGAATGAAATGTATGGGTGTTGAAAGCATTTCAAATGCAAAACTTCGATGTATGTATAAACTTACCTTCGGGAGAATGCTGCCTCACAGTGTGGACATCTGTAGCGACGATCGCCTGTATGCAGTTTTGTATGACGATCTCGGGAACGTTTGTGCTTGAATAGCCGTGCACAATAGTCACACTTGAAGGGCAGATGTTCGGCATGGCTCTGTAAAAATAAAAAATAAGCACAGTTGTAAAATTAGTACATAACCTCAATATTTAATGTCTATCTACGTACTTTATAAATCCATACATATGTACATATGTATGTATGTATCGCTCTTGGCTTAGTCTACAAATACATTTAGATGCAAATCAGCTGCATTTGGTGCGCATGCTAATATTTTGAAGCGGCTTCTATGAACCCCACTTGACTAAAATGACATACTAATTTAAATTCCTGGAAGACAGCGCGTCGTCAGTCTGCGACTGCCTGCCAGTCTGCCAGCCAGTAGAATTTATCGCGCTACATTGCTGGCAGCACATCTACAAATATAAACATAAATCTGCTGCATGTCTCATGATGTATCACCAGCAGCAGTGCAAATTGTTGTTGCCGACGGCTGCGGCCGTAGGTGGTGACATTCCAAACCCCAAACGTTCAGAATGAACTACCGGCGGCAGCCGCAGCGGACAGCGACGATGGCATATGGACAAAATCATCTAAATGCGCAAATGTTAACACAAGTCTTGACCGGTTTCTGTTCTTTGGCGGCACACACGCTTTGAACTTTTCGGCAGCACCAGGCGACGGAGGATACACCTCGCCAAATTAACCAATTTGTATGCAGAACGCTTGCGCGCTTATTGTGCAATATGAGCAAGTTATCGTGTGTTAGTTATTGTTTTTTAAACTGTCGCGCGCAAATCATCAACAGCTTCTACACACAGTACGAGGGGGTTAACAATAGTTTGGTTCAAAAATTTGAAAATTACGGTAGGCGGTAGCAACACCAGATGGTAATATACTCGATTAGTAATTCTCTACAAATTTCAACGTTATTTAAAGCCAGTAAAAATCTTCAATTAAAAATACATAGTATATAATAAATGCGCCAACGAAAACAGACAGGAAGAACATTTTTCTGAGAAGAACGAGCCTCGTGCAAAATTTTACAGACGACACATATGTTGTGTCTAAAATTGATAAAGATCGAAAACTAGCCCCATAAATGATTGATGGTCTTCTGGGGTTGGCTGCCCCGCGAAGATTACTTTATGTTTTACATGGAGAAATTTGTTCAATTGGTTCCACGAATTATTTGTATCGCATTTAATTTTGATAAATATGTTGACATACAAAGGTAGACAACATAAATCGCATGAGACCATCTTGTAACTATAATCATGTTAAACCGTCATAATTTATCTCTAGAAAACAGTATTTATCATTTCGCTGAAATGTAAAGAACATACTTACTTTGTGCTCTAACCATGTCAACAAAATACAATTTGCGGGAAGGGTTGCTTTTTTGTTTCAATTTGTAGAAAAGTGCAACTAATGGACACCGTTGGCTGTGTGAAGCATATGGGTAACATGCTCCATCAATAAAAATATGTGAGTACTGGTTCCGGAGTTTTAAAAGTGGCGATTATGACACCAAAGAACGAGAAGGGATGACTGTAAAGTTTGAAGACGCCGAGTTGTAGGTGTTATTAGACCAAGGTTCATGCCAAACTCAAGAGGAGCTTTCTGAAATATTGGGAGTAACTGAACAAGCAATTTCAAGCCATTTCAAGTCTATCGGCATTGTACAAAAAAAAGGAAATTAGGTTCCTTATGAACTCAAGCCAAGAGGCATCCAATGTTTCTGGTGGGATCAGTTCGGAGTAATATATTATGAGCTACGCAAGGCTAACGAAACCATCACTGAGGAACGTTAAAAACAACAATTCATACAATTGAGTGAACCATTGAAGCACAAATGCCTCCTAAATGCCAAAAGATATGACAAATTGATATTTCAGCATAACAGCGCTCGGCCACATGTTGCAAAAGTACTCATGGAAACTTTGGAGGCGCTTCAACGTATTCACCTGAAATTGCTCCTTCCGATTACTTGTTCCGGTCTGGAACCGGTCATGGCCTGGCCGAGCCACACTTCACTTATTACGAAGATTTTTCTGAATAAAGCTTCAAAATTACAATAAAAAAAAAACATCCCTCAAAGCATATTTGTACACCCGACACTTAAAAACAAACAAAATGAAAGATGTTCTAAAAACAATTGAATGATGTATTGAAGCCCCAAATCTATACCAAATTATAACACATTAAGTCTTGCTACTTTAATAAAATAGTCACAAAGGACGAAGCTTGGTTACACAATATCGTTTCTGAAACCAAGCCATGTAAAAGCCATCAAAAGTAAGTTTTTGATTTACTTCACCAGCAACAAAATTGTCGCTGATAATAAGAAAGAAGGTGAACTGCGCAGCTACCACATACATCACCATAATGCATCAGCTCACAATATCGTTCATTTAATCGATATAGTCGGAAAAATCACATATATTAATCGAAACGATGGTTCAATACGATTAGTCGTATCGAATGAATGGTTTGATACGAATAATCGCTTCCCTTAACTAAAATGTTTAATAAATTTGTTTCTTTTTCTACCAAACTTATCCAACTTATGTTAGTGCCCTCTTGTATCTAAATATCTAACACAAACCGAATAAACGATTCACTAGAATAAAATGTGGCGGCAACAAACGTTCAAAAGAGCTACGATTTGATAAAATCTAACACGAACTGCTCTACAAACAATGCTCGAAATTCATTAGAAGTGACGACATTGATGCAGAAAATATACGTATGTATTATACAAACAGTATTCCCCAGAGGCGACATGCCAAATTGTGTGCTCTCCAGCAGCAAGCCGTCGCCACCCATTAGTAAATCACCCACACTCCTTTGGTAGAAACATTATTGCTGCCGTTAAGACGCTTATCAACTTTAACTTGCACTCATTGTTTGAAAGCGTTCCGTGTACTCACCTGTTCATGTTTTTTCAAGTAGCCGAGTCGCGGAAATGATTTATCACAAAACTGACACTGATAGGAACCGTCGGGCCTGCAGCTCTTAATGCTCTCGCCTGTCAACTTATCAAACTTGTGCGCCGCGATGCCGGCTGCTGAGGCAGTGCCATCTTTATCGATTTTACGCAGCTTCTGTGCAATTTTCAAGGCATGATGCGGATGATGGTGGTGATGATGACGTTGACGCTTTTTCGCATCAGACTCGTTGGCGCCTGCGACAGACGTTGACTCGCCCTCGGCGCCGTCAGCAACCATAGCATTGGAGGTGCCATTTTGTGTCTTTTGGCAGAGACTATCTGACGCCGCCACGGTTTCATGTGTCATTTGTTGTTGTTGTTGTTGTTGTTGAAGGTGATGGGTTTGTGTATGTGGCGTTAAGCCGCCTGGCAAATGTAGCGGTCCAAGTGCCAACGGCGGCGGCAAAGAATTTGGCGTCAACGTACCATCCGAAATCGAAGGAGAGTAGCTAGAGGAGGTGTGCGTCGAGTACATATCTGTAAAGAAATTGAAAAAAAAAAAATAATTTGTACTAAGTTTGGTAGAAATTAATTAGTTGTGCAGCACACTCGCGTGGGTCGCATCCTTATTAGCGTTGGCGTTGTCGGCTTCGTTGTCTATGACTAAGACAGGAAGTCGGCCTAGTGAAGTATCACACTCATGCACACCATTTCATCGCCAGAGCCAGCGCCGTTGTATCAAATACATTCAGTATTAATTCAATTAAATTTTGTTGTGGGACATTGCTTGATATCGAGCGCATCCGTCGCATCGTTTACTACACGCGGACAGCGTCTTGGTGTTAATGAGCAGCGTTGAAAGCGAGCCACATGCAAAGTAATTGTCTCGCACTTGTTAAGTGTTTTAATTACAAACATCTCGCATCAACTAACCGTCCAACCGACCCCCATTGTCATCTATCACACGCGCCAAGTATCTGAATGTGTTTGTCGCAGACAGTTTGGTTCGCCACTGGAAACCTTAATTAAGTCTAATTGTGAGCTTAGCTCTTTCTCTCTATCTCTCTCTCTCTCTCTCTCTCTCTCTCTCTCTCTCTCTCTCTCTCTCTCTCTCTTGTGAAGATCATTGTAATCTGTTTTATTTAACGCTGTTTTCATGAACTTTGCGCCGATTGAGTTCCAATCTCTAACAGATTCAAGTGTGATTGAGGGATTTTAATTGAGAGCAAAAAAAAAAAAAAACAGAAACTATGTATGTATTTAAAGATTTATTGGCAGAGTTTTGTTGAGGGGTTTCTCGATATTTGTTAATGTTCTACTGTAAATTCTGCCTACTAAAAAATTCTGATGGTTGATGCCCATTGAATTTTTAATGTATGTAAATTCTAAATGAATCGTTGAGATTCAAACTAAAGTGTCATTAAGATTCTTTGACTCAGGAAAACAATATTATGGACATTTGAGCTAATGTGTGGTCAACTTAAACGTTATAAGTTCCTTTGTATAAATACAATAGTTTACAAAATAGTTTACTAATGCCAGAAGCCCAAAGAAACTATTCATACTATTTCAGACAGGATTGATTATGGTGAATAGAATTCAAAATGGCTAACATATCCTTTTACTCGTATATATTCTTGTCCATTTCTGATGATACTTCTCTAAGGTGCATTATTTCAAAATGTAAGAGATGGCGCTTGGAGTTTTTAAACAAGTTTTCTTTTGACAAGAACAAACTATTACATAGGTTAACATGGTTTAGTTGTTGGAAAGCTAATGGTCATTTCCGAAGTAATTTGCTGAGTAGAATCCGAAAGAGAATTGGATTTTGAGATATTTGAGGTTATGTACCCGAAAAACGGCGTTTTTTCTACTTTTGAGGTTATGTACAGGGTGTTGTGGTCTGTCTCTCCAGTTACATCATTTAGTATTTCAGCCATAACTTTCGAAAAAAATCGAAGTTACGAAATATATCCCTTCGACATCAATAGCATTATCTCAAAATCTTGACGTGATGGGCCAATTCTGACACCGAATTCGGATTCTACGCAGTAAATTACTTCGGAAATGACCCTCAGCTTTCGAACAACTGACATGACCCCGATATTTGTGCACCTGTGTTATTAGAATTTTCTCAAATTTTGAGCAGTTTACCTCATTAAGTTTAGGCTTGACATCCACATGAAAGGCAGACAGACGGACAGAAAAATTGTCCCACGATGTGTCGTGATGAATTCATGCTTTGTCATGAAACGGCACAAATGTCTGATCTGATTTAGGTTAAACGATTGCATTTAAAGTCAACTTTAGCATCCACATGCTTTCTGTCCGCTTGTCTGCCTTTTATGGCTGCTTTAAATGGCCGCCAAACACAAATTTATAGACGTAAATTGCTCAAAATTTCACCGTACTCCTATGGTAGTTGGTTTTTCAAAGAAACAAACTTGTTTAAAAACTACGATTAGATTCTAAAATTTCCACTTGCCCTCCCATATATACGTACTTGTCCGTAAAATATGGAGTAATATAATATTTCTACTGGTTTAGACTTTAACAGCAACTGAATAGCAGATTTAATATGCACATTTTTAATATCCGCCTTTCTTTAATACCCAACACTAATTAATTTCGGAACAGAAGCTCTAAATTATTTAGTTGAATCCATAAATTATTTATACAAGTCTCAAGCCTCGCTCCCACTTTCACTTACTTCTGCGATTTCAAGAAAGGGCATGGTTTTTATACCATTCACCAGAGCCGGCAACAAGTGCTCTTTTTTTACGGTCACGTTTTAAAATAGAAGCGAAGAGACATTTCAACTTTGTTTCTTTTTCAAACGGTCTTGGTTCAATCAACGAGAGTTTTTAGTCGCTCACTTTATGCATTTGTTCACTTGCGACACTTTGCTGCTAAAAATTTGTCAAAAGTGTCTTCTGCTCATGTATGTGTGTTACTTATATTTAACAATTTAGCGCCCTATCTTGTTCTCCCTCCCTCTTAAACGCTTTGCCAGCGTTGAAATAAAGGATGTCTCAGGATTTACGCCGGTTTTGATTTTGAAATAAAAAAACAGTTGTTTTTTTTTAAATTTATGAAACTTTTATTGAAACATAAAATAGACATCATGAGGTTACGTATTGTTAAAAAACAACAACAAGAAAATGTTGATTATGAAGATGAAAAATCATCTTTAGTGACGAGGCTCATTTTCATCTCAATGGCTTCTAACAGGCAAAATTTTCGCATTTGGGGCTCAGAAAATCCAGGAGTGATTTATGAGAAACAAATGCATCCACAGTGTGTCACTGTTTGGTGTGGATTTTGGGCTGGAGGCATCATCAGTCCATTTTTCTTCGAAAATGAGGCAGGTCAAACACAAACCGTGAATGGTGTTCGTTATCGTGAAATGCTAACCAGTTTTTTTTTTTGCCGAAACTTGAAGATATTGATGTGGAGGACATGTGGTTTCAACAAGTCGGTGCCACATGACATACAGCACGAGAAACAGTTCAATTACTGCATCAGTCATTTCCCCGTTGTGGCCTCTCGCGTTTTGGTGACCAGAATTGGCCGCCTAGAACATGTGATCTGACGCCTCTAGACTTTTTTCTTTTGGGGTTTCTTGAAGTCACAGGTTTATGACTTCATAAATAAGCCCACGTCACGTCAAGCATTGAAAGAAGAAATTACACGCTGCAGCAATGAAATACCGCAACATTTATGCAAAACGGTATGCCAGCATTGCCGAGGCGGCCAATGTGTTATTCCATACATAACCTCATTATGTCTACTTTATGTTTCAATAAAAGTTTCACAGATTTTCAAAAAACAACAGTTTTTTATTTAAAAATCAAATCTGCCGTAAATTCTGAGACACCCTATATTTAAAGCAGCAACCACAACCTAACGAAACAACAACAAAAAAGACACTTAGAGCTTCCACTTGGCTCGTTTTGCTCAGTTGCTCATGCTCAGTTGCTGAGAGTCGAATGAAAGAGTTCCCATCAAGCCATTATCGTAAGAGAGCTTCGTGTGTTTTGTTCATCGAGAAGCATGAAACAAAAGACACGAAAGAATGAAAAAGAAGTGTTCCGATGAGATAGTGAGCTGGTCTGGTTCATTTTTCTCTGACGTTTCACTGAGCAGCATAGAAATATTTGGCTGAGCATATTTTGCGAGCTCTGCCGTTCACATATAGTTTTATTTTTAGAGAACTGGCTGAATGTCGGTATTTAAGTTTGTTTTAGCCCTAAGTTTATGGAGTATCCATATTGACATGCGTCGCTATTTGGAGTAGCCTCCATATAAAAAAACGCCGTTCTTTATTTAAGTCAAAATTAGCCTGAACTACTATATGGATGCTTTTTATTCATATATACACCAATATGTGTGTTCCGCCTACTTTTAGAAGCCATACAAACCCATCGCCCACTTTTGAAACTTATCTTATGAAAAACTTATCTAATTAAGTCAATATGCTTTACACTCGATATGGTGGTTCTTTATGCTTCACATAAATATACAGATGGGCTTGTCCCGTTCACTTTTTGAGGTCTCATTACAGTTCAGGCTGGAAAAATGGATATGCTATGCAATGGTTACGATGTCTGAAGAATTAATAATTGTGAGATTTTAGTTATCTTTAGAAAATGTATTGCAACATTCAGAAATAATGGTTTGAAAATTAATAAAACTTATTTAATTCGTAAGCGTCGAAATCGGTTCATGTAACATAATTTTTTAATAATAATAATTTAAGTAATACACTATACTCTTGGTATGTGAAATACAGTCGAACTTCCATAACTTGAACTTTTAAAACTCGAATTTTCTATAACTTGAGCCAAATTAAGTTGCGGTAGCGTTTAAAGCGAACATTCTTTACAAGTTTTTTTTTTGTCACTCGAAATATTGTAACTCTAATATTGTATCTCCATAGCTCGAATAGACGAATTGTCACGTTAATGCTTAAATCGCATTTTTTGGGAAAGTGCCATATCGAGAAGAACACTTTTTGTCTGTACTCGCCAACTCGCTGTTGACGAAAATATCACCGCTTGTCTGTGGGGCTGTCTCTTTCGAATTCATGGATCTGATTCTTCTTTTGAATTGATCGGGAAAGTCCCTGTTTGCATTTATGCTTTAGGATGTTTTTGCTTTGTGTGCATAAAGTTGCGCGTTTGTCAATGAGAACAACGTCTACGAACTATACATGCTAAAGTTAAAACTAAAATAAAAGACCTTTTATCATCGAAACTAATAAAATAAATGAAAAGTGTATCATGAACTGGCGATGGAAAGTGATGGAGTACCGCCGAGTACGGTTTCCAAGATTTATACAAAATAGGGAAACAATAAAAACTACTGAATATTTGAATATACATATATTGTAACTAAACTATTCGATATGGAGAAAATGAAAATGTTTGTAATTCAATTATTGTATTGCGTTTCGTCAAATTCCCTAGTTTTAATGAACAATTTTATAACTAGAAGTACATATCTACTCGTATAAGTCAAACTTTTTTGTGCATTACGCTGTTTAGAGTTATAGAACTTCGACGATATTTGCACGCACCTAGATCATACTTCACAAGTTCCCTTTTCTGACCTATCTGAAGTTTGGCTTAAAATTTTAGCTTAATTGACTGTAAGTAGAGTATACAAAATAATGTATATATAGCTGTAAATATATAAAATCTTCTTTTTTTTATCAGTTATCGTTATGCCGTCGGCATAATTATTTAAAACTTCTGTATACATACGTATACCCACAAAAGATACTTTATCAATAAAAATTAATTTAATTTACCGTTAGTTGTAATTTCCTTAGTAGCTTGAATTTTCTCAATTAAATTCTCAAGTCTTGAACTCGGTCCACGATACAGCATCTTTAAAGCCATCATGGCATAGTCACGTTTATTTTTTATATTTTATTTAATAGTTCATTTATGCTTATAAACATGTAAACAAATTTCACTTAAAAGAATTTATACTAGTAATTTATTTTAAAAATGCACTAAATGTTTTTTTTTTTTTTTTTGTCGACACCAAAAAACGTTGCAGACGAAAGGATCACAGTTAATTCATATTTATTTTGATAAAAACACTCGAAAGCAATTTAACTAATAATTTTTAAGTATATTAAATTTTTGTTTTTAACAGCAGTAACTAAACTAAACGCGACAACGACAATGTTGAATGAAGTTGAGAAGCGTCCAAATGCCGCGAGCACCAAAATCTAACTAAATCAGAGCCAAGAGCAAAACGACGTAGGAAACCGAGGAAACTCACAGGCGCACACGCACACACATATACCACACACAGATACAACCGCAAGCTGCAACTCGCACCGGAGCGGCGGGCGTCATCAACAACAACATCGTTCATCATCGCATCGCATCGCACCGCACCGCACAACACAGCAACAAAAACAAGGCAAACTCCATTTGTGTGGCATGGCATGGCATGGAGAGAAAAAAAAAACAAAAACAAATAAAAAAAAGAGTGAGTAAATGCGACGACAGTCTGAATTGACGGACGGACGGACGGACGGACGGACGGACGGAATGGACGAATGAACGCCTAATAAAGATGCCATCAGCACAAGAGAGCTGACGGACAGCAGCAAAAACAACAACAACAACGAAGATAGTAAATTATATACAACAAGCTCAACTAGGCTAACCTAACCAGTTCTATATATATATATATATATAAGTGATGCGACGAATGAAGAGTGAGGAAAAGCCTTTTCTTTACAGTTGAGAGGTGCTAACGATGCAAATAAACGATTGAACGAGCGTAAAATAAGAGGGAGCGAGCCAGCGTAGTTAAACACAAACACGAACGAAAGGCGATGCTGTCTATTGGGATTCGTATTTAAATTGTGAGATACATTTGGGTTTACTTTACGCATACTCTGGCAATGTGTGAGTGAGTAAATAAGTGAGCATTTGGCAAATGAGAAACGACAGTTTGGAAGCATTAAATGGCGCCCTCACACACACACACATACACACATATACACATGCATGCTAATTTCAGTGGAGTGAGTGGGAAAAAGCATGTAAATACAGTTTTATACATAAGCACCAAGCTAAGTAGCGACGCTTATGCACGCAAGCGAGAGAGTAAATGTCTATGTAAATAACGGAAAGAAGGCGGAGCATGGGCGTCCCTCTGCTACTGTGCTGGTGTTTCGTTAGGCGTTTATGTGCAGAGGTGTCTGTTTTGAACAACGTGCTGAGATTGTGGATGTGTGGGATTGTGTGAGGGGCAGTGGGGAGCGGCAGTTTGTTTTAATGTGAAATTGGCGTTTAACTGTTTTAACTTTTAATTTTAGCTTGCGCAAGTTAATTATGCACTAAGAGAATCAGCTGATAAAATTTAATTAGTTTCAATATATTTTTTTTTTAATTAGTGGACAAATAAATAGTATTTTAATTGGGTTACAGATTTTGTAAAACATTAAAGAATCTTGCTATGCAGATTATGTTGTTTATAGGAAGAAGCATGACACCTTCTGCTACATTGGACTTCTCGGATCGAGTCCTTGAACAGCAGTGGCCATTTTAGTGATAGCATACAATGGTACTTTAATATGCAATAAGGTTTCCATTATATTTCACACACTCCTCTTTTTATTCAATTTTAAAGTTCAGACATGCTTAATGGGAAACCCATATTATTATTTACTGGTACCCTAACTCATTGATACTATCAATTGTATTTTTTATTTATTTATTTTTTTTTTTTTAAACTAAAACTCTTGAACACAAAAAAAAAGAATTTGAAGTTCGATGTTTTACATAGCAGAACTGTAAAACTATGTCAGCAGATGCACAATTTAAATTCAATCCCAATAGTAGAAGAAGGTTAAAATTATTTTCCAAGATTCGTACGCAACAAACATCAAAACATTGTAAGTTAAATAAATTAGAGAAACAAGTCGTTCATTTAAAATCGATTGTTTTTTAATATTTTAATATTTAGCATACATTTATAAAAGAGTATACTGATTTTCTCAAAACCGACTGGGTTTACGAATGACAGCTACAAATATTTAATAACATCAGAGTTGCCAAAGAAAGTGGGAACTAGTCTCTCAGTTTTCTTCGAATCTTTTTGAAACTTGGTATTGAGACTCTCTGGCGCCGATATTCACTCAGTATGAATGCTACTCCTATTTTTAGGAGTAGATCACATTTGTACTAAAAACATTTATATCCTATTCAATATCAATTTTGCACTAAGGATCACATTGGTCTATGTGTGACCTCAATCAAGGGTCAGCCGGCATAACCTAATATCAATTTGAAATGAACTACGGTGGCTTGTATTGAAATATGCTCAATATTTTGTTTAAATGGGCGTGGCACGAGCACTATAATGAGACGTCCACCGCCCATTTTAAAGTTTTTGTAAGGAAAAGAATTTTATTGCAACTAATATCAACTTGATGTTTGATATGGTCGCTTCTTATGCACATAAATTAATGGGTGTTGCCCAGCCACTTTTAGAGGTAGTCCCACTATCTACTTTGTACTTTTTTTTTAAATTTTGTTTTGTTTTTGTTGTTGTTGTTGGAGCATATTATTCGAATTATACGGTCGATCGCAGTTGGTCGCAATGGAATAAGAATCGGATCTATTGTAGTATTAGAATCAATTGAATTGGAGTGATTGTACGAGAGTATAAAAGGAGAGAGGAGAGCTCAATACGGCCGAAGTTTTATTTAACTTACTTGATAGTTAAAAATTTAATTTATTTGAGATCTATATTACAAACTTTAAAAAAAAACCAAACAATGCCTGTTTTTCCTTTTAAACTGTCAAACTACAACATTACATCGTAAGTGATCCCGTACAAAACTGTGAATTTCCACAAGTGCTGTTGTTAAAATTGTTTAAATCTGCGCCGTTTACATATTCTACCATTTGTAGCGCCAAGGGTTTGTAGTTTGTAGTTACAAAAGAGGAATAAAGCCAATTCTATCGTACATCGTCAGCTGCAACAAAGCTAAAAATGCACAGCTTTCATTGAAATCATAAATGTATACATACATCGCCAGAACACGAACACGTTTCAGCCATTAAAACGCCAGCGAAGAGCAGCATGCCACACGCAACAAAAAAAAAAAAAAAAGAAACAACCAAGAAGATGCAAATCAATTGCTGGCAAAAATAACTTGCCAAAAATCACTGCCAAATGTTGTTGACAGTGCAGCACATTTTAATGGACAGCAACAGGATGCGCACATTTCTATCTATTAGAACAGCAAACAACAACAAGGACGAAAAGTACGAAAAATTCACTAAAAGCTGCATTAATTATGCATGCAACAAAAGCGACAGAGTAGAGCAGATTCAGAAGAGGTGTGCTGAGTTGAGCTAGTCGCCACACATTGTCATCTACAATCGTTCTCATCATCATCATCATCATCATCGCCACACGCATTAAAAATGTAATATAAAGCAAAAACCAAAAAAGCGATTTTCAGAGTCTGAGCTGCGAAACTTTTACCACTTCTGCTGCCTGCATTCAATTAAAAACAAAAAAGAAAGAAAAAAATCACTTAACAATTTGTTTGACTTTTCAGTCTAGATACATTTATACAAAAAAAAAAAAAAATTATTCAGCTCGTTTCTTTACAACAACACATCACTCGTGTACGGTTTATATACTCGTACTCATCGCTGATTGGCTGCTGCTGCTGCTGTCGGCAGCGTATTCGCCAGTGAGGGCGGCGCTTGGTTGCGCAGACGCGCTCCGTCCTTATTATATATTGTATATTGTTTGTCTTATATACTTTGCTTGTAAATAATTGCTGGCTTGCGTTGTATTGACAGTTGACAGTCGCGCTGTCAATTTGCCTTTTTCTCCATTTAAATGTCGATGTTAATTGCCAATCGCTGCTATGCTCTTATTTAACTCAACGGCCAGGCCAGTTCGTTGTTTAAGTCTTTTGTTTCTGCGATTGACATATTTGAGGTTGGTGGTGGGGAGAACAGCATTTTGTGGTATTTAATGTTTGTTGTACTGTTTAATTGTGGACATTGTGAAAGTTTACATAAGCATTTTGCTTTCAGTTCAATTGGAAAGTGTAATATGTAATTTGTTTGTTTGTGTAAGCTGCGATTAGTTCGAAAATAGACAAATTTACATTGCAGAGTACAAAAAATGTATATTGTGTATTTTGGAGTATTTTTGGCATTTCTGAGAGCACTGTATGAAAGCGATTGGCCAAGTCAAACTCTAACATTGTAAACAAGGGAAGGGAAGGGAAGGGTGCAGCGGGAAACTCCATCAGTAGGTTTTAACCAGTCACATATACAATATTACGCGTAAACAACTCTTCACTAGCAAAATAGAACATTGCTTATTGTTGTACAGTGTGTACGATGGCACAAGTTGAATTAAACATGTTCACACATGGTATGAATAGTATATTAATTTTGACACGAAGTTCGTCACACCGAGAAGCATACGTCGGAGACCCCATAAAATATTGTATATAAATATATTCTTGATCAGCTCGATTAGACGAATTTATCTAACCATATCCGTCTGTCAGCTTGCTATGTGTGAATGAATACGAGAACTAATCCCTCAGTTTCCATCGGACCTTAAATTTTAAAACTCTCTGGGCCGAAATACTTTTGGTTTCGCACTAGAAGCTCTTTATACCCTGTATCTGTAAGATGAAAGGGTATATTTAGTGTGCGCAACTGTATGTAACAGGCAGTAGGAGGTTTGTGAGACCCCTTAAAATATATACACTCCCAAACAGCATGGTAAGACGAGTCGATATAGACATGTCCGTTTGACCGCCTGTTTGAACGTCAGATAATTAGTATTAAATGAACATGCCAACTTTACTACAAGAGATAGCCCTCATACAAACTTACCCCATTTTTAAGTTTTTGTATTAATATTGTTTTGATTTTGTTGTTAATTACGTTACAAACGCCAAATTTACTATATCCTCTAAATAAATCATAATAAAATATAACGCAGACGTCCAGATCGTACCACTATTAGGTGTAGCACCTATACAAACATACTTTCCAGTTTTAAGTTCTTGTATAAAATTTGTTTGATTTTGTTCTTAATTAAAATAGGAATGCCAAAAACAGCATAACTTATTTTATCAATCCTTAAAAATTGTTCCATATATGCCCAGATCGGACCGCAAAGGGGCAGCCCCATGTAAGCCTATCGTAGATTTCGAAATTTATACACGTACTTTCTTGAAATTTGTTACGATATTACTTAAGGTAGTAACTCTAAATTCGTCTATCATAACATTTTATATACACTATATGACGGATTTGTTGAGAAAACGTTTTCGTCTCAAAAATGTCAAGTTTCATTTCTAAAACTTTATGAATGAAATCAGACATAGACGTCTAATGTATTCGCAACTAGTCTATTAAAGATTAAAAATTAAAAGTAATTACAGAGCACTGTTGCTTCGTTTATACGATGGGGTTTTTTCATATAAGTAAAAAAAGTGCGTTCACAAAATTAATATTATCGCGAAAACTATTTAAGAATTTCTTTCTTTTTCATTGTATTCTACCGTCGTAGCCACCTTGTAATATATAGGTTGTGAAATGATATGTCAGTCTGCTAGCGCCATATTTGAATTCGATGAGGCTTTCCATCGTTTTCAGTTTCCGAGTGCGGAAACAACGAAACAGCGAAGACATTTGACCTATTTTGGCTTCTCCTGCTATTCATATTAGTTTTTATATCAATCACATATAGTAAACAAACTTCTTTATTAAAGTCAATATTAGGTTGAAATGCAATGTGGTGCCTTTTTATGGTCAGCCGCTTTACATACATAGACTAACGGTTGTGGCCCGTCCACTTTTAAGGGTAGCCCCCATACAAACCTACTTCCCGCTTTTGACTTTTTGTACGAAAACTTCTTTATTAAAGTCAATATTAGGGTTATATGCAATGTGGTGCCGTTTTTATAGACAGCCGCTTATGATACATATATACTAATCGGTGTGGCCAGCCCACTTTTTGGGGTAGCCCCCATACAAACCAACAGCTCACTTTTATGCATTTGTATGGAAAACGTCAATATCAACTTGAAATTCGATATGGCGGCATTTTACACATCTACTACATCGCTTCACACACATTTACTAGTGGGCGTGTACCGCCCACTATTTGGGGTAGCCCCTATTTAAACCACAACTTTTATGTATTACAATACTATTCAAAATTTCGTGTGAATGGCATTAGAGCTTCGGTTCAATCGAAGTTAACATTTTTTCTTGTTAATATTTACTTACATTTTATTTTTTACATTTTTGATATGTACTTTTGCTGCCTTGCTTCACATATCTTCACATAAACAACGTCACGCTTAATTTAGCTTAATTTTTTCCTTGTTATATTCTAATTTATTCTAAATTAGTTACAGTTACATTTACAATGCCTTCAAAGTTGCTTATGAGACCCTATAAAGTAATTATATTCGAGATCAGCACAATGAGACGAATTGATCTAGCAAAATCCGTCTGTCTGTCTGTCCGGCCGTCTGGTTGTCTGTGCGTTCGTGCGCACCCCATTCAATTTGATCAAATTTTATGGCAAACCGCCATTTTCATCTCTCAAAAAGCTCTTCTTTGTTCCGATATACTTTTCTTCGCTCAGATATAGCAATTTGGGTTTATGATTTCTCCACTTAGTAGTAGCAAAACGAATGCACAGTAGTCTGAGATAAGGGAGATAAGATAAGAGACTGTTGAATTTGTTTTTCCATGACCATTTTCTGCCTTACGCCTTAGATGCATGCACAACAATAAGTGTATAAAGCGTATAAAAATATCTGTAGCTGGTTGAAATTTAACATATTTTAATATTACCCATTTTTCTACTACTTTGTGTCATTTTTATCAAACCATCGTTATAAAAAATTCACCCAGTACTAAACAATTCATTGAATGCTCGAAATACTTTTGACAGACAGTAGATGTATCTTTTTCTTCTGCTTCAACTGTCAATGCAATAAGTGCCTCCGTTACTTGTGCTCTAATTATGATAATTGTAAACTTTCAATTTTCATTGTCGAAGTTGCTGAAAAATGTCAAAATAAAACACGATTTTCCGCATTCAATTGACTTAAAATATTCAAACAACCCCCCGAACAAAACACCAAAGCTCAATTGAAGCTGTCTAATTGTCGCAAATCAAAAAGTTAATTGTCAGTGAAAGAAGATACAATAAAACAAAAAAACAGCAACAAGAACAAAATGTTAACTTCGGTAGAATTGAAGCTTTAATACTCTTCACATTCTTTATTTCCATTTTTAACTATGTGAAGCTTTCATCCATTTGAGGCTGGTGGACTACCGAGGCTCAAGTTAATATTAACTCTAATGAAAAAGTGGTTCATATTAACTCTGGGTTACTCCTAAAAGCAGGCGTGGCATAATAGTTGAAATATATTTTCAGACTAGGAACATATGCCATACCCGATTTAGGATCAATAACTTAAAAACTGAAGGATTAGTTTTGATACATAACGGCAGGGGATGGACAGACAGGCAGATGCACAGATAGAGAGACGGACCGGCAGATAGACGGATCGACTCGCCAAGTCAATCCGATCAAGAATATATATAATTAATGGTGTCAGCATCGGAGCTTGCATCAATGCGTTACAAACTCCGTGACAAAATTATAATACTATTCACACTATGTGTGAAGAGTATAAAAAGAAAGAAACAAACAACAATTTTCCAAAATAGAAAATACTTTAGTAAAATGAAAAACTTGTGGAAAATCGAAAAGCAGAAAATTTGTTTAAAAATGCTATGCGTTGGCGTTGCTAAAAGAAGCGAAGGAAAAATGTTAATTACATTTGAGTGACAGTTTTGTGACAGTGATGCTGCCATTCCCTTCCACTTTAGAATTGTAGCAAGGACAATGGATACATATTACCACTGGCGATGGGTGGAGAGATGTTGGGTTGGAAGGGGTGTTCTAATGTTTTGCTAGTTGTACACAGGTACATACATACACATATACGAGCGGCATAGTACACCCTGCTGCACTGCTGTTGCCCTACTCCGCCTGGTGCTGCTGCTGGTTCACTTTGCCTTTTGGTGAATTTTTAATGCGCGGCTAATGTGGCAGCGACCGCTGCTCAGATTTTTGTGTTGTCCTTTTTGAATTGAAGACAAGTTGATAAAAAGTTGTTGGCTATGTCACTGATGGTGATGGCAATGGCGATGGCGATGGCGAGGATGACAATGTTGATACCCTTTCATATGTCAAGGCTGGCAAGGGTTTAAGTGTCCTTTTGCACATTCGCTTACTTCGCATTTCATGCATAATAGATATATTATAAAAATTATACAATTTATTCACTGGCACATACTCATACCACTCGACGACGTTAGCTCATATGTCATGATGCTTAAAGTAACTTCGCGCCGTACCGCGCAGCTATCTGGCGCTGTGGTGGGCGTCTGTCAGCGCCAATTTAACACTGGCTGACATTGCCACTCTACCTGTCAGTGTCCTTTCGCTAAAGTGTCCTTTTGTGTGGGCTATTTTTGAGTGTGCTGTTTAAAAATTAGTCAATCACTTGTCTCGTTTTTTCGAGACAGCTCTGTCAACTGTCACGTTGATATACTTTACATTTATTTGACCTTTTATAATCTGTCTTTTTTCGTTGCATTATTTTTTTTTTTTTATATATATAATACCAAATTTTGACTTGATTTGTATTGCTTACAGCACAATTAATCAATGCTAATTCATTTAATTAACTGTGCAGTGGTCAAAGGACTCAAAGGATGCTGCGTGCATTGATATAGATTGTGAATAGCGACATTTCAGTCTGTCACACTAAACTCATTAGTCAAATGTGTCGAAACTAAATTCATCATCGTCATCGACAGCGTCTGTTTCTCAGGTATATATATCAGATGTTGTCTGCCGGTTCATAAAATCATTTTATGATTATTATCATACTTATTTTGTACAATGAAAGTACGAACAGCGCTCGTAAACCTAATTCTGCGCGCAATTTTGACCCCTTAACCGAACGGCGACGACAACGACGACATCGACCACTTTCTTGAATGTTTCTTGTACCAAGAACTATCGTCGCACTCAAATCGCGCGCCTGAGTTCTAGTTTCCTGCTGCCCAAAAGGGCTGCTACTACTACATACTACGCAAGAGATATCAGCAACCGGAATCGCTTTGAGTGCGCACACAAACAAACGGAATCGGATGTTGCAATCGGACGTGTTAATCTACTTCAAGTAGAGCCAAAGTAGTTGGACGCATTTCAATTACTTCTTTTATGTGCGACGCAAACTCGTTGCTGGATCTTTTGCCTATGCTTTTGATAGATGTTGGCTTTTTATGGCTTGGCACGCGTGGCTTACTCGTTTCAGTGCATCGTTTGTTCATCAAGTACCGCTCACCATCTCAGATCAGTTATGTTCAGCTACCGCGTTTTCTACTGCTTCCGATTTGAGTGGCAGCTGCCCGCGAGACACATTGACCTCTCTGGCCCTGCTTTGCATAGAATGTAGTTTTGTTTTATGTTTGTTTTATTTGCGGTTTATGCGAAGCACACCCAGCCCCATGAACCATAATCATAACTAGCATAATTCGTTGCTGCGCTACTAGCTCGTACTAAAATCGATTACAAAAATGCTCAGCACGCTTTCAACGCCAGAATGCAGCTGCATGTTGTGGCACCAGCGGCGTAGGTAACTTTTCTGCCCAAATGGGGAGGGTAACGCTCTTTATTGTGGTATAATAATACACATGTATTGGTTGAAATGGTTTTTGGTTCGAGAATTTTTAAGCCACTTCTTTTTCCCATCTTTCGAGTACCACATCAAAAGAACACCACGCATTTGAAACTATCCACGAATAGGATCCACTTTCTTTGTAATCTCTGAATAATGAGGTCCTCAGACAGGTCATGAGTCGTCGGTCGCGACAAGTGGATGTTGAAAGTATTAATATTCGGTTGGATTTACTCCTAGTTAATTTCATATATATATATATATATATATATATATATATATATATATATATATATATATATATATATATATATATATATATATATATATTATAGTTTTCGCTTCAATATTTGCTTAAAGTGCACCAATTTTTGTTAGAAATGTTCCCCAATGGTAGTTCAATTGCGTTTGAAGAGATGGTAATACACTAAAGCCAGCTTGGTGGCGTGGACATTCGCCATTGTCGTAGATGTTGATGGTCGATGGTTGATCGGTCATATCTCACGATTTTCTGCACTTTGGCTAGCGTATCAATATCACAATACGATCCAGAGTATCTCTCCGATTGTGGCGTTGAAGCAGTCGTTCAAAGGTGAAGAAACGTCTTTTAGCGTATCTTAGCTTTAACTTGTATGGCATCCAAATTTCTTGTTTTTGAACCATTTCCAGTGTATTTAAACATAGACACAAAATATGTTTAACATGGGTCTTCGTAGAGTATTGCTTTCAGTTCGGCATCTTCACACTGCGTATACGTCGGTGTCAAATATATAACTGTTGAAGCAATGATGGCCATTGCATTCACACAGAGTGTGAATAGTATTATAATTTAGTCACAATGTTTGCAACGCCTTAAACGAAGCATCGGAGACCCCTTAAAGTATTTATATATTCGTGATCAGCATGAAAAGACGAGTCGATCTAGCCATGTCCGTCTATCTGTCCGTTTGTCCGCCAATTTGGCAGTACGTTCCTGTCCGCCTCATTCCCTCAGGATTAAAAATATTGGTTTGAAAGTTGGTATGGAGACTTATTTATCCACCAGAAGCTATAGCTCCCATACAAATGAAAAACTTTGTATTAAATTTGTTGTATCGAACATGTTTGTATTAAAAGAATTATTAATGTTAAAATTATAATTGTTTTTAAATTGCTCAACTACATACAAAAGGTTTGAATCCAGTTAATAATATTGATTTTTTGCCAATTGTTCATTTGTATTAGTTAATTGTATCATTTGAGGACGCGATAACTGTCTTCCTGCGTTCAACCCTCGCTCGATCCAAAAGTTTTTGACGTGATAACGTCTATTAAATCGATGATGCCGGCAGCATGTACGAAAAAGCATGACTCATTTGTTACGTACACCTCAGCCGTGCGTGCAAGCGAGAGCGCGGAACAAGCGCTCTCGCTCGTTAACTGCGTTCGGCTTGTGAAGCATTGGCTTGTGAAAGCTTTAGTTATGTATGTGTGTGTGTTTGCCTATTAGTGTTAACTAGAGCGCGGTGGGGTTTTTTTATGTAACAGGTTTGTTCGAATGTATGTAACAGGTATGTATATATTATATATAATATTAAGTCAAATATACTAATATGAATAGATTATGTTACACATTTTTAAATGTAAGTATCCAGTCAAAAATTTAAAAACTGAAGTAAAAGTCCAGCGTTGCCGAGCAAAAAGGTGTGAAGTGTATTCAAGCTTTGGCTCCATGTTTTTTTTCTTGATATGTTTGTGTTTGTAGGGAAAAAGGAATTTGCACGAATTTATGGTAAAATAAAAGCATCGATCAATTTTGGTCAATAGAGACTTTTGGATCGGTATCCGTTGTTGACTATCTTCAAAATCACCAGTCAGATATGGGATATTGTGGTTTCAACTACAAAATCTCTCTGATGTTGTCCCAATGGAAGTTAAAATCACCAAGGCAGTGTATGGGTGTGTAATTTTGGATGCTGTATTTCTCAACAGCACGACGTAAGAGAATGAACATTGAACATTACAGTAATTTTTCCCGACTTAATCACAGCACAAGGATAGGATCCATAGTCTCCGGATTTCAATATAATGGACTAGAGCCATTTAGACCATTTTAGATTTCTGGAGAAAATCATAGCAATAAGAATGGGACCTACTAATGGTGGAAGTGCTGAGGCCTATAGTTGCAAATGTTATGAAGCGTTTTGAGCTCTGCATTCGTGCAAGGGGTAGCGACTTTGATTCCCTATATGTATAATATTACTCTGGCATTAAATGTCAATCAGTTTTATTGCAGAAGCTTAAACTCCAAAAACTTCAGTCAACTGAACTATCAAGGCTGGCAATATATTATTGTGCTTTATTTATTTTATTTCAAATAGAAAGTTTTATACACAAAAATTAATAAATTCATTCTTCTAAACTCAAGGGGCATTTATTCCTTTCTTCTGCCCCGTCTACGCTAATGTGCAGCACGTGTCTGCACTTTTCTTCACTTCAGTTCACAAACTACTCGTCAGCTTAAAGTCTTTCTTAAATCAAATTGTAGCCACAAAACAGCTGCGCATGCAACTTTTGTCAGTCAGTTCACCTCCTTTTACGAGTAGTCAGTCAGCAAGTCAATCAATTGATGAGCAGTCAAAATATTGACCACAAATTGTTTTTCCAAAATCATCGAAACCCTTTTCAAATAAATTCACAAAGCGATTATGGCATTTGCGCCAGCACCACAGGTTATCCAATAACCGAATCCAAGAGCTATCTACCGCATTGTGACGCCAGCCATTCAGTCATTAGACGCGACTGACACTAACGTCACACTGCACTGTCATCATTGACTTCAACGCCTTCGACTAATAGTTTTAGTACGAGTGAAGGCAGCGAAGCGCATCATTACTGAGATGAAGTAGGTAGTCGTCAATCTAATGCTTGTGGATTTCGATGTTGCTGCTGAACTTTTCTTTAGGTGATGTTGATTGATTTGTGTCAGCGCCTCATACATTTTCATTTGCCTTTCTCTTCGTTTCTTTTACTCGTTCACTTTTAGTCCTTTGCATGTACCCTACTGATCTTTGATCACTACTGGAGATTGTGCGCCTTTAGTTTAAGATGCACAGATAATTTTATCTTTGACTTTTGGTTTAAAGTGTTTTGACGTCATTTTTCATTGATAGCGTCTGCTTAAAATAAATGGCGCAATTATTGGCCACAATTGAAAATGACTTCAGTAGAAAGAACTTAAGAGTGCTGTCCCAAATGAACCAGAATTAACACATGGATGGCATATAAAGTTCACTTATTTATTTATTTATTATGATATCAAAAAAACTTCATACAAAAAAAAATTGTCAAACAACAATCAAAAAATTTCGGCACGAACTGTTTTTCATCGAGTACTTAAATAACAAAAACGTTTGCTATCGAAAACACTTTATATACTCAAAAAACTGGAGATAAACCGTGTGATAAATGTGTGATAAATGTGTGGACTTTTCACCTAATAAATATCTGAGTTTAGTATTTCATGTTGATTTCGGATCAAATCAAAAATTTTCATCGATCTCAGTATTGGGCTTAAAAGGTGACAGTCCTAAATAATTTAAACTAATGCACTAGCAAATGAAAATAAACTATTTGAAACAATGAAAAAAAAAATAAAATAAAATAAATACATAAATAAACCGAATTAAAGCAAATTAAAGCGAAAAGAAAGAAACTTTTTCTTACATTTTTTTAGGATAATTTGGGTCACCTAGATAACCGTATATTTTCGATTTATGATTTTACTTAAACTGACTGAACGGTAAATCCGATCGAGATAAATGATATACCTATTGTAAGTAAGACGATAAAATTGCGTGTCCAATATTATTCTTTTTCTTGTTTCTATCATCAAAAGAGTGCCTGGTATTTTAAGTTTCCTCAGCTGTACCTTAGCCATTTTTGATGTTATAAACAAAAGAGGGGGTGTAATAGGTTGAATCACTTCTTTTCAAAGCACGTTTCTAAAACCAAAATCTTACCAACACTTCATTCAACAAATTAAAATGGATTAAATCAGATTTGAGATCAACCATGAGTCGAGATAAACTCAATCCTGTTTCGATTCTTTCAATAGAAAATGAAACCGCTGCAATTTTGGGATATGATTATATTTTAAATGATTTGACAGCGATTAAGAAACCAAAAGAAAAATTTCAAGATCATTTTTTATATCCCGACTACGAAATACCCAGCACCTTTGCTAATGTATATTTATGTAAACTTTGAAATTTCAATTCACACGTTAACCGCGGTTGAACCGAAGCTCTAATACCATTCACACGAAATTTGAAATAGTATTGTAATACATAAAAGTGGTGGTTTAAATAGGGGCTACCCCAAAAAGTGGGTGGTACACACTCACTAGTAGATGTGTATGAAGCGATGTAGCAGATGTGTAAGATGCCGCCATATCGAATTTCAAGTTGATATTGACGTTTTCCATACAAAAGCATTAAAGTGAACTGTGGGTTTATATGGGACTACCTCAAAAAGTGGGCGGGACACGCCCAGTTGTTTATGTATATGAAGCCGTTGTCCACTAAAATCCACCAAATTAAAATTTCAAGCTAATATTGATCTAAATGAAGGATCTTTTCATAAAAAACAAAAAATTGCACGGTGGGTTTGTATGGGGGCGGGCCACGCCCAATTGTCTATGTATGTTTAGCGGCTGTCTCTTTAAAGGCCCCATATCGCATTTCAACCTAATATAGACATTAATAAAGAAGTTTACTTACAAAAAGTCAAAAGTGGGCTGTAGATTTGTATGGGAGCTACCCCAAATAATGGGCGGCTCCCACCCATTAATGTATATGTCAAGCATCCGTCTACTTTAAGTTACTATATCAATTATTAAGTTGATATTGACTACAATAAAAATGTTTTTCATACAAAAAGTCAAAAGTGGGCGGTGGGTTTGTATGAGGGTTACCCCAAAAAGTGGGCATGGCGAGTCAATCTTGACACTCTTTTAAACTGCAATAAAATATGTGCAATATTTTAACTGGATAGCATAAAAATTGGTTCCCAAAAAATGAGCAACAACATACATACGGACAGATAGACGGACAGACGGACATGTCTACATCGACTCGCCTAGTCGAGCTGATCAAGAATATATATACTTTATGGGGTCCACGATGGCTCCTTTAATGCGTTACAAACTTTCAGACAAACTGATAATACCATTTCACACTATGTGTGAATGGTACAAAAAACAAAAAATAAAAGAAAACAATTTTTTTTCGGCTATGCGGCCTTGAAAACTGTGCATATACGGGTCAAAGAATTTGCTTATATAAGATCTCTGCGTATGTTCAGTAAGAATCTAAATGTCCAAGTTTGCGGTCTCTAGCTGCTATATTTCCTGAGATTTGTTGCCACATACGTACATACGGACTAAATCGACTCAGTTCCCTATGCTGATCAAGACTATATATAAATTTTATGGCCTCTCACTCCGTTACATATATTCGGTACAAGGTATATTGAATGTTTGTATATTTGTCCCTTTTACAGACGTCTAAACTATTGATCGTTATGAAATTTATCTTCTTTTATTTTTGAAATTTATGGAGTGTGTTATATCGATCAAGAGAATGTTTCTGGTTATACATCATTTGGAGAAAATAAGCATTGCTACGACCCACCATGAATAAGATTGTGTACATATGTAAAAGGAGTCCGGAGAAATAAGATTCACTGGAAAAATAGATGATTGTTGAAATAGTTGCTTTTGGCACTTCCTCATTCATGCAGTTTCTGCAGAAGCCATTGTATGGAGCTCCGAGTATTCAGTCAGTATACCTAATACTAAGACGAGCTCATATCTTTTCAGTGGGAAGAACTCTCTCTTCTTCTTTTGTTCCATTCCGGCCATATAAGATCTAATAACTAGCTCGCTTTGCACCTGTGCGAAAAAGTTTTGATGTGTCTAATATTGCTATCTCTCCCGATGTTTCCTAACCCAGAATGTTCTTGTGTGCTGCGACCCATACGAGATGTACTCGTATATTAAACTGCTCATTTGCTTATTTGCCACAGTTCATAACTGTTTTGAAGTGATTGGTGTCAGAATGCACCGGTTTTTTTTCTGACTCGATGAAAGTGTGCTCCTTCGTGATCATTCTGAAAAAAGAAAATCAATTTTTTATTGTCCTCATTTCTACTCGGAAAGAAATTTAGTGATCCGGTAGTCGCTAGCAAGCTTTAATCTTCAGAACTTCTGAGAAAACACCATCTCCACTTTTGTTACCAAGTTGTATTCATCGGTAAAGAAGCTGATGTGGTCCTTCGAGCCCTGCATCACTAAGGTTTAGTACCTCGTACTCTTTGAAAAGAAACCATACACAACATTTTAATTGAATGTTTTTGAAGGGACGGAGCCAGTACTTCGAATGGTCGTCTTTATCATATAGACCAATATTTGATTTTGATAAAGTACTTAGTCTATATAACAACTCAAATTTTGGTTATGTAGCAGTTTCAAATATACAAGTCCTTGAAAAAAAAAACAAACAAAAAATAGTATGTAGGAACAGGTCAGAACAGTACGGGAGTTGAGGAAGGGTTGCATTGGTTTTTATATTTTCTGAGGAACACACTTTAAGCATCTATCCACTGTAATGATTATGAGTAAAATGGTATTTATTTATTGTAGTTCCAAGTGTACATTTTTTGGCCACCAGCAAACTTTCATTTATGCTTGTTTAAATTAAAATCCTTTAAGCCAAATATTCACATTATGTTTGTGCGCATTTTATTTAAATATAAATTATAATAATTGTTTCCGCTGGTTTTTTTTATAGCATCAACACCTTCAGCTACAGCTACAGTTATATCAAGTCTGGCAAGCAGGCAAACAAGGACATTATGTATATGTGTTGCATGCTGTTTATATGCTACATGCGTGGACCAACAAGGATAGCGCCAAAGCTTTTTTCTTGTATGTTTGTAAGCGTATATAGTAGTGTGACCCTTGGGGCCAGTGTCGAATTGTACCTTGGAGTACCATAATACAGGCTGCAAAGTGCCCCAGAAGGATACACGTACACACACAGAAACCCACACTCTCAAAAAGAGACAAAATTGCAAATTGCACGCATACATTGAAATGGCTTAAGAAAATTGATGCTTCTGATTGTACTCTGTCCATCTTTTTTTGGTATTTTTATGTCCTTTCTTAAAACACGCGTTCCCTCGTTCAAATTGCCAGAAATTGTTTTTCGGCGGAAACTTTTCTTAGTTTCCGGTTATGTTCCTTTTGTTCTCGATTTGATTGTTTTGTTTTGTGCTGTGAAATTGCTTTTCAGTGTCTTGGCTTTTGTAAAATTTTTCCAAACTTCATCACTACTTGCATTTTATGAGTACCTAACCATATATACTATGTATACAGCTGCCTCCATTGTCAAACTATTGTACGCGCATAAATCATGCACTAAAACAAGCCAAGTTGCCCCACTGCAGTGCAACGCCTCAAGCTCCTTTTCAGCTTCTGGAAACAAATAAGCATGTCATAACTTTTTACTCAACTAATTCCCAACTCAGCAACAACAACGCCGTATAAACCAACCAAGTGCGCCGTGATGCTATTAAATATCCTTACAGCAACAATACGCTGTGCAGTGAAAAAAAAAATAATGGAATGCCAGCAGCATACTTTGTTTTGTTCCCTCGAGCTTTTCAGTGCGCTCACCTACAGCGTGCTTTATCCATAGCAGAGATGGTACGGGACGGTCACCTTCTGTTCTATCGCTGCTGCACATCTCCCAAGAATTGAAAACTTCTTTTCGCTGCGCTGCACTTAGTTTATGCCTTGCTAGTCTTACTATTGTGTCCTGCGGCATATGTCCTGCAGCAAGTTGCCAACATGCCATTGCAGCAGCTGCTGCTGCTGCTGCTGCTACTGACAGTCACCGTGCTGCCCACTTTTTTTTAGTTTTTCTGTGCCCCATTTTCTTGCACTGCTGCTGATGCTTTCATTTGAAATTTTTTTTCTCACGCAAAACTTTTTTCTTGATTTTTTTGTTTTTCAGCTGACTTTGTTTTGGATTTGGTGTCAAACGTTTTTACACCTGAGATTGGTTTTAGCTTTTCCGCGCACAATTTTCAAAACTGTCCTTCCCGCTTGGTACTTCTATGCAAAAGTATTATTTATGAGATTTAACGCCTTCTCATTTTTACCTCCCAAAAGAATTCTTTATGACAAGAAAAGCGAAGCCAGAGAATGCTGCACGAGAAAGTTTTTGACTTCTTTCGGTGTTTTAAGTTACAATAAATAAAAAAAGTTTGTTTTCTTAGAAAGCTATTATAATCATTAGATAGCTGCGGTGATTTGTCTGGTGATATTTGACTATTCGATTAGGCTAGTTTGAAGTTTCACACACAGATTAACAATTGCAGATACTGACTACGTTCACAATTACGACTTGTGACCCAATTACACAAGCAATATCTATTGTACCATAGGCGGCTTTAGCAAAGTATTTTAACTGAAGCGACGTGTCAAAGAAGGACAGTACGTGACGCGTCTCATTAGCCACACATCCATTGGCAGCCCTTGAGCCACCACACACAGCGGTTCATTAACTTGTCTTGGCCCTGTTGCTTCAGCGTTCAACAAAAACTGAAAATAAAGAAAACATCCCAGCGTAGACTAACTGCTGGCAATAATCTCATATCATCATAACAATGTAGTCAACGTTAACGATGTTGAAAAGCAGTTTACGAAATCTTAAAGAATTTACTGTCGCCGACTTCTACTCCACTTTCGCGTAATGACCGCGAAGATTTTGAAATTTGCGTTAAACGCGTTTTTTGTTTTTTTTTGTTGTTTGTTTTTTGTTTCTTGAACATTTTCAGAAATTACAAGAAAATGATTAAATCTTTAGCTTAAAATTTCACAAAGAGTCTCATATGCAAAAAGCTTTAGTACCCCCTCAGTTAAATATCTTACTACACGTTGCTTTATATGTACGGTCAGACATGCTTCAGCAATTATTTATAGTTGATCCCATCCGGCGCAAATGTTCACGGTTTGTCCAAATTGCAGACAACACACGACATGTCAGATGGAGTATATCCATGTATCAACCATGTATAATATATACTTGCAATAGATACAGATACATTACTAAGTATGTCTGCCTTATAACTGTTTGTCTTGTAAGACAAATGTGTAATTAATTGCTTTGCATCAAAAGAAAACTTGTTGTTGATTCAGACAAACGAGTATGTATGTAAAATAGACATACATATGTATATGAGTTAGTTTATCTTTACAGCCAAAGTGTAACATTTAAAACTTGGAATGTGTCTATTAATAAATCAAAAGGACATTTACTTAACGCATCGTAGGAACAAGAAGTAGTAAAATCCAAGGAATAAGAAGACAAATTAAAACAGGTGTGCAAGCAAGTTTTAAATATAAAACTTTTAAATTTCAAAACGGAAGATCTCCAAGTAAAAGTTTAAGAATCTACATTTATGGCTTGTAATTGTTGACAATTGGAGTACTTTATACTGCATAAGCAATTGGAAAATGCTTGGACAAAGACGCACAGATGCACTGGATGGAACACATACTCCCTGTAGTCCAAACAAGTCCAATTGGATTAAATCACAAAATAAACTGAATCGAAATGCTTTACACACACACACACACACACACACACACATACACATAGAGCGGGAAAGGAAAAATAACAACTAAATATGAAGAATAACAGCAAAATGCCATCAACACAAGCAACAACAACAACCACAACAACAAAAGTCAATTGCACGCGAAGCCATCAACTGAAAGAAAGGACGAAAGGCGCAAGGAAAGGAACACAGAATCCTAGTAGGAAAGGATGAAATCAGCAACCAGGAAACGTACTATAAGAAACATTTCATGAACTCTTCACTTTGTATAGAATAATTTTTTCCTTTTTTGTTTCGCTCGACCACATCCGAGTGTGGAGCGTTACTCACGCTACTCAGTGGTGATAACGAAGTGGCGATACACTGTAAAAAATATTGCACTATAAAATATAAGCATTATTTGTACTCTTCTTACGTAGTGTGTATAGCACTATAATTTTGTCACGGAATTTGTTACGCATTAAATTAATCGTCAGAGAACCTATAAAGTATATTAAGGAATTCACATTAGAAATTTTACAACAACTATTTGTATAGAAAATATATTTGCAGCTATTTGCAGTGTCAACTCTGCAGACGAGATAATTGTATATCTACAGATAATGTGTGCCTGTGACAACATTGTAAAATTCGTGGTAACACCACTTCAACAGAAATTGTCCAGACCCAGAAAGCAAGGGTAAAAGGGAAATATCCTACTATTATTATAAACGCGAGAGTTTGTACTGAATGTGTAGATGTTTGTTACTCTTTCACGCAAAAACTACTGAATGGATTTTAATGTAACTTTACAATAATATTGCTCATATATTAGAATAACACATAGGATATGATTTATGAAGATTAAATCAACGCATTTATTTAATTAATTTAAAACAAACACAGCGCAAATACTTTAACCACGTCTACTTACGTCATAAAGCTCTAAAAAACGGCAAAGAAATTGTAGCGCAGCTGCTCTGAGTAGACGATAAAAAGCAGATAGCTACAAAATCGTCGAGCGTTCATGTGTTTTTTCCTTAAATGGTCATGTGTGCGGGACGATATTAGAGAGGCAGACAATGAAAGAAAATCGTTGGCTTTTTGAAAGTTTAAATTTAAATTAATCAAATTTTTTAATAATTTTATAAGCCGAGGGGTCACGAAGAAGAGTGAAGTGGAGAAGAGGGGCAGGTAGAAGGGAGAAGGGCAGCAATGCGCCAGGTACTAACCAGTATACATATATGTAAGACACTTTGGCAGTTGATCACAAAAGAAAAACATGTAGACAATTTACGTCTACTTTTCTGCAGCTTATCTGCAGTCATATCTCCAGGTTTGACGTGAGTGCCCATTTTGTAGCTGTCAGCTGTTTTTATTTACATTAACTGTCAAAGTCAATTAGATCCAAATTAATATTGTGCTGAAACATTTTAAAGTAAAAATCTTTTTGTAAAATGCAGTAAAGACCAGCAAAAGCTGAATTAATCGATTGCCAAATCAAAGCAGCCTTACGCAAAATGGAGTTTATTATTTATTAAACTTTTAATTTTACTTTTGATGAATTTTGCCTCTATTGTTTTCAATTTATATACCTTGTCCTGGTGGTCTAGTAATGGAGGTTCTAGGGGGGGGGGGGTGGTTGGTGCAGGGTTGGGTGGTACTGGGAACGCACTCCAACAGCATTTTTCTTCAGTACAAAAATATTTTTTTTTCTTCATTTTCATAAAATAATAGGCCCAAAAATATGGGGTAACCCCCAAAGGAACCACCCGTTCACTCTTGGCTTTTTCATTTCGTCATCTAGGTCAATATCAGGTTAAAATTAGTTGTGGTGGCTTCTTATGGATAGTCGCTTTACAAAAATGTACTATTAGGCGTGACCGCTTTTTTGGTGTTGTACGAAAAACTTATTCATTTAAGCCAATATAAGCTTGAAATTCGATATGGTGGCAGCTCCACACATATACAAGTATAGTTAGGTTCAACCAAAGTAAAGGTGTTTTTTTTTTCTAGTAGAGTTTGTTTTACAAAAGTAGTTCTTTTGGGTTACACGAAGGATAAAGTCTACGTTTTCAGCTTTTAAACGGGACATTACACCAGTTATTTTAACCACTTCAGACGTCAAATATTATCGGAAATATGGCCTAAACAAGTAAGTTGTTACTGGGCAGCTGGCCATCTGAACGCAATAAAATATTTGGAAAATATTTCATCCGTTTGCATTTTGTTGAAAAACAAAGTGTGAACAAAGAACGCTCAATTACCTTTAATCTGAGTGAATGTTTGGCTTAGTCGTTCAATTAAAACTTGAGATATACTCAAAAACTTTGGAATAACTCGGAAATTTAAAATACTAGTAAGAATGGAGCTGTCGTGTACTCACGACTACAAAATACCGTGCACCTTAGTTAATATACCCTATGCAGACTTTAATCACAAAAAGATATTTTTTTATTTATAAAAATGTCGGGTCTCACAATATAAGATAAAACACGGTACATATGTAAAGGGCATCGGGAAAATTTAGAACCACTAGCAAAATGGGCCGTGCCACGTCCTCATATCGGCTACGCTTGGTTTCACTCTTTGTCTGTTCGTCATTTTGTGGAAGTGGCCGGATACATCGTTGTGGGGACCAGCTACTAGGTATACAATTTTAATTTCATCGAGCAAAGAAAGTATGTGTATTTTCTTTGCAGTGTACACAAATAAAATATTTTGCCAACATATGCCAGTCGAGCGTCGACTGCGACTATGAAGACTATGTTGGCCAAGTGGAGTGAAGAAGGGTATAAAAACGAACGGCCAGCCAAGCAAGTTGAAGTGAAAATGAAACAAAACAAAAAAAGCCAACACACAAACCGAAACAAATAATAGAGAAAAAGTCAACGAAAGGAGCAGCAGGAGCATGTAGCATGTGTGTATGTGTGTGTGTGTGTGCAGGATCTACTGGCTGACTGGCTACCAAAGTCTGGCTGCTGACTACTCCACAGACTGTTCTGTTCGACAGCTCGTAAATGGCTAAAGAAAGGCGAACATTGAGTAGAGTGGAGCAGTAGAGCAGGTGGAGATGCTGCTCGGATGGCTGCTCTGATGTTGTCTGTGGCTGCTTTCTCTGATGTTGCTCGCTTGTTCGTTGTTCGTTGGTCGGTGGCTGGTGTTGATTGCTGTTTTGGGTTTTTAAAACGTAGTTAGGCTGCCTGGCTGGCTGTTGCTGCTGGTGTTGATGCTGGCGGCGGGCGGCGAAACGAACATACGGAACGACTCCCGCGACACAGGTGTAGAGCACCCTGGAGTGTCGTGGCCAGCTGCTATATAACACCCCATACGGTAATTTCAATGGTTATGGCGCTTATTGCTCTATGCTGATGTTGTTGTTGCCTGCTACTGTGACGACGATGACTACGATATATGAGTGTTGAGTTCTGCAATATGCGAATGCTATACACATACATATGAGCAGCTATTGACAAATGACTGACAGCCATTCGGCCAGAACAATTGAGTTGTTTTATTTTTTTTAATGTTTATAAAATATAAAAGTACGCCCGTGACAGCTCTCTACCATATAAGGGCTGAAATACCTTTAGTTTCCCTACACGGAAAGTGCTAGACAAGATTTTTGTACTTGAACTACCAGTAGCAAGCAAGCATCTAAGTTTAAAAAAAATAGTTACTGGAAAGTTTTTACTGGGTTTAAAAACTCACATTCTAACTAACCTAAAAATTCCTCAAAAAGCATTATTTAGCGCATATAACAACTTCTTCAAAGTTTTGGCAACAATTAAAATAAAATAAAATCCAACAGCCAATTGACTCAACATCTATCGGAAAATCTCAGTTGTTAATGGCTGCGGGCTTTGATTTCCTGTTCACAGACAGTTGGCTCAAACATAGAAGTTGTGCTTTTTCCAGTATGGAAAAGATGACTAGAGATGAATAGCGTCTTCACTGACAAAAAATCGCTTATAAGTATATCAGCAGAACTATGGCTGTACAAAATGCAATCGAATACACAGAGAGTGCAGTTAACTTCAGAAAATTGTAATTTTACTGACAGCAGAAATAGAGTCACCACAATTCGCTTATCAAGCTATCCCATTTGCAAATGAATCAATCCCGTCAATACAACTACATTATATACCAAGGTAATCGGGCATTAAATCTAATGATCTTGTAGACGTATGATCTTGTTGGAGCAGAAAAAAATACATCTGTTATCTGCATTAGTTGAAACTAGAGATGGTCTCCTGCCGGATTTTTCTTAGGCACGAACCAACAAGAACACGATGTGAATATTTACACACACGCTCACGCACGATAAAATTTTGGTAAACGCACGATCCAACACGAGCACGAAGTTAGTGATTGCGAACAGATACGCGCACGGACGGAGAGACACTAAGAAGCACTGTGTAACAAGAAAACAGAAAAAAAAATGGATACCCTTTAAACATGGAATGAAATAGAATACAGTTTTGTTGCATCAAAAGTCCTGGGTGGTCCCTTTAAACCTTCATCAACTGCCAACCCTATAACTTTTACATCTGTTTTCAGATCGGCCACAACGCGCTGTCATCGTTGAACTTTACATTTAAAATAACTTCTCAATTGTGAAAACTGAGCGTATGCGGCGTGAAGCTCAGTTTGCATTGAAGGGAGACGTAAACAACCAAAATTGTCGGATTTACGCTACTGCAAACCATCAAGATATTTACGCGGAACATCTTCACGACCAACGAGTCACACTTTGGGCTAGAATTTGTTCGGTAAGACTTATTGGACCGTTTTTTTCGAATATGGCGTTAAAATGACCATCACCGTCACTGGAGATCGTTATCGATTCATGATAACGGATTTTTTATAACATTTCTGCTTGTTATTGACATTTTTAGTTCCAAAAGGACTCTGCACGAAGTTTCAAATAGATCTCAGGAACTATATAAGCTAGAGACTTCATGAAGAATTCTCCTTAACCATACGCAGATGTCTTATATTAAATTTGGATGATGCCACGCTCAATACGCTAATAACACAGCCATTTGATCCGTATATGCACACTTTTCAAGGCCAGATTGCCGGAAAAAAGTTTGTTTTTTGTTTTTCTGCCGATATTATTTTTTTTTCGATATTATAATATTAAAGTCTGCATAGATTTATTTTACCAAGGATGCATGGTATTTCGTAGTCGTGAACACACGACTACGTACTGGTTTTCATCTGCATCCGTTACACCTATATCCGACAGCAATTTTTCTTAAATAGAGATATTACTTCATACAAACAAAATTACAAATTTCATCAAGATTCAAATTACAAGTTCTGCATATAATTAAGTTCCAATTATTCTTTTTCTAACATCTTAAACAAAAAAATAAAAAAAAAATGCGATGGCATTCTAACCTAAATGGTAAGTGTCAAAAAACAATTCTTACCTGAGTAATAGCTATCGAGACTCTGCAGTTCCTCTTCATCGTCTTCCAAATCATCCAAATCATCACAGTCTGCTTCAATGTCATCAATGTCTTCATCATCCAAATTATGCGCATCAATGTCAGCCGCCTCATAGTTGGCAAGTGCTGCAAGCTGAACATTGTCGTGGGTCTTCAACGTTACAGCTGGGAATATAAAACGCATAAGTTATTTATTTATATATGTATGTATATATGTATTTATTGAGGTATGTGTGTGTGCAGCTAAAGATAGAGTAGTACTCGTACTATATTATGTAAACTAATCAAATGCCATAAACGAGCATATTAAGATTTGCCAAAGCAAATATTTCGCAACAAATTCCAAGCGAAGAAAATCAATATACCCGCTCCATACAACTCGAACCTAAGTGAACCGGATCGACCTAAAGCAAAAGCCAACGGCAAAGTATCTACATACTCGCACATACTATCTATATTGTAGTTGCTGCAAGCTGCTGCTGCTGCTGCTGCGCTGCTGATGCGGCTGCCACTATTCCATGTTGTGCCATAACCTTCAGTGCACGTTGAATGCTGCTGCCACTACAACACCAACAACAACGACAACAACGGCGGAGAACGGCTAGGTTGACTCGACTACTACAACGTTCAGCGTCCCAGGTGTAAGGAATTTTGATTATTCGAATCCCAAGGGTGCCATAATTCCCCCAAAGAAGAAAACGTTGTTGCACAAGTTCAGCAACAGCAAGAAGACGACGACGACGACGACGACGAGGACGAGGACGAGGACGACGTTGAGCAAAGAGTTAGCTGGAATTTATGTAGGGTAGGGACGCGAAAAGAGGTTGATTGAGATGAGCTGCCACATGCAACATGATTTTGTGCGGCAGAGAATGAAGTTGTTTATATTTCGTTTCGATTAAGAGTATCAAGAGTGGCCTGCATGAAGAGTATGCTCCATACCGAATATATTGTATTGCGCATGTCTGAAAGAGCAATCGCATTCAATTAAGAGCAGTAAAAAAGAGCGTTTTGGGCTAAACGCAATCAGCTGTTTATAGCAGCCTTTTAGGCACACAATAGCAGCACGTGCTTCTTCGCATTTGTATCTGCACTCCACACTCTTCACTTATTTGTTTTATCGTTTTATGCCCTGCAGAGATATGTAGATCTATATGTTAATAGGTATTTTAGTTTGTTTGAACTTGCAATTCAGTTCGTAATACTTGGCGCCCAAACTGTTCCGTTTTGTATCTATATGGAATATGTTATTATGATAGAGACAACAGGCATATCTAAATTGGTGTTTCTAAAAAAGTTTTGCCTACCGAATTTCAAAATGGTGGTTATGTTTCACATGACGACTTTCACTTACCACTTGGAACGTTCATTTAATATACCCTGTTTGCAGAGAAAATTGTGCAAATCTATCTATTATCATGATCATTATCGGATCATTATTTGGTTTTGTTGTTAATTAAGCTAGAATGTCTTACTAGGACTTTCGTTAGATAAACCAACTTTGATATAGGCCTACATCGTACCACTTCAGGTAATAGCCCCATGCAATTTTTGAGTTTTTGTATTAGAATTAATTGTTTTTATTTTTAACTAATTAATTCTAATTATTCATCAATATAAAAAAAAAAAAAAAAAATCCCACATATGTCCAGATTGAACCACTAAAGAAAATAATCTATGGTTCATATAAGAAGTTTTATACAAGGTAGAGGGTATCTCGAAGTCGAGCTCACTTGACTCTAGTGTTATTTCTTGTTATACCATTCACACATACGGAGGTGTCACAGAAATCTCTAGACAAAAATCCGTCTGGTGATTTGAATTTCTCTAAAAAATTCCGTAGGTGTCACAGAAATCTCCGAGATTTCATAGAAAACAGTTTTTAGTGTACAGAAGAGTTTTGTGCTTCGTAAAGTTGCTGTGTGGCAAAGCTGTCATTCTTTGTTGTTGCGTAAACCGACAAATAAACTGGCAAATAAATAATAAAATGTGCTAAATGTTTAAATCCTAAAACACAGTTACGAAGGAAATGCATTAAACAAGCACATAAACAAAGTTTTACCTTATGATTTGAAGAGTTTATATATGCAATTTACAATTTCACCAAGCAAAAGGCTGGAGATTTCAAACGGTCTAAAAGAGATTTCTGTGACACCTACGATATTTATTTAGGTCGGAATTGGGGACAACTCCGATAGTGTGAACTGCTATTACCTGTTTGTCTGAAAGTTTGTAACGCATTAAAGGAGGCATCGTAGATTCCATAAAGTATATATATTCTTGATCAGCTCGACGAGACAAGTCGATCTAGCCATGTCCGTTTGTCTGTCTGTCTGTCTGTCTGTCTGTCCGTCTGTCTATATGTTGCGCATTTTTGGGGACCAATTTTTATGCTATCCAGCTGAACTTTAGCACAAACATATCTTTTTATTGCAGTTCAATAAAGTATCAAGATTGACCCGCCACGCCCACTTTTTGGGGTAGCCCCCATACAAACCTACTGCCAAGTTTTGACTTTTTGTATGAAAACTTTTTTATTAAAATCAATTTTAGGTTGAAATGCAATATGGTGCCTTTTTATGGTCAGCCGCTTAACATGCAGATTAACGGGCGTGGCCCGCACACTTTTTGGGGTGGCCCCCATACAAATATACTGCCCACTTTTGTGTTTTTGTAAGAAAAACTTTTTTATTAAAGTCAATTTTTGGTTGAAATGCAATATGGTGCTTTTATAGACAGCCGCTTAAGATACATAGACTAATGGGCGTGGCCCTCCCATTTTTTTGGGGTAGCCCAAATACAAAACCCACCGTGCAAATTTGAGTTTTTTATGAAAAAATTCTTTATTTAAATAAATATTAGCTTGAAATTTGATTGGGTGCATTTTAGCGAACACCGCTTCATATAGATCTACTAGTGGGCGTATACCGCCCACTTTTTGGGGTAGCCCCTATTCAAATCCCCACTTTTGTGTTTTGCAATACTATTTAAAATTTCGTGTGAATGGTATTAGAGCTTCGGTTCAACCGAAGTTGACGTTATTTCTTGTTTCCTCTTTGTTTACTTCGCTTAAAAGTTTAAGATTTCGACGTATACTTTCCTTCGGATTCTCTTTGGGACAACTGCCAGCTTGTCTTCTAATTTGTCGTTAAGTTAGTGACGTGGTTTTGCTAGAATACCACAAATATGATGTGTAAGCCTTTGCCTTCTCTTATAGTCTCCATAATCGCAGCGATCGCACAGACAGAGGCACAAATATACGGACATAGCTATATTTGCATAACTAAAGGATGTCAAAAGAATGAAATCCATTGAGGCTGTTCGCTAGCTACTGTGTTAAAGCATTACCTTGTTATAGTTGTTAACTTTTCTTTGTATGTTTTGTTGTTGTTGTGTGTTAATATTTGTTTAGTACGTTAATATATTAATACGTTAACACACTAGCTAGTGAATACCCACATTATTAATTTTGAGGTACGATCTTTGGTTTGAAGAAGACCTTATCGATCGGCTATCTAGATCCAAATATATAATTGATTAGCAATTATATTTTTGGATTTACTAAAAGTTTTATGACAATTAAAATAAATTCTCTGACTGAAATACGCATGGACGGATGTAATTAGATCGATCCGAACCGAATATATATATATATATATATATATATATATATATATATATATATATATATATATATATATATATATATATATATATATATATATATATATATATATATATATATATATATATATATATATATATATATATATATATATATATATATATATATATATATATATATATATATATATATATTCTTTATGGGGTTCCGATGTTTCCTTCGCTGTGTTACATACATTTTGGCAGTTCAACAAACTCAAAATACAGGATATAAAAAACAAACAAAGATCAGCTGTTTTTTCTGATGTGTTGTTGAGCAAAATACACTTTAATTAACCAAGGTATTTTTTTTTTTTGTTTGACACTGGCCCAAATTTCTATATTTTATCAGTCTTATCTTTTATTATAATTTACTAGGACCTGAATATAGGGATAGTAAATGTAGTATATTTTTTTTATAATACAAAATAAAGTTTCGCACTAAAAAACCTATTCATTAAGTGTAAAAACCGGTACATAAATACCAATACAAATAGATCTTTTGAATACTGAATGCTGTGCACAAGGCTCATATATTAATACGACCAATATATCCAACCAATTTTTAATAAAAATCATATTCAGCACATATGCAAATGAAAATACATTTATTTTTATTAAAATTGGTTGTATAGTACTAATTGAGCATAAATGTAGGGTGACAAGATCCGTAAGACCAAAAATGGTAGAGACAACTTATCTCTCCTCTTCTCCCCCCTTGTTTTCCTTTACATCGGCAGTTTTTCCGAAAATTTAAATGAAAATAGGTTAAAACTGAAGTTTTGTCAAAAAATCGGACTAATTTTACTTAATTTTTCATAAAAACAGGTACACGGGGACCGACAACCGAAAAGCAGAACACCTCGCCGTAAACGGGACCGTGTGATCACCCTACATAAAAGGCGTCACAAAAAATACACTTATTATAGATGTGTTTGTTGTTTTTTTATTTGCTGCATGTTCCAACAATGAAAGTGTGCAGGATATAAAAGAGTCTGGTAGCTCGAATGTAGCATACTCACTTGTTCTATGTCGAAAGCTACTCAAAACTGGTGCGTTAATTGTATTTAATGCGTATACATTTGTATGTGTATGTGTGTGTGAGTGTGTGTAGCATGCAACAAGACGACCGTTGGGAGTCCGCATCAAAAATACGCAACTTCAGCACCAAAATGTGAAACTTCAGTTTCGACTGCTGTAAAGCATCAAACTTAAAATGCGCAAATGCATACGAAGACGACTTGCCGGCAGACATAATTAAGCGCGACTTCGTTAGTTGGCTAGTACAACGCTTTGGTGTCCAAACGAGGCGACCGACCGACCGACCGACCATGCGAGCGAGCGAGCTTTTCGAACTTCTAATGGCAAAATGCTAATGCAGCAAAGTCGTCATCTTGCTTTGACGACCACACGCAGCATCATTCATTGGTCCTTTTATGGCAGCTGCTACCGATGCTGCTGTTGTTACACAGATACGCATGCATGCATCCTTGTAGCGCAACATACCACGTCCATAATCCTTGTCCTGCGGCGTGGGAATACCACATCGGAAACAAAATTTTACGAATTTGCGAAATGTTCACGTGTACGCTGAAGTCAAAGCATGCGGCGTTGAAGTTAGCGCAGCATTCTTCTTCGTTCGAGCGCCGATATCCAACAACCATACACTCACCCACTCCAGTTTTAACGCTGCCGTCGCTGTCGTCGCTGTCGTCGACGCCCAGCACCCCCCGCCCCCCAAATTCTATGCCTCCCAGCCAATTCTGACAAGTTTTGCATGCCAAAAACGCGAGACGCGACTTTGACACGTTGCTGTTGATCCGTATTTGGATATATGTGTATAGATACATATGTATGTGTATATGTTTGTAGTTGCACTTGCTCCTCTCGCCATGCTACGGCTGGCTTTGCTGATGACGATGATTATTCAACATGCATTCTATTGGGAAACATGTGCACACTGCTGCTGCTGCTGCTGCTGCTGCTACTGCTGTAGCTGCTCTAGAATGATTTTATCCCAGCCAGTCAGTCACATCACTATGCGCATACGTTTCTTCGAAAATTGGCTTTCGTCGAATTGTTGCTTTGAGTTTTGCAAATTTTTCGTTGCAATCCGTGGTTCATTGGCTGCAACATGACACGCATATGCATTCATCATCAATAGTAGCAGACGGGGCAGAAGCAGAAGCTGCATCAGCAGATCGAGCAATTGAATGCGTAGCAGTAGTTGGAGGCACCAAAAACATCATCTGCATTTCGTGCTAATTTGCAGCCATTTTGGACAGCTGAAGCTTCTATGTTAATGAACCTCATTCGCGCTGCATATCAAAATGTATTGAAAATTATTTGTTCGTACAATGCTGCATGTGCTCGCATCTTGTGTTCAGTCCGACTTTATGAGTGCTGTTTCATTAAACATTTTCTTTTATTATGCTTACAGCACTGACCCCAAACAAACCGAACCGAACCGAAGCGAACAAAGTCGAACCCTTTCCTGCCTTTTGGCGTGTGTCGCGAAAGCTTTTACTGCATTCGGTCGCCACTTGCGCAGATTTCCCAAAGCGCCTACCGCCCACTTGACAACGTCGTACCGTACCGCCCAGTTCATCTACTACACTCTACTTTACTGCTCCAGCGCAGCGTCTGGTGCTCTGCTCTGTCGGTCGGTTGCTGCTCACTGCGCCAGCGCGCAGTCCCTTGGGCATTTGGACTGCTCTGCGCTGTGCTGTGCTATGCTCTGCTCACGGCGCGCTCTTAATTCGATTCGTTGCCTTTGCTCCTGCCCGACTGAATGCCTCTATGTGTACATGGGTCCTGTCTGCCCACTAACGCCCCATCTCAGCTCATTGCGCGGTGCAGCTTCTAGCTAGCAGCTGACTGCCGGTTTGGCTGCCTGGCTGGCTAACATTTAATCTCTGGAGATTGTGTTGCGCAAATGCTTTTTGTATGTTTCAGTTTTGGCTATACTCGTATTGCAGCGCAGCGATGAAGAAAGAAACGACTTTAGTAGCAACGGAAGTAGGATGGGTTTTTATACAGAAATGGTGTAGGATGCTGTTGCAAACATATGCAAATAAACAATTTTCGATTATCGGCTTCCTTATGCATATAGAGACACCTGTTTCGGCGTAGGTATATAGGTAATATTGTGTATACGCCTTATTGGCCCACTGGCCCATCTGTTCTTCCGCTCCATCGCTTACAGCAAAATTCTAACTCACTTTTGTTTCTTCATTTCGCCAAAATACACAGCGGAATAATAATGGCAAAATGAACAACTTCGCTATGCAACAAGAAGATGTCTCAAGATGTTCCCCAATGAGCACACCAATAAACACGCTCTCACACACGCACACTCATAGTCTAACACTCTGGCATACACACACTCAGACACAACCCGCAGCGCACATAAAGCGCAAAAGTTAACAATGCGAACGCCTTGCCAAGAGATATGCCAGGTTTGATTCAATAGATCTATATACAATTCCAGTGTCCGACCGATACACATAAATACCTGTATAAGAGCTCCTTGTATAGTGGCTTTCACTATATAAATAAAAAAGAAAATAAGCTCTAATTGAGTGTCCTCAACAAACGGATTAACGGGCTTATCTATATCGACTCGCTTTCCGATGTTGATCAGACATTTGCACAAACTTAATATATCCTTTTACCCTATGGATACAAAGACCTTAAGTTCGATTGAGCCAAAGGTCTAATATAATTTAAATTAAATTTTAAATCGTATTTATTAAATTGGACGTGGCACGCCCATTAATTTATATGTTAAACATCTGTCTCTAAGAAACCAATTTATCGAATTTGAAGCTGATGTTGACCTAAGTATGCTAGTTTTTCACAATGAATTGACCTCGAGACCTTTCTGACAAACTGATAATAACACATCACAGTAGTTGTGAATGGTAGAAAAAAAATTAAATACTCCCTTAGCCCTCCAGCAATATAAAGCAGAACTATGTAACTTCGGTCGATACTCGAAGTACGATTGCAAATTAAAGCATGGGTATTAATTAATTTTATGAGTTTTATTCAATAATCACCAGCACAACAACAAATTAACGTTTGCGTTTCAATTTATGAATAAAAATCGTACAAAATACTTTCATTGTTCTAAAGATTCTTGAAGTTTTAAATCAAACCTCACTAAAAAAGACAGAGACATAGAGCGAGAAAGGGTGGCAAGAGATGCCAGTGCGAATTTTGCTACTATTGCTGGCTTATATGGCAATGTATAATTTTTATTCGCACCAAGGTTGTTCCCTCCGGATGCCAAACACATACCAACGTCATTCACACACACATACGTATATATATACATACAAATATATACATACTACGACAGCACTGGCGCTGGAACTGACGCCGAATATTGCAACACATAAAACTTTATACAAATATAATCTATAAGCAGCAAAGCTCATATTAATGTGACACACACACACACAACTACACTGACAGAACACAGCTTTGCGCTACTAGATGTAGGTATCCGTATCGCAGTCTGTTGCATATGAACTGGTGCTAAGCACATACTAAAATGATGAAAAGTAGAACTATAAGAACACTCACTTTTTATTTGATTTTCTAATAATGCTTTAGTTTATTAAGTTCTATCAAGTTCAATACACGTTATGCAATTTCTAACGAATTTCACCCATTTTTTTGTCATTTGAGTACCTTTTTTAAACAATAAATAATTCCAATCTCCCAAGTTTCGCATTTTTACTAAATAGCTTAATCAATACCAAATATTTGACAGATATCTAGCAGATCACGATCAGATACAAATGAAAATGTTATAGAAGAAAGAATGTTTTTATTTATACACCCTGTTTCCCCTTGTTCGAAAGTGTTTTCGTTAAAATGGTACATTATTCACTTTCAGAAGCTTTTCGCGATTTGAGTTCATACGGATCGAATACAAACTCATCACGCCAACTCTAATAGCTTAACAATTCTACAAAGAATCTTCGAACCTCTCGAACATTCCCAAATAGATTGTATCGGACATTGTCAGACTTCACGTTTCTGCGCTATACGGCAGGGTACCGAGATTTTCAGCATCTTATAGATTTTTAACTTCAAAGTTTTGCACTACACTACTGTTGAAATTCTCCATTTTAAATAGCAAGCGCTTGTCTTGTCTTGTCCTCGTTTACCGCTAGACCCATAAGACATTATGGCTTTCTCAATCTCCACTCTCCAAGTAAGTTAGAGATGTGACTTTACCATAGTCTCAGTGATTCCTGAGCCAACTATAACTGAGACATCCAAAGAAAAAAAATTCCGGAGCATTTGCTAAAATTTTTATTTCTATCACATGACACCTCAACATAGGCTAACTCACGCCTTTCTTGCCTTTCTTTCCTTTGTTTTGCTCTCTCCGTTTTTCTCGATATCGCACGAATTGCTTCAAACTGCTTCTTTCTCTGCATTAGCTACCAATTTCGGCGTTGAAAACATGATGACTACATATGAATACTCAGAGTGTGTAAACAGTAAATAAAATTATGGCAGCTTGTGATGATATGTCTCAATTGCTGTTGACACAAGGCAACTGTTTCTAACAGTGTAAGTAGTAGCGGGCACTGTAGATTATGCGTTTCGTATGCTTCATTTTGTTAATCATTGCATTGCACACTTTGTGCCACTGTGCTCGCATAGCCGCCTGGAAAAGGACCAATTCAGACTCGACGGAATTCCAAAAACAAGAAAAATGACAACAGTTGAAGCAGCAACTGCAGCAGCAGAACAACGATGTGGAAAGACAATTTTCGGATCCCCAAACTTATCACAGCCTTTCGATTTCCCTTTAGAACATTATACAACACACAAGAGAGCATCGAAGCTGTAAGTAGTGTGTATATATATGAACGGGAGTTAATGTGTGTGTGTGTGTGTGTGTGTGTGTGTGTGTGTGTGTGTGTGTGTGTCATATATTATGCACACACATACATTCACAGCGAAAAGACGCTCAGACAGGCGCATGGAGCTTTGGTATCGTTTGGTTGACGATAAAGTTGGTGGGACACCAGTACAGAAATTTCATGCCGTAGTGGAGCCAAATGAAGTTAAGAGTTGAGTCTGGCGAACAGGTGGCAGCACCCACAACTAATATTTTATTAGCTTTATATGAGTTGGTCAAGCAAATGAATGAGTGAGAGAGCAATAAACTTTGCAAGTACATGAAATTTTACTTTTAAGCTATATTATGACAACAACAAAAGCAACAATAAGCCATGTTATCCTATATGTATGTATGTATGTCCTTGGTGCTCCATTGCCTGCTGATTGCTGCTACTGTTTTTGTTGTTGTTGCTTTTGCTGTGGCTGTGGCTGCCGTTGATGATGATGTTGGTCGCTTGGATCGCATGGATTTCCCATGGGAGAGCCCCATGAAGCGAGTACATGAAAATACACAAAACTACACAAAGCGAACAACTTCCAAGCCAACAACAACAACAACAACAACAACAACAACTATGAAAACTACAAACAAGGCTAAGTGAGTCAGTGAGAGATACTACCAATATACACACATACATGAAGCATATTGAACGATACTCATGAGTATCTGTGAGTTTGTGTTTGTATATACTGGTATATTTGTCTCTACCGGGCGTCCTATTTAAATGTATAGCTTTATTATCGTTGTTGTTGGGACTTTGTACCATTACAATAACTACAACAACAACAACAACAACAAGAACAACAAGAAAAACAACTACTACAACAGCAGCAGCAATGAACATTTGGACATTGGAATCGATGGCTTTACACCCAAGTGCCATAATCCACACATCCACACGAGAATAGTAGTTCAGTTCGCTTTGCCAATGTAATGTATGAGCAGCATGGCACAACATGGACACATCAAATTTTATTTGGAGCAACGGCGAAAGCTTATATGTATATTGAAAGAGAGGCATATCAGGCGCGGAAGTTAGTATGCATTCATATAGATTAGAGACAGACAGAAAGCCTGACGCGTTTCATATGAAAATGCGCCCAAAAGTGCAATGGTACACCCACAACTGGCAAATGTAACCAAACACCCACCCACCTATCCAGTCAGCCAGCCAGCTAGCCAAGACTTAACAACTTAAGAGACTAATTGCAAGAGAGAGACAGAGCAAGATATTGAAAACGAAAGAGATAGCGCACAAGTTCATTGAGCACGTACCACCATAGACTTGAATAGGAGCCGTTGGACAACGGGCATGACAGTAAAAATTTACATTTGGTATTTATGAGACTGTCGAGAGTTATTAGCCGGACATGTTCAATACCCAAGGGTGCCAATGACGACGATGACGATGACGATGACGACGACTACGACGACCGGCGAGTAAACGAACAAAAGGACGAAATGTATTGCGCTCTGGATGACTCCGACTGGTGCTCCTACAATAGCGTTCAGTCTGCATCTAAGCTTATAGATACAAGTATCTATATCTATATTTGTATATATTGTACATATGTATCTGCAACTAAAGCAATAAAATATGCAAATTGAAGTCAACTTACCAGCAGCAGTAACAACAGCTGATTCTGTTGCGCTTGCCGCTTCTGTTGCTCTTGCCGAATTTGTTTCACTGTAGCCACCAGTGGCCATCAAGTGTTCGTTTTTGTTGTTCATCGTTTGCGTCTTCAAGGCATTTGCATTGGTTGACACAACTTGCGTTAGTGTATCTGCCTCCATTGCTTCTTCTGTCTCTAGTTCATCTTGTTCGCTTTCTGCATCGCTGAGCAGCTCTTCTTTGGGCTCTAGCAAATCGCTTGGATCAGCCACAATATCAGCATCTTCAGGATTTTCACCCACTGTAAAAAACAAACAAAAATAAAACTGATCATCAGGCCTAATAGCAAAAGCAATATATTTACAAAGTGTCTATGTACAATACAAAACAGATAGAGTATACATTCAAACTTTGGTACACACCACTTTCGCTACACATGCAGATTATGCCAAAGCACTCCCCGGACGCACATCGAGACATAAATTCTATTTGCACGTTTTTCGATTTTATTGTATTTTTGTGAAGCCAATAGCTCAAAAAACAAATGTAAAATGCTTGCTGCAAGGTGAGTTGTGGCCACTTTCTTCTCATGGAGCATTTGTGTACAACTGAATTGTACTTAAAAGTATTGCAAAACCGCAGCAAGCAATGAAAGATACAAAAACGAACTAGAGCACATGTGTAGAGCGGCTGGTATGTACATACGTTGTTGAGTACGCTCAAAATGTGAGACAAGTGTAATTGTGCAATTAAATTGAATTTTTCATAAATTTTCACACGGCACATTGGTTGGTATGGAAAACGGGGTGGGTGATGCTTAAGGCCGCAAAACGAGCACATAAAGTACATTTTCAGTGCTGCTGCTGCGGTGTCGACGTTAAAGGGTTAAAATATTGCCGAAAGGACACGAACGTGGAATGGCACCGCAAGGAATCGCTTGAAATCAACGTTATGTGTTTCTTTTTTTTAAATTTTTTTAAAGTACCCTTCACACAAATGGAAAAAAAGTGTATCATCAATTTACTTGTAAAGTTTGTAATACTTAGGGACAGTCTAGCACGCCAACCAATCCAACCATTTCCAAATATTATCAACCTGTAACCTCGAAACACTTCATACTATGGAACGCCAATAGGCTGTCAAAACAACAAGTTGAGCTGGAAATTATTTTGAACTTGACAAAAGTAGATGTAGTATTTATATCTCATTTCTGCGACTCATCTTAATAACCAATGATTTTTAAAACTTTTTGTATTTTTTTGCATAGCAGCTTCGCCTTGCGCCATAAACTTTATAAGTTTTTAATTTTATTGAATTTTTGACGATTTAGAAAGATTGTCTCTGGTGGAGGAGCTGGCGTTCGAACCACAACAAGACACAGGGCCACTCTGGCTTGCAAAGTTGTATTATTAAAACAACATCGGCTAACAGGCAACCAACATGTCGAATTGCCGAATTACAACAAATTGCTTCACGCGACTGCGATGAATATATTGATATGAATCTCGAACTTTTTTAATAACCGAATGAGATGAAAATTGTTATTTTAAAATTGATGAGAAACTGTAAATTGATATTGATATTTTTTTCTCTGTGCATCAATAACTCAAGAAGAGGGTTTGCGGTTGACATTTAGTGGAACTAACCCATTTATTTGAACGTTATGAAAAAGGTAATGGAAAATTCTCTTCCATTAAAGCTCTAAATATCTTATGGAAAAATAATTATTCGAATCGAAGCTAAACTGAAGAGATACTGGATGAAGAAGTACTCTCTAAGCTCACAAGCATGCTTTAGCAAACAGAATGGGGCAGCCCACCACATCAGCTTAAAATCAAAAGGGTATAAATATCGCAAAGGAATCTTGATCCTTTTAGTACAGAGGAGAAACATTTGAATAACAAAACAGCTGAATTAAGACAAGAGGTTAGGCGATTTAAAAATTCTGAACTTAACATATTTATCGATAATCTCACAGCTGACCGACTTTCCAACTATTTCCCATGGAAATGTACGTGAAACATAAGGAAATCGGTTTCACAATATAACCCCTCAAAAGTGCACAACATTGAGCAAGAAACGACCAAGAAAATGCTGATATTTTCTCAATCTACCTTGCTAAAGTTTTCACTCTTGATGACAACAAAAGATAGTTAATTATGATCGCTCTGCGCCTTTTATCTCTTCTAGTACTAAAAGTCTAGAAGTCTCAAGGTTATGAGCTATTGCAGCGACAACTCTCATTAAAAGGTCTCTACGTATACAAATTATCAGAGCTTATAAATACAATATTATGACTGAAATACGTGACAGCTTGGAAAGTTTCAAAGGGAATAATGGTACCCAAACATGGAGTACTAAACCAAGATGATACACGGTATACCTATTGAACACAATACTAAAATCGTACCTCATACATCGTTACTTTCGATTAAAGCAAGGAATATCATATTCAAAACTGTATAAACCTATAGCAGGAGTTGGGCTACTCTATTTAATAATATATATATATATATATATATATATATATATATATATATATATATATATATATATATATATATATATATATATAAGTTACATCCCAAGTACTAAGTACTAGTCATACGGTTCACAGATGTAGGGCTGCACCACTGAAGCAAATATTGAAATTATTCAGTGTTTGGAAAACTTCGTACCCCGTGGCATGTAAGACACTTAGGTGTGTGCGCATGGTGGCAGATAATATTAGACGTTTTGCTATATCACGCAGCAGTAGGCTCATAAAACACATCGATACCGAAGCATTGAATAAACTCTTAACTGAGGGCTAACTACATCAAACTTTCAAGTGAAAATGTCTGCTGAGATTTAACAATTTTTAGGTTTGCCAAGGCTGCCAATACAAATGGTTACCCTCGTATCAGTTCGCCGAAAAGCTTTCAATGAAATAAATCGGTACATTCTATTCTACACTTCATCTTTAATTAGAATTAGATATTTTATATATTTAGATATTTTCATTTTAAATTGAAATTGGAATACTTTGATTAAAAAACCATTTTATTTTCGATGCTGATTATTCTGAATACATGTGTGCAGCGTATGAAAACTTCGGCTATGCTGAAATCAATGTTCGGTCTTATTTCTTAGTATCGTTTGCCAGCCTATAGTATTACTGTAGGCTGGCAAACGATGAGCAGCTGAATGAAAGCGGCGCTTCAGCTACGTTGGTCAGTACTATAATGGACTGACCTGCCAATAAGTACTCAAAGCAGCGCATTCGTTGTTGTTGTTGTTGTTGTTGTTGTTGTTGTTGTTTACTTATGGCCACCACTTCTACTTCATTTACAAAAAGGCACCGCATACAGGACGCATGGTTTGGTCATAAAGCGCGCCCAGAAAGCAGCGCAAAAACACAAAAAATAAATAATTTCCACAGCATACTTTTGTGCGCGGCAAACGCGCGCGTATTTTAAAATAAATGAGCAGCGGGGGATGTAGAAAGGGGAAAGGCAAAAGAAAGAGTGAGAGGGAGTAAGATGTGGGGTACACATGCACGCACACACACAGACACACACACACGCGATTCACTCGGTAAAACCAGTTATGGTCGTTAAAATTGTCGAAGCACTCGACGTCGACGTTGTCGACGGCATCGTCTCCATCTTGCTGTGCTGTTCGTGTGAAACCAAAGGATGTGTGCGTATGTGTATGTATGTATGTATGAGTATGGGTATAAGCGCCCATATGTATGCAAGCGATTTTCATTTTTGTTTAAAGCCCCCCAGAGTGCATTTCGCACTCAACTCAGTGGCGTTGGCAACGAATGCGTTGAATATTATGGAAGGCAGGAACGAAGGAGGGAAGAGTTGGAGCAGCAGGAGTATGCGGCAGGGCAGCATCTCTTATATGTACATATGTTTATATGTGATATTTTCTTGTTTATACTTGCAGCAGCGCGCGAGAATGAGATGTGCTTAAAGCGTTTGCAACATGTCTGCCGTCACCGCCACTGTTCCTCCTGCCCAGCCAAAAAGGTGCACACACATTTATTTGTAAGCGAAAATAATAAAGCGCCAAAATGCGAGGCAGCGATACATTATATTTCGTTCCAACACTTCTGATCTGAGCCCCTTCTCACACAACAATATCTCCGCCAGTTTTTGCTGCGCAGCGGATCCAGAGACCAGCAACAACAACAACAGCAACAGCAACAGCAACAAACAGAAACACAAACGCTCGCCAATGCTTGCGTGCTCCCAAATGGCTACTAAGCGTGTACTTGGTTACTCGCTTGCTGCCCTGACTGGTATCGAACAAAAGCGTAAGTTTATAATGGCATTGCATACCACACCTCACTCCACTACATCTATATATCTATTACAAACAAACAAAAAAGTCGAGCATGAAAAAAAAAAATGTAATGAAATAAAAAGCTCGAAGGTGTTGTTAAAGATACAAACAATAAATTTTCGATATTTGAAAGCCACTCGGTAAAGCGGTGCAAAATAAATCCATATGGACTACAAATGCGCCACACAACTAAAACTACTTCAACTTACGATATAACGAATATAACGAATAACGCTGAAGAGTGTTCGTAAATTAATTATGCTTGAATTAATTTTTATCATTAAATAACTAGGAGTATGGTCAATAATTTAAAATATCCAAATTACTGAGAAGGTAGAAATCCAATTTAAAAACCGTTTCTTAGAAGTACAAGTCCTACTTCAATAGTTCTGTTACTTCTCTTCGATACTCCATTTAGGTTTCAAAATCAAAAACTAAAGCTCAATAAATCAACTGGCAAATCAGTAAAGACAGATAGATCGACATGGCTACTTCGATGAATCAAAGAATATAATATTCAAGAATATAATATAGTATGATTATTCACTATGCTGCAGATATACTGGAAAGTTCAACAAACTTAATCTGCCCCTACACAATTATACATATACATGATATGCTAATGGCAAAAGTGAAACACTGCTCTATGTTTCACTTTTCCGTTCAGCAAGCATGTCTGTCAAAAGGGAGATGGTTTTTAAGATTTCCTACAGCTTCCCAGGTTTTGGGCTGGGAGTTATGTCAAGTTGCAAAATCTATGTTTATTCAGTGGCAGATCCAGAGGCTGTTGGAGCTAAAGAACTTTATATTCTTTTAAAAAATTTGCACCTTTGGTAGTCGTTATCAGAGCTCTGGTTCAACCAAATTCAACGTTTTATTCTCTTTTGTGAAAGTTCGTAATTTTTAACTGAAATTCTACAATTTAAGTGTGACAATTTAGTGTTATTTAGTTCAATACGTAATTTTTTGTCCACTACTCAATCACAAACTCATCTTAATTTAATAACTGTATAAGAAGGCTGCCGTGTTACAAATTGCTGATGGTATAACCGAAACTTCTGTCCATCTGTGCCTTTGCTTTAAGCATATCCATAAGATTGATTTACTTTGAACTTAGGTCAGGTTCATCTTCTAGACTTACACAGTTTTTCGAGATTTTATTTAGCAAGCAAAGTCATTTAGGTAGTAAAATGTTGAGAGGTTTGTTGTTCAGTACGTTAGTCTTCAAATTATATTTTAGCGCTTTATATAATTTCCCATCTCTATTGAACACTCAATCTCGATCCACAGACAACGTTTTTAGATAGCACTTAATTAACGTTTGCAAATTGTATTTAACTAAAATATTTGGTGAAGCGCATGTTACACTTTGTTTTTTGATCGTCATGTACGAAGTGATCCCCCCAAATTGTATTCAGATTTTCTTTCCACAGTACTGTACAAACCTTCCATGTCGAAGAATGTTTTTGTTTTGTGAAAATAAATATGATTTGTTCAATCGATGTTACTAAAAGAGTATCGTATTTGTATGATTCAATAAATGTGAAATTCACGTAATATGCCATAAATTGCAGAACCAGTTATAGTTCCACATTTAAAATAGATCACAGCATATTGTTTTTATCGAAATTGTTAATTTTATGAAAAATGTAACTTAACTTATTATATCACTAAAATCTTCAATAAACACATCCATATACTTAAGTTTAAGCTAATCCTGTGCAGCGCATACACTGATAAAAAAAACCAGGATTTCCATACTTGAATTGATTCATAGCGGTATCAAAAGTATGGTCAGTACGGATTACCTAAAACCAAGTACAAATTCTTAGTTCAAGAACGAAGTTGAATTCAAAAATTTAGCCCTCTTCAAGATTTACTGAGCTTGATTTTAAGAAAAAATAGGATTGAATTGAGTATGAAAAGACTCAACAATAAAAAAAAAATGTTTTTCAAATTTAGTTGTATTTACACGGCTTATAAAAATGCTCTTTGGTGGAGGGAACTGGTACCGAACTATGACACATGCAAAACGGCGCTGAGAAGTGTAATCGTCTTAACTCTGCCTTAACTTTTGCCGAGTCACAATCCATTGCTTTTCAAATGTACTGTCAGTGCAAAGAAATTGAAGCAGCTGAGGGAGTAAATTTGCTTTTGCTCTCAGGATTTTTTTTTCTCTCATATATTGATTTAAGAATTTTCTACATACTTCAAGTCGAAAAGGGCCTAATTTTACATTCTGAATCTTGTGTACTGGACTTGAGTACTTATTTATTCTTACAATTAGATTTTAATACATATTTAAAGAATTTTGTACTTATTGTAAATATTTCTGCTCTTGATTTATAATACGATCCCGTTTTGTACTTGATACTTTTCTTAAATAAAAACAAGAATTCTTCGAATAAAAACAAGAATAACAAACCTATAATTAGAATACCCTTTTTTCTGTGTATGCATATGAAAGCTATGGAAACTTTTAAATTAAACCTTGTTCTACCAAGTCAAGTATATAAGTGAAGCAAATTCCAGTTGGCTGTACGTCTCTTTTCCTCCTATCGATCAACGCCATCACTCTACAAAGACGCTGTTATCCTTTCACAGTTTGCGTCTCGTTGCCTTGTGCCTTTGAGAAAACATTTTGAAGCGTTTGAGTGACATAGAAAATGCTTTTCCAATACACTAAGGACACCAATGCAAAACTTATGGTTTGCTTGCTGTCGCATCGAACCGAATAGAAGTGAAACTATACCTAGAAGAGTTCTAAATAAACGTAGACAATCCAATAACAGCAACAACAAACAATGAAGCTGCAAAGCGAATTCCCCGTTCCCAAAATCGCGTAGCAAGAAAGTCTTTCATGAGCACAACAACGGCAGTAACAACAACAACAACAACAATGCAAATATTGCCAACAACAACAAAACAACAAAAACAGCAGCAGTATTGCAAAAAGCAGGCATACACTGTATATGTACATATGTATGTACATACACACACAAACACACCGAGTCGTAAAGCCAAAAACGAAAACCAACGAATCAAATCTCTGGGGAGCGTACGTTTTGCTCCCTTGGGATTGGTCAGCCCCAAGAGAAATACATGCAATGGGTTTTCTGTGTTTTTCAGTGTTGTTGCTATTTTGTTATTGTTGTTGTTGTTATACAAAACTCATACATACACTCTTTCTCTCGCTTTTCAACTTATTCGCTCTTGGGCAATGCAAAAGGGAAAATACCAAAGTTTTTTTTTTACAGCTGCTTCATAGCGCGCGCCAATTGGGAAATTTATACACGTGTGTGTGTGTGTTGTATGGCGCTTACTATATGTATGTATACTTTTATGTGGGTGTATATTTGCATGTGTGTGGCTGTGTGCTGTTATTTTTGTGCCTTGCTGTTTCTGTTGTTGTATTTGCCTTTTGTTGTTTTTGGATTTATTGTCAATTTTATTTGTATTTCTGTTGCTCCCCACTGCCTTCGTTGTTGTTGTTGTTGTTGTTGTTGTTGTTATTTATACTGACACAATTTGAACAGTTATTAAAAATTAACGGCACTTTGGTTGCTTCAAAATCCAATCGACGTGCAACAAACCAATCCGAACAGAGAAGCTAACCTAACCAGGAATTGTTCTGCTGCTGCCTTTGCTGACTGTGACGACAATCATTCATTGCCGCAGCCATTTTAAGTTTGGGTTAGGATCCAACTGCCAGTTGTATATGTGTGTGTGTGTATGTAATTCTCGCGAGAATTTCGCTGCGCCACTTGCATTGACATTTGCATTTGTCAAGCTAACTACAGACAGCCAAAAGATAGCACCGCATGTCCTTCTCGTTGTTCACTCGCTGCGTATTTTGTACACCTTCGCAGCTACATATGTACTATATATGTACATAGTTCACTCCAGCGACGATGTGAGCAGCCAGCTAGCTAATCCCATAGCGCCAACGGCAACAACAGCAGCAAAAGCTCAAAGCAAATCAATCACACTGGCAGCGGTGGCAGCAATAGCATAAAAACTACAATATATACTTTCGTCCTGGTAGAACAAAACTTACGTTTGAGACACGCGCGTGGCTTAGCCTGTTTGCGACGCGACATAACGCTGTAAAGCACTTTGATAGATTTTCAACAAATTAGTCAATATGTTTCAATTAGCACTTTTTCCAAATAATTTCTATTAGCACTAAAGTTCACACACAATAAATTCACGCGCGAAAATTTCACCGGCTTCAAATGATTTCACTGCAATTTCTGTTGCTCTACGAATCGGATATCCTTGCGCCTGCGACTGTGAAATGTGACTAACTTAACTAACAACTGAACGGAATGCCAACACTCGCTAAAGTCAATAAACAAGCAGCGAAAGTTCTCTTTGCCCCGACGACTACGCTCTTAACAACAAGCGTGAGAGCGCACAGCAGGAAGAGCGTATATGCCTGAAGAGTTTATGGTAGTACACTCAACAACAACACCCAACCACCCAAAAAGTAAAAATAAAATAAAAGACGAAGGCCAAACTCAACATTCAACATTCATTGCCAGCGCCGGCATTCGCCGCGATATGTTTTTAAAGCCGCCTGCTTCGACGCGGTACTGCGGGTAAAATCTCAAGAGGGTTGTAAGGTAGTATATTGCGCTGTACATCTTGCGGATACTTGTCACCTTCAACAGCAACAACGACAGCCATGTATAAATGTAGGTAGAGCAGCATAGCTGCTTCTTATAGGACACACTCGTTTGCTGCATTCATCCCCTAAGGACTTGCGTTGCACCAATCGCACGCACGCATTTCAACGACGCGCTGGGTGCCAGCCACCAGAACAAGGAACACAATTACTCCTAGAGGTGGTTGAACACACATTCGAGTGCATGCTGCGATGCGCACCGTAGGAGCGCATTTCGCATCGTATCGGCCTAAGAACAAGCAAAGGCTATTTTTGTATGCGGCTCAACGTCCTTGACGCAATTATAAAGTCAGTTTTAAATTTAGCAAAGAAATATCGCGCGCCCCTTTACTACAATGATGTTGTGGCTGATGTTGAAGCGTTTTGCATTCGCACGTGTATATGGGGGGTCCTGTGGAAGTCAAAGGTGCTACCGTAGTAATGTTTCTCAGCAGCGGGATGCGCGCGCACTGCGTTTCTTGAGGGGCAAGAAATGATTCGCGCAATTATAAAGTCACTTTCGTGAGAAAGTTCGCACAAATTCTGGGATAAAGCGCATTGAAAGCGAAATGTTTTGCTGTAATGGCAAATATGTAATGGCACTTCAGTAATGGACTATAAATATCTAACTAAAGTACTCCAGTAATGAAATAATTATACATGTATTGGAATTTGGAGTTCGAAAAGTAAATTCTTAAATCGTTTCGTATATTAAGAATTTAATTTCTCAAAGCGACTAACTTAAAATTTCGTTTAACGCATTGAAAAATTCGAAAAACACGGCACGGCGTTTACTTTTATCTTTATCAAATAGAAAACAGTCTTGACGAGATAAAAGGCAACTGAAGAAAGCCTAGAATTGATTATAATTTTTAATTGAAGAAACACGTTAACTTTGGTGGAATCGAACCTTTTATATCATTCACATGAATTTGAAAATAATTTTTTTTTACATACAAAAAAATTTAAAGAAACTAACAAAAATTCGTAGTTGCCGGCCACAAGGCGAATACAGTCCATAGAAAAATATATCAGTTCAGTGTGAAATATTATGAAATAAATGAGTTTTTCATGCAACAATCCAAAAGTGGGCATGTCATATTAATGAAACATGAACGATTGCCGCAATCAATAAGTTTAAGACTTCAAAATATTTCATTTTTGTTTTTAAAACTTATTGTACAAAAAATATAAATATCTCTATTATATTATATAATTCTCGTGTCACGTTGTTGCTCACGATGAACTCCGAAACTATCTAACCAATTTTCACGTCTTTTTCTTTAAAATGTGTATTTTGCTGGCGTGCCTAAGATGGGATAGTTTTTATCACATATTTTTTATTAGTTAATAGCAAAATTAACTATTTTTATATTCCATATACTACAACGTATTGTGTAGCGTCGAGAAAAATAAAAAATCCGACAACTGTCAAATGGTTCTTCTGTCAAATTGATTTTTCTTATTTTATTTCTTAAAATTTATATTCAGAGTAGTTGGAGTAAAAGGTAAGGGGGTAGGGGAAAGGCCAGGGGAAGAAGTGGTATGAGACGTGGTGGTAGGGGAAGAGGTAATAGGGGAAGAGGTGACAGGGAAAGGGCATGGAGAAGGATGGGCATGGAAGGAGTGGTAGGGGAAAATGCAACAACGCACCGGGTTCCTTTTAAGATAGAGGGATGAAATTTTCTATACATGTTAATTTGATTAAAAGGGCTGGGGAAAGGGGCTTTGAGAAGAGGTGGAAAAGGAAGGGGAGGTAGGGGAGGTCGGGGAATGGGAAAGTGGAAGAGGTATTAGAATTGGAGGTAGGGGAAGGATGGTTATTAAAGAGGCGTAGAAATGGAGTGGCAAAGGTAGGGGGAAGCAGGGGGAATGGCAGCAACGCGCTGGGTACCATTTAAGATAGAGGGATGAAATGTTGTATACGTGTTAATGGGATCGAAGGAGGCAGCGAGAAGGGGAGGTAAAGTAAGAGAGGTAGGGGAAGATGGCAGGGGAATGGGGGCAGGGGAATAGGGGCAGCTTAATGGGTGGTTGGAGAAGTGATGGAAAGGACAGGAGAAGAGTGGTAGGAGAATTAGACGTAGAGTAAAGGGGCATGGGGAAGCTGGGGTAGGGGAAGGTGGTAATAACCTGTCTCCTTGCCAAAGTAGACCTATGCAGATATTTAAATTTAAAATATCACAAATAATATGTCAAGCGTCAGTATATACAAAAACAACCATGTACATTTTTTAAATTGATGGTGACCATAATAAGAACAAAAGCACAAATAAGAGGGCAGTGGTATGGGGACTCTCCCTTGGACACGCCCATTATTATATGTATGTAAAGCGTGTTTTAAAAAATAGCCACCAAACAAAATTTCAAACCCCAAAAAGTAGAGGCACACGCCCATTACAATATTTTTGTGAAGCGGCCGTCCATAAAAAGCCCTCATAACGAATTTCAAACGGATACTGGTTCAAAATAAAGAAGTATTTCATATAAAAACTCATAGGTGGGCGGTGGATTTGCATGGAGTCTACCTCAGAATTTGGGACTTGGGACTAAAATAAGCTTAAATACCGGTTTTCAGCCGAAAGTGCGCAACACATAATAGACAGACACAAGTGGCTAGATCGATTCGTCTCGTCGAGCTGATCAAGAATATATATAAACTTTATAGGGTCTACGATGCCTGTGTTACTGCGTTACAAACTTTCAGACAAATACTGATAATACAATTTTATATTATGTGTGAAGGGTTAAACAAATATTATCTGCGCGCGAATCAGACAAATCTAAAAATCCAAGTTCAGAGGATATATATTTTATAGTCTGTGAGAGCTCGTTGTTAAAATATACGAAGGATGGTCGGACAGCCGGATAGAAGCAAATAGCTATGACGACTCCACTGTTGATTCTGATGAAGAATGTTTGGTCTGCCACGCCTGTTACTTTCATTTTCAAACATTTGCACAGACTTAGTATACCCATGCCCCTGCACGGCAGGATATAATAAATATGAACACTGGAATAATAACCTTAAAAGAGGAAACAGATTGTAAGTACGTTTAGAAACATAAACATATTTTATTGGAACATTGATGACAAAAGTTTGTATACGATTTTATAATATCATTTCAGAAGAATGACGAGTGATAAACACATTTCGAGGATCAATGACGGTCAGACTATTTGCTTTGGGAATAATTTGTTTTTTCTATTATAGATGACACGCCCATAATATGGCTATATATATGCCTATATAAAATAAACATTTTTCCAATGTACTCCACAACAAAACATTTTCTTTTTAAATTTTTTCGTACATAATTATTTATCCTGTTACGGAGCTCAAGGGTAAGTTTTTGTACATGTATTTAACAGGTAGAATGAGGCGTAGCCGACGCCATAAAGTATACGAGTATATCTTCTTCTAGCCATGTCCGTTCATCCATGTGGAGATTATAAACGGTAGAGTCTTCAAACTTCGACTTTTATATTCTCCTGCAAAAAATATCATGCCCAAAATAATGCTATATATAAAACGTTTTTCATGGTAAACACTAAAAAAAAAAATTTTTTTTTAATTTTTTTTTTATTTACAAATTAAAAAAAAAATCATTTAAATCCGCTTATGATATACAGCTTTGTAGATGTCCGAAATTTCCAAAATTTGGCAATGAAATTATATATTTTATTAAGTTTTTGTGTCTAATATTTAATCAATCAATAATCAACAGGTAATATATTTCCATTCATAATAGGAAAAACAAAAAACAGTTTAAATCGTTGATGGTTAAACTTTCAGACAAACATATAATACACTCTGTGTGAATGGTATAATAAGAAATCAGATTTTTATATACGCTGGTATTATTTAACAATTCTTAAAGGAGTACAAGTTGAATGACCCTCTATGTGTGAGCATTTGAGTGTATATTAGACAGTTTGAGTGTCTTTGCAGTTTGACTAACATTAGTCGAAGACTTACAGTTTTAAAAATACGTACACAGTTTGAGAGTATTTAACGTAACTGTTTCTCAGTTTTAAAAACGGCGAAGTAATGTATACAAAACTGTTATTTTACTTATGCTGCAATGACGCGAGCTAAATTTTTTTTTGTCTCACTTGTTTGACAAATGAATTTTGCATTAGTGTGAAGAGGACCATTGCATATTTAGACAAGATTTATCTGAGTTTTTGGCATGCAACGATAAGATCAATGCTACAGAACCCAATATCAGCTGTTTTTCAGTTTTCAGCAGCTTAAATCGTATGTGGCGAATATGATTTTACAATCTGAAAATTGAACAGAAAGGTTTCTTGATGTTTTGTGCTACAAAATGGACAACGATTTGTTGTTGTTATATGGAAGAATTTTAAAGAATTTGACTGCAGCAGAGCTTTATATTAAGAAAAAGAAAAAAATATATGGTTGAAGTGTTAAAATGAAGGGGGTAGGAAAATATTAATACATACAATATATGAACATGCATTGCTAAAAATCCATTATTTTTATTAGGTTTCACTCATAAATTGATAAATGAAATATGTGACGAGAACAGTAAATTATATAGAACTATTCTCCGAATGACTCCAGTTCAGTTCGAGCGAAATTTAGAGAAAGTTCGGACATATATGATTATGAGATCTGCAGAACGATTGCAATTGGCTTTGCCATATTTTGCTACTGATAAATTAAAACAAATGGGTATTGAAATCCTACGCATGTTTCCATAAAATGCCATTATTTTTGTTTGTTTTTAAATGCATTATCAAGCCGGCACACTTCCGATTATAATATCGACAATAGCATCGATTCAAATATTTTTATTTTTAGTTCAAGTTGGTACCTTTTTAAAGTTGATTTTGTGTCTGCTGTTTGTTGTGCGACTACAAAGTCTACTCGCTCGCAATATCATGCCGCACTCCTTCTCCAATACTGGTTTTTTTGCTAAAATTTAGCTCGTGTCATACCGGCAGTAACCAAGAACTAACGCATCAAATACAAACACTCCATACAATTATCTTTACACAATTCAAATCGGCACAATTCAAATGCTGTAAAACCGTAGTCATATATCAGCGACAAAGGATTTGAGAATATAGACAATAGATACTTACTCAATAGATATATGAATGCCATTTAATTTGTGTTTGAAAAAATACAGCTGCATAGATGCTAAGCATATCAGAAGTTTTTAAAGCTTTGTAGTTTTCTTTTCCTACATCCGTTTTAACCGAATTACTTTTGTTACTAGCTGGTTGACTTCAAAACTCTTAAAAAAAAAAGTTATGGGTCTTAGCTCTTTGCTTTTACACTAAAAGCTGTGCAAAATACAAAATAAATTATTTGTTTTTTATTTATTTTACTATGTTTTTCTTCACAGTAAAGACATACGACTGCCTAGTCCCATTTTTGGGCTCACAACCCACGATTAGATTTTAAAAGAGATGATTATTTGGCTGGGATACAGATTTCAAATTATGTGTGAAGAGTATTAAAGCTTCGGTTCCAACGAAGTTAACGTTTTCGCTTGTTTAACATCCTTATACAACATTACACATTTTTTTAGACTATGACCAGTATCAGTAAAACTGTAATTGTTACACAGTTTGGAATCCGTGTATTTACAGTATACCTTAAACTGTAAATGTGATACAAATTTCATTTCAAATATGGCTCCATATTTTAACGAAAAATTTGAATTAATCTACATATATAAATAAAATTGAAAAATCTCACCCATCTGCATAAATTAGTTACTGAGAGATGACGAATTCGATTTTTCTTCTATAAAAGATGCATTGCACCGACCACTTTTCTTGAGTTGCCATAAAATTTTGGATCTCAACTACAACAAGTTGAAAAAAATTCATGAAAATCACTCAAGCCGTTTAGCAGGAGTCGAATTGCGAACCCGCCCACAACGGAATTTTATATACATATGTATGTATAAAGATGTATGAGATCAAATTTTTAATAAACTTCAGATAGGGCAGAACAGGCATCCTGTAGTATAGTTGTAGTCTGTAGCTGCTATGAGTATGAGTGCCCATTTAAGTCACATACTCATATTATTTGCCTCAAAAATTGTTTTGTCATAGGAAAAGGCTTCTACGTTTGTCATGCACCTTTCTAAACTCTTTAAACCACTCGAAAGGAATGCAACACATTAAGTAGACGCCAGAATCTCGCAGTTCTTAAATGCCCCTGGACAGATGGATCTTCCAATTTCACGATTTACTGAATCACAAGTAAAAAATGCTTGTCATAAACTTTCAGTAAAAAAAAGCTCCAGGCTTTAATCTAATTACTTCAAAAGTAATTCAGGAGCTACCGGAAATTGGATTTAAGTACATGACCCATTTGTTCAACAGCATCAAGAACTGGATACTTTTCTCTTCAGTAGAAGGTGTCTGTTATCACTGTTATCCCAAAGCCAGGCAAACCGCTAGAAGAAGTTACCTCTTATAGGCCTATTAGTCTTCTGCCTGCAATAAATAAGGTTTTTGAATCGTTACTATTGACTAAATTGAAGGCAATTATCAGTCGAAAAAAACTGATTCCCGACCATCAGCGGATTCAGAGAAAAACACGGCACAACTGAACAAAGTCATCGAGTTTTTCGGACTATACGAACCGCGATGGAAAATCGAGAATATTGTACATTGGCATTCTTAGACATCACACAAACTTTCGACAAGGTCTGGCACGACGGACTTCTTTATAAACTTAAGAAATGCCGACCGCCACATTGTTGAATTTTCAAACTTGCAGACAATCCACTCGAGCATTCCACAAGGAAGTGTCCTTGGTCCCGTATTGTATACACTCTATACGGCGGATCTAGCTATTCCAGCAGATACCTCCATGGCAACATTTGCTGACGATACAGTCATTATGTCGACACACTCCAATCCAAGGATGTCATCAATGCAACTGCAAAAAGGACTAGACAATGTTTCTTCGTGGCTTCAAAAGTGGAGACTAAATGTTAACCCCGCCAAATCAGTACAAGTAACATTTACGCTATGTCGGAGCGAGTGCCCTCATGTCATGCTTAATAATATGCAATTACCACAAGAGCTAGGTGCCAAATATTTAGGTCTACTCCTGGATAGGCGCTTAACTTGGCTGAAACATTTATTCTCCACACGTTAACAACTTGGACTGAAGTTAACAAAACTATAATTGTTACTGGGACCTAACTCTAAGCTCAAACTCCTAAATCTCCGAAAATTTGACAGTGGAAAAAAATTAATATGACCGGTCACGCGCCGTACTACCCTGATTTGGCGCCCATTATTCTAAATGTGAATAGTTCCTGACCACTATATGGTTAGGTCAATAAGCCTGAGTGTCAGAGTATAGTCAGGTGTCAGGTTCCTATACCCTCTGCATTTTTTGCCCATCTTTCTATTGCATAGATTTCTGTCTGAAAGATACTGACAAGTTCTCCAAAAGGATCAGAACAGTTCATGCGCGGTCAAAAGACCCACCAACTGCTCCCTCATCCGTTATTGAGCCGTTTATGTACCAGTTTATTGAATCCGGTTTTATATTATAATGAGGTTTTGTTTTTCTATCTTTCCATCTCGATGAGTTCTATGTTAAACCTTTTGATGCAGTTGTACTTCAAATTAAAGTTAGATCATATCGGGTGCTTGGCTGATACTCTACCTATCCTCAACATAGTCCTATCTGCATGTTGAACGTATAGATGGAACCTTGTTCTGTTGTTCGCTGGCCGTCATTAATATTTTTCGTTCCACTTATGACTATAGTTAGGTATACACATATGTAGATAGGTACATGAATATTATATTTTCGATTTTAATAATTTGATTAATATTTTTAAACTGACTTTGTACAGTGATATGCTCTCAAGTTAACAATCCCTTAACCAAGCCCAACATAGGCAATTCGGGTATTGTAGTTCTAAGCGCAGCATATTCACAACAGATTAATCCATCAGCATTCCGACTAATATTCAACCAAGTTATTTGGTCGCAAACGTTCTCCGTACAAAGCGATGGCTCCAACTCATGAACCTCATTCGGTGCGCCATTTTTGACTACAAAGCCGGTTATACGATCGCCACTCTGCACCAGCAGCCAAATTTGTGCCGGCATTGGGAAACGCTTTCGTTTGCTACCATCATGTAGATAAACTTCGACATTACCACTCAATGTTCGCACTCCTTCAGTACCGATATGCACATCCAAAACCTGGTTTCTGCTAAGTTGTTCGATATCCTGCTTTAGACTGTCAAGCGAAGTAAGTTCGTCATGCGCAACAAAATAATTCCAACCGAGTTTCTTGATCTCCTGAAATTGTCCATTACTTAGTAGCGGATCACTAATGAAATGTGATATATGCAGCATTGGCGCCTTTTTGCCAGTCAGCTGACCAAGCCGTTCGTATATCTCATCAAAATGAAGGCCACGGAAAAGTTCTGTTTTATAGCGTCCATTGGGATGACGGTGGCGTGTAAGAAAGTTACGTTCATGACGCCGCAGATAGTTTTTGACTGTGTGAAGAGTAAACAAAAGAATAAAATTAAGAGTTTCGGTGCTACTAATTTACTGACCCACCCTTATCGCCTAACTTGACATGTGCATAAATAGTACGCCCCAATTCCTCATCATAACATGCCTCTCCGATTATGTGCGTCATTTGCTCCGTGGGATGTATAAATCCAAAACGCGTACCAGTCCATTTACATGCGGGCAAATCATCAATTATTTCTTCGATAACTCGCAGATCACAACCTTTATCCGGCTGCAGCTCCTCCTCTGTTCCCTGACTTTCCAGCGCAGTTACTTTACAGTGCCTGAACTTCACTTGCACTTGTTCGGTATGATTGTCGGCATAGTTTTTAAAATAGTTCGGCCCACAAGATGCAATTAATTCTTTGCCTTCCTCGATATTCAGTAATTTTTCATGTTGATTGTTTTCAGTTTCGATGAGTTTGCCATTCGTCTCAAAGAAGAGGGGCTTTCGTACACCTAAACTTGGGTTGACTGTTAAAGTACAAGAAGACGGTTCACTCCTATGACTTTCTGCTTGAGTACAGACTACAAGCAGAAACAGCGCGAGAAACGTTCCGTAGCCGTACATCTTTGAAACTGTCTGAATTGGCCGATTTTGCTGGTATTTTTATATGCCAATCTGTTTTCTTATCAGGTACTGCATTGCAATTTATATAGAAATAAATGTTTATTTCGTAGGCCTTTTGAACTCGGCGTAAATTAATCACTTTGTTTTTGTTCTGAGAATTAATATAGATCGAGAAAAAACGATGCTGTCGATTGTGCGCGACTACAAGACACCCTATATCTAAAGGAAACTATTTTACTGTGTAAATTGTCGTTTGCATTGAAACATAAACTTACCAAGATATCAAACTAGGTTCGCTTTGACAATTTCATACTCCTTAAACGAATCTAGTCCAATCTAAACTATTAAAATCATGCATGTCTGTAAATTATAAGAAACATGTGCACAATTACAATAAAAAAAAAAGAATGCAGCAGTCGTGCATTCAATTTTGTCAAATACTCTGCACCCTAGCTAAACTAGACGTAGGTTGGACTTGGAAATTAAAAAAAAAATATATGTTTTTAAACTAAAAAAGAATTAAAAAGAACAACAAAGAGCTATAGACAAGGTGCTTGGCTATATTATATCCCGAACACGCCGGAAAGCGCGCCACGGTATGTAAACCATATGAAGCTTCTTCAGGTCATAGATCTGGTCATGCTATCGTAAACTCGGACTTACTCTCTGACGCCCGTCGCGATTCTGACAATTCGATTCGAATTAAACAAAGGCTAAAAAGGTTGCCACCAACTGTTAGAGACTTAACAGCCACCTCAACTTGCGCATAGGCGCCCGCTTCAGCGGCTAACCCACCAGCCGTCACTGCCGCCCAAATAACGCTATAGCGGTCACATCAGCTGGCGGACGGACTATGGCTGCCGTAGTGTCAGATCCGCCACGGATGACGGTATAGCGTTGATATCAGCTGCCGGTTACAACTCTGCTGACTCAGCGCTTGACAATGCCGCCCAGGATGGCCCTTTAACAGCCTCATTAGTCAGCTGAGGCAATTCTAAAGTCCTTAGGCAAATTTGCAAACAAAAATATGAAGCGGGACCGGAGTCGCGTACACTAATTTAATTTAATAATGCCCTGTTCAGACGATCATATATATGTGATATATAAGTATAATCGTAGATTTGGAATTTTAATCAGTTTTCATTAAGTTTGCAGTCCCTTCTTGTAGATTTTGGACACTATTTTAAATGCAATATGAAAAAAATATGTGTCAAATGTTTTATGTATTGAATCATACTTTGTTGTATTATACAATTTATTAATTTCTCTTAAGCCCAATACAGAGATCGACAAAAATGTTTGCTACCAAAATTGTAAATTATTACTGATATTTCAAACCAACAAAAAACAGTGTTCCCAAATCAACATGAAATACTAAAATCAGTATTTATTAGGTGAAAAGTCCACACATATTGACTTTTCCTTGATTTTTTCTGACGGAAATGGAAAAGGTCACACTCTTTGTCACCTATTTTTTGAGTATATAAAGTATTTTCGGTAGCAAACGTTTTTTGTTATGTGAGTACTTGATGAAAAACAGTTCGTGCCGAAAATGTTTGATTATTTTTTGACAGCGTTTTTTATATGAATTTTTTTCTCCCACGAGTAAGTCCCACAAATGCTCTATGGGAATCAGGTCCGGACTTTGGGGATGTGTCCTCAACTGATTTTTTATATTATAAAGAAGCCAGAGCCAACTGTGCTTGTGGTCGTTGTCGTGCTGAAACCAAAACTCTTTATTCAGCCCCAACTTCTGGAAACTTTCTACCAAATTATCCTTCAAAACTTGGATATAACTAGTTTGGTCTGTTATTGATTTAATAAATGTTAGTTTCACAAAACTTCCATACACCCCAAACCACAACTTCTTCTCCACCATGTTTTACGGTAGCCAACAAATTTTCCTTTTCAAAGGCCGTACCACTCTTTCTTCATCAGCTTTTTCCTTTTATCCCGAAAATACAAAACTCAGGGGGCTGGGAATCGTACTCATTTGCAAACTCCATGCGTTTCTGCTTATGATATGGGGCTTCTTACGGGCAACTCGACCATGACACCCAGATTTTTTTTTTTAATTTCAGGGCTGTTAATTCGGAAATTATTTTTGAATATCTTTCTTCTACTTCTAGTTTCAGTTGGTGAGTTTGGACCTTGGATTCTGTCGCTTTTTTCTCTCATTTTGTTAAGAGACATGGAGGACAAAGTCGGGGTTTTGGCCGGACGGCATCCACGGATATGAGGGGGGGGGGGCAAACCGGGGCACTTGCTTCGGGCGGCAGTTTCATGGGGGCGCCATATCCTTGAGACAAGAATTCGAAATATCGAACAAGTGAAGCCCCTTTTCCTACAATCTCATAGGTTTTTATCAAGTAATCGAATCTTAATATAATATGTTTGAAAAACAAACTTTTGTATTTCCATACGCCCAGTTACTTCTTGACCACATACTAAGTGATTTATGAACGCATCTTAACAGATCAAGAAAATTTTTATTTGAACGCTTGCGTAGTGTGCGTGATCTTTCCGCCAGGGGAATCCCCGTCGAATCTATACGAGCCGAGCCGAACAAATTTGAACAGTCGAACGTCAAGTGACAAACACTGTCATATGAACCCGGCCCAGTCACATGATCGTAGCTTAGACAATATCTACAGGGGAGCTTTCCTGGTTTGTGGCAACACTTATAGTTCTCGTAAAGGGTGCGAAAGAGCTCGATGTAGAGCACCTTACTACTATGTGGCAACCCCATCCATCAGCTGGTCTAAACATGTATTGGTTTTGGAAAACAACACAAATGGACAACATTTGCATTGTGGTTGATTGCGTGTGCGAGTAATCAGCGTTAATATAATAAGTAATTTGTTAGTGAAAACATATATTACACTTATCGTAGTGGAAATCAACGATTTTCAAGAATTACAGATAAGAAATCATACATATTTGAGGTATATTTTTTATGGGTGCTTTTGTAGGTAGGTACCTACTGTAACCTCTCTATATTATGTCTTGTTGTAAAGTTTAGTTAAATATAGTCTACATATTCCGATCTCTGAACATAACACTATTACATTGCAATTTGTAATTCAATAAATTCTACGTTTGTGATGTAAGTTTTATGACTATAGAAACCAGTTAGTGGATATTTTAATTTACTGAGTTTTTAGCTTTCTGGGGCTGAAAACAGAAGAAGAGCAAAAGATAAAATTGAAAATGTTATGAATTCGGCTTCTAAGATGAGAAAGCGGCTTCTCGAAGCCGGCGGATCTACAATTTCCACTCATACTCCTGACATACTGTAGTCAGGAATTTCGAACAATTATTGCATTTTGGAGACTCAGTCGAAACGTCAAAGCTCAGGTGATGGTGAACAGTCTTCACCGTCCGTATTATCTCAACAGGAAGAAGACATTCAGCTTGTATCTAGTGACTTACTGCAATCGAGTAGCAAGGACAAAATTATTGATGTGATAGATCCAGATACTTGTTCGGGCCACGACAAAATAACAGATCAACAAAGGTCATTATTGAGCAAACAAGCTATATTACAAAATAATGAACATCCAAACAACATAAAGTTTAAGTCCACTGAACGCATGTGGTTCGGAACAATGGCGAAAAACGAAAATATTAAAAGATTCTGGCTTGTTTATTCGAAAACAAAAAATGCACTCTACTGCACTGCGTGCCAGCTATTCGACAGCACTTCTACATCAGCCTTGTGTAAAGATGGTCTCAAAAATTGGAAAAAGACTTCAGAAAAATTAAATGAGCATGAAGTATCACAAACGCATAAAGAATGTTTTATTAAATGGCAAACCCGTCTGCAGCAAATGATTCGATACATCAAAATAATAAAAGAAACTGGTTGTGAAATAATGGAAAGTTTTATTGATATTATTGAAGTTGAAGGAAGGAGAGAGAGAGAGGAGAGACTGGACAATATCACACTGCGCATTCTAGAAAATCTAGAAGCTGATGGTTTCGATGTGCAAACATGTCGTGGACAATCTTACGACTACGGATCCAATATGGCCGGCATATAAAAAGGAGTCCAATCCAGAGTACCGTGTCTAGCGCACTCTTTAAATCTTATTGGCGTGCATGCAGCTTCAACATGCCCACAAGCAGTTAGCCTATTTGGGCTTGTACAAAAACTTTATTATTTCTTTGTTTATTCACCACGCGCGGTGCAAAATAATGCAAAAGTGTACAAAAACAAATTTAAAAGGTAGTAGTCAAACCAGATGGTCGGCCAAACATCACGCTGTTACTGCTCTATTAAATAATTTATCGGAAATTGTCAAAGCTCTGGAAGAAATTGAAGAATCCTCTCTAGCCGCAGAATCTAAGTATGAAGCTGGTCATTTGCTAAATGCGGTAACGGATTTTAAATTTATCCTCAACTGGACAATTTGGGATAATATTCTTCGAGAGATTATTAGAGTGAACGTTGAAATACAAAAAGAGGATATTATCATTTCGCGTTCTGTGGCGATAATGCAAGGCCTTGCAAGAAATGAGAGAAGAACCGGTAGAATATTGGATCAAAGAAGCTACACCCGTATAAGAAAAGTTGGAAATTGTGCCGGTTCTTAAAAACAAACGAATTTCCAAAAAGAAAAAGCAACACGACGAAATCTATGAAGACGAAACAAGAATGCTAGATCCGACTAGGCTATTTTTCAAAGATATAAAAGTAGTGTTTGACAAAATTTTAACAGAAATTGAGGCAAGAGTTTACATGAAAAATTCGCATTCCTCAGTGGCCACGCCTTTTTAAATATGTGGACAGAAAATCTGCAAAAAAATGGAGCCGATCTAGCTTTAAAATATTCAAAAGTCATGAATGCAGTTGGTTTTTGTCAGGAAAATGCCGTATTTAAAGAGCTAGTACGTGAAATTAATGAAAAATCAAGTGCCTTTTACCTGTTACAACATCTGTACAAGCATGACTTGCAAGAAGCGTTTCCCAATGTTAGTATAGCTTTAAGAATTTATTGCACACTATCAACAACATCTGCAAGCTGTGAGCGAAGCTTCAGCAAACTGAAAATAATTAAAACTTATCTACGTTCAACAATGGCTCAGGAGCGTCTATCTGGCCTCGCGATCCTAGCTTTTGTGTTTCTCTTTTAAGTCACAAATGAAAGATATTAGCTAATAGATAATAAAAAGTTTAAATTTATTAAAGGATTATTATTTTCACAAATGTGGTCATACAAAATGCTACTCATTTTTCAGTTTTAAAAGTTTTTCTCAAACACTGAAGGGAGGGGGCGCCACTATCAAGTTTTTGCCCCGGTTCGAAAAAATCGTCGATCCGTGGCTGCCGGACGGAACCCGTTGAAGTGTAGTAAGTTACAAGTTTTTGTATTGATGAGTGTGAGCTCTGCCCACTACGTTTCCAATTTTACTATATAATTTTTCCTCAATATATAGCTTGTTTTTATTAAGCTTACTTTGTGTATTAAGATTGTAATAGTATTAGAAATAGGAAAGCATTTCAGTAATAATTTTATGTACTACTGCCACCAGAAGAAACCGTTATTCGTGTATTTTGTCCAGACGGATCTCTGTGTGTTCTTGTTTCGTCTATTTATTAGTATGTCGCCAGACGGAATGTTTTCCGTCTAGAGTGGCCCTAGCGTGAGTGTAAGCGAGAGAGCATATGTTTTGCTTTGAGTTTCAGTTAAAATTGAGTAGTACAACAAGGAGTATTGAGGCGTTGACAGCGAAATTGCGTACACAGCTGTAGATCTCTGTTACATGTACATATGCACATATGTATGATCAGCAAGTGCATTTTGATAAAATGGGTCGTCGAACAACCATTAAATAGCGGAAACTGAGATATTTTACTTTAAAAATGGGATCACACGGCGCCAAAATGGCAAATAAGAGTGCATCCAGTATGCAGCAGATCATTGAGCGTTTGGTTCATGAAGGACAAGGGTAGAAACGCACCCAAAAATATTTTTTCAAGCGACGTATTCTCCGCAAAATTAAAGCAAACCGGAAGCTATCGGCCATAAACAAAGAAATGGAGAAGTTCTGCTGTACTGAAACTGTCCGCCGCCTACTTTTCTAAGATCTTCAATAGTCTTATAGCTGATTTACTGAATTGCAGATGATTGGCGAAAGCCAAATACGGAGCTACAAAACAGAAAATGTAAAAGCTATTCAAACATGGTGGCGGAAGTTTTATGGTTTGGGCCGGTATGTCCGCCGCCTGCGTTGGTAAAATTTAATTTATTGAGGCTAACATAGTGAAAACCATGTACTTCCACAACATAAAAAATAAATTGTACCAAATTGCTAAAAACCTTGGAGTATGAGAAAATTTCCAGTTTGACCCGAAACACAAGCCAGGAATTGTGCAGTCCTGGCACCTGGAACTTCCCTCATTTGATGACACCGTCGGCACAGTCGCCTGACCTCAATATTATTGAAAATTTATGGTCGCTGCTTGATACTAACATCTGCAGACGCAGGATTTTAAGCAAAAGAAACCTTTATTGGAGGAGTAGCAAAAAATCACGCCACGATTTGTAAAACTTCTTTAGCGACGTTTGGGTCTGAAAAACTGAAATCTAAAATTTGAAACGATTGAACTTTCAATTGCTGAACGGTTGGTTTGTGGACGAATTTTTCTTTGTTTCTGTGCGCGTGGTACAATAAGTATTGTGTTGTACCATGGCTGCGCGAATAGTTGTTTTTCTTTAGCTTTAGCTTAATTTTTGTTTTTATTATTAAATTTATTTTTTCTACACATCTTTCTTTGAAATGTAGAAGAAATAAATTTCTTTCGTCGAATTGAAAAACTAAATAATATGGATGCACAATTCTAGTTGTTTTATCTTCATAGAGCCACACAAACACATGCAAAAAGAAACTAAACACAAGAAAAAATCAAAGCAGACAATGAGCTTGCTTCTCTTTCTATCTTACGCGTTCATATGGATAATCTGGTTTCTCTTTCTATCCTACTCGTTTATATTGACATGCCATGGTCAGGTCATGGAATTAGTCTCAAAGAACTGTAATGAGGATATGCCACTTGGAATATATACAAATCAGGTGACCACCTCTAATACCCAGTTCCCGCCTCAATTCCCATGATTTTTGTAAGGAGCCCATATCTTGTTGCGGAAGCCCAATGACTCCGACTATCTCCCACACTGTCGAATGGTTTTTTGTACCATTTGAAGCTAATACTCTCCAGAAAATGGCATTACAAATCATAATTTTGACAACACCAAGTTATTTCTTTAAATGTTTTCTTAGTATTCAGTGTGATAGCTTTTAGCGATTCAACCTTAATGGAAACCGCAAAATAAAAGCTGGTAGCAGCCGTTAACAATAGACTACAGCCGTTGCGATATATATACTTCATCCAAATCTTTACCGAGCAAACAGGGCCATTGTAAAGAGTATTAAAGCTTCGGTTACACCGAAAATATTTTGTTCTCGTATAATGAATATGAAACGATAATGGCAAAAGTGAAACAACTAAATGGTTTCTATGTGTTCTATGTTTTACTATTCCGTGGATGTGAAATATAGTATACAAAGAAAAAATATTTTCTCAGGGTCGATCATTTACAGAGTTATGTGTTGATTTCTACACTATCATTGAAATGCTACACAAAGTGCGGTAAGTTTTAAAAATAGATATCTCCAGTAGTTATCCCCTGTAGTAATCTCAGCTACGTAACTCACCATGAGTGATTAGCTAGGATCAGAGCTCGCAAATAACAGTTGACCTTTTCACGTTGTCCGAAAATAAATGTTTTTTACTGACACTTTGAGGAAAAAGTCAGAGAGAAACCGTTCGCATCGGTTCTTTAGAAAAACGGTTTGCGCTCAACAAACAACCTTTTCTCTTTGTTGTCTTTTGGTCTGGTTATTCCCGGACCGTTTGGTTGAGTGAAATGGTGCAAAAAGTCTTTTGCGTATGTATACTTATATGCGAGTGTGGCGCCGGTTGTGAAGACAGAAGGAACAAATTTTGGAAATCCTAGATGATTAGGGAATAACGCTTGATCAAATCTTTAGGTAAAAATTGAATTACAGAAAATTTTTAAAATGTATGTTATTAAAGAATTAAAAATCTATACACACAGCATTACATCTGATAATGGGAGAAACATGGTAAAAGCCATTCATATTTTAAATGATGCCACGGAAGAGCGCAATTGCAAATACTTTTAAATTGTTCTTTTAAAAATAAATTAAACATTTTCTTTTAACTCAAAAATTTCTTTCAAGTATAAAAAATTCATATTTAAAATTTTAGTTAAACATTAAAGTTACACATTTTTCAGCCAAACGAGCCACTGTGCATTAACAACCTCTCAAATTGAAATGACAACCGTTAGCCTTTCAGTCTTTTGTTCATTTGCTGAGTCTCATCTCATTGTGCGAACGTCAATCGTATATCTCTCTAAACGTTGTTCATTAGCTGAGCGTCACACGAATAGCTCAAGTCAAACCTCAGAGAGAGAGAGCGAGTGTGTATGCTTTTTTTCGCTTATGTTCGTGAGCAGAGCGTAACGAAAAAAACGGTCAACTGTTATTTTCAAGTCCTGGCTAGAATGCAAATACATACATACATACATAGATACATATGTATTTAAACATTTCAGATTCACAACTGAAGTTTTATTTGGCACTAGATGGTCCCCGCGACGTTGTACGCGGCACTCCACTTTCCCTGCCACTCCTTCCCCTACCTTTCCTTTACACCAATTCTATTAAAATTAAAAAAATCTAAAAAAAAAAATTCTGTTTATCCAATCACCACGAAATCACAGAACCACCCACTGGACTATTTTGAATATTCCCACAAAATTTGATCATAATCGGTTGAGCGGTTTCGGAGTCTATAGGGAACATACATACATACTTCAATGTTTATACCATTCACACATAGTGTGAAATGGTATTATCAGTTTGTCTGAAAGTTTGTAACGCATTAAAGAAGCCATCGTAGACCACAGTATATAGTATATATATTCTTGATCAGCTCGACGAGACGAATCGATCTAGCCAAGTCCGTCCGTCTGTATGTTGTTGTGCATTTTTTTGGGACTAATTTTTATGCTATCCAGTTGAAATTTTGCACATACACTTCTTTTTATTCCAGTTTAATAGAGTGTCAAGATTGACGCGCCACGCCCACTTTTTTCGGTAGCCCCATACAAACTCACCGCCCACTTTTGAATTTTTGTATGAAAAACTTTTTTATTGTTGTCAATATCAACTTAATAATTAATATGGTAACTTCTAGTGGTCGGATGGTTGACATATACATTAATGGGTGGGACCCGCCCAATATTTGGGGTAGCCCCCATACAAACCTACTGTCCACTTTTGACTTTTTTTATGAAAACTTCTTTATTAAAGTCAATATTAGGTTGAAATGCAATGTGGTGCCTTTTTATAGTCAGCCGCTTACATAAATAGACTTTACATAATAGATATACAAACCTACTGCCCACTTTTGAGTTTTTGTTTGAAAAATTCTTTATTAAAGTAAATATTTGGTTGAAATGGTGTCATTTTATAGACAGCCGCTTAACATATACAGACTAATGGGCGTGGCTCGACCACTTGTTGGGGTAACCCCCATACAAACCCACCGTGCAATTATGGGTTTTTTTTTAAATTCATTATTTAAATCAATACTAGCTTGAAATTTGATTTGGTGGATTTTACTGGACAACCGCTTCATATACATATGCAAATGGGCGTGTCCCGCCCACTTTTTGATGTAGTCCCATATAAACCCACAGCGCACTTTTATGCATTTGTATGGAAAACGTCAATATCAACTTGAAATTCGTTATGGCGGCATCTTACACATCTACTACATCGCTTCATACACATCTACTAGTGAGCGTGTACCACCCACCTTTTGGGGTATCCCCTATTTTATGTTTTACAATACTAATTAAAATTTCGTGTGAATGGTATTAGAGCTTCGGTTCAACCGAAGTTAACGTTTTTTCTTGTTATATATATAGAAGATAAATTTTAAATATAATAAAGTAGTAATAAAATTTTAAAAACACCAACCCATGATCATTGACCGCTTTAGCTCATGACCAGCTGGTGCGACATCTGGCGTTGAGTTGAACAACATCTAGTTCGCTGGCCAGCGCTTATATGAAATTGTGTGGTCGTCCCCACCTTCCACATACATACATACTTCCAGTCAAAATCGGTCCAGCCGTTTCAGAGATTAGCCCAAACAAACAGACAGACAAAAATTGTACAAAAATTTATTTTGGTATATGTACTGTGTCATCCATATGCATTTAGTAAAAAGCGATTATTTTAATATTACAAACAGACACTCCAATTTTATTTATCTAAAAAATGAAATCACGAAACAATTGTATGCTATTTGAGTACCTTAATGAGTCAAGATATAACCAATTTTTTCCGCGAAATTTGCAATATTTTTTCGTTTATCGAAACTAATAACTTTTTCATGTGGCATGGCAAAATTGAACAGCGTGGAATGTTTAAATCTCTCACTATGAAAGAGAAAAAGATATATTCACGATAAAATTTGTCGATAGTTAATTTTTTGAAGTGAAAGCCAACAAACAGATGCTATGTAACATACATTATTTAACTGTTCCTCAGTTAAATTTATTTCTTCTCCCATAAAAATTGAATGATCATGATTTGTTCAGGGGTTGTAGGCAGCATTACTGATTGTTCAGTCTTCGCTGCCTTCAAATAATTCGGAGCAAAAATATATGTTTTGGCAATACACTTCTTTTTCCACTCTTTTTCCAGGAAGCGTGCTATAATAAAGTTCTAGTTTATTCCGCCTTGTTCTTAATACAACAATGCATTTATTTCCTCGACTGTAGTAGTTTTTAAAACCTGATTTCCTTGAAGTATATGGTGTATTTGTATAAGAAATGCAGCTTCAATGGGAGCGTTGCTAAATATTATTTGTGAACGATCTGTTAGAATTCCTACAATTTTTGTCCAAAATGGAACAAACGCACAATTAGTTTTTTACAACAAACAAACAAAAGTCATTATGGTTGAAGGCGTTCAATTCAAGACCAGACCAAATAGAACATTGATAGCAGATACTGCTGCTATAGAGTACTAATAATACAGTTATCTTTAATAATACAGTTATCAACAATTATTCTGTCGGATATGCATCCCCAGTTAAATTTTTACTATGCTCAGACCAGAAACGGTGAATAATTGCATTCTTTTAAAAAATTTGGGTTCTTTTAAAGTGTCTCAAAAGAGATGTACATAGATAAGGGAGAGGCGAGGTGGTAAATATAATTCTTGTATTGACCTATTTGCATCTTATTATATACACCTGGCCCTTGCTTATTACGAACTCTTTTAATGCGAACTCGGTCTAGCACGATTGTAAATTTGTAAATTTTTTAAAAGGGGAATCCCACTTTTGATATTGTTGGTTGTTTGAATGGGAAATTTTTGAGAGGGTGAACAAAGCTTGATCTTTTCGCGAACATATTAAAGTTAAAAATTTTCTGTTTAATTAAATAAAAATGTAGACAAGTGAATTACACAAATTGCAGCTCTACCATGGCCGAAAAAAAGCACCTTTAAAACGAAAAGTTATTTCTATACAAACAAAAATTGAAATTCTAAACTGCTTGGAGAAATCGCAAACAGCCACCGAAATTGGAAGAAGCCTTGGATTGAATGAGGCAACAATTCGCTCTATAAAATAAAAATAAAACTGAAATAAGACGCACAGCAGGTATTGGGACATCTATATCCACCAAATTTACCAATAGAACACGTGCACCTATAGTAGAGAAAATGGAAAGAGCCCTTAGCATTTGGATTGACGATAGCTACGAAAAAAAGGTTCCTTTAAGCCAGCGCATCATTCAGGAAAAGGCGCTTAGGATTTATGAACTGCTCAAGCAAAATGGAGAGCCCTCTTCCAGCACAGATTTTGTTGCTAGTAATGGATGGTTCAAGAAATTTTAAAAACGGTTATAAATTCATATGAAAATTAAAGGTGAAGCGGCATCAGCCGATGATGGAGCTGCTACCACATACCCAGAAGAAATTCAAGGATTCATTGAAGAGGGAGAATACTTGCCCGAGCAAGTTTTCAATGCTGATGAAACTGGTCTTTGGTGGAAAAAAATGCCGAGTCGAACTTTTTTATCAAAAAAAGAAAAAGTAACACTTCAGTACTGTATAGTAATGCATCAGGCGACTTTCAAGTAAAGCCAATGCTTGTTTATAAGTCTCTGAATCCTCGTGTATTTAAAGGGGTAGAGAGGAGCACATCACCCGTTTACTGGAAAGCAAATTCTAAAGCTTGGGTTACAGCAGAAAAGTTTAAAGACTAGTTCTTTAATTGCCTTGTACCTGAAGTTGAAAAATATTAAAAAAAGAAGAATTTGCACTTTAAAGCACTTTTTTTGTTGGACAATGCCCCAGGTCATCCAAAAAATATAAGCCATACTAATGTCGAACACAAATTTCTACCACCTAATATAACATCACTTCTGCAGCCAATGGATCAGGGAATAATATAGACTTTCAAGACATACTATATCAGGCGCCTATACGTTGGATTTTGGATACCACTGAAACTGACTCCATCGATGTAATCAGTGCTTGGTAGAAATTTTCTATTAGAGATTGCCTTGAATTAGTTAATTTATCTTTAAAAGAGCTTAAGGAGTCAACATTGAACGGATGCTGGAAGAAATTATGGCCAGCAGTTGTTAAAAACCACGATACACCATAGTGTGAACTCCGTAAAATATTCGAATTTGATCATTTAATTGAACCTGAAGGATTCGAAGATATGACTATCGATGATGTGCAAGAGTTGTTTGAAGATAAAGGGATAGATGACGAATTATTACTGGAGTTGGCTGAAACCGAACCTCTAAATGCTTTAACCTTGGAAAAACTTCAAAAACTAATGGCTATGGTTAGCAGCTTGGAATCATTCGTTGCAAATTCTGATTCTGTCTCAGCTGCTTGTGCAGTAGATGCTCTTGTTCGTAGATCTTCCAACCGTGCGTCCCGTTGTCCAGTTGTCTCAGCTGCTCTTGCAGTAGAATCTCTGGTTCGTAGAACTTCCAAGCGTGCATCTCGCTGTTGAGTTGTCTCAGTTGCTCTTGCAGTAGATGCTCTTCTTCGTAGATCTTCCAACCGTGTGTCTCGTTGTCCAGTTGTCTCAGCTGCTCTCGCAGTAGATGTTCTGATTCGTTGACCAACTGTGCGTCCCGTTGTCTCAGCTGCTCTTGCAGTAGATGCTCTGGTTCGTAAGCCTTCCAAGCGTGCATCTCGCTATACATTTGTTTCAGTTGCTCTTGAAGTAGATTCTCTTGATCTTCCAACCGTGCGTCCCGTTGTCCAGTTGTCTCAGCTGCTCTCACAGTAGATGTTCTGCTTCGTTGGTCTTCCAATCGTGCGTCTCGCTCTTCAGATGTTTCAGCTGCTCTTGATTCACGATTTCTCAAACGCTGTTCATTTAGACGAATTTCTCCGCTGTTCACTTAGACAAATTTCTCCTTCACCGGGTGATTCAGCCGCCCTACTGGCTAACTTCTGTTTTGCTTCTTTGGTTGATCTTCCAATGGATATTTTCTTGGGTGACATATTGATCAATTTGCACTATTAATTCGAACATAATTAAAAATAGTTTTGCGATTCCATACACTCCCTAGGAAATATTTTATGACTAACTAATCTTAACTGAATCATATCAAAGCACATTAATAAAATTGCAGTGAATTTTGTCTCGTAGATTTCTTAGTTTTTCTGTAGTTTATTTTATTTTTCAAACAAAAAACAATCAGACAATCAAACAATGCTAAAGAGAGTCCCGAATTATCTATTCCTAGCACTTCCAAAATTCAGTCTGCTGGTACACTAGACGAGGAAATGTTAATGTGATACATTATTCATTATGTATCATATTTCATACTGTTTTTAAAAAAAAATTTATATTTATTTATTTTTTGGGCTTAAAATACAAAAAAAAAAATGTATACTTTTTTTGGTATATTACGTATTCCTGTTAAATGGATTTTTATTTTAAGCCCAACTCTCATAGTAAAAATTCTGGTCTTAATTATGGGTAAAATATTTTCAGAGCGGGTCCATCAAATAACCCTGGAACCAAACTTGGACGATTGTGATGATCCGTTTGATGCTAATGAGCCGGTCATTAATGAAGATTTGTTATTCAGGAAATTTTTTATTTGCAGAAAAACACGGAAACGACGTCACGCCGGGTTGTGCCATTAGCAGTCAATAAATTGCGAACAATTGAACCGTTAAAAAATGCAGCTACCGAACAGAATGACATCGAAATGTTGGAAAAAATCTGTTCCTTTACAGATAGCTCCACAATTGCCTACCATAATTGTTGCAAAGATATATACTTGCGTGAAATTAATAAAAAAGAAGAAAGTGATTTTGTTAAAAAACGGAAGGCTTCAAAAACAGCTTTTGATTTACTATGCGAAATTTTGGAGGAATACGTTGTTAAAAAAAAAACGAATGCCGGTCTTTTGACCATGTAAACAAAGAATACCACAGATTACTAATTGAGGAATGCAAGTTACGTATTATCTGACTCCATAAACAGCACTTCATTTTCAGATCGTCACTTATAAAGTAAGATAATGGAGACTTTTGCGAAGAAGTTCAAGATTATTTATGCTGAAAAAAAGAAGTTTATTGCTCTGATTTAAGCTGACATTGTTGCTTACAATGATTTATTTAAAAGCATGTCAATGAAAGAAACAATTCAATCTGTAGCAGCACAACTTCGAGAAGAAATTCTAAATTCTACGACAGCGAAATTGCCTGAAGATTGTACCGCTGAAGATATAATTAAAGGTGAATGTGATTATGTGCCAGAGCTTTTAACGTACTTTTTGGAACATTTGTTCTGGGGTATGTTTCCCATTTATCAAGGAAAAAACGTGAACTAAGAAAAAACAATACCGATCTCGCAATTTTTTCTATCGGACAAGATATGATATTAGCTGCTTCCAGCCATAAAATCAAAGATTCCAAGCACATTACTTTGGGTCTGGCAGTAAAAAGCTTATGTAACAGCAAAAAAAATAATCAACTTGCTGTCTAAATATGGGCACTGTTGCTCGTATACTGCTTTGGAAGAATTAGAAACCGAATTAACTTTCTCTACGGTAAACAGTACCTACGTCGTCCGGATTTAAATACGTCAGTTGACTTTGCCTTTGATAACTTCGATCGCTTTGTTGAAACACTAAATGGCAAAGATACTCTTCACGACACGGTGGGTGCCTGTCATACCTTCAACTGCCAGTGAAATTGAAAATGCAGCTCCTAATAAAACTGCACACAGCAATATTTCAGAATCTTCCGAGAATCAACGCTTACCGAGCCTTTGAAGAAATTACTTTAGATTCAGGTACGTTTCCTTTTTAATATACAATATAAAATAAATAAAAAAAAATTTTAACTATCATAACCATTCCTACTTACAGAAAAACGAGATGACGAGGAAGTTAAACAAGTGGAAACCAACTTCGAATGAAGAGTAAAACATTTTTTGTTTTTTTAAATTTTACACGCTCTTCTTTTCACTGAAATGGAAAACTTAACATAGACTTTTTACGTTTTATAACCTAACCTTCATAATCCAATGGGTCCCCATAACGCTTTCGTAACTGCAAATTTAATATTCCACACTCCCTACTATAAGAATTAATTGCAAAATCAGAAAGATTAAAAAAAACCTGGGGATACATATTCGACAGAAGTAGAGAAAATTAAATAATAAACCAAAACAATAAAGAAATTGTTCAAAAAAAAACAAATCTCTTTTACATACGAACATTTGTGCATAAACTGATTGCGAATTATAATTTTAAAAGCACATCAAATTTATATATGTGAGTCCTTTCTTTAATTACGAAATAAAAAATTATTCGTTTTGAATTTGCCATACGAGAAGAAAACAAAGAATTGAGCGCGCTTCGGATATACACGGAACGGATCCCTCGGGACGTAACAAATTCTTCGGGATCGGAAAACTTGCGGTATTTCTCGACTATCCAAAATATACTGAAGCTGCTGTTAGATTTCGGCGCTAACCAGCTATGTTGGGACACTTATTCTGTTCTCGTCGCAAGTTCAACACAAAAGCAGATGTAGCGGCGACGCTCACATGTTTGGCGCCTGCAAAACCTCCTCTTCGCTAGTGCGATCTATATGTGACAGCCAGATAATTTTGCAACAATACTCATGTCTACAAAGGCGAAAAGACGCCATACTCATGTATACAAAGGAAATTTTTTAAATTCAACCTTTTGTCTTTGAAGTACTCCAGTCACAGCCCCAGGGTACGAACATCCGTCGAGTTCCTCGACCGACAAGCTCAACATTGTAAATCGCCCATTAGAACACGACAGAGATAAAGAATATTTAATTCTCTATTCTTTCAACTGAAAGCAAAGGATCCGAAAGAAACACAAAATAGAGCAGCTATGCGGAATACGCTACATTATTATATTATTCTACCATGGGCTAAACGTTAAAGTGCAAAGATAGATGAATTCGGTATGAGATTCATTCTAAATGACCTTACGAAATAAAGTGAAAAAGGATTGATTATGGTGAATTTATACTTTTCTTATTTATCTTTTGTGTTACTCTTTTTTATTCGTTGCGGATTGTTAAATTCATAAGGTCCACCCCAAAAAGTGGGCGCCCTCTAGTAGATGTGTGTGAAGCAACCTGGAAGTGGCGACTGTGAGATGCCACCATATCGAATTTTAAGTTGATATTAACGTTTTTGCATAAAAATTGCATAAAATTGAGCTCTGGGTTTTTATAGAACTACCTTAAAAAGTGGGCGGGACACGCGCATTTGTATATGTATATGAAGCGGTTGTCCACTACACCAAATCGAACGTCAAGCTAATATTTATTAAAATAAAGAATTTTCTCATAAAAAACACAAAAGTGGGCGGTGGGTTTGCATGGGGCTACCCTAAAAAGTGGGCAGGACACACCCATTAGTCTATGTGTGTTAAGCGGTTTCATTTCAACCTAATATTGACTTTAATAAAGAAGTCTTTCATACAAAAACACAAAAGTTGGGAGTAGGTTTGTACCCCAAACAGTGGGCGGTTTCTACCCATTAATGTATATGTGAAGCGTCGGCCTATTATAAGCTACCGTATCAATTATTAAGTTGATATTAAGTACAATAAAAAAGTTTTTCATACAAAAAGTCAAAAGTGGGCGGTTGGTATGTATGGCTGCTACCACAGAAAGTGGGCGTGGCGGGTCAATCTTGATACTACTTGATGAAACTGCAATAAAAACAAGAGTATGTGCGAATTTTCAATTGAATAGCATAAAAATTGGTGCCCAAAAAAAATCGCAACAACATCCAGACAGACAGACGTCTGGATGTTGTTGCGTCCGTCTGGATATGGCTAGATCGACTCGCCTTGCCGAGCTGATCACGAGTATATGTACGTATGTATGTACATATATTCGTGATCAGCTCCTTTAATGCGTTACAAACTTTCAGACAAACTGATAATACCATTTCACACTATAGCGGCTGTCACAGAAATCTCTAGAAATCTCTCGGTTTTCAGCAAATAAATACACATTTTTTTTTAAATTTAATTAAGTAATAAAATATGCTAAATGTTTTAATCCTAAGACGCAGAAAATACATTCAAGAGAAGCAAGTGGAATGGATTACAAAATTCGATGACGACTCTGCCAAATCTGCCAATGCGCCGAACTCTCCATAATCGATAGTTAAAAACTTGCTCCTCTTTCGTTAACCTACTTCGGCTGTAAGGCTTCAATAGGTTAGGCAAAAGTAAAAATGCATCGTCTCCAACTAGCACATAAGGAAAAACATCTCTGTCGACTTAAATTTTTCCGGCTCTGGCAAATTTAAAAGTGCTTCATCGTAAAGTTGCTTAAATTTCGATTGACCGAAAACACCTGCATCCGAGAATCTGCCATTTGTGCCCACTTCTACAGCAATAAACTCATAGTTTGCATTCACGAGTGCCATCATTACAATGCTGAAATTTTATTTGTAGTTAAAATAGTAGTCTATAATTAAAAACAAAACAAAATTTTTATTCATTAAAAAAATTTTTTTCCTCATTAAATATATTTGTTTTCCAGCCTAGTACAGCCAAAAAAAAAAACGGAAATACATCGAATCGGAATTTCTTCAAAAAACTGTTGAACATTTGGAAAATTCGAAAAAGCAGAAGACAAGAGATGAGGTAGATGTATTCGGTGAAGGATGGGGAAGGATTTACAGAAAATTGGATGCCGAGCAAAAAATTTTTGCAAAACGGTTAATAGATGACGCACTAATGCAGGGACAATTAGGTCGCCTGACATACTTAAGCAATATTAATCTTGGAACCCTACACTATGGATATATACACTTCTATGGAAAGAAATGCCAGTTCAACGCCAGTTTTCTATACAGAAAGCTCTTCTTCAACAGTGAACCTCCCACAGTTTTCACCGCAAATGTGTACAACGCCGGTTCAATTTTTGACGTAATGAACAGGCGACCGTACGGATAATATCAATATATGAATACATACCGGAACCAAATTATTTTCAACAACTTTTTGATCAATTTAATGATAATTAACAATAAATAAAATGTACTTACTTTAAACAATTATTTTAATGAAGAAATAATTGCTTCGCAATTTTCTATAATTGTGCGTCCTAGGGCTTTGCGGGTCAAAAACTTTAAATCTTCAAAGCTTTGCCCAGAAGAAAGAAATCTTAGAGTTGCCGAAAGCCTCTCATTTGCTGTGATTGCTTGTCGCGAATGTGTATCCTGCTTCTTTATGTATGGAGATACTAAATTCAAATAGTCCTCTGGTGCAGTTACTACAATATTTGTTCAACCTTTGGCGCTAACGTGGACGTTGCTAAACTTCTACTCCACCCCACAACCTTATCGCGCAACATATCAGTGTTATATGAAGCACATTTCGGGCCAATCACGGCGGAAATTCTTAAATATAAATGTTACGGATATTTGAATACTAACGACATATGGACGGATAATTTTTTGAGAGCATCTTATGTGTCATGCACTATGCATTACATAATGGATGGCGTTCTTTAAAATCGTATTTTGGCAATTAAATCAATGGAAGGGAAAATAAAGCAATAAAACACGTTATATATTTTAATTCTTACGATTTTAAGTCTTAAATATTCACATTAAGATGACGGAAATATTACAAATCTTTGAATGGAACCTTGAAGAATACAAGCCTGTCATTGTTACAGACAGACTCTAATATGATTGGAGCATTTCGAGACAATCAAAACATTCACTGTGTCGACCATATACTACACAACATAATTGAGAAAGCAGCGAAGACAGTCTCAGAATTGAATGAAGTTGTAGCCAAATGCAGTAAACTGGTTAATTATTTAAAAAAAAATCAGGCTCAAACTCCGTTTTAGAGCTTTGTTTAAAAAGTTATTGCCCCACTCGGTGGAATACGGTTTTTTATTTATTAAAATCAGAAGAAATTTGGGTCGACGTGACAAATATATTAAAGGAAAAAAATTAGACAAAAGAGAAGAAAATGTAAATGTAAATCATCTGAGTGGAGTTGTTAAAATTTTTGAAGCATTTGAAAACATTTCAAAAAAGCTTGAAGTAAGCGTCCAATACAATATACAAACAAATTAAAAACAAACTTGAGTGTGGTTGAGACAAACGATTGTGAAATTATATTGTACAACTGAAGTCAGTTGAGTTTGATTGGAATTTACATAAGAACTATTTCCTGCTTTTATATAAAACAAGCTGTAAAATCTTTTGTATACCAGCAAGTAGTGCAGCTTCTGAAAGAGCCTTTTCATATGCAAGAAATTTAATTACAGAAAAACGTTGCAATATTACCAACCCAATCCTGACAATGTCAACAAAATTATGTTTTTGCACTCTAATATCTATACAGATAAATAAAATTGGAGTGTCTGTTTGTAATATTAAAATAATCGCTTTTTATTAAATGCATATGGATGTATACACTGTACATAAACCAAAATAAATTTTTTGGACCGATTTTGACGGGACTTTCACTGGCAGATAGCTAATATAATAAGGAGTAACCACAAGTACAACAACAAGGACGTATATGACGATGATAGAGTACAACAACAACAAAGAGATCGTATATGACGATAGAGTAGTCTGGACGTACGAACCATAGCACAAAGCGGAGACAAAGGATAGGGAAACTATATAGAAACGCGTTTTATCTCTTTCTCTCGCAGCATACATTTATAGTTGTCTCTTTTTCGTCATACTTTTCGTTTCAAAAAATCCAATTCACACCGTGCCAAACACTTCTCCCACCAACGACTTAATATCACAAAGGCTGATTGTCGCGCGGGCTCAGAACGCGCTAGCGGGCTATTGCTAACGGTTGTGTCTCAACGACTTCGTTTAAAAATTGATTTCCAACCCTTATGTCATACTTTTTTAAAGGGTGGTAGGCTAAGAGGGGAAAGGGAACAATGTGCCACAGCGAGGCGTGGCAGGGTACAGCTAGTTAAAACATAAATATTGTGCAGGGTGTCTCTAAAGAAAGTTCACATTTAAAAAGTCGATAAAAAAGTAAGTAGTTTATTGAAAAAATTGTTATTACATATTAAAATACACACTTTGGGAATTTATTTCTTAAAAAGGTCCGGGTTGTCACGAACAGACTGAGTAACACTGTCTACGTTTTCGAACGTTCTCGAAGACCTTGGACGCCCGGATTTTGATTTACCCAGCGTTGAACCGGTCTCTTCAAACTTCGCGACCCATTTTCCAATGAGTCGAGGGCTTGGCGCATCATTTAAATGACGAACATGTCGAATACTGCAGAATTTTCTACGCACTACATTCGCTGAATTACCGTTTTTGTAAAACTCACACACGGTCCGCTTCCGAGAAACGCTCCATAGCGACTAAATTCCCAAAAGCTAGGTACCGATTGACATACCCCTCGCGTCCTCGGAATAGTTACGTACACTCCATCAGCAATTCAAATGTGAAGTTTCTTTTGAGACACCCTGTACTATTAAAAAAAAACAGACTTAATAAATGTATTATATTTTAAGTCGCACACATATAAAAATAAATTTTAAATAAACGTAAATATATTTAAATAAAAATGGGACTTGTTTATTTTCAAAAGAAAAAACGTTAACTTCGGTTGAACCGAAGCTCCAATACCATTCATATGAAATTTTAAATAGTATTGTAAAACATAAAAGTGGTGGTTTAAATAGGGGCTACCGGAAACAGAGGTCGGGCCACACCTGTTAGTCTATGTATGTTAAGCAGCTGACCATAAAAAGGCACCACATTGCATTTCAACCTAATATTGACTTCAATAAAAAAGTTTTCATACAAAAAGTGAAAAGTGGGCGTTGGGTTTTTATGGGGCTACCCCAAAAAATGGGCATGGCGGGTCAATCTTGATAATCTATTAAACTGCAATAAAAAGAAGTGTATGTGCAAAATTTCAACTGGATATCGTAAAAATTTATCCCCAAAAAATGCGCAACAACATACAGACGGACAGGCGGACATGACTCGTCTCGTCGAACTGATCAAGAATATATATGCTTTATGGGGTCTACGATGCCTCCTTTAGCGCGTTACAAACTTTCAGACAAACTGATAATACTATTTCATACTATGTGTGAATGGTACAAAAAAATAATTTCTACTATTGACTCAAAACGGCATAAGCAGGAATATGAATTTAATGAATTCGGCCGCACATTCGAATGAATTCGAATAAAATCACAGTTATTCTGCCTGCGCACTGCAAAAGAAGCAGCTGTGCAGGTCTGAACTTTGAGTAAACTTATGCAGACCTCATATTCACTCTCACTCAAATTCGGTTTATATCGTTTGCATGTTGTAACTGTGACACTCATACCAGTACATTTATTCATTCAAATTCATTCGAATTTGCCTTTTTGAGTTAATTCATACAGACTTCTAATATAAATTTAAGTGCCTTTTGCTTATAATTTTTTTGAAACTTTCAAGCAGAGCAAAGACAGACAATACTACTTATAAAATACAAATGATTCTAATACCATGCCAAGACTTCAACTATACAAGGAGTTCAGCAACTGGGCGCTTGTCACTTCTACTTTTAGTTTCTTTGTCAATAAGCAGAAGTACCCAATTTAGTGATCTTTCAGCTACCGACACACCTCCAAACATGCACGGTTTGGTGCAGTTTATGGTGGCATCATCGGATATTTGTAGGACGTGTCTCTGAGTCAACTAGATGGCGCAGGAGTGGTGGTGACAACAGGTGGCCAGGACAAATGTGCTATCGTGAGAAATTTTTCAAGAGCGGCTGGATGATTTGACGGCATTCTATACGCGGCTGTTACAAATCGTGGTGTATGGTCCAGACAGCGGTGAAACACATAAGTTGGAAAAGCACGGCAACGCGATGGCACTAGACAGGCCAGTTAAGTCGAATAAAAACAAATAAAATACCAGTAACTAACCAGACTTTTGTTCGTAAAGCATGTTACAAAGTTGTTATACCATATTTAAAAAGAGAAAGTTGTTATACCATATTCAAAAAAAAAAACACTCCGTCAGTGTGGAGTAAATATGTCCATGCAATACTAGTACATCTCTTCCGAATTTGCATATAACCTGTTGAGTTACCCAAATGCTTTTACTTCAGTAGTTGCACAGTGCCAGGTATTTATGTTTTAGGGTTATGGTTCGGTTCTACCAAAGTTGCAGTATTATATATATATTTTTTTTCGATTTTTTAAGGGCCTAATTACCAGTTTTCTAGAAACTAATTCGCCATTTTAAAACTGATAAACAGTTACACGAGTGACTCTCAAACATTATGAATTACTCAAACTGTATGTCTTTTACTAGCGCAACCCAAACTGTCGAATAGACACTTAAATGCTCGCTCATGTATAGGGTGGTTCAATTTGTAGTCCGTTAAAAAACGTTAAATACAACGCACATTTAAATCAGATTTTTGATATTTTTTATTTGGACAAAATTATTAAGTTTAAGCACTACTCCACATAAATAATAACGCTGCAGTCGACTTTCGGATATCCTGTAACAGGGTTCTTGTACCTTTCACTCGTTTTTTTTAACTATATATTTGTATGTGAACAAATTGATTTTGTAATTATGGACACATCAAATGATATTGAGTTTATTGAAGGTAAATAAGTTGCATTAAACATTGGAGTAATAGAGTATTAAAGATTTATTAAAGTTCTAAGCCATCGAAGATAAGTTGGATAAAGTATTTGAGGATGTAGCTGCAATTCTTGCCCGTTGCCGAGGAATTGAATTTGAAGTACCCATACTTACTATTGGCGTCTTTGACGATTTCGGCAAATGCCACGGCAAAACACAAATTTAAATGCCAGATTTATATCATTTGTGTTCACAGTTTTGGAATTTTGAATGGCAATTTTCTTGTTAAATAAATATGTTCATATAAAAAATCAAAATTACTAAATTAAACTCAAAGTCGAGACCGCAAATATTTTGGGCGTTCCCCAGTTCTCAATGGATTTGCCAAACTATTTTGTATAGATTTCCAATTAAATTAAAACATTTTCAGTACAGTACAAGAAAAACTGTTATATTTTCTTTCGGCATACGAAAAATGATGAAACTGTTTGTGTAATACATGCTGGGTGTTTGTGGAAAAATATAAGATGCCAGATTCACTCATTTGTCTGTTCCTTCGGTGGTTAGAGCGGGATAGTTATTTTTCCTCTATTCCGCCAAATGAAAAGAAAGTAACCGAAAGCAACCAAAAAAGAGAGCAGCTATGCAAAATACGGTACCTTATATTATTCTACCATACGCTGTGGAATGCAGCATCTGTGTTTACGTTTGTGTGTAATAAAAAGAAGTGTAGTATGCAAGCAGCCAGCTGAAAGTGACAAGAAACTGTGAGCGTGAAAGAGATAGGTTGATTGTTTGTCTGACAATGTTTGTGAATTGGTTTTATATGAGCACGTAGGAGATATGGATATTTTACATTGTATGGGATTCGCTATTACACAGTATTTTAATTAACATTTGGTGGCTCAAAAAATTAAAGCGCTAGAACGCATGGAGCTACCTTACCGATGGGGCCCATTTCTCACTAGGTGATTACAAAAAAATGTCGCTTTTGCAGCTCTGAAATATATACAAAATTCAAAGAAAGGTCCTCGGGCTGACTTTTATTCGAAAACGACGCTTTTTGTTTGCCAGAAATTAAGGATTTCGATTTCTGGTTTCGACAACTTTGAAATTTGAAGTTTCCAGTACGAGTAATTTAACCATTTTGCGATATCAATTGACCATCGAAATCATGCGATGTGGCACATTTCGCTATGGGAAAGCCCGTGTGTACGTAGATAATCCTCAAACTTTAGAAAAATTAAAATTCAACATTTATCATGTTTTGTAAATGTAATTGTCCAAACATTCAAAAAATGTATATGTGAAAGAAATGAAAAACTAGATTGTCAAGCATTAGAAAGCACTTTATATAAAAACGTGAAAAGTAGAATTTTAAAAACTTGTTTTTCATCTACAAGATATGATCTAAAAATAACAGAACTTTTAATTTAAATCATAGAACACGTAACGCAATCTATTAAATGTTGACAATGTTTCTTCTTTCGAAAGCAGCTAAGTTCATGGTAATCGTTTGACAGGTTACCAAATGACGCACGTTTTAATAATCGCAGTTTTTTTTAGTTATGTCGTAAAAACAAAAGAGCAAATATTTAATTTTGTTTTAAACTCGGTAAAAAATTTGCTGAGACTTACGAATTGTTAAAAAAAGTTTATGATGTTGATTGTATGAGTCGTACTCAAGTTTATACGTGGTTTACGCGATTTAAAAACGATCGTGATGATTTAAATGATGATCTAAATCCTGGGCGACCCGAAGTATCTAATCGTGCTGAGTTAGTGGAAAATGTAAGTGAATTAATCACTATCGATGCAAATTTCACTGTGAGAATTTAATTCATCTTATTATTAACTGAATATGTGGGTAAAAGAAAGGTGTGTGCACGTTTTGTTCCACATCACTTAAATGATGATCAAAAAATCGCTCGTGTAGTCAATGAATTTTTAATGAAAAAAAATAGATTTGTCTCATCGACCACCCTACGTATTCGACTGATCTATAACCGTGCGATTATTTTCTCTTGCCAAAAATTAAAACTGCAATGAAAGGAGCTTTTTACGATGACATTCTAACCATACAAGCAGCCGTGACACAGGTGCTCGAGAACATGCCAAAACGCGAATTTAAAAACTCTATGATTAAATTGGGTGATCGTTCCAAACCTTGTATTGAGTTAAATCGATCGTATTTTGAATAAAAGTTAGCTTTGAAACATAATACCATGCTTGATTTATTTTATAACTTAAAAGTTCGGTTATTTTTAGATCAACCGTTTAATTTCAATGTTTAATAAAAAAATAGGGCAAATTTTTTGACATTTTATCGTTCTAAATTCAATTATAACACACAATTAAATCAATTATTACAACAAATAATTCAATACGTGATTCGTTTTATTATATAAGAAAATTTCTCCCCCAAGGGTGAAATGATATAAGAGGTAAAACTTTTTTCATCCGAATGTCTTCAAACTTAGTTTTTTAGTCTACACAATACATATTTAAACACGTATTTTCCCGATTTTGATAAATACCAAGTACGACGGAAACTGCGGTAAATATTTTTTTTATTCGGTCGTCTTCAAAATCGATTTGCATTTTTAACATTCTGTCCCGCGCAACGCCTGCTAGTTTAAAAATAATTGCATTAATTCAAACATGTTCAATAAAACAAAATAATTAGAAACTGTTTTTGTATCTGAGGTATACCTTCTAGTTGATTTATAGCGGTCATGTTTGAACTTGAGTTGCTTCTGGTTATAAAAAGTCTCCATACCAACTTTCAAACCAATATTTCAAAGATTGAGAGCATAGGGCTGCAAGGAACGCACCAGTAAACAGATAGACATACGGATATGGCTAGATCGACTCACCTTGAAGCGATAATCACGAATATGTATGCTTTATGGGGTGTTCGATACTTCCTTAGAGGCGTTGCAAACATTGTGTTTAAATTATAATATTGTACTATTTACACTCTGTGCGGAATATAAAAAAAAAAAATTGGTTGTTGTTGTAGCAGCTTCTTGTGAGCTGTATCAGGAAATCATATATACACAATTTATTATATATATAAAGTAAAATGTAGTGCTGCAAAGCAATGTTTGTGAAAGAGAAAGAGAAACTGAAATGCAAACATCAGGTGTCAAGGAAAAAGGCAACATCCTCTGGTCGTAACCAGAGGTCTAAAGGGCTCAATTATGTTGGATGGGACGGGCAATTGAACAAATGAATAGTATCATGCGGTGATTGACCGCAATCGGGGCAGCAATTAGTATTACTTATCCCAATTCTTTCGCTGTAGCACTCGAGCATAACGCTCCATCCGGATCTTAACTGTGCAAGTTTCGTCCTGGTGCTACGAGGAAGATGTTTTTCGCTCTCATGAATAGGCAGAGGTCTTCCACCTAATATAATATTGTCCCTAAACGATCGAATTGCATGTTCAGTTGCATCTTTATGCAATTGGGCCCTTCCGGAAGTATACTCATACTCCCCTATGTTGCTATCAGTGATAAAGCGATTTATGCTCGACTTATATATCCTGATATCCGATCTTATTCGGGTAGGCGCTGATGTAGTGAGGGTGCCATGGTTCGGATGATCACCTCTGTACGCACGCAACAAGAACTGCTTCGAAAGCAGGAAGTATCATCGCTTCACTGTGCAAATGATCCTCATGGGTCATTTGCAAACAACCAGTGGCAGTCCTCAGCGCACTATTCTGACTTCTTTGCAGGCTTTGCCATTGAGTCTTACTCAGTAAAGGAGTCCATACAGGAGCAGCATAATTTAGGACAGAACGTCCAATAGCTTTATAAGTTGTTAATATAGTCTCCTTGTCCTTACCCCAAGAAGATCCGGCAAGCGCTTTGAACACTTTGTTTCTCGACTTAAGACGGTTATTTGTCTTGGTGGCATGAGCCGAGAATCTAAGCAATGGGTCAAATGTAGTTCCCAATATCATCGGGTACTGGACAGTAGGAACCCTTAGACCTCCAACAAAGACATCTAGTTCCATTCTCACCTCCTTAGTCCAGGAAGTGAAAATGGAAGCAGATGACTTATGAGTTGAAAGTCTAAGGTTGCGAGCATTGAAAAAATTTTATAAATTATCCAAATAAATGTTAATTCTCGCACATATGTCATCTACATTCACACCCGATGATAAAACAGAACAATCATCTGCATAGGTCACTAGTTTTATATGGGGAGGGGGAAGGGGCATCTTAGCCAAATAAAGGTTGAACAGAAGAGGAGAGAGAATAGCTCGGAAGTTTCCGCATTCGAAAAGGCACTTGTAAGGGGCGTTTCGCGTCACATGGATTTAATACACTGTCAAATAATGCTCGCAAGTTATCATAGGAATTTTGGTTTATGTTTGTTGTTATGATTGTTTGATACCTTCACAGAAGGTAGCATATCTTCATTTTCTTTTTTCCGTAATGTACTATTTGCGTTTGTTGAAGCCATCTTTAAATTATTGGTTAATCGCGTTCTAGTACTATTTTTCATGTAAGAGACGCAATATATTCTAAGATCTAAAGAATTAAAGCTGCTGCATATACAGTCTCTACTAAAAACAAATATTTTAATCGTAGCATTGTAATACAATAATGGACAAAATTGCAGTTGCAGTGTTGCCAACTTGGCCTGACATAAGACAAGATTAAAATAATAAAAATATAGCTCAAACATTTAAAACTAAACCTACTTGTTTACGGTATATTTAGCGACATTATTATTTGAAAATTGTTGGTACTTATCACTTGCGAACTTCGATTCAAATACACATCTGTATTTGGCATAAAAATTCCACCTAATAATGATAAGACAATTCAGATAAGTCATTTTTCTCTACAGATTTTCCGTACTGAATATAAATCACAAATGTAAATTCAATTTAAACCAAAACGGAAGCATTTTCGCAACAACTGTGGCAACTTCCTCATCCATTCATAAAAATTGATGCGTACTACTCCAGAATAAAAAAAGCCGGCAGTCTGTCGTTGCGTACCGAATCAATGTCTACATATGTAGGTACTACTAAAACCAACAAATATAAATCCATTGAGCCATCTAAAGTGGTACAGATGTATATGCAGCTGTCGCTGACTGATTTTTGGTAACAATGAAAATCCGGTTAATGTTTTCCCTCTCTTTCACTCTCACTTTGTTGTGCAGTGCGCAAGCTGCAATCTTAAGAAAAAAAAAACGTATGGAAAAGAAACAGGCAAAATGCTGCATACGAAACATATGATTGAGATGAGCAACTACTGCGTCTGCGCCTGCGTCTAAGGCAAAAACATTGTTGCCATACATTTACCACGCCGGCGCAACACAATCAGCTCACCCATCGTGTTCATTCTTATGTATATATGTATACCCTTCACATATTTCTATTATAAACAAGAAAGAACGCTGTCAAACTTTCCAATGGAAATGTCAACTGGCAATACTAAGTGTTGTCAAGGCGCACAATATAGAAGGAAACCCTCGTGTGTACATATATATATGTATGCATAATCTTGATCAGATAAGACAAACCGATGTAGTCAAAGGCGGTTGTTCTGGCAAGTCAAAAATGTGAATTTAGCCTAGAAATGACGTATTTGACTAGGATCCGAGTCCAAAAATAGAATAAATAAAAATTTTTTCATTTCATCTGTTTTTTCGTATGTTAATATCCACTAGCTGTGCCCGACTTCAAAAGCTATAAAAATGGCATCCCAAAAAATATCATTTTTATATTTCCGACATATTTCGCACTTACCTCAGTAAAATGGATATTTGTGCAAAATTTGTTTTGCTTATTACAGTTATTCTAATAACGGCATTAATGTTTGGAGTATACATGTTTTATCTCTTATGTTTTGTGATGTTTTATGACTCAAAGGTGCGGACACCAAAACTGTTACCCCGACATAAGAAGGCCCGGCTTGCCTTCTATGAAAAATATAAGTTTTGGTGCAGCGAGTTCGGAAAGGTGATTTTCAGTGATGATAGAAGGTCAACCTAACGGGACAGATGGAAATCAAAAGTACTGGCGGGGCCCAAGACATCCCAGGAAGACGAGCTATAGGCTGAACCATGGTGGTGGCTCTCTGATGGTATGGACGGTATGGTATTAGCTCTGCTGGAAAGTTTCCCATTTGCTTTGTGCCGGGACGGATCAATGCGCAAATGTATACGGATCTCCTTGAAGGAGAACTTATACCATTTGCGGAGGAGTTCCATGGCGACGACTGGACATTTCAACAAGATAACGCTCCTATACACGTTGCAGGGCATACGATGTCGTTTTTCTGTTGTAATGATATCCCCTTATTGCAGTGGCCAGCAATAAGTCCGGATTTAAATCCAATTGAGGAACTTTGGGGCATCCTTTCAGCAAAAGTTTATGAGGGTGGTAGGCAATTCGTGTCCTTAAAGCGTCCATTGTCGAGAAATGGGCAGCTATTGACGTAAACACTTTACGAAACTTAGTAAATTCGATGCTCGCCGACTGCAATTGGTTGCACAACAAAGAGGCGACTCCATTTCATATTAATAAATTCATTTAGGTTCATTTAATTACTTAATTCCCTTAATATTTTTGGTATTTCAGTTTTTGCACAATTATCAACTTTACATGAAGATTTCTTTAAAAAACTGTTTTCTATTAATAAAATAAAAAATAATTGAAAAACATGGTGTGTATTAAATTTATATAATAATCTATATAAAAAAAATATTAATAAAAAATCAAGCAAGTAAAATTTTAGAAAAAAATTAAAAAAACATGATGCACAAATATCAATTTTACTGAGGTAGTTTCACTTGTTTTTTGAGTATATGAAGTATTTTCGGTATCAAACGTTTTTGTTAAAAATTTTTCTCAAACATTTTTGGCTGTTGTTTGACAAGGTTTTTTTATATGAAGTTTCTTCGGTATCAAAAATTTTCATCGTTCTCAGTATTGAGCTCAAACTCTTCATATAAAAAAACACCCCTGTTAAACAACAATAAAAAATTTTCGACACGAACTGTTTTTCATCGAGTACTCAGATAACGAAAATTTTTCCTACCGAAAATACTTCATATACTTAAAAAACAGTTGAAAAAGAGTGTGACCTTTTGCATTTCCGTCAGAAAAAAACCAAAGAAAAATCAATATGTGGGGACTTTTTACCTAATAAATATCTAATTTTAATATTTCATTTTGATTTGGGAACACTGTTTTTTGTTTCTCTAACAAAGCAGTAATAATTTACAATTTCGGTAGCGAAAATTTTAATCGATCTCAGTATTACCACTCAGTATACAACTTTTGTTTTTTTTATACACTGTACAAAATATATTTGTATTTGTTAGTGGGTATATCGGGTTTAGGAAGTATCGAGACCCCAAAAAGTATATATGCAGATATTCGTGAACAGACCCATATCCATCCGTTCGTATTTCTGTCTGAGAGAAAAGTTCTCCGACTAGAGAAGTTCTCCGAACTAGAGAACACAATAAGTCAAATCACAACCAATTATCGACTGTCTCCACAAACAAAAAAAATATGTTTTCTTTTAAATTTTTAGATTCGACACATTCCGACTGGTTCGTACCATTTTAAATTTCTCTTCATCTCTTTTGATTTACTTGTTTTCGAAGTGGCGAACGATACGATTTCAGATCAACATGATATTATTCATATTAATCTGAAACGTTTTCATATTATTTCATGATATTAATATGAAAAATATTATATTGTTATTTTAATGTCCGAATGATATGAATAAATTGATATTTGAAAAATGATGAGACAATATGAAATTGATATTGATCTTGATCTTCTGTGTATAAAAGCTAGACCCTAAAATTAGACTCTCACATCTCCTCTCCAGTCAAATTGTTAAAAACTAACGTATCAACCGAAGTACGAGGGAAATTTGATAAATCAGTGACTTTTTGAATTGCCCTTTAACGCTGCTCCTGTCAACTACCATCTGTTAATAGACAATGGTTAAATTTTAAGCAATCTGCATCATTAAGTATGTGTTTCCATTGAAAGTAGATATGAAAGGTAGACAAACGGAGAGAAATCAGATGGATTATCAAATTGCCCTCGTTCTTATCTGTTTTTTGTATAACATTCAATATAGAAAACATTTTAAAACAAAATTCTGATCGGCTTCAAATTTAGTTCTTTATGGTAATAAATCAATTTCTCAGAATAAAACTTGTCGAAAGAACAGTCTTCGTCCATTCAAATAAGCTGTACCATAATGTTTATCTCTCGGTTTATTTGACAAACAGCTTTCCATTATAATACAATAAATTGAAAGACATTTTGTAAAGGATACTCGCATATGCAGATTTATAGTGGTTCTCGTTTAGTTGATTATGAATTTATGTATCGCAACGGTCTTAAGGTATTGCAATTGATCAGTTGCACTCTTTATACTCTGTACCTAAAGGAACAAGAGTATAATAAGTTTGTGAAAAGTATTTGGCAGGCAGAGGGAGGCAGGGTAGACCTCATAAAGTATATATATTCTTGATCAACATCGGAAGCTGAGGCTATTTAAACATGTACGTCTGACCATCCGTTCGTCTGGTTGTATGAAGATACAGATTTCAGAAACCATAAGAGCTAGAGACTTCAAACTTGGACATAAAACCATGCACACAATACAGATATTTGTCTCTTATATGCATAGTTTTCCAATCCTCCCACCGAAAAAAGTTTTTTTTTTAAACTCATTTAGTTACATATGTTTTTACATATGTCTACATTAGCAAGGGTTCAGGATATTTCGTAGTCGTAAATGCAGAACTTCTGCAGTCTTACTTGTTTTATCTTAATTCTATTAAAGTATCACCCCACAGCTTTTAGTTCATGCATGTGTAGGATATGTGTGCTTCGGTCTTATCCTAATTAACATTTACGAGTATTCTTCCTAAACTCTATTTTCTTCTCGTGTACGCAACTGCGAATTTTTTTTTCTTGTATCTTTTTGTTGTACGTACATATGTAGGTAAGCAAGTATCTGAGGCAAGATCATCGAACGATCGAAGTTACCGCTTAGGATTCAGAACGAACAATGAACACATGCTATGATTATTATTACTATTCATTGTGTAGTAAGTGAGGTAAGTGTGTCTGCATGTATAAATGTATACATATACATACATGCATGCTTAGGTACGTATGTATGTATTTGTGTTTTTATTCCTTTTCATTACTACTACGAGCGTTTTTATTGTTTTTTTTTTTGTCATCTGGGTTTGTGGATATTTCGATTCGGTAGTACGCAACATCTGCCATAGTTTTTTTTTTTTTTGAGTACACTGAGCAAAACCTAATTTTTTCAACTTTATATTTTTTAATAGACATTCTACTAACTGAATATTTATTGTACTTTAATTAGCTCTATGCGACTAAACCAGTAAATCATTGTGGTAACCTGTAATAACTTCAGCTATCCACATTTGATATTGAATATGTTTCTTTGGATAAATCTCTGAATGAAACAAGCGAGTAAAAACGGAATACAAAATTTTAATTTATTGAAACAACATCTACACGATCTTAATATCCTGCCCTATTTTATTAACTTCTTTTTTTAGAGATTGGTATCAGAAAACTATAATTTCAGCAAATTTATTATTGTGTTAGCACCAGGGTATAAAACCAGAACCAGAACCGGAACCGTTAACCGAAATTAACCGATTCAAATTGAGAACCGAAACCAGAACTATAACCGATATTTTAATTTTTTTTGAAAAGTGGAACCTTTTACTGACATAAAATTAAATGAAATAATCGTACCGGAACCAAAAAATTTGTACCGGTATAGTTTTGGTTCTCACTTTATTTTTTTCTAAGAAACGTATTTACTTATGCATAGTGTACTTATGCATAATGTTAAAAGAAAAACAAAAAACAGCTGATACCATACATATATGGTTAGAAAAATTTCACAAATTCGAATTGTCAAAAGTTACTCTCGCAGTTCCAAATACGCAAGTAAGCGTAGAGCGTTTATTTTCAGGCGTCAAGTTTTTTATGAACCCGCTTAGCAATCGGCTGGATGCAAAAACATTTCATACAAAATTCGAAAAGTGGGTGGTGGTTTGTTTTTTTTGGTGGCCTCTCTTAAAAGTGGTCGTTGGATGCTAGTTGTAACATATGTTTAGGCTAGGAACATAGGAAGTGTTTATACCCGGTTTCAGATCGATAACATAAAAAACAGAGGGGTTAGTTTTAATTTATACAGACTGATTTATATATTTCGTTTTTATTTCCTGGTTAGCACTACTCCTCTCTACTAAAGATAAGGTAATATTATAACTAAATTACTGCAAGTACGATACAAGTATTATACCTATTACTTTAAAGTGCTACATATATACTCATATGGTACTCTTATATAATAAAAATTATGTAGCTTAAGAATTGCACACATATTTCTTACAGTGTATCTGCCGCAAAACAACTGTCAAAAGGATAGCAGCAAAAAAACCCTTCAAAGAGAGCAAAGCATATTGCTCGCACTCTTTTGCTCTCGCTGTAGCTAAGGGACAACAGGCTGCGGCAGTGTTAAAGCAGCGCGCCGCAAAAATACGAAAACGTGCAACTGGAACGGTTCCGTTGCTGCGCTGCTGCTGATGTTTCTTATTCGCATTTCGAACTTGTAACGCAAAGGACGTCATAGTCGTCGCAGTTAACGCTCTCATACATTGGTAGTAGATACTTTTTCGCGCGCGCATTATTTTGCGAAGTGAATTCGTTTCGAAGATACTCCAAGCTCTGTGCTAAGTTGTAGTATACGACGTCACAGCAGCCAAGTACAAAAACGTGCAGCATTGAGCCTTTAGAAGGCTCCTGAGAAGGATATTTGACCGCGCGTGATATTAAAATCGGAAACCATATTAAAAATATCTACATACATTAATAAAAATAATTATAAATACTTAGTATATAACAGTTCAATACGAGTACTAAGCGACAGCAACGATTGCAAGCACATCAAGGTTGAAGCAGCGCGCAATGTCCGTGGATAAGCAAGTGTCATCGGAATATTTGAAAAGGACTTGTCTCATTTGCGGTTGCCACACTAATCAGACCATCAATATCTACGAACCGCGTTCCGGACCCAATATTGTGAAGCTTATACAAGCCAAATTTAATTTTCAGGTAAGTCCTTTATTTTGTAAACTTATATTGGTTACCAAGACGCCAAAAAAAAAAAAAAACAAAAATCAATAAACACGAAATGAGTCATGCACACGCACAGTGTTCAGTTCCTCCTGCTTCGGTTCATTCGGCTGTTTGTCGTCATGGGCGTCGAGTGGTGTGTGTGTGTTTTTGTGTGTGGGTGTGTGTTTTTAAGTGTGGGTGTGTGTCGATGGAATGAGCCACCCACCACCGCCAGTGCCTTGAACTCTAGTGCACCGCCTTACAGCATCCGTTTTTGAACTTTCACCTCCACCCAACAAACCTAACCAACCATTGCTCTCAAAAATAATTCTCACCGTGAACATTTATAGACAGAATAAAAAGGATAATAGCATAAACTGCAACAAAAGGCTTATTAATGCATCTCTTTCTACGCTTCGGCAGAAATTCGAGTTGAAGGTTAAGCCGGCGTGGGCGCGTAACGTTGGAACATACAGCTCATTAAACAGATATACCAATGAAATGCTACCGGAAGGTCAGCGGCTGGTGGGAATTTGTGTCACATGTTTCGATTTAGAGCGCACAGTGAACCCACAGAAAAATCGATTCAATTGAAATATGAGCTCGTCCTGGGAAAAACAAAAACTGAAAGAAAGCAAACAGGCAGGCAGGCAACCCAAGCGACAACATTCCTACTATCTTCCAGTTAACAACTGCGGCATGCATATCCGGTTGATGCAACCTGCGGCCGGCAGCTGGTGTACATGCACCATTCGCTGTAATTTGACACCTTAAAGTGTTGTGTCTGCTTCAACAATGCCACTCATAACCAATAACCTATATAAAAACAAATATGCTTTTAAATATCCTGTATCTCACTCTCTTGTCAGCAGATACTTCTAATTATGCCCTATAGTCATATACTAAAATCGTATATTAAGTTTGTGCAAATGTATGTAACAGCTATATGGCGGCCTCGTAGACTCCATAAAGTATATATGTATGTACACATATAGGGTCTTAGTTAGTATCTAAAGTCGAGTGTATAGATATATTCATTTCCGCGTTTGTTTTTCTAAGCGTATTAACGAGAAAATCTCGCAGAGTAGAATAGATAGCACTAATAAACTTGCATATTTAGAATTTCCTTAGAAATTGTCAGATAAAATATAAGAAGTGAAAGTGCCAACCGCACTCTAAGGAGCTGGCTCTCTTGCAAACCTTGACCACATTTTAGCTATATTTACTATACCATATAGCTTCCATACAAGTACTGAGTATCTTTTAGTTGAACAGGGGTAACTCCTTTTTAAAAAAAAGTTTTTGTAGCTAGGCCTCTTATTATTATTGTAAACATAAAAACAAAAAATTTTAGGTTTAGATTTTTTGTGCTTCATCAAAATTGTTGTTATTTGTTCCATACTTTCATCTACGCTTTCCATGTTGTTAACACAACAAAAACAAAGCTGCAACTCTCATTCTTATATACCCTGTTCCTATAGGGTAAAAGGGGATATTAAGTTTCTGCATATGTATGTAACAGGCAGAAGGAGGTGTGGTAGACCCCATAAAGTGCATATATTCTTGATCATCATCGGAAGCTGAATTGATATCATCAATTTTGTATTTAATCTAGTGCCAAATATGCACACTCTTCTCGAAAAGTCATAATATATATATATATTTACATACCCGAATATTAAAATTTGTGACAGTTATTTTTTGATAAATTTATTAAAAATCTATAAATAATTATTAAGAATAATTTTTATAAATAATAATCATAACTATTACGATCCATAATATAGACCTGCCCGTCTATTCGTTTGGCTGTCTGTTTGAACATCGAGATATTGGACACTAAAAGAGATAGAGACTTCAAGTTTCGAATATCCTATTCCCTTATTAAAAAAGGTGTATAACGTGATATGATATGATATCCAGTTGTAAATTGGCACCTAGATTTCTTTTTAATGCAGTCAAATAGACTATTCATATTGACCACAAGACGCCCATTTTTTACGTAACTTTTTGTAAGTAAAACTTTTTTAATGCAGTCAATATCAACTTAAACGTTGATGTGGTAGCTTCTAATGGTCGGACGCTTCAAGTAGAGGTAATACCTATTAGGTATATCAATGGGTGTGATCACCCCACATTTTGGTGTAGCCCCATACAACCCACCGCTCAATTAAAATTTGATATTGTGGCTTCTTATGGACGGACGCATCACATAATTATCAAGGAACATGTCACACACACTTTTTTGGGTAGCCCTCAAAAATCTTCACAGCCATCCCATTAGGTTGTTAGGTTTTACAATATTTTTTTTTTCATACATACACAGCTTAAAACATCGATATTAAAACTTCGGTTCTACCCAAGTTATCGTTTTTTTTTTATCTTATTAATTATTTGTTAATTAGACTTAGCAGCGCCAAATTTGGTGTAACGTAAGTCAATCCTAATAAAATATGCTACGTATGTTTAAATCGAATCACTATAGAATATATTCAAGGTACAGGGTGTCTTGAAGTGGTGTATACTCGATTGGAACCTTCTTTCTTGTTCACTTTGTGGTGTGTGCAGTGTATAATATAGTCGAGCAGCTTGACTACAGCTCCTACATGCATTAGATGAGAATACAACCCTACAGAGAATTATTTTGGACGATAGTTACCTTCTTCGTACAACTTATTCTTCAATATAGTGTACATCTTGGAATTGTGTAGTGTAACATGTGGTCGGACTGCACTCTAAATTGTACACTCGCTCTCGTTTAAGCCGCCGCAATGCAATTTTTATTTTTTCGGGGCAGCTGCATCATCATCTGCTCCTGGCTGGCTTTTGGTTTCATCTGTCGCTGCTGCGCCTGCTGGCGTTCATCATCATCTTCATCATCATCACGATCATGCACATGCTGTGGTTATCGAATGATCATTATGATGTTTTGCTGGCCGGTTATGCCGGTGTAATATTGCAGTATGCCCTGCCAAGACGCTGTTCTGCTCTCATTTCTGCGGGTATTATCTGGTAAAATACTATATGCACTACTATTACGAATATGTCTACCTTTTAAATGCTTTACAAATACATAATTACAACAACAAAATCAGCAGCAGCAGCAGCAGCAGCAGCAGCTAAAGCATAAACGACGACAGCTGTCTTTGTTTGCATTTGTTGATCGATTCGATTGCCGCTCTTCTTGTTTTCTTTGCGCTTCTCTCATTCTGTTCTCCATATTACTCTCTTTTAACACTGCTTATCAGTATTCGCATATCTTGTTTTTGTTTAAAAGATCATCAGCTTTGCTGCACTGTGCAAAAAATGAGTTCGAAACACAGAATCTCTTCTACAAATAAATTTTTGCGAATAAAATGTTGTTATGGTTTATTTTTGCATTGAGAAAAAAAAGGTTCTCAATGTATTTTTTATGGTCTACTTATGTACATATATTCGATTGATTGAACTTTTGATAAACTCAAACACAATTCGGAGGATCTAAAATGGTAGTCAATAGTAGTCAAGAATAAATTTAACAAGATAAACTCTTGTATTCGATGTTTTTGAGGTTACTATGTTTGTTCTATTTAAATTTATGGTATGGAACTTTCGAACAGAATTCATAAATGGAAGACACAACATGAAGACTAAAACTATAAAGCAAGCTAAAACTTAGTTTGATTATAAGGTTGATGATTGTAAATGTATCAATTATACTTACCATTGGTAGAACTTGATCATATAAAAAACATAGCAAATGTCGTACTTTTAGTACCGCACAGTCAAGGGGAACACGTTGCACAGTTCCTATCAATTTTTCATTTACCATAATTTCTACTTTACATAGACGTAGTCGTAAGATATCACATATCTAAGCAACTTTAAATACTATCAGAGTTCTTACTGTGTATAATTTGGACCATGATAACCGAAATTTTCTAGAGCGTTTATCTATTTACGAAAGAGACTTGATGAGTTGGGGCTTTTTTTTTTGAGTTGTTACATTTGTATACTCGTATATTGTATGTAAATTGATATTTATATGAAATATTCAATGTTTATCTATTACACAGGTCAACAGGTTTAGTTGTTGGAAAGCTAAGTGTCACTTCCGAAATAATTTGCTGCATATAATCCGAATTTGGGATCAGAATTGACCCAATTCTGACCCCGCATTCGGATTCTGACAACTGACATGACCACGGTATTTGGAGGCCTGTGTTATGCATCTTTATATTGTTAAGAAAGAAATTACAAATTTGATTAAATTAATACCATTTCAACATTGAAAACTGTATTTTGTATGGGAGCGATACCTTCTAATAGACGTGGCATACGACTAGTTTCAAAAGAATTGTGAAAGTAGTTTACAATGTTACAAACAGCTAACTGATCTAGAATATAAATATCTATAAACTTTATGAGGTGGACGTCCGATGCTGTCTTTAAGGCATTGCAAACAAAAGAGAAAAAGTTGACATTTGTTAGTATTTGCACTATATTCATTCCGAATTAATAAATTTAAAATTTTGAACTATGGAATCTAGTTTAATTAAGTGGCTACAAATATTAAAATTATTCTTTGCTTTGGGTTCCAGCTATTATACTCACATATACATATAAGTATATTTGCTTTTTCACTTATTATATGAAATAGAATTCATCTTGCCAGATTTATGTAAATCTGTAAGAGCTGCAATCGCTCTTTTACTTTAGATAGACAAAGTATCTCTTAGTTTAACTACATTTCTCACAGTGTATGCTCACGGCTGCTCTGTCTGTATTGCACCTGGCGTTCAATTTGCATTATTACCGTTCGACGTCGACGGTAACGATCGACAAAAATGTAAACAACAACAACAACTGACACGCACGCTGACACAGATACACACGCATGCATTTGTATTTGCATTTGTATGTAGTATGTAGGTAATGTTTAGCATGAAGTTGATACCAATATAGTACAGGAGTTTGTGTTGCGCTTGGTTGCCCGCGTCGCCGCTCGAGTTCCTTCGCCCAAGCGATCCTGTTTACCTGAACGCGCGTGCGCCTGCGATCGATTTGTGTGCACAGTGCTTAGTTTTAATTCATTTTTTATGATCGCAGTTTCTAATGCGCCGCGTGGCTAACGAAACATATTGTACTACGACTACATCCAGTTCAGGCGGCAAAATCAGCAGCTGTAACCCCGTTCTGCCGCCGCCATCGTAGTTGATAACAATGTGCGCTCTTTCGCCCTAAGCCGCTTTAAACCATGCACACATATACATATATACACAAGGGGAGCTAACAAAAGTTAAATAAGTTGAGTTAAAAAAAAGGTTTGCATATTCTTAATCAAGATCGGGAGCCGATCTATTTGTCTGATATTATGAAAGGATAGATTGCAGATACTAAAATATCTAGAGACACAAAATTCGATTAATATACTGTCCCTAGACATTTGTATATTAAGTTATTTAACTTTTTTGAATATCACGTTCACCGAAAGTATCGTATTTGATATACGGTACACGAAATTAATGTACGAGTATGTTGTTTTACCATCAGTACATTAATCAATAAGATCAGATGATTTGAAGGATTGATCAGAGCACAAAGTTTTTATATACGTTAGCCTTAAAAGCCTTTTGACTTTTTATACTAGTATGTTTTCACCATATATGTATATAAACTCACCATGCGGTGAAACTTGTCGCGCTATTCCGCTATTCATATACATTGCGTGCAATGGTATTATCAGTTTGTCTGAAAGTTTGTGACGTAAAGTAAAAGTGTATGTATTCTCGAACAGCTCGATGAGACGAGTCGATCTAGCCATGCACGTGCGCATTTTCTCGTGATAAATTTTTAAGATATCGAGCTGTAACCCAGACTTATTTTTTTGTTGCATTCAAATAGAGTATCCATATTGACAGGCTACGCCCACTTTTTAGGGTAGCCCCCATACAAACCAACCGCCCACTTTTGCATTTTTGGAACGGAAAACATTTTTATTGCAGTCAAAATCAATTTCAAATTTGATATCGTGGCTTTCTATAGACGAACGCTTCACATAAATATCAAAGGAGCTATTTCGCCCACTTTTATGGTTAGCCTCCATACAAACCGCCCATTTTAGGATTTTTTTATGGAACAACTATTTATTGCACTCATAATCAATTTTAAATTTGATATGGCAGCTTCTTTACATATATGTAAATTTGTGTGATCCCTTCTTTTCAAGCGTAGCCGCCCTGCATTTTTGGTATTTTGCATGAACAAGTTTTTCATTAGAGGCAAAATCAATTAGGCAGTTTATATCGTGGCTTGTTATAAACAGACGCTTCACATAATTTTCAAGGCGCATATGCCGGCCACTTTTAGCATAAACCGTTTTATGTTTTACAATTATTTTTCTTCTGTTACCAGCTAATTACACAACTAGAAGCTACGTGTGCGTGGTATTAAACCTTCGGTTTCACCATTTTTTTTTTTTTTTTGTTATGTTTTTCTTTTAGGTTTTGAGTTGTTTGTCACGTAAATCTCAATAAAATTGTTTTCTCTGGATAAGATTTGGAGTTATTAATTTTAAATATTTTTTTTTCGGACCTAGTGTTATATACTTACATATATCTAGATTTAGGGTTGCACGGTTTAGTTAAGGTTAATTCTAAATCAAAGATAATTCATCGATATCGCATCCATAGAAAATATTTAATTGCAATATTCGTGGCTAACAAGTAAGAATAAGTAGTCGTCTGTTCACGACTACGAAATAGTTTGCACCCTTGCTAATCTAAACTCATGCATTTTTGTTACTAATTAAAAAGAAAAACAAAACAATAAAAGAAAAGAAAAGAAAAAAAACAGTTTTCGGGCTATGCGGCCTTGAAAAGTGTGTATATACGGGTCAAATGACTGTATTATGGGCGTGGGCGTGGGCGTGTATTTCTATTTCTGTGCCAACAATAAATAACAAATATTTGCAGTTGCAAGTTGTTTTATTGCCTTTCAAAATATTCTTCGTGATGAACAATACACTTTTGCATGCGCGTTAACCATGAGGAAGCTCAAAAAATATGCGTTTTGAATGCATCAACCGCTTCTTCTGGCGGCAGAGGATATAAAAAGAGTGGCATGTCGGTCACAACAATGGTGCATGGTGCAACATAGAAATCTTAATAAATATCACCGACTTTTCGAACTTTTGCCAGTTCCCTCGTATGTGTTCCTTTTGTTATTGTTGCATTCGATTTCATCTGGGCAGTTTGTTACTTTTTTGGCAGCTGCTTATTTTTTTATTTTTTTTATGCCGCTTGTCATTATGCACGCAGCAATTTTCATATGCAGCGATTGCTGCCGCGGCAGGTGCTCGATTGCGCCAACCTGAAGCTGGCAATGAAACCGTGCGAACATACATACTCATAAATTTGTATCTGCTGGGCTTAAATAAAACATACCTACGTATGTATGAATGTATGTATATGTATCTTATTATTGATATACTATATGCAGCTCCTGCTGTTGTTGTTGGCAATATCGAGAGAGCGTGCGCCGTCTGCTACCGCTGATGTGGTAATTAATGTTGCCGGCTCAGTTGGATTTTGCAGCTTGCCTCCGGCCAAGTTTTCAGCTTGGAATGTCATCGTCAGTTCACGGTGCGTGCTGGCAGGCTCATTAGTGTTCATTGAAAATAAAATAAAAACAAAAAACAAAAAACGCATAGGCGTAGCATAATTTAGGCATTTGTGGTTATGCATCGGCGCCCAAATCGATCAAAACTAACCTCAACTCTTTTCTTTGCCTTACTTTACAGCCGCTCAACGAGGACAAGTATCTGTGCTTCAGCTGCAACAACTGGCTCATCAATTGGCATTCATTACAAGCGGTCAACAGCAACGACGCCGAGAGTCCGTCGCATTTGAACAGAAGTAGCAACAACATGGTACATGACAAAGTAGCTAAAGGAACAGTGGGCGTGGTAGCATGCTCGCCGCTACAGAAACAGCGTCCAATTGCTGCAGTGCGTCCGCGATTGCTGGAAGAGCAGCCAATACAAGTTGCAACGGAAGTGGCAAGTAGTATGTCTACCAATTCCGCCGACGCCGCAGCCGCCGCCGTCGCTGCAATTAATATATCATCGTCGCCGCAGCCTCCATCTCCGCTGTCAAGTGTCTGCTATGGCAAGCGACGTTTTCGGCATGAATTGCTACAAGTACGGCGTGAACATAAAATATTGCGTCAATGTAATGTCTGCGGTTGTTCCATTGTATTGCGTCTGGCCAACAGCAACTCGAGCAGTCTGGCCAAGCTCAAGCGCTCAAAGTATGCACAGTGTCGCAAATGTCGCGAAATCTCAAATTGGCGTGCGTTGCACATGCGCAGTTTGGCGGCACAGAAGAATATTGGCAACAATAGAAATGCTCCAGTACATCGCAACAACTTGAGAAGTAATGTCAGCAATCAAATCACAAACCAAAGTATACAAACTAATAGTACCAGCAGTAGTAGCAGCAGCAGCAGCAGCACCTCTAGCAGCTCTAACCAAAGATATCAGCAACCACGCGTTGACGGCAAGGTGGTTGCCATGTTTCGCCGTCTGGGCACAACGCTAAGCAGAGAGTCACCAGCAGAAGAGCAACCCCAGCAGCAGCAGCAGCAGCAACAGCAACTTGCTTCCGCAGCGACATTGCCGCTTATTATGAGTCCCGCCAAGCAGCGTCCCCGCTGGACACGATCACTCGATGACGATGAAATTCTACTCGAATTCGATACCGCAATATCGGAAGTGTTGCCTCGTTCGGCTTCAACGTCCAGTCAGGCGCGTCGGAAGTTGTGCTATCCAATTACAGCTGAAAACCAATCGCATGTATCGAGTAGCTTTGAATCGCACACTACGATTGTTGGCTTGCAGGACTTTCGCTTGCCGCAAGGACTCAGCATTAGTTTGGTCTAAATCGTGCTCAAGCGCATGTGCAGGAAGCTGCTGTAACGCAAAAAAAAAAAACAAACTTAGTCAAATTTTACCCGCCCGAACTTCCCGCATTGCAGCCAAAGCCACCAATGTCATCTCCTGCTCAGCACACCATGTAGACGCATAAATGTATAAATGTTAATATATTTATTATTATTATTACGATTAAATATTAGTTAATTATTATTTTTTTAATATTAACATGTACCTCAGTTTTACACGTTAGTCGTGCATCATTCGCGTGCATCATTCGCGTGCATCAATGTTCTATATAGCGCTTAATCCTTAGACATAAATTCCAAAAACCTCATAAAAAGAATATTTATGAAATTATTCTAGTTAAACAATTTCTAGTTAATATTTAGTTAAAATTGTACTGTTGATGAAGCCATGTTACCGATTACCATTTAATCGAATCAAATCCAAAAATACACAAATATCTAAAGAGAACGAACAATTTATTTTTTATTTTGTATGGAGTGTTTCAGTGGATCCACGAGAGAGAAGTTGGGAACTGAGAAACGTCAAACCCCAGCAGTCTGCATTTGATTATTTGCTGGTTTTTGAAACTCTAAACCACTGGTTCCCAACCTGTGGTCCGCAGAAGCCAAAATATGGTCCGCGAATGATTTTAAATGTAGCTTTGAGTAACAATATTAGTCCTAGCATAACCGAACTCGTGAAGAAGATGCAAGCTCAGAAATCACATTAATACAAAATTACAGAAGTTTATCCTAAAAATATTATTATTTCTTTTTGTGTAAGTTCCTATTGAGTTTTTAATTAAAGTTTCAGTTTGATTATTACAGTTTATTTTTATTACACATAGAGGTCCCTGCTAACAAGAATAATTTAAAAGTGGTCCCTGACTAAGAAAAGGTTGGGAATCCCTGCTCTAAACTAACCAAATATCAAGTCATTTAACCAAAAATAAAAAATCACGTATTTGGTGACGAACGTATTTGAAATTATATTTATTTTTAAAATGTTGACTTGCAAAAATATAAATCATATCTTTAGGATTGATTTTTACTTTTAAATAACAAAGCCACACAAATAAAAACTTTTTCTGATCTGGGGGTCTGACCATCTTTACTTTATGTTGTTTTTGTTGTTGTTGTTGTAACAGCTATGTTTGGGCTAATACAGCTACTTGGGCTGAGTTGGACAACCTTTGGCTGCACAAATCTCCTTGTGCAGATCGGTCCGGAGCGAAAACCCAGTCGTCCTTTTGTGAATCCGAAACTCAGGTGTATTTAACACCATCACGTAAGTATTTTGACATAAGCTCAAAAAGTATTCAGAGCCACATAAAAATAGAAAACAATGCTGACCTGGGGATCAGAACTGACGTGATGGGGTAAAATGAACTATGGATTCGGTTTGAGCGACCTCAAGAAAAGGTAAAAAACATGTTATGTTCCTTTACAATGATATTCTTTTTTAAAATGATTTAAACGTAGATCGAACCTTAATCCAGACGGCGCCAGATTTTTTTTTTTTTAACAAATTTTTTATTTTTTGTTTTTGGGTTCGCTGAAACCAAATAGGATTTTTTTTTTTGTGTGGTTCTGAAGAATTTTTGAGGTTATGTCAAAATTCTGATGTAATTAGGTTTAATAGACATCGGATTTAAATTCAGCGACCCCATAAAAATAACGTCATAATAAACATCAGAGCACCAGATCAGAACTTTTTGGGAAACAAGAGAAGTGCCAATTTCGTTGTACCGCTAAAAGAATTTCTGAACGCGTACGGAAAAATTGAATGGAACATAGCTATAAAAATTAATTTTCTTGATTCTATTTTGGAATTCTATCCAGAAAATCTCTGCCAACTCAGTGGCGAACAGGCTGGACGGATTACATCAAGATATATCGGCTATAGAAAAGCGTTTTAAGGTAATACATCTAGGCAGAGTGCTAGTTAAATACTGCTGGTCGCTTATAATTGTAAGGGCCGTTCTCACGACTTACCGATAAAAAAGAAAATACGAAACGGCAAGATATGCTAAAGGCGGAATAATATTGAGTAGTGCTTTTCACGACATCACAATTATAATAAATCAATTTTGAGTAGCCCTGGAGAATATTTGAAGAGGTGAATATAATGTGCACGTTTGTATTTAAAATTTTAATACAAAATTTCAATTTTGTTTGTTTTCAGTTTGCTTTTGCTTTGGTTTTTTATCAATCGAGTTTCCAAATCATTGCTTTATCACAGAAGGATAGCGGAGCAAAATGGCTTATTTTCGAGAGCCTTTTCAATTGTATCTATAATTCTGGTCTTGGTCAAAAACTAAATAAATTTGAAACCCAAATTTATGGTTCGATGATATAAGATTATTTTCACAAATATTATGCTTCAAAGCATCCCAGTAGTCTCTCAAATAGTTTAAAAAATTATTGGAAACATAATGTGGACCTTTGCCAGACTTCAGAAACATGATGGTGACGAAGTCAATATTATTTCCAATATTATTTTGGAGCGTATTTTAATTTGATAACTGAATTGAATTGATTAACTGGTTGGTTACAAATATTAGTACCGACAATTCTACCATTCTAAGCCCTTGATTTACAGCATTTGAGTAATTTTATTTACTTTAATGTAAAATAAATCGATGCATAGTTAGAATTTAGGTCAGATGCATCTTCTACACTTAGTCACTTATTCGAGATTTTATTTAGCTATAAAATTCTATCAGTTGGAAAACATCTGAGCGGTCTGTTCCTTAGTTTTAATATTCCCTTTTAGGGCTCTATATAAGTCCCTGCCTCTATGTTCAACAGTCTAGTTCACTAATTAACAATTTTAGTATTTAAGCCAACTCCAATTACAATATAAACTTTTGATAATTGTATATAATTGAAGTATTTAGTGGAGTATATATTACACATGTTTTTATTCACATTCATACATAGTGTGAAATAATATTATCATTTAGTCAGAATGCTTTCAACGAATTAAAGGACTCGTCGTTCGTTATATGTTCTTGATCAGCTCGTCAAGGCGTGTTGATCTAGATATGGCTGTCACACAGTCTGTCTGTCTGTGTGTGTGAATATTATAATTTTGTCACGGAGTTTGTTACGCATTAATCAAAGCATCGGAGGCCCCATAAAGTATATACGGTCTGGATTAGCTCGACGAGTCGATTCGAACTAGCCATATCGGTTTGTCTGTTCGTCTGTGTGAATCAAAACTAGTTCCTCAATTTTTAAGATACCCATTTGAAATCGGGTATGAAGACTGTATATATTCCTAGGCTGAAAATAAGTCGCATTAGTCATGCAATGTGCACTTTTAAGGCTAGCCCCATACAAACTCACCGCCCACTTTTCAGTTTTTGTATAAACAACTTTTATATAAAGATAAATTTCAACCGCAATTTCAACAAATTTATTAAACATCAGCTTGAATTTTGATAAGGTATTTTCTTCTAGTAAGACGCTTCACATCTATTTATAAATAGGCAAGTGCAAAATGTTGACACGCTTTTAAACCCTCTTAAACACAACATATTCGCTTGTTTTGTTTTTTTGTCGGAAATGTTGCGAAGAGGAGCAGAGATGTATGTAAATTTTTTCTAAAGTATTGCGTCCATGGTAGGTAAAAATTCAGGTAACGCACTCGAGCAATCACAAAGACCTCCCTCAGCTCTCCCAATTCGCTAAAAAAAATAACAACAAAAAACTCAAAGTGAATGATGCCGATGACAGGCGATTCATATTGAAGAGCATGTCGGTCGAGCAGCTCGAAGTTAAGCTCGAAACTGTTGTGGGCGCATTTGCCCTCATGTTGGCGACCATTACTTGAGTGTTTTTGTTGGTAAAATTGTTAAAGAAGAGGAATTAAACAAATATTTAAAACAAAAAAGTGAAAGAGTGAAAGAGTGAATATAAAAAAACCAGCAAAAATTATTTTATAGCTGTACATTAATTATTTGCATTATTACCCGGCGTCCTTGATTTAGAGCAGGGCTATTTAAAAGAAGAGTATCCAAAGTGTAACTGCATGTGTCTGCTTTGCTTTGCGTAGTATTTTATGTGAATCTTTCTGAGTCATAATTTGTAAAGTGTTCCAAAATACAACACCAATGCAACACAACCAATTCAAATTTATGTTGAACACAGGAAGGTTCCTGGGAGTATGACTGGACATCGTTGCTTTAGAGGCGAAAGCCATTTCCGTGACACTCCTGTATTATTGATATTTTTATTATTGGATACTTTTAAGAAAAAGGTCAAATTTCGAACACTGGGAGAACTCTAGTTTATATTAATGACCGTATCCTGCCCAATTTTGGAAGTAGTTCTCAAACAAACACACTATCAACATTTAGATTTATAGCAGTTACATATTATTTATTTATTTGTTTTTAAGTTGTATGTTGTTTTTTTTCACTCACATGACAAATATGTCAACTGGACTTTATCGTGCAAAGATAATTTGAAAATACATATTCAAACTTCATTTGAATTTCTGTCAATATGTTTTAAATTAAAATTTTCGGTGTATATCGTGAAAAACAGCGGACGCTGAGCTCTGAATACAAAATATTTGGAAAAGTATAAAAATTGGGCTCAAAGTCATTCAAAAGTTTAAATATTTCATGAAAGTTTTTAAGAACTATTGCGCTAAGATCGAGCACTTTCCAAGATTTCGGAAAGGTAAGTTAATTTTTAACAATTTTCCGTAAAAGATATGCGAAGAATTTTAGAAAGAATTTATTTTTTTGTGAGAAACATCCGAAATCTTTTTGAATCTACCAAAACGTATAACTATAAAAGTTATTGTGGTCCATATAAGAAATGTGTTTCTATGCCGCCCAACTTCAGAAAAAATTAACTGAATAAGGTTGGCCGAATAATATTACTTTTCAAAAAAATTAACAAACAGACCTAACAAGGATATTTCGTGATAGAAGTGTATTGAGTACGACAATTGTTTGCGAACTAATCGGCCAAGACATTGTCCCATAGCCGCGTTTATTGTCAACTGCCCCCACTTTTAAGTTTTTGTAAGAACATATTTTTTTAAATTATATTTCAACAAACATACTCGGTGAGATATAAAAATAACCTAACTTTGTAGTTATAAAATAAAACAAGCATGGTATTACGCTTCGAAGCTAATATTTATTTAAAATACGATCCATTTGACTCAATACAACACTTGGAACGCTCAACCAATTTTTCCATACACTTTTTAAACTCGCTTTTTGGGATGTTCTTTAGCACAATTGTCATGGCTGCTTGTATGGCTGGAATGTCATCGTAAAAAGCTCCTTCCATTGCAGTTTTAATTTTCGGCTAGAGAAAATAATCGCACGGTTATAGATCAGTCGAATACGGAGGGTGGTCGATGAGACAAATCTGTTTTTTCATCAAAAATTCATTGACTACACGTTGCTTCGCTTCTGTTCGACATACCCTGATGGATTTTTTCTTTTTAATAATACCTTCGATTTCATTTAGATCAAAGCTTGTTTTTGAAAATCTGAATACCCTTCACACAGAGTGTGGATAGTATCTGTATATATTCTGTTTATACTTCACCAATACCAATGGTTGAATCATCCTTTAACTTCACCGCTAACGATGAAAAAACGGTAACCGGAAGAGTGGTTGGGCATTTCATAGTCTGCCATGCCCCTCTCCTCATTTTACAGAAAGACCTATTTCATTAGTAACTATTTCTGCCTTTTTTGATTAAGAATTAACTCTTAAAGATCGGAGGTGGGATCAGAAATTGCCTAACAATTTTTGTTTCGGACATTCTAAGATAACATTTAATTCTTCGGATTGCCGTTACGATTAAGAGGCGATCATTTTATCGATGCAAATATAAATCAGGTGTATCATACAAACGCGAATCAGGCTAATAGGGTTTTCATTCCATTTTCGCCATATTTCATAAGGCAATTTAGATTGAATCCCATCGAATTCTCCTTACAAATGAAACATACTAAAAGCCGCCATGGTCTGCGTAAAGAGAATGGCAAATCGGTAGAAAAACGGAGGCCTCCGTCCTTCCAAAAATATTTAGTAAGGCCTTTTCCAAGCATTCTTACTCCGACTGGGGTGAAGGTTTCCTTAGACATGCCAGTAGAATAGCTAACATTGAATTTACAGCCTCAAGTTCAAATACACAAGTTGACTCAAAATATGCTGGCAAAAGATTCCGTTTTCGCTTAATAGTTGCTTAATTTGGGTAATGGTGATTTAGAAGTTCAAAAAGATTACCCCAATCACGTGATCAAAATTCCGAAACATTGCTATTGCAATTACGATAGTATTAATCTAGAAACTCCATAGACCTGGGACTAAAAGAAGCTTAATTACCGGCATTTAGAAAGATATCTAAAAATTAGTCAAAGAAAAAAAAAAAAAAAATTCGCATCAACTATCAGTCGGCCAGCGGATATGGAAAGATTGGTTCGTCTTGACGAGCTGATCAAGAATGTATATGCTTCCATTAATGCATTAAAAATTTTCCGACAATCTGAAAATATCATTGTACACTATGTGTGAATAGTATAAAACTACTAGCTGGTACCCGGCGCGTTTCTGCCCCTCCACATGCCTCTCCTTCACTACGCCACTGCTTCCCCCTGTCCCTCCTTCCCTAAGCTCCTTTAATCTACAAGCCATTAACTTACCCATCTTCCCCTGCTCCCTTTCACCCCTTCGCCTACCGCCCCTTACTCTGCACCCCTTCCCCTGCCCCTGCCCATACCCCAACCTCCTCTTGCTTAACCACCACTTCTCCCTGCCCCCTTCGATCCCATTAACATGTATACATTTCATCCCTCTGCCTTTCCCCTGCCCTACCTACCTCTACCCATCCTTCCCTACCTACCTCTACCCACCCTTCCCCTACCTTCCATTACCTTTCCCCTATTTCCCTGCCCCTCTTCCACCTCTTTATCTTCCGGCGCTTTCCCTTACATTTCTTCTCCAACACTCCCCTTTCCCTTCCCCTTTTCGATCCCAAAAACATGTATACAACATTTTGTTTCTCTATCTTAAATTTTTTGGGCCAGGAACACTCGCGGGCATACACAATAGATCGAATTGTGAATCTAAACCATTCTCAAATCCCCATAAACAGACACAAAAATGTTCATTAAAATTGTTTTTTTTTTTTTTTTATTATCTTAAGTGAATGTCGATCAGTTTACTTAACTATAATACATTTGTATGTGATATTAAGGCATTTAGCTTAGAGTATTTACATTAACATGACAAAAAAAAAAAAAAATAAGGATTAATGCCTATTTTGTATATCATTTGGATCAAATCTTTGAAGCCGTCTACGGCATGTATTAACGACCAAAACCGCTGCTAAATTATTAACATGAGAAGCCAGTCGATCATTATATCTGCTTATATCAACTGTTCCATGTTGGTATTTTCAAATCTCGATGTAAAACTTTATTGCGCATATACCAAGGAGCATCTGTTATTTTACGCAGAACCTTGTTTTGAAGTACTTGTATACGGTTTATATTAGTGGCAGCAGCAGTGCCTCCATACATCCAGGTAGGCATAATGATTGATTTGTATATAAGCAGTTTATTTTCGAGGCTGAGTTTACTACTTGGGCGAAGTAACCAGTTTAACTTTTTGAGTTTAGCGTAGCAAACTGCTGTGGTTTTTTGAATATGCTAACGCCAGGTGCCACGTCTTTCAAAGTTAAAACCTAAGTAGCATACATGATCAACATGAGGTATTACGAAATTGTTGAGCAAAACGGGCGGGCAATTCCCTTGGACAGGACCAAACACACTTCCTTGTGGTACACCAGCAGCAATGCGGCGGATCCCTGAGCGCTCATCTTTCACCTCGACTGTGAAGGCACGGTTAAGCAAATACGACTTCAAAAGGAGGAATTGCGATGTAGGCAAAATAGATTTAATTTTGAAGAGAATGCCTTCAATTCAGACTCTATCAAAAGCTTGCTGCACATCAAGAAAAACAGCACAGCTATATTGCATATTCTCATAGGCCTTAAGAATATGTTGGAAAACTCTGTGCACTTTTTCAGGGGTCCCATGGTGATGCCTAAAGTCAAACTGATGATCAGAAATGGCACTCTGGACGTCCAAAGCAGGTAACATTCTACCAAGAAAGATTCTTTCAAATATTTTTGAGAGTGTCGGTAGTAAACTAATTGGTCTATAAGACGCAACAATGTTTTCTGGTTTGCCAGGTTTCTGTATCATTATAATTACAGCGCACTTCCATTGAGATGGGAAGTGGTGGATGCGAATCATGGTATTGAAGAGTAGTACCAAAAACATTATTGCTTTATCAGGAAGCGCCTTTGCCACTCTGCCATCAATTCCGTCATACCCCGGGGCTTTCTTTTTCTTAAGCATTTTAATCTGCAGACGAACCTTTTGCGCAGAGATAGGCTTGATAGACTGCATATTTGTGCAGCTCTCTTCCAGAAAATTAGCGGTGTCTCGCACATCATCTAATTCAGCTAGATCGAAAGGTGTAAAGCGTCCGTTTAAGAGGAGTTTAGTCAAGTACAGACGTACAGGTTTTTTCAAATTTTCCAATTTTTTGCGCAATTTTCCTAATTTTTCGTTCCGTAAGAACCTTCTACAAATTATTATAAAACATAAAAAAAAGATGAATTAAATCGGTGAAGTCGTTCTCAAGTTATGGCGTGACCAAGGGAAATAGGGCTGCTATTTATATTTCGGGAACTGGCAATACTAATGTCAAAGGCTAAAATCTGGCAACACCGTAATAAAGTTTGACATTTTTTTGCATAAAATCGTGACAGGTGACGAATCATGGATATATGCGTATGAGCCGGAAACAAAAGAGCAATCGACGGTGTGGGTGTTCCAAGACGAGCCAAATCCAGCAAAAGTTGTTCGTGGTCAATCCTGAGTGGTACACAACCATTTGTTTGCCGGAAGTCTTCGGAGAAATTCGTAAAACCAACCGCCAAAGACGAATCATTCTCCATCATTCTCAACAATGCGAGCTCTCACACATCTCGTCAAACAAGTGCATTTTTGAGCAGTCAAAACATCGAATTAATGACTCATCCTCCGTACTGTTCTGATTTGGCACCCAATGACTTCTTCTTGTTCCCGAGTATCAAAGGTATAGGATTTACGAGCGCCGAAGAAGAAGTTGAAGCGTTAAAAAAACATGTTTTGGAGGTGTCTCAGGAGGAATGGTAATACTGCTATGACAAATGGTTTGAACGAGTGCAAAAGTGTATTGATCATCAAGGGGAATATTTTGAAAAACAATAAAGCAATTTTCATTTAAAAATGACTGTTATTATTTGCTATTCCCGAAATATAAATAGTACTCATATATAGATTTCGGAATTATATTCAACGGCGATTTTTGCTATGTCCTAAAAATGAAGATTGTACAACAATTAACGAACATGTCAATTCCAATTTGTTACCTGGAGAAAAATTTGAATGAATCTGAGAATCATTCAGGCACTGAATTAAACAAATTTTAAAATATTCCATAAAATAAAAAAAAAATAATTGAATTTAAATTATATATAATTTACAACATACAAAATGACATTCAGTAAATTTTGAAAACCAGCAAGAAATCAAAAAAATTAACACAGTGCCTATCTTCCAGAGCTTTAAAGGAATGATTAATTTTTTATTTTTTAACTCACAAATAATTCTGGATTATTTCATCATTACTTTTGAAAAAGAAAATTTAATTGAACTAAAATTTGACTAATTCAAACAGAATTGTCAATTTTGAATCATTCTTTTTAAAAACTTAATGAAAAAAATGGAAATTTGAATTCTTTATGATTCTTACCAAAATAGTGTTTGCTTTAAGAATAGTTCAAATTGTGTTCTGCTCTGTGTTCTGCCTTGCATTTTGCTATTTCAGTAATATTATTATTGTTGGTTGAAAATTAGTTTTCGTGAAAAAATGAAATTATTCAGTTTGAATTCTGCAAAATTTTAATACAATAAATTTTTTTCTTTTCAAAAGGTTTGATAAAATAAAGGTTCATACAAAAAAAAAAAAAATGAAACATTCATTTACAACTCTGGAAGATAGAAACTGTTTTAATTTAATTTATTTACTATTTTTTTTTATGCCTAACTGGTTTTTTTTAAGGTGCAAGATAGAAATGCAAATATTCGATTTTCCCGGGTCTAATATCGATTATTTTTTTAAATCGATCTGGATTTGACCCGGTTGAAACGAATCACTTCAACCGATTATTTAAGTAACAGCTACCGATAAAAGTTATGCCAACGGACCGATTAATTATGGCAATTCGTTTTTAAACAACGCGCCAAAGCATTTAAATAGATTTACCAAGAGCGGCAAACAAAAATAAATCAAAAATAAATTATAAATAAATACATACATTTATTTTTTCTGCGCAGTCACTATTCTAAATGTCAAAGTGAATTTATTTCGACACATTTTATAATAAATTTTTTGTTTGCGTACACTTTCCTGCATGCATTGACGCGCTGCTGTGAATGTGTTTACCACGTATGAAAGCGTTATTTGGCAGCGCTGCTTTTTCGCTCTTATTCTCTTCGTTGCTGCTTACAGTCGTCGTCTTTTGTTTTTTTGTTTTTTATTTCTCAGCGTCGGCGGGCGCGCATGGTTCACATTTTATTCGTTCTTAGTGCGTTCGTTGAGTTGATTTGTGTGTGAGTGCGTGTGTTTGGGTGAATTAAATTTAAATTATTCAGTGCAATTACTAATAAAAAAGATTTAATGAACAAATTAATGTTCGGCTTATTAGCCAACTAAGAGCATTGCAAGCATTTGCTTAATATATACGTACGCGCGCAATTCGTTCTTCTGTGCAACAGAAAGGGAGAGCAAAAGAATTCAAGAACGCATTCAAGAAGAAGCAGATTAAACAATATTTTCGACATTGAAGCTTTCAAGCGTGCCAAAAATTAAATCAAATAAAAAAAAAGAGCGAGCGATACATAAAACAAGAGAGGGTAAAAAAACAAAGTAAGTTAAATTTTTAATTTATTTTCCCAACTTATCAAGAAAGTGATACAAGTAATTCTTTTTATTAATCATTAAAAAAAAAAGACAGAATTGTGGCTTGATTAATATTTTTAACAATAACAACAACGATAAAGCATTTACAAATGCAATAAGCAAAGCAAACGTATTGAGGAAGCATACAAAATTTTTCCGTATGCGTTTTATGGTTTTTTTTTTTGTGCGTTTTCGTTGATTGTTGCATTTTTTTGTATGTTGTTGCGCGCATAAAACAACAACAAAAACTTAATCGAGCTTTTATTTGGCCAAATACAAATAAACAAAAAAAAAATCAATAAAATAATGCATAGCCTCGTGTGTTTGCTGCTGCTGCTGCTGTTGTTGTTGCTGCTCTTGTTGTTGTAGCAGCGATGTGAGCAACGTATTTGTTGCTGTTATCGTTGTTGCTTATCAGCAGTACACGAAGTTTTTCATGTTCTCGCTTTTCTCTATGCATGTGTGTGTGTGTGTGTGTGTGTGTGTGTGCGGTTGGCTGAGTTGAGTGAAAAAATTAGCACGGAACAACAACCACGACTAATGACTATGTATAACATTTGCTTTTGCGCCTATTGTTAGTTAAATTAACTAATTAATTAACTAAGTGACTACAAATTGTCAGAAAAAATGTAGTATTTCCTTATATGTGAATACAATAAAAAACAACAACATATGCAAAAGGATAATGTCGGCAAATAAGAGTAGGACAGCAATAGAGAAAAGCAAGTCAGAATACATATTTAAACTCTATTTTTTTTTGAACGGTTCTGAAATTCACATACATATGTACATTTTTTTCACATAAAATTTACAGTTTGTTAAATCCCAGTCACAGCTGATTTTTATTACAAATTCAAAAAATCAAACTATAAAAATTATTTACTGATTTGTATATTTTAATAATTATTTTGGATATTTAATTTTAAAAATAAAAAAAAATAAAAAAAAAACGTTGAACCGAAGGTCTAATACCATTCACATTTTAATTAGTATTGTAAAACATAAAAGTGGGGGTATAAATTGGGGCTACCCCAATGTGTAAGATGCCGCCATATCGAATTTTAAATTGATATTGACGTTTTCCATACAAATGCATAAAAGTGAGCTGTGGGTTTATATGGAACAACAACCTTGGAACAACCTTAAAGAATATATATATACTTTATGGGGTCTACGTTGCCTCCTTTAATGCGTTACAAACTTTCAGATGAACTGATAATACTATTTCACACTCTTAGTGAATGGTATACAAATGTTATATTCGATTTATATTTAAAAAAGAAAAGTGTGTTTGCAATTCACACACGGCAGAAATGAGACTTCAGAAAAGTAGCCTACAAGAAAAATGCATATCACTAACATATGATCTATAGATATGATCTTCTTTTTAAGGATTTTTATAAGATTATATTCTTTAGAGGTCCGATCTAGACATATGCATAGAAAATTAAAACTAATTAGAAAAAACAAAAATACAAAATTTGCATATAATATTCAAAAATGAGGACACGTTTGCATCTGAATCTGATCTGGACCTATATGGCATATTTTGTAAGGATTGATGTAAGATACATTTTGCAAAGTTTGTATGGGAGCTACTCCTTATAGTGACGCGATCTGGACTATTGTGAAATTTTTTGCCATTCAGGGAATACGAATTGCAAATTACAAGAGAATCTTTTAAATTATCAACTCGAAGTGGACTGATATATTGTATTAAATTTAATATCGGTTCTTTCAATTAAGGCGATTATTATAAATGTGCAATATTCCAAATATTTATGTGATCCTCACAATGTAAAGCAATTGCGTGCAATTGGAGATTCCAAATATTTACTCCAAAAAGACGGATTAATTTGTCAATTACTTGTCAATATTAATTAGTAGAATTTTCTATTGTTTGCATGTACAGCATTGTTTTCTTACTTTTCTGAAAAATGTCGTTTGCCGTGATATTTATTAAGATCCTTTGACAACGTATAGGGTACAATCGAAGTACAACCAACTGCAGGGTTCTTGTTTAAATTGTTTACTTGTGGTGTTCCATTTCGACAATATTCCGTGAAAATATAAAATTTATGCATAAGCTCTTTGAAATAACATATCATCAAAGCAAATAGAGACTGACTAGCCATAGGGATTATTTATTTATAGTTTTTGCGCATATCAAGGGTGGAAAGTGTTTGATCAATATGGAATCTTATTGCATATTTACTCACTTCTGGTATACACCATTCATAATGATGAATTGAAAATCAAAAATACATATATAGCGTCTTCATAACGAGGAGAATGAGGTTTATTGTGAATTTATTGTATGACTTAAATTACGTTGATCACGAGTATAATGCAATATATAGGCTTTTACTTTTTTTTTTTTAATGTAGAACTGTGAATTGAATTAAAATACTGACATTACATAATTTCAAACTTTTAAACAATTATCAAACAATATTGCCTCTATTAGAAAGATAATATTGTGCGATTAGTGTTTAAATGTGATTTCGGTCATGTGGTGCGAAAACGATTCATGGTTAATCGAATTAGTCGTTCGAATGGATTATTATGTCGACCGTATAAAAGACGTAGCGCACTGTAAGATTCCCGAACTGAACCACGATTTACGACTATTCATGATAAAATCTCAAATCAAACTGAGCACTAATGATAATAGAGTTGCCAGATCTGACCAATTTATGACATTTTTATCCCTATCGGAAAATGGAACATCTGAAAAAAATACTATTTTGAATTAAAAAAAAAAAAAAAAACTGAAACGAAAAATTTTATGAATTTCAATTTACTGAATTATTATATCAGAAGAAAAATTCTTCCAAAGGATTATGACTTCAGCAATAGTTTCTTCACTCGTTCTTTCAAAGAATGACTTGTCCCCGCGTTCCTGTTTTCGAATCCTCATAAATTATTCGGTTTCGTTAAAATGGCCCGTATTTCGCTTTCAGACAATTTTCGCGATATGAATTCACTTCGAATTGGCTCTATGAAATTCATATACTCAAGATCTGATAAGTTCAAATCGTGAAGTTCTTCTGAATGCAAAATACGAAGCACTTTAATGAAACCGAATCCGGAACACGGAATTCCTCTTTGTACAGGCCCAAAGATTCTTTTATGTAAATCGTGGCTTTTAGGTGGCCAAAGTATTCTTCTACTTCATCGTAAAAACAAGTAAGTGCAATAGTCGTGATGCTCGACATTATTGTACCCTGCGCACACGTTACGTTTACATATTACGTATGAACATATATTTCTACAAAAACAAAAAAAAAAAACAAATACTAAAAAATGAGATTGCAAAACCGCGCGTACTTTGTGTGTTTTGTTCTCCTACGCTTCCACATTTTTATCGTCTATTCTTGCTTTGTGTATTGAAAATCGCACTTCAAATGCTTTTGTTCTAATTAGAATAAATTGTCGTGACTTGACATGATTTGTATACGTACGAGTATGTGTGAGTGAGAGTGCGCAGAAATTCAAACAGAGGTGAACCTCTTTCCCTCTTTGGCGCACATTAGTCAAAATGAAAATCTCTAACGGTTCATTGCACTTTTTATTGGCAAAATCGAAACTGAACTCTCGTGCATCAATTTAATGGCTCTTGTCTGTCGTTTCTTCTTCCTGTTTGTCTGAAAATGTTCTGTGGCCCATCTATCTCTGGTTTTACATCATTTCGTATATGAACTCATAAATCGTCTGCAACCGTACTTTAGCGTCAGAATATTTCTTGACATCGTGTAACGCGCTGTGAAATGATTCATTTTTTTGTTTTTTTTTTTTTTGAGATAAATGTATTTATTCATGTTTTTTATTTTTTTTTTTGTAGTTGTAATAAAACAAAAGGCAAACAAGCGTATGTATGTATGTGTATGCATGTGTTTCTGTCTGACAAACTGTCTCATGTGTCCCGCTCAACATTTACCGTTAAACAAGTTTCTGAGTCAAATACTCGGAACAAAAAAAATTAAATTGTACATACTCGATTACGTTAAATTTTGAAATATTTACTGTTCCGCTTTTATAAAATCGTACAGTGGTCATTCGCTATTACAAACTAAAAAAAAAAAACAAGAAAAATCGATAACTTCAGAGGAACCTAATCTTCACATGACTTTTGAAATCGTATATATAGGGTATTTCTTTTTTAGAGGTTTGGAACTAAAAATTTGGCGTTATTAGAAAGATAGTTTTACGCCATTAGTGTTTAAATATGCATTTCGGGAATATTTATTTAGAATATAAATGATGCGAAAACGATCCATGCTTTATCGAATCGTTTGGATGGACGATAATGTCGACCGTAAAATGGATAAAATGAATAATATGGATATGTGTTGCGAAAAACGATCCATGGTTAATCAACTTAGTCGTTCGGATGTTGTGTCAACCAATAGAATGGATGTAGCGCACTGAACCACTATTTAATACATAGATTTGCAAAATTTTGCAAGCATTGTTCTGGCGTTATTCATGTTAAAATGGCGAACTAAATTGAAAAATTTAACCTCTAAAAAAAACTCCCTATACATATCTCAACAAAAAAAGAAAGAAAAGCCTCCTCCACAATTGTGTAGTTAAAGCCCATAGATATTAAGAGAGCTTTCGTAATGCGAAATACATGGGACGGTCGTCGATTTTGACAAGGTGTAACAATGGGTAAGAAGATTGGAAAGAATAATATGAAGATATTTACACGGTTTTATTAGGTGAAAATTCAAAAACATCAAAAACTCGAATTTGGTACTATATTTGAAAAATCATAACATGGAAACCTATCCATAGTTTTTGTTCGCCTGTATCTCGTGTTTTTCGTAGCAGTTCGTTCTTTATGAACAAAATACTAAGCTAAGTACAATTTTGTGGTAAACAAAATTTTGCATAACATCGTCCACAAAATATTGAAAATTAATAAAAAAAAAAGCTCAGTAGAACCGAAGTATTAATACTCTTCACATGCCTTCATTCTATTCACACGCCTTCATTCCTAGGTGGTATGCTCATAACTATGTAAAAGTTCCGTTCCGCAAATTGGGAGGTAGGTTTTGCTTGAAGGAGACTCCTTAAAGTAGGCTTGGCATGGTAGTTTGATATGTGCTTAGCTTGGAACTTACGGAGTCTCCATATCCGATTTCAGTTCGATATCTTAAATCCCTGAACTTGCCCTTCATTTATTTAAAATGTCCAAGTTCATGTACTAAGCTAAACACATACGTTTAACAAATTCCGCAAATCATTTTTATTTGTCTTCTCACTTGGTTCTTTGAAAAATGTTGCCAACGGACCAAACGAGTTCTAACAAGTTTGTAACTTGTGAAGAATTTGGTTCGATGCAAGAAACTAGCTAACCGAATGAAAGACTAGGCAAATGAGCAAAACAAACAGCAGTCACTTTATATTCAACATTACTTCTCTTGTCAGTTCCTTGCTCACTTTAGGTTAGACTCAATAGGGAGAGATGAGAATATTTTAGTCTCTGTTTTGTCAACTAAAAATGAAGGAACCGAAAGGAAAACAAAGAGAGCCGCTAGGCGTGATACGCCATCATTTCAAAAATGTTGAAAGTTGAAGAGTAAGTGAATTTGAAGCATTTACCAACATACACCGCCAAAGCAATACATTTCCATGCTATGCTTTTATGACTTCATTCTCTTTTTGGCAAGCGTTAAAGGCTCATATTTGAACTAATATAAGAATAATTTTTTAGAAGTTTCTCTATCTAGTTTTTCTATACTGAGTTGATCTCAAGCAATGCCGATTATTTTGTATAGATTGATGTAAGTTACTACTTACACCTCAAAATTGTCGTGCTTCGAATGAATGATTTATATCAAATATGTTCGCTCAATTGCGCTGACCGAATTTTTCTATTCGTTACTAAAGACCGTATTACTATACACGAGTAACAAGCTCATCTATTTGCTACATTATGCTAAAAAAAATAACGAGCAAACAACGAAAAAGAAGTAACAACAATAAATATTATGCCACGCACTTAACAAAGAAGATGTTGAAACTATTTGTGAATTATAAGTGTTACTAAGTTTTAAATGAAGTTTAAATGGCAAATCCTGTTGCACATCTACTCAATATTGCCTACATACAATACAACACTACATAATTGTTTGCATTAGCGAATGTCTACTGTAATTTGTTATTTTTTTTTCTGTAGTTTTTTCGATTTGCCATAATTAAATTTCAAGCTCAAATTGATTTTTGTATGCATGCAACAACAAAGGCAGCTGGAAAAACTGCTTAAAATGGCAAAAGTAATCAAATTGTCTTCTAAAAAAAAAAAAAAAAACAACAACAACAACAACAAAAACGATGATTTAAAACAAAACGATATAAAAAATGTTGCAACAACCAAAATCAAACAACTTACAAAATAATAAAAAAAAAAAAAATAAGAAAACAATGAAAAACAATCTCATCATGCATTAAAAAAGATACAAAAGACTCCAATAAGAGCCCACATTGTTTTTTTTTTTTAATACGAACATCAGTCAGCATCTCCGCCCGTTTGTCCATCCGTCCGGATGTCTGTCTGATTGTCATGTTGCAACAACGAGCATGGCTAATTTTCGTTTTAACAAAAGTTTAAGTACTCAGCTTTTTTCTATATGAAGTGGTTTTTTTCCCCTGTTGTCTTTGTTTGTTGTTTTTTTCGTTTATGCTGCCAAATAAACTACGAAAACTGCTTTTCGTATGCAACAACAACAACAACAATAATAATCGTGTACACTACACGCTCGAGAAGCGAGTCCAATTGATTGTGCTATTGCATAAGTGAAGCAGCGTGTGGCACATCTATTGAATCGTGTATACTAATATGAGATAGATAGATGTATAGTGCATGGGTGAGACAGAGAAAAAAGAATTTTGATTATGTTTCTTTTTCGAGTTAAAACAAGAAGTGTGTGCAGCATGAAATCTCTCTGCATGTGGCATATATTCACTTGTCTCATGTACATCTTTGCGAGTATTTACTTTATCCGCTGTTAAGTTAATTTGTCCCCCAAACAAGCCGTTTAATCAATTCGTCTAACCTATCCCAATTGTTTTCTTAATTGAAGCTCCGCACCCTACTCAGCATTGCTAAGCACAGTCATGGACATGTAAATCAATTTTTATGTTCAATTAGTTGAAATTAAACAAATACTTAAAACTATTGGTACCTCGTGTAGGTTAATCTTAGTATATATGAACAATTTATCAAACCAGAAAAGCTGGAGTGAAATGAAACTTAATACATACAGTAAAATAACAACTCTTTTGTGAGTGACGAATGTGCGAACGACGAAAGTTTTTTATTTTTATACCCTTTACCCATAGGATAAAAAGATATATTAAGTTTGTGCAAATGTATGTAACATGCTAGACCTCATAAAGTATATATGTATTCTCACTGACCATCAGAATCTGGCCGTCTCTTTGGACATCGAGATCTTGGAGACTAGAAGATATAGAGACTACAAGTTGACATATGTGTAAGTAAGTTTCGGTCAAGTAATATGTGATCAATGAACGTGCTATAACCATACACACCTGCTCCCCATGCTATGTACATTTGCTAATTAAGCTACAAACACCAAATTTGGTCAATACTATTAAAATGTTTCACATCAGATCAGATTAGTATAGAATATATAAATAAATCTATGTTTTATAGAACGAAAGGTAATGTGTATAACAGTTAAAATAGATGGGCCACATGTGTATTACAGACAAAAACGTTTTATCACACGAAGTATGTGTCTAAATTTTCTGCAAATCGTTAATATTTTCTACTTATAAAAACGTGATTTGATCTTTTTAACCAACTAACCAAAATTAAACTACGTTTGCCCAATGTAACCAATTGAATTCGGAGAGTTTTTGGCTTTTCAAGGCATATTGAAAAAAAAAAATAAAAAAAAAAATTTAAAGCATGTATCAAAAAAAAAAAAATTGCTAAAAATTCAAACAGAAACAATTTGTTTCATTAACTCGTCAAAAATTCATAAATTATGATCTTGGGATCGTTGGACACGTCACGGTGACAAAAATTAGTAAAAATTAATAAAAAGAGCACGGAGGCCACTCCATTAAGTTCACATTTTGGACACTTATCCACTTCTTTACTACTCGAGCAGTGTGCATTGGGGCATTATCCTGTTGAAACGTCCACGACGATGGCTCCAAAAGGTTGGAGAAATGAGGAAATGCATTTTGGAGCAGCTCTTTGTATTTAATTGCATTTAGCTTAGATGAAACGAATTGAATATCAAATGTACCATACCATTATACCCCCCTCTACGACTATGGTGACGGCTCAAATAGTGTTCTTTCTTTCTTATGTCATGAAAGTAGTAGTTGAATCCATCTGGTCCATCCAAATTAAAGAGCTTATTCATCAGAAAAAACGATTTGATGCCACACCCTATTCCATGCCATGGTGACTCCGAGTTTAAATCTCTTCAGATGTTTTGCCTTGAGGATTACTCGTCTTACGGTAGCTACACTAGCATTTACACCCAAATTTGGTTAAATTTTGACTTTGAGTTTGAAGCTTCTCGAAGGATCTTTCGCTCCTCGCAAGGCGTAAGTGCTTTCTAGGTGGGTTTTTTTTTTCATATTTTTTTGATATTTTCAAAATTTATTGCTGAATTGCTTCTTTAACAATATATGATAATCTAGGCAACAATATCAGCTGGTTTCAGGGATGAAGCATTACAAAAATACGCGTTCGAATTCGCAGAGAAATATGTACTAAATAAAAAACGTTTACACTTCACAGAAATATCAAAAATCATTAGAAGATTATGTACGTTTTCAGTCTTCTAAAGTAAAACAGAATTTTCTATAAAATGGTTTTGAAATCATGGAATAATTTGAACCTATTTATAGCTTTCGAAAAATAATTAAACTGTTTTACTTCGAAACAACGAAGGTAACGATTTCGCTTCTTTAACTATGTAATAAATGGATATGGTTACCGGTTTTATATGTACATATAAATTTATATGATGTATGTATGTATGTGAATAGATTTATATACATAACAGACGCATAACTAATCAGCTGTTTAGACGCTTGGCGTAACGAAACTCATTTGGTTTTTGTACTCCTGGAAGCGTCCAAATTGTTGTGTGCATCGCTCTTGTTTGACCTCTACTTAAACTCTTTCAAGTGGCTGGGGGTGATCACTGAGCAGCTCTGCCCTATAATAATAATAATGAATCGTAGCCACTTTGTAATGCGCGCGACATGATCCGGATCAACGATCATTTACTTGCAGCAATTGTTGTAAACGTTTTTTGTTGCTTAAGTCTTCCGCTTTTCGGTTAGGCATCTTGGCTCGGCGTCTTTCACGCCGCCACTCCATTGCACCGAGCTAATTCGTCAAAAGTGTGGCAGGCAGTCAGATAGACAGTTGGTCGGGGGCAGACAGACAGACAGACGGACGGGAAGGCGGTAGTTTTAACGTTGCGCTTCATGGTTGCACATGCGCCGCGCCATTCCCGCCTACTCCTTTTTCTTTTACTACCATTAGGCCAGACAATGGCAGACAGCACCGCGCGTTGCAATTGAAAATTTCTTTTCTTTGCTTGATTATTTTTTTTTTTGTATCTTGTATATTTTAGTTTTATATATATATATATTTTTTTTTTTTTTTGCTTGCAACTAACAATTTAGTTGCAGATATAGGCGGACAAAGTAAGTAAGCAGCAGCATAGTCATCGCTGCTTCATCATCATCAGACACATTTTCGCTTTATAGAAGCAAGATACATTGATGGGCGGTCGGACGGATGGACGAATTGGATAGCGGATGGCGACGGATGAGATGAACGAATGTTTGGTTGGATGAATAAACATAAACGTTTGAAGTGCGCACTGAAATTAACAGAAAAAGCATACAAATTAACAGTTTTTTTATATGGGTTGTTTACACGTTTAACTGAAGAAGAAGTTGCTGAGTAGTAGAAACAAAAATGAAAGAAATAGAAAAAAAAAACCTATGTAAGTTTTAACAACTTACCTACAAAGCAGCCAGCGGCTACAGCCGTAGACCGTCCATCAACAACAATAAAAACAAACACACTGGCCTGCACACACACACACACACGTGCACACGCATGCATATAATAGAGACGAACAAGAATTAAAAACTAATACAAAAAAAAAACATACATACATATATACATGCATAAAAAAAAACCAGTTGACGCCGTCGCCACACATGCGCCCTAGCAAATGCACACCCTCGCCGCCACCACCTGCTTGCTTTTCTAGCATTCTCTCATTTACACTCATTTTTCTTTGCCAAGTCTCGCTTTGTACCAAGTATTCTTCTTCAACGCTACGGCTACGCTTATTTGAATAACATATTTCAATTCCAACTTGTTCCGCTGCGCTTGTTCTCTTTCAATATTCTTATTGCTACTCTCGCTGGTTACCAACAACAACGAGAACAACTACAAAGCAGCTGCTTTGCATATTCGAACAAACTTTTATTCTTTTTTTTTCTTCTTTTTTTTTTTACTGACAGTAACAGAAATAATAATAATAAAGAAGAACGAAAGGAGTAGATGTGGTGAAAGAAGAGACTGATGAATTCAAACGGCGGCGACGTGCCCATTTATTGTCACACGTCTCTTCTCATCAGAAATGTTTTGCGTGTTTACGATTTTTAACTCTTATTTTTCTCTCCAATTTTGATTTCTAACTTTTAATACAGCCAACGAAATAAAAATAAGTGCATATATGTACTATGTATGTATGTACATGCATATGTACATATCTACATTAATCAAAAAATGTATGGATTCTCAGTAAATCGAAAATGGACCAATTATTCTTTAAAATTTATTTTTTCATCCCTTTAAAATAAATAGATGCAATAGACATATTCCAGCGCTTCTTCTAATTTTCATAGGCCGATTTTTGGCATTATTTTCATAATTAAATTTCTCCGCCAAATTTTTATTTTTTTATTTTTGTACCCAATCGTGTCAAAACACATTTCGCGGACGGGCAAGCACAACCAAATTACTCGAGACTATGTCAAATCAATACCGAGCTTGCGGAATATCTGCATAGAAATTAGGCAATCTCGGCACAAGTCACTTTAGTTAGAGTTTTGCTTCGGTTCATACGAGACTCTCAGGGCGGCTATTATCTTCCTGACGATTTTCTAGCATATATTTTCTTTAGTTTTTGATCGAAGAAGTGAATGGAGACCCAGAACAAGGGAATAATCAACCACACTGCGAATTCGACTTGAACTTTTAGTACCACTCGTATGCTCGTATTTTTGTCATTGTCGACTCTCCGTAGGCTTGCTTTTATATTTTGAAACCATCAAATTTTCTTGGGAACACACAATTTTAGAAAAACTTCGCAAATATAAAAAAGAACTTCAAATTCGCAAAATAAAATTAGGCATTAGAGCGTGTCAAAGCAAATAAAAGCATACATATTTCAGTTTGAGTAGATGCTGCACTTCTATCGAGTATACCCTAATACCCTATTTTTTTTTTTTTTTTTTGGATCGGGATTTGGTTTTTTGTTGTTTAAATAATTCATTCTTCACGCTTCGCTTAATCAGGCCTTTCGACGAAAGTCTAGTTTACACCATTGTGATGCCTATTGCCTTGGGTTTAATTAGATTGATGGTATCTCACTTTCTTTCGTTTGATCGTCCTCGCCTTTCAAACCATCTAGATAGTTAGATAGTTTCCATCTCCTCTTCATACCTACAGTTACGACAGAAGTCATGGTAGGGGAAATGCATCCGTTGGGTAATTTGGGTAATGGGACAGCACCCTGTTAGGACTCATCAACATACTGAACTTATTAAAGTGTAGGGAGCTCAGATGATCTCTTCGGTTGATATCCAGGCCAGAGTGCCTTTCGCTAATTCTTTGGTAAATATCTGTCACTGCAAGATTCACTGGCATCACTAAACCAGTCTTGCCGGTATGACAGAATGGCCAGTGCGAAGACAAAGCCTTAATTGCAGCTTGACTGTCGATATAGATTAATCGATTTAATCGACTGCCAGCTCTCTGTCTGAAACACGCGCAGTCGGATAAGCGGTATGAAAATACGTTGTCACTTCCTCCGAAAAGACATCAGCTTCTGGTCGCTCATCTGTATTCGATCAGTCGGTGTGGTTTGAAAGCTCGTTTCGCCTCCTGGGGATCCTTGTCAAATTATATGGGATCCAACTAGTACAAATTTTGTTCACGTCTTTTTATGTTTGCTGCTGGATCTAATGCTTAAAGTTGTCTCAATCTCACAGTATATCCCACAATAATGTCACAGCAATAATGTTTTCTGGCACAATAGTTGAGTTTGGATGACCTTCACGAAATTCGTTAGTAAGCGAAGGACGTCCTCGATTAAACTCGTTCCAGCGTTTGATAGTGACATCGCCAAAACCCAATTTGAAAATCCTAATAAATCATCGCACAAAAATTTATCACGAATTCAATTTTTTTTTTTTTTTTTGCTGAGACACAAGTTTTGAAGTGGACAAGGAGGTGGCGTCACAAGTTTTCCATGGGTTTGACCATGCATTAACCGAAATTGCTTCCGACGGATTTTCAATTGTATTTTTTGGCGTGTTAATGAAATTTTTAAAGGTAATTTCTAATGAACATTTTTAAACAAGTGATGGGTGCGACTTTGGTTAAAATGGACAAAGCTAATAATTATTTCCGTGATTGTAAAAAAATCACTGTTCCAACTACTACTCAAAAGTTTCTGCACAGATTATTTTCGTCTATGAATGCGCGTGTTGAATTGAGTTGTTTGGGTTGGTCGGGTCGGGCGTTTGGATTTTGGTTTGTTTGCTGCAAGCAATGCAATTCGAATGCGAAATACGAGAAGAAGCAACTTCAACCTTCATAAACTTGGTCATGCATTGCATGCAACATCGTAGAAAACACAAACGATGACGACGTTGATAATGGTGTACTCAATGGACATATAGACAGAGAGACAGACGGACATAAACTCATATCTACTGCTACCTTCATTATTATTATTTTCGCAGAAATTTTCACTTTGTGTAAACGATTTTCCCCTAAAAAAAATGAAAAAAAAAAACAGCAAAAAAATGAGTAGAAGAAAGTGCATGCCTTGTAAACGACTGACTGTGACACGCCTCTGTCTGACGGCTAGACTATATCGCATTGCAAGGCGCTCGCATTCACTCTCATTGGATTCGTGCGTTGCCCCCTTGGGGCGCTGTTAAAAAAAAAAAAAAAAAAAATAAGTAAAAACTGACAGTAAAATTAAAAAGGGCCGTGGCCAAAGGCCATTGACACACTTTTATGTGGACAGACGGCTAACATACAATACAGGCACATGCAAACACAACAGTCAGTCAGTGAGACAGACAAACAAACTGACTTTCGGACGGATGTATGGATGGATGAATGGTTGGATAGTGTAGAAAGTGTTCGACTCGACGCATGCGCCGTCGCAGCCGTCGTCGCCAATAAATAAATTGTTAAATTTACGACAGAACGTAGTAAATCTGGCCGTGAGATAGTCTGAGACCGATCAGAAGAAGACGAAGAGGAAGAGGAAGAAGTAGGCGACACTGCCACATTCATTCAATGTCCAAGCTTTAACCGGTTCGCATAAGACGACGACGACGCAACATTGCAGACAATATCCCTATAGTCCATGAACGTCGTCGGTTGCTTTTTGCCGCAATCCGTTTAACATTTTAAGTCAGAAAGATGTAGGAAAAAAAAACCAATCGCCTGTCTGACAACGGCGCAAAATTGTGGCAGCTGTATCTGCAACAACAACAACAACATCAGCGGCAGCAGCTGTGTGACCCACTCCCAGTTGTCTGTTGTCCATTTATGCCCAGTTTGGGTTTTCACTCGTTTGTATCTTGGACTGTGAATGAGTTCATGAGATGAAGTGCCAAGAGAGATAAACTTATACATTCTAAGCCAAAGGCTTAGACACTTATGGTCAAAAGAATAAGTACACTACCATCAATTGCCTTTATATTTAAATACATATTTTAAATTTTGTTTGAAAATGATGGTACATAGTGCATTACCAGTTTGTCAGACAGCGTAGCTTTGCTCAACGAGACGAGTAGATTGTGATGTGACCGCCTGTCAGTTTGGTAACTGTTTTGCATTTATTGGGGATACATTTATACGATATTCAGCTGAATATTCACCACGAGTTACTTAGACTTGTTTTTATGGCGGTCAAATAAAGTGTCTATATTGTCATGCCACGCCCACTTCTTAGGCTAGCCCGCAAACAAGCCACCGCCCATTTTTAACTTTGTAAGTAAAACGTTTTCATTGCAATCAATATGAACATAAAAATTGGCTTCTTATGGACTAACGCTTCACATATGTATGTATATATATATATATATATATATATATATATATATATATATATATATATATATATATATATTAATGGGTAGGATTCCCAACATTTTGGTGTAGCCCCCATGCACACTGCCAGCCCACTTTTGAATTTATGTAAGATAAACTTTTTATTGCAGTCAATATCAAAGTAAAATTTGACATGGTGGCTTCTTCACATATGTATGTATATCTATATCAATGATTGTGATCCACCATCCCTTTTTGGTGTGGCACCCCATACAAACCATCCGCCTACTTTTACAATTGTATAAATGAAAGAATTTCGCATGGTTATTTTCAGGTAATTTTAACATATTTCAGTTTAAAGGCAAGTTACGGTAATGTACTTATTATTTTGACCATAGGTGTATATAGCTGGACAGCTGAATGAATGAACAGCCAGCTATAGACACATATATGTATATACATATCTATACGTTTATCATCAGCCGTTTGTGCATTTGGTATTTCTGTCCGTCTGTCTTTTGGTCCGTTTGTTACTTTATTTTGTACATCGTCAATTTACTTAAAAAATGAAAAAATTAAAATAAATTGCGAAAAACCAAATTTCACCTCCGGTCATACAATTCACAAACTATGCACACACTACACTCCAGCTGGTCTAGCGGTCATGTCTATATCGACTAGTCTTCAGATGCTGATCATAGATTTACACAAGCATAGTATACCCTTTTACCCTATGGGTACAGGGTATGTATCAAAGCAAATTGCAAGTACGCATGTAAGTTTGTAATCAGCTGGACGAGTCGATATAGCAATGTCTTTTCGTTCCTCTGTCATTTTGTTTGTCCGATCAAAAGTTCTTATCAGAGGCTATACGACTTGGAGGTCCCGAAACTTTGCGTTTTAAATTTAACTTTTCCTTTGGTTGGAGAATCGAATCCTGGATAAAAGTATCGCCTAGATCTTGCTGGTATCGTTTCGTCTTTCGTTTAATTCCATGCAGATCGATGTTCCTCTTACTACTCTCTTTCTTTCACTGCTTCCCATTTTAGGTTAATCATTTAAATACATAGTTGTTTTGGCATTTTTGTACATTTTCATTTAATTTTCGCTTATTTCTTTAATTTTTATTTTTTTTTATTTTACACAAATCGAGCCGAAGTGCTTCATTGACTTTACCTTATTTGAGGTTAACTGCTTCGCGCCACATGATTTTCAAACATTAATTATCGAAAGCGATCAAATCTGTTAAGGCAGTGTAGAGTGTTGTCAGTATATATATATAGGGTAATTTTTTTAATGGTGTAGTAAATAAATTGAAATGAAACGCTGATGCAAGGAAATTCTTTGTGACAGTTGTTACGCTTACAGTGATTTTGACACACACAAAAAAAAAATATATATATATACTATTTCAAAGGCATTAATTTGCAGGCGTGCACAGTATTTATTTCATCAAAATCGGTTCAATATTTTGGGCGCAAAACGCTTTAACAATCGTCACTCACACAACGAATCAAACACGCATACGTTTTACATGAATCGCTCATACACAAATATTAAACGATAGCATGCAAGTAGACTGTGCGCGCTCAAAAAAGATTGGAGATTGTGTATTTCACTTTGTATGCGCTTTGCTATTATTTTCTTGACTATTATTATTATTTATTATTAACCAAACAATTGAACAAAATGTGAGCCTCAACACTGACCAAAATCCTGCGGTGAAAAAGTGGATCAACTTCCAACCTTTCAAGCGCCCAATCATTGAACTTTTTGCAATTGATGTTTTGCCAAACAATTATGTATGAAAATATGCTTTATTGCTTATCAGCTTTCTGATAAGCAATAAACTTTTGGTGTCGTGCCACATAAAAAAACTTACGTGCTAAAAAAACACCCTTTATATGTACATGTTTGTATGTGGAAAGCCATTGGCCAGCTGCACATCAACATCATTTTGGCCATTGGCTTTCTTATCTGACTTAATCATTCACACACAAGTAAGTAGATGCAGCTTGCTTGCCTATTGGGAAAATCTTTCCATTGCATACTGCAATAAAAATTGTTGCTTGTCGTCAGCGCTTTTGGGGTGAAAACTTGTTAATTAATAGGTATTGTCGTCATACATATATGTATATAGAAGCTGTTAACCGAATGAGGATGATGATGATGATGATGATTGCCACTTTGCTGTAGAAAACCGCTGACGATGAATCAATCCAATCAGCATTTCATTGGAAATCTAATGCGCTTGTTACGCGTGCCTGACTGCTCTGCTCTTGTGTTGGTATTTTCTGTGCTAATCTTGTTCTAAAATGTTGTAGATACATTTTGACGATGATGCTGCTGCTTTAAACGCTTCGTTAATTTTGATGCGATTCTGTTTTGTCATTCAACTTAGCGATGTTCTTCTTGTCTCAAGTATCTATATATTTGTATGTATAAAGCTCATCCATCCATTAGTACTTGTATAAAATCATCAGCTGAGAAGCGAGTAAAGCAGCTCATTGCATTTATTATAACAGAAACTGGTTTCATGACTTAGATTTTTTTTCGTATTATTTTATATATATATATATATATATCTGAGTTTTGTCTTTCTTCTGCGACTGTGTCATTTGTTCGTCGTTGTGTTATTTCTATGCAAGGTTATTTTTAAAGGTTCTCTCGAAGGGTTTAAAAATAAAACAACTGGAAATTATTCTCGAAAAAAAGCCTTAACTTGTTTTCAATAGTGTCTCTTGCAACGAAAATAACTAAAGTGCACACTTTCGGTAGAACTACAGTGTTAATAATCTACTGGATTTCTGTGGTGACCATAGCGGGCGCATTCCGCTAGGTTTCGAGGGTGTTCAGTTCGAGTTAAAAAAAAAAAAACTAAAGAAAAGTATGCATTTTTCTACCATGTACAAAATCTATTTGTAACAGGGTATACTGGGGTTGTTGAACCGTCAAAATGTATGAAACAAGGCGAAAGAAGCACCTATAAAATATACATACATATATACTTGTGACAAGACGAGTTAATCTAGCCATTCTGTCCGAATGTTTGTCCGAGAAAAAAGTTCTCCAACTACTAAAGAAGACTTGAAGAAATTAACTACACTTAATAGACTATTCAGATTACGCACTGGTACAAGTGTAATTTGCAACCGTTTTACCTCACTGGTGAGAAAAAATATTCAGTTCGCAAATTTTTTTTTAAATATTTGTTATAATCTGATAGTATGCCTAATCTAATAATCTGATAGTATGTGGCAAATATGGTTTAGCCCACTTTAAAATATAGTATGTAGAATACTAAATTTGGAGGCAAATATGGCATGTACAGCGTATAATGTAGTAGAGGTCTTACTTGTACCTACAGATAAAAATTGACCCAGACTGGTTAAAAAAAAAACAAAATTTTTATGCATTTTAATACAAATCTTTATTATCGCCTTCAAAATAGGCTCCTTTTGAGTCAATACAAGTTAATACGGTTAATCCAATTTTCAATACACTTGTTATACGCCTCGGCCGGGATAGCCTTTAGTTCCTTCAGCGAGTTTTTTCTATGTCCTCAATGTAATATTTTGAATGATTTCGTTGCCGTTATTCCTTTGGAAACCCAAAATTTCAAGCAAACTCGTTCAATTTTTTTCCATGTTAAAAATCGCCATATAAAACTTCGCGTCGTAAACAAGCAGCTGTCAAACATAGACTAATTATTGCATCCCGCTCAAACTTTGCATGAATGTCAATGACAGTGCCAGCCAATGAACCGAACCGATTCGGTTTAAATCCACCAGTCCGGGTAAATGTCGCTCCAGAGCTATATCTTTATATATATGTATAGCTGTCCCGTGCAATTGATTCGCATATTGGACGGTCACCGAATGGTAGTATAATGTGGAATTATCTGAATACAAGTATTTAAGGACTTTTCAAGTATTACGTAACGTGAAGACGGGAGGAGAGTAATTCAATTTATTACATAATATTTTAGTTATTTTAATAGATATCAATATAAAAAAAATATTAATATTAAAAATTATCAGCATCCAACAATAAAAGATAGAGAAGTCGTGGGACACCCGGAAAGAATGAAGTTCCTTTCGCTATATATTGTGTATTAAATAACAGACACAATGAAAGAAATTAACAACGTTTGATGAAAATGAAAAAAGAAGCAAAATGTTTCTATAACTTCGAATTATGTAATCAAACACACAAAAACACCAAAATATCGAGAAAGACATTTTTCTGACCATAGAACACTGTACAACGTTTCATATGTAGTTTTCATTCAAATTAATGTGATTTTCGTGTGAGTTGTGTAAAGGCCTTCATTTGACCATTTCGAACATAGATTTTAAGAACTTCTTTAAAAACTTTTTATATCCTGCCTTGTGAAGGCACACAACAAAAATTGATAATTTGCATTAGAGTACGAAATTCGGCAGGGTATCTCTAAATCGTGAACTTACGACTGCAGCATTATTTCTTATTTTTTATTAAAGTCTGGAGAGGAAGTTGAAGCCCATAGGCATAGAACATTAAAGATTAACTTAAATAAATATTTTTATGAATATCTGTATCATACCTTGTATAAATTGCAAATTTATAATATGGGTATTTAATTTTTATTTTCTGATGCTATTTTCAACATTTGTTGAAGCCACACGGCAAATCTTAATCATTGAGTCATGTTTTGCCGCCAATGTCGTTCAAGTGAAGTACACGGCCACTTCAACGGAATAGTTTGGTGAGAAAATGGTTAGCAAACTAGCACAAAAACGAAAAATAAAAATTAAATAATAACTGCGCGCGTGCGCAAAAAACTTGGCTAGTTCTTTTTTTTTTGTTTTTTTGTTTAATTTTAAAAACATTTTTGTGAGTGATAATCATATTTCGCTTAGTTCATACTATTTTTTTCAAGGTAATCATCAGTAACAACAAAAACAACAACGAAAGCAACCATAAATCTCTGGTTCAAAGTCTTTTTGTCTCTTTTTGTCTTATTTTGTTATTTTGCTTTTTATGCACGATCAGCAGTCGCTTTTGTGGTTTGTCGCTTGTGATCGGATGTGGTGACGAAAAGAGACAGAGAGATAGATAGAGAGAGAGAGAGAGGCATTGAATTTGCAGACATGCTGGTGTCATAAGTGGTTATATTATTATATTTGTTTGTTTGTTGTTGTTGTAATAATACGCCATCATATGGCGCCTTCTCTTCTCTTACTACTTTACTCTCACTCTCATTTAAACACGACTAATAATTTCCGTTGGTTTTTCTGCGCTGTTAGTAGTCCCTCTTTCGCTCTTTCGCTCTTGCTGCTTTTCTTGTCTATCAACTGTCAATTAATTTCCGTCTTATTCCTCCTTTGCTCCTGCATTTTGCTATCAATTATATACTTGGCACTTATTTTAATTAATTACTTTTTAATGCATATGTATGTGTATGTAGTCAATCGCAATTACCTTTTAATATCTTTTTTTATGGTATTTGCAACGCAATTTATCTACAAGTTTATATTATTTTTGTCCTTGAAGACAATACTAGGAAGCGCAGATTTATATTGTACATACTTAAATATAATAGAAAACTTTAGATATTTTTTTTTTTTTGGTACCCTCGTAAGAAGTAAAGTAAAGCTCAGCCAGGGCGTGGGTCATCGATCGGGACAAGTGTCTGTCTGTCTGTCTGGGCTATAAGGGCGGGGAGGGGAGCAGTTGGCTGTGAATAGCACATCCCAATTCAACTCCTCCAACGTTTCCTTGACGGATCTTGCAACATGTGGCCGTGCGTTGTCATATTGAAAAATCACCTTGTCGTGTCTTTTGGCATATGCCGGCCGTTTTTGCTTCAATGCTCGGCTCAATTGCATCAATTGTTGTTGGTAACGTTCACCAGTGATGGATTGGTTAGGTTGCAGCAGCTCATAGTATACAACATAGTTCTGATCCCACCAAATACAGAGCATGAGCTTGGCACCATGAATATTCGGCTTGGCCGTCGATGTTTCTGCATGGCCGGGTGGTCCCCATGATTTTTTTCGCTTTGGGTTGACGTAATGGATCCACTTTTCATCGCCAGTAACAATACGATGCAAAAAACTCTTCCGATTATGGCGTTGAAACAGCTGTCTGCAAGTGAAAAATCTCCTTTCGACGTCTCTTGGCTTCAATTCGTACGGCACCCAGTTTCCTTGCTTTTGAATCATTCCCATGGCTTTGAGCCGTTTGCCAACTGTTGACAAGTCAACTCCCAATGATTCTGACAATTCTTGAAAGGTTTGACACGAATCTTCGTCGGGTAATGCTTCCAATTCTTCATCTTCAAACTTTTTGAACTGGCCCGGACGTTCTTTGTCCTCCGTATCAAAATTACCACTTTTAAACCCACGAAACCCGTACTCACAAGTTGAAATCGATGGAGCATAGTCCCCGTAAGCCTCACAAAGCGTACGATGGGCTTCAGCTGCTTTTTTCTTCAAATGAAAGCACAAAAGCCAAATTCCCGCAAATTGGGTTTTGTTAGAACAAAAGTCGACATGTTCACAGAGAAAAAAAAAATATGTTGTTTACACTTCAGTGGAATTACACATACTGAAAATTGAAGCTTATGAAGTAGGCGTTCACATGAATATAGTCACAGGTTGCGATGCGATATAGTGCTAGTTACGCAAATATGAATTCTTGAAAATTAATTCCAACAAAAGTTTCCCGATCCTGCACGATCCCGAATAAATTGTCGGGTCTCGCGAGACCCGTCCCCTGCCCATCTGTACTATAAAAACGTACGAAACAATTCCCATGTACTATACTTAAAATAGATAGGTACACATGATGCAATAACATATCCTACTAATATTATAAACCCGAAAGTTTGTATGGATGTGTGAATGTTTGTTACTCCTTCACGCAAAAACTACTGAATGAATTTTAATGAAACCTTACAATAATATAGCTCATACATCAGAATAACAAATAGGCTTTAACGCATTTATCTAACAAACACAGCGCAAACATTTTAACCACGTCTGCTGCTCTGAGTAGACGATAAAAAGCTGATAGCTACAAAATCGTCTAGCAAAGTATAAATTTTAATTAATTGAATTTGGGTTTTAATGTAATTCAAAAATAAGCATTTGTTTTAAAAAGTATGCATGATTATGCCGCTTATCTGAATAAGTTCCAAAAATTGTTCTATAATTTTTTATATATAAAATGAAAATTTATATATAAATACATATGAGAATAGGTCGTTAAGTATTTTTTAACCTCCATTTTTTAATCGCGATTTTAGAATTTTTGTATGTACAATTTTATTACCCGAGAGGTCATGAAGAAGGACGAAGTGGAGAAGTGGGGCAGGGAGAAGGGCAGCAACGCGCCAAGTTCTCACTAGTGTACGACATTTTTTTGAGTAGTGATTGTACAAAATATGTTTATATAAAAACTAAAAAAAAAATGGGGTTAGATTTGCATTTGGCGACCTCTGAAAATAAATGAACGTGCCAACCGCACCTAAAGGAGTAACCTCCGTACAAACTTTGACCCTATTTTTAAGTTTTTGTACGAAAATATTTTTTGTGTTAGTTATGATATTTGCACTTAATACGTAAACTGTTTTCTTCAATAAGTACAGGGTATAAATATTATACACACTCCTTTAATAAAGACGAATCTAAGGGTACTGTTTAGGTAGGATACCGAACTGTTTAGGTAGGATACAGAGCTATACATGCATATTTGTTTGCGTATAAGCTTCTCTATCTAGGTTCCGAGATCCGAACAGACGGTCGGACTGACCGACGAATATTTCTATATGGCCGCTTCTTTCGAAGCTGATTAAGAATATATGCTTTAGAGGGTTTGCCGCGCCTTCTTCTGCCTGTTACATACATTTGCACAAATTTAATTAACTCTTTTATCATATGAGTATAAAATCGTTTGGTCACAGTATCAAATTGAAATTGGAGTTTTTTTTTTGTCTATTCCTTCCAAATTCCTCCATTTTGAAAAAGAAAAAAGCGCCTCATCCGAAATGATGAATTTTCTTTGGGCAAACACAGAGCCACACTCAAAGTAAGTTTTGAGTACATATTTTAAAACGTTGATCCAAATTAAACCACTGTCAACAATTCATCGCGCTCAAGTCGACAGCGTCATGAATATAGCACATGGTTCAAAATACTACATGCAGTTGGCTCACCCTCTATAAGTATGTGGACCGACTTTTGCATTAACTCTCACTATCTATCAGTTGTCAATCAATTTGCGTATATTTTTATTTTTCAATCACCTCACTCACTGGCTACCATTTTTATGTTGTTGTTGTTGTTGTTGCCAATTGGACTTGGCACTTGTACTAATTTTAATTAATTACTTTTTTGCAGTAATTTTATTTTTCTTTGCAGTGGTGCAGTGGCTGCGGCTGCGGCTGCTGCTGCTGTTATTAAAGTTGCAATTACTTTTCAATTACATTTTTTATGCTATTATAGTACAATACATTTATTTTTCTCTCATTTTTATGTTTATTACAGTCAATTAATTTAATTGCTTTGGATATTAAGCTCAATTTCTTTTGTCTTTCTTTTATATGTTTTTTTTTTTTTTTTTTTGCTTGGAAATCGATCAGTCTGCCGGGGGCAGCAGATCATTTCAGTTCAATAGATGGTCCATTGTCTGTTTTGTGTCCGTCTGCCTGTCTATGGAGACTATGTCTGCGCCTGCTCTGGCTGGGGCTTCTACGTCAGCTAGTTGCTGCTTTCATTTTGTTTTATGAGCCACTTTTGAACTGAACATTTATAATAATAATTGTTATAAAAAGTAGCAGCAGCAGCAGCAGCGGCGAGATCATCATCAAATATCATAAAAAAGAGGCACTTTATTAGCTATAGCCCGTCGAGACAAGCAGTCTATTGCGCACTGAACTAGCTGGACAGCTGGAGTTTCTCAGTATTTTTGTCCATCAAAGTTTTATCGTAGTTGACCTTAAAGCCAAAATACTGCTCTGAGTCTTCAGCTGGTCTAAAGCGTTTTGAGTTTGTTGAGCTACTTTCCCCCTTAGGCAATTGAATAGTATATTTTGCTGTTGTGATAGTTAATTTTTTTATTATTATTTTTTTTTTTATATTTTTTTTTTTTAGTTACTGCGTATTCTGTCAATTGGCTAGCATTCCACCGAAGCTTTGTTGTCCCAATTGAAAATGCGCACGTTTGTATCTATTTGAAACAATTGCGCGTTTCCTCAATCAATGCTCTATCTAACAGCTGCATTTTGCCTATAACACTGCTACTGTTTTTCCACTGCTGTTAACCACAGGTGGGCTGCAGTATTTCGCGCAGTGTGGAAATCAACCAACAGCCAACCACCATCAAATTCATCTCCTCCAGCACCTCGTTCTCTGCTATATTTCTTTGTATTCATTCTGGCTTTTCATAGCAGTTGTTGCGCTTTAATAACTTCATTGTATCTCGATATGTGTGTGTCGAGTCTTTGTATCTATAGTTTCATGTTAGATACTATTTAAAATGCACAGCAGTCAGTGGCCGCTGCTCTATCTCTGCCGACATCCTTACCCCCGCAGCAGTCGCACGCCTGCTTCCAATTGTAAAGCAATCCATTTCAACAAAGAATGACCAAGCCAGGCTAGTTTGCTTTGTAAATTTACTATAGTCATCGAAATAATAATAAATCCAGTAACTTTTTGTGTATACATAACTCTCCCATACTGAACAAAAGTCTTCGTTCGAAATTTATCATCCACTAGAATATATTAATTCGCTAAATATAAGATTTAACTACATTTTGTAGAATATTTGAAATCAAATGAGTTTTGTGCATTCCTCATTGGATTTTATCTAGCCATTATGACACTAAAATGTACATACATATGTATGTATGTTAAAACTAGAACCATAACCATAACCAGTGCGCGACGTAGTGTCTGGACCAGAGCCGCATAACAAGCAAGTGGTCACTGCTAATCAGGCTCGATCAGCCTGCAACGCTAACTAAGACTCAGTGTCGGAGCTAGAAAGTCTGAGGGCCATCCTAAAGAAAACGGACACTGCGACAGAAAATGATGTCTTTTGTACCCTAGCCCGGATATGGTTAAGTTAATTTATCTAGGATCTTCTCCGCCTCTTTAATGAAACAGAGAATGTCCTTAGTCGAGGTGTTTCTGTTCTCAACAAATGTAATAAAGGGTATATTCACTTGCTCAATTCTGAGCCTAGCCAAGGCCGGACAATCGCAAAGCAGATGTAGCTTAGTTTCGACATCCTCTAGACAGAGTCTGCACTCTGTTTCTGTGGAGAGACCTAGTTTTTTTTAAGTTATATCTTAGTGGATGATGGCCGGTGAGGTAGCCCAAAAGAAACCTCACGTCAGAACTATTGAGATGTGCGTTGGTTTTTGGGTATATAGGACGGGTTAGTAGCTTGGCCTGCCGTAGACCAGTACCGGCAGGCAGTGCTTTTAAACCGATCTACTATGAAAGATTTTGACTTAGCCCAGCTAAGTCCGCAAAAAGGCTCCCGACCTATGAAGGAAGTTGGCTAACCAGTCCTGGCTAGTTCATCAGCACTTTCGTTGCCCGCCATACCCTTATGGCCAGGTACCCAACAAATCGCGACTTTATGGCCGATTGACAATTTTTGGAGGATGTCGTAATATTGAAGAACCAGTCGCTAGGAGAAACTTCAAGAGGATGGTGCTTTAATAACCGCTTGGCTATCTGAGAAAATAGTTATTTTGGACCCTCTAGGACTTTTATCCAAAAGGTATCGGGCGCAGACCTCAATGACATGGACCTCAGTTTGAAATAAAATTATAGTTTAAAAAAACTAAAAAAACACGCTTTAATAGTAATGTGAACTAATAGCTAATCCAGCGCTGGCCAGATCTGTCGCAACAGTAACATTATTCTTATCTTACCAATATTATTGTTCGACAATTTAAATCAAATTATATGTTTGGAATTAAACATATTATTTTAAAATGAACTCATAATTACTTCGGTCACTGTATTTATTTATTTTATTTTTCGTCTTCATCTAAGCTGACGACGGCGATTATTGTTTCCTTAATTCAAAGCCAACTAGTCTCTCGAGCCAAGTCCGCCACTTTGTCGTGTGTTGTTGTACGAATAGCCACCATAATGCGCTGATCTAGATCTCACCGGCATAGCGCTTTGGCAATTTATGAAGCATAAACTAGATGCCACAGAAGTAGTTGAATGCTAGCCACAGTGCAGATGTCTTGCAAGATAGTAGTTAGCCATAAGTGAGTAGCTTTTGGTAGCTGCTGCTGTATGCGATGATATCTCGCGCTTGAATTTATGGCATCGAGTGACATTTTGTCACCGTCAAAGATGACGACGAAGACGTCCATCGGTGATAGTCGATGACTGCTTTTAAAGTGTCTGCGACATTTGTTTGACAGTTGATGAGCAGCAGCAACTTTGCAATCAATGAGAATGATCATGCTCATGATGAAATGAAGATGATGATGATGATTGGCTTAGAAATGCAATAAAAATGTCTCTACGTTCATTGAGATCATCAACGTGACTGAATTTGATGCTGTGGACTGGACGTACGCAACACAGAGTGGGCTGTTAATAGTCTTCTAAAATGACTCTGACCATATTTGGTTTAGACAGGCAGACAGACATAAATGTACACAGACAGACAGACAGACAGACAAACGATTGGGTAAAAGTTTTGGTCTCTTGATCGCTCAAGTTGTCTATCGACTATTCGTGGCGACGCAGCTGTTGAATTTCTCGCATGCCACGCTGACTCATTCAGTAGTCTCTATAGAGACAATCGGCGCTTAGCGTACTGCCCTTCGCTAGATTGCCAGCTTGTTGCATGCGGCTACAAAAATGGGCGAAAATAGCATACGGCTGAGAAAATGATTTTAATAGACCGCAATCATGCATTCTCCCACGCCCACGTGTCTATTTTTGGACTGCGATTTTCTCTTTTCCAATCATAGCGTTTTCTATATTATTGCGCCATAATACAAGGCGTACTTTTAAAATTCTTCAAAATTAAAACAAAAATAAATCACTTCACATTATTGTAGATAAATTTAGTTTTTAGAACTTCAAATCACAATCAAATCCTGCCGAGAGTGAAAACCTGCACAGTTTAACGAATTCACTTTCGCAAAATCTTCCCGAAGTGAAAATCGAAACAAGTCTGTATGAAATATGAAAGGAAGTAAATTTTGTTGAATTCTTGGATATCCATGTATAAAGCTTCCAAACATCAAAAAGTACAGAACTCTTTATTTCGCACTTCTTCTTTTTTCTTTTTGTTTCTTGTCCATGTAAAATAAATATTTTTTATTAAATCATTTCTCCTGAAAGCACTGCAGATATTAATGGATGTTTGCATTAGAAATAGTATAGACCCTTTGCTCTTTTCTAATTCCCAAAGTCTTTATTGCAAGGACAAGTCAACACTAGTTTCTACTATTAAAAAATCTATAGAAATGGAAGAATATGCCCAGCAACATTTCTCGATATAGAGGACGTTTTAAATAAAGTTCTTCCCGACGCTATCACCAACGCTCTAACAGATGTTGCGGTTGACGCTTCCCTAGTCCAACTTATTCTCACCATGGATACCAGCAGGACGGTAAGTTCAACGTTAGGAGGGACGTCGGCCAGAAAATTTGTCAATAGTAGAACACCTCAAGGGGGACAATGCGCTCCACTTCTATGGGTGGTCAGAGTAAAATAAAAGAGGAAGGCCACCAGGTGATAACATACTCGACCGACGTGCCATTGATTATATGAGGTAAATTACCGAAAACCCTAGGCAACGTAATGCAAACCGTGCTGATTTCACTTTCAGAGTGGAGTTCGGGTTGCGGCCTGGACGTAAACTCAATAAAGACTGAGCTAGTACTCTTTTGAAGAAAATACAAGATTCCAGTCCTCACTCCCCCGCAATTAAACAATATAAGTCTCTCATTCAGTAACAGTGCAGTGTACCTGGGCGGATATAAAGGTCAACATAGCACTCTTCGCGTGTAAATCAGAACTCTCCTTCAGTGAAGTTTTGAAAGCCATAGTGACGGAAGTACTAAACGTCCTATTTGACCTGCTCCCTATTAATCTCATTGCAATAGTGAGAAAGAGCTACAATCACAGCTTTTAGACGATGAAACCTCACCTTGGCGCTGTGGATTTGTCGGTTAGCGATACAGGGGGCTACAATAATGCAATCAACAGCAAAGTTACGTTTACGTCTCGGATAGTAGATAGGCAAAATGACAGCGAATTATCTACAATTTAGCAAACAATTTTCTACCTTTAAAACATAAAATTAATTTCTGTGTTTTCATGAGTTAGCGCCGCCGAAACTTTTAAAAAATTCACTTTTCTCTTTTTCTCTGTAATTTCAAAAATACTGAAATTGAAATGAATTCGACGCTATTGAAAGCGGTTGATGAAATGTTTTAACTTGGTTTGTTTCTTCGTCTTCCTGTTTGGTGTGCCCTATAATTTTGAATTTATTGCAATTTGGCAAAAGTTTTGTGCCCACCCCTTCCGTTTATCATTCAAAGTGCTCTGATTTCACCACTGTTTCGTGTTCTGTTTCAGTTCCGCGCATTTTACCAGCTCCCTAACCGGCGTCGCAGCAGAGATAGAAGACGCCGTTGCCTCTTGGTCGACGACCACTTGGCGTGAAATTTTTACGCTTGCTAAAAATAAATATACACAAACACAATTCATTTTCTTTTTTCGTACATTTATATTCGTTCATTTCGTTTTTGTATATAAAATAAATTTATAAACTTTTGCTGCAGTTGTTGTTGGTGTTGTTGTATGTTTCAAAAGTGTTAAAATAAAACTCATCATAAACGCGAGGGTGATTTGATGCCGATGCGTTGTACTGTTTCGCAGTTTGTATTTATTTTCGAATGCCCCACGCACACAAACAGCGCGCAAATATAAGATATGTACATATTTATTCTTAAACACACACACAATCCCATTCACATGCAGATTTCTTTTTATAAACATTTCTGTTGCCGGTGCTGGGTCAGTCGGCGGTCGGTCCGTCCGTCTGTCTGTCTGTCACTCGATGTTCGTTTGAGCATAAAATAATAATTATGTATATAAATTCATAAATTTCCTATTAATATTCTAATTGTCTTCGTTTTGTTTAATTTAGTCAATCATTTTTAAGCTGAACTCGCCTTTGAGTCATTATCAAATTCGAAGCAATCCCCACTTATCAGCCCAACATTTTTTCCCATTGATTTGAAATATTATTGTAATTCCCAAAAAATTAAAAACGAAATTCCGCTTAAAAAAATCAGTTATTACGTGTTTCAGTCTTCCACAATGTTCCACAATAACTGTTATCTAAATAAACAACAGAAAGAGTTTACCTCGGATACTGATAACCAATATCATGATGCTCTCTTCCCTCTCCCCCTGCCCGTTACTCTCTCACATTATACCTGCATCTACATTTAATACTCATCGCGTAATTACTTCCGGTCGCAAAAGTGTCTCCAATTAGTTAATTCATACACACACCCTCTCTGCCAGCCATGCTTTCTATTGCGTTATCTCTTTCCTGTAGAAGACGACGCCGTCACAATTCAAACAGAACTTTTCCATGCGTATGCTGCTGCTACTCACCTGCGTTCTCACATTCGCTTGTGATCATATGCTGTCTGCTGCTCTCTTGCTCTTTTCAAAACGTCCCAGTGTCAAATTATTGGCATATTTAAAAATGAGCATACGAATAGTATACAAAAGTAGTAAGTAAGTAGACAATATTAGCGATCAAACTTCAAAACGTAATGATAAACAATATGAAGGTCTTTGTGATCTTAAGTCTAAAAGGAGAGAGCAGCCTCAAAATTATTTTCAAAATCGAAGTATTTTAGTTTATTTTAAGTTCTTTTTTTGACAAGTACCATCTTTCATTAGACTACGTCTAAATTTTGAGTTATCTACAACATATGATACAACATTGCGGACCAATGTACAACCATTGAAAACGGACATGAAAATCAGACAGACGGAAAGCTGGAAAGTCGCAGTAGTGTTTGGCCTTCGTTCGCCATTTCATGACCGAGGACGTAACTTGGATACATCGTAACACATCAGAGGCCAAGGAGTAGATTTCTTTAAGCGAATTGGTGTTACAACTCTCTGATACATTCGAATTTTGAGTGATTTTCAAAGATTTTTTCTCTTCCCCTGCATTAGCAACTGAAAATATTTTTTACATTTATATACTATTTATTATTTTTTCGATTTTATTGCTTTATTATTTCGTGCGAACTGCATAAAAATGTGTTGAGCATTATTTAATGCATTAAGTACAAAATGCAAAGTTAACAAGAAATAATTGTGCTGGCGTGAGTTTATGACTTTGATACCCAGCCGCATTTCATGCAAATAATGAATTTTTGTTTTTGCAACATCAAAAAATTAAAAATATTTATCAAAAATTATGAAACCCTGAACCATCAAACTTTCAACTTTGACGCTCTAGCTGAGTCGCGTCGAACAAGTTTATTTTAAAATTCTTAAACCATTGGTAAAATACATTTAGATTAGAATTAGAGCTTTTCCTGAGAAGCATGATAAAAAATTTGCAATCTGCAGCTTACAAACTGATGAGAACTTACGACGTGTATCTACTATATGATAATCTCTCGTCGTAGCCATATTTTAAATTTTTTGTTGTGAAATGAAATGGGAGTCTATTAGCGCCAATTTTGAATTCGAGTTTGGTTGCCTCCGTTTTCAGTTTCTAAGAGCGAACTCAACGAAACAGCGGTATATTTGTGTTATTTAGACTTTTTCTGCTATTTACATTAGTATTTAATATTATCTTATTTTTTACATTTTTGATATGCACTTCTGCTAATATGTGTTGGGACCTCGCTTCTCAAATCTTGTTGAGGCGGCAACTGTCTGTTCATTTCATGATATTATAAATTTCGCATAAACAGGGACTTTAAGATTACATGAAATTCGTAATTTCATGAAAAGTGTCATATAAACTAGTTATACGGCTACTACTTTTTCTGTGTAACAATAAGTTGATATTTATATAAAGAGCACCAAGTGAGGTGGTACATTGGTGATCCAGGGGAGGGAACCGAGGAACGTTCTCTTCCCCTTCCCCCCACCAGAATTTTTGTTTAGTACAAAATTATTTTTTTCGCTTAATTTTCATAAATTAATAGGCAAAAAAAGAGAGCGTTCTTGATCCGCCGATGGTTGTTCAAGTATTACATAAGTTTTTTGTCTTTTTACCCCTCCCCTGGTAATACTGTCACAAATCTGTATAATTGTGGTTCGATGTTTCTAATTTTTAATATATGATGCAAAATATATAGTGGTATATATAAAATTTAATAGTATTTGTAGCAAGCTCAAGGTCCATTCTACCCGTTCGAAGAAAATTAAAAAAACGATATTTTATTATATATTATTTCTTAGCCAATATATTTCGGATATTTTTGCTCGTTTTATACCATTCACACATATTGTGAAATGGTATTATCAGTTTACCTGAAAGTTTGCAACGCATTAAAGGAGTCACCGTAGACCCCATAAAGTATATATATTCTTGATCAGCGCGACGAGACGAGTCGATCTAGCCATGTCCGTCTGTATGTTGTTGCGCATTTTTTGGGGACCAATTTTAATTTTAATTTTGCACATGCACTTCTTTTTATTGCAGTTTAATAGAGTGTCAAGATTGTCCCGCCACGTCCACTTTTTGGGTTGCAGTTACTAAAGCGTCATGGGGACCCATTGGATTGTGAAGATTAGGTTCTGAAACGAAAAGAAGTTTATGTTAAGTTTTCCATTTTAGTGGGGAGAAGAGCGTATAAAAATTTTCAAAAATGTAAAAAAAACAGTCACATGGCAATACTCGAGCGCGTCAGACATTCATAGTGTATACGTGCTTTGTCTTTCTGATAACCGAGAGATATTAATCTGACGATTAACTAGTGGAGCGTGGCCGTAAAAAGGGGTAGAATAAAAAAAGTTATTCGAGCGTGTCAGATATTCAGAGGGAATGTTGAGTGAACTTTAAAAAGAGTTCTATTCAAATGGCTGAAGATTTGCACGTGACCAAAAGTCCTAGTCGTCCTAAATGATAATCTGACAATCTGACAATATGGAGGTATATTGTATATCTGACAATAATAAACTTCGAGTAAAACATAATAGCACAAATAGTTTTTACGACGCAAATGTTTGAAATTTTCGAATGTTCCGCTCAACTTTCTTAATTTTTTCTTTCATATGAACCTTCTCCTGACAATAAGAAACAAAAGAATTAGCGAAATTTTTCCATCCGTTCACAGTTTTCAGCATCTGTACGCTACATTTTTTATTGATGTTTTTAGCTACATCAACCCATGAAAAACGACAGATTGACGTTTTTTTTTACAACTTTGTGACTCGCCCATTTCCTTATGCCACGTTCAAATTGTCAGTTTATTGAAATATACACTTTTCTGCATGTACTTAACTTACATTGTCTTAATCTGACGCGCTCGAGTTTTTCAGATGATCGATTTGTTTCCTAATCTGACGGGCTGCCCTCAACGCACGCCCCTATATTAAGGGTTCATATATGGTAGGGGTACATTAGAGGGTAGAAGGTTTCTGCCCATATGATTTTCTGACACGCTCAAATAACGCGCAAAATCCCCACTTGGGCTACCCTACTATTACGTAAATAACTGAATCACACACTCTCCCTCCGCTTCGAGTTAAGTACTACTTGAACGACCCCTAATGAAATATATATATATATATATATATATATATATATATATATATATATATATATATATAAAAAAATAGGAACAAGTAAGCAGTGTCTATCTCTGTATACATATGTACATACATACATGCAATCAGTAAGCGTTCAAGTTTCTACCTGGCATCACAAAGACTTCGTTGTCATCATGCTCTCTCACCCACTCGAAATTCCGTTAGAGATGCCGCTGAGGTTGTTATTGGTTCAACGAATTTAGTTCTAAACTAACCTTTGCCGCAGTTAGCCGCTTTTGGTTTGATCAAATCAATTCGTTCGATCGATCAAACGTTTGCGCGCGCGTTGTTGTTGTTGTCTATTTATTTCAGTGCAAATTTTCTTATTTGAATTAAATTTAATTTTGAACACGCATCGAATTTCATTGTAAAATGTCTTTGCGTTGTCAAACTGTGAAATCAAATAAATTCTTCAGTAACAACAACTTTAGTTATTTCTTCTCCTCCACCTCCTTCTTGATCTTGCCGTTGGCTGTTACTCTTTAGTGAACTTAGTTAAAATGTTAATGTGAGTCAAACTTCGACGTCGCTGCAACTGCGCGGGCGGCAGCTCTGCTTATTTATTTTTTATATATGTATATGAATTATTTATTAGCTTTATTAATGTCTTAAAGTGCGATTATTATAAACAATGGATGGCAAATTACAAAAACAGAAAACCGAATCGAATAAATAAATAATATGTGTGTGTACATACGAGTATATAAAGAGAAGTGCAATGGCGTATAATGCCTCAACGTGTGCGAGATTGTGTCTTATTGTCTGTTGGGGGAGCTATATATACTTATGTATGTATATACATAAGTATATACATACATATATGCTTGCGTGTGATTTTATTTCCAATAAGAAAATGAAACGGCATAATAGAGTCAGAGTGTCGTCTTTTCATACATACATACATACATACATACATACATACATACATACATACATACATACATATGTACGTACATAGCTTATCGCTTCCAACACTTTGTTTTTGTTGTTGTTTTTATCATTATTTTATTGCCTATATTTCGTTTGCTGCTGCTTCTTCTTCCGCTACTTCATTATATGTATTGTTGTTGTTGTTGTTATTTTTAGTGTAAATTTGTATTGTTTTGTTTGTTGTTGCCGTTGATTGCATTATTAGTGTTGTTGTTGTTGTTGGTGTTTCTAATTGCATTTGCACGGAACTAGGTTAGAAACCAACAAACAAACAAAACAAAAACAAAAAATGCAATTGCTGCCGTTTGCTTTTTTGTGTTTCATTTTAATTGAATTTTTTTTTTTTCATTGTTTTGATTTATTCATTAATTTTGTTACCTCAGGCTGCATACTTGTGCGAAGAAATAATAATAAAAAGAAAGGTTTAAATAAAAAGAATAAAGTACAATTTTACAACAATTGTTCGTTAATTGACAGAAAACTGAATAAAAGCAAACTGTAGCAAGATACAGAAAATATTTTCTTTAATTACAAATCAACAACAATACTTTTATACTACAAAACTAAAATTTTAAATAAACAAGTAAAAATTTAGAAAGAAAAACAAACCTTATCGTTGGGCTTAATTAGAGCACAATTCAAAACACCGATTACAAAAAAAAAAATTAAAAAAAAAAACAAACAAACCTCAGTGAGCGAATATAGGAACATTATAGAAATTTATATACATACATATGTATATGAACAATTCATAGGCGTCGATAAACAACCTTTTCTTTTTAAAGGGATGTGTTTAATATAGTGGCGAGTTGGTTGATTTGAGCCATGCTTTGTTTTTTGGACATAAAATCCCACTGGATGAAGATATCAAAAAGTTGGTATATATGTATCTGTGATCAACATCTAGACAACTACTGAATTATACGTTTTTTCAATTTTTGAAAAAGTACTTTTTTTTACGTTGTCAAAAAAAAAAAGAGTGTTTATGTGCTTTTTTCTGATTTTTTAAGGGGCTCATCAAATCACGCGAGTACTTTATTTTCCCCAACATGTTTTCGACAACGTAAAAAAACGTACCTTTTCAAAAATTTCTTTGGCTTTCTTCCACGATTAAATTTTTTTGACTTGCCCAAACTAGACAACAATCGGGCAATATATAGATGACGTGGAAATCTCTTCGTGAACAGCACCCTCGAACGGGATACAAACCAAAATATGCCGTTGCTCATCACCATCGTTCACATTTGCCTGCACGAAAACATTGAGAATAAGTGGTGGTATTCTCGTCGATTGCACTGAATTACAGTACAAGTCTTCGGCGGACCATTAACATACACAGCTAATGGCTGAAATGGTAGAAGTGTCGCGCCATTTTCAGCAGCCTAATCGAATGTCAGCACAGTTAGATGGGACGCATAATTGACCGCTCCATCGATTAATTCAAGTGGATGGTAGATGGTAAAGTTAAAAATTCATGATTTTGCATCCGAACTGATTTCCAATGAATATGAATCCATGAAAAGCATTTTCCATGAATGTTTTTTTTTCGAAGAAACAAGAACATGGATATAATCGAAATACCCACAGTATTTACTGCAAAGAGCCATGGTTACCATCATGTCTCTTTCCTGCAAAGCAATAGCAATAACCTATTCAAAGCAAGCTGATATTCAAAGGAATCGTCAAGAAATCACTTGCGTCAATGTTCATAATTTGATTTAAAATATCAAAAAAAGTACTTCACTTTTTCACGACAAAAACCCTTGACGCAGATAGAAGAAGTTATATTGATCTTCATGAAGTTGTAATAGCAGTCTTTTCCAGACAAGGTTGTTATTCTACCCCAATGAATCCTTGATGACATATTTCTCAAAATCTTGCGCCAGTGATAGCAAACTCATTGAAAACAAAAAAATTTAGTTGCCTCGATTGCCCGAATTCGCTGGCACAACTTTTTGCAACTTTTTGCAACTTTTGCAAATGCGCATACGATAAAATCTAATATCACAAAAACTCCTTCACACACGTTAAAAAAAAAATAAGAAAATCGTTAACAAGTGTTTAATAAACGAATCTTTGAAAAAATCAGCTGAGATACAGCGAAAAGCTTTATGAAAAGTAATTAGCCGGTCTAACAATAATTTAACATTAAAGACACTTAGCGATTTATTGCCTAAAAACAGCAAAATACCGAGAAGGCGCAAATCAACCGACACTGGCTTCTAAATCTATATATCTATGGACTCCGAAACCACCCAACCGATTGTGCTAAAATTTGTAGGCAATTTTAAGTATACGCTAGAGAGTGTTTCTGCGAAGTTGAGACACCTGGGAAAATTGGGTCCGCCCACTTTCCCCCATAGAAAAAATATAGCCCATAATCTTTTACCTAAAATTAAAGGCTTTTATGAGTTAGATGAAGCGAATACGAATTATAAATTAAAAAAAAAAAAAAAAAACAATCTAAACATGCTTCAACAAAAATTAAATTAGTTTTTATCAACTTTTCATATGTACATATATTCTGGTAGACCCCTTGTAAGAGCGCCCATGACCTCAAAGCTAGCTAGCTAACAACAAAAATGGAAAGTGATAATTGTTATATTGTGAGTCGGAAAAAGCCGCGTGAAGAAAATGAAAAAAAAAAAAAATATGTAAAAGAAGAAAAAGTTAATTGTAGGAGTTTAAGCAGCGAAGTGATTCTGTGCCACTTTCAATAAGATAGACTAGCGACACAGACAAACAGATTGCTCCACGATTGTTGTTGCTATAAGACGATGATGTAATTTGCATAAGCAAGCAATGAACTGAACCGCTGCCGTCAACCAAAACCAAACTGAAACGACATCTGCAACATTTAGCGGTTGATTTTATAGACACACACATATAAAAGAGTACCCTTTTCAAAGTTTGTGCGGCATTTGTTAATTTGAGATGCGTTTGTTGAAGTCGTGCTTCAAATATAAAAGTTAAGTAAAGCGTATGCAAGTTTTCGTTGAAGTGGCAACTTTTGTTGCGATTTAGTAGTAGTTACGTGTTCGTCGACGCAAGTTGAGCGGAAAATGCGTAGAACATTACGGGGAAATGCGGCCGGGGCGTATGCAATCATCGGCGGTGTACAAAACACGTTGTTGTCATCTTATGCCTTAATCGGTTTGCCACCCACTCGAATGAAAAATAATAAAATAAAACTCGCCGCAAAATATATAGCAGCAACAGCAGCACAACATTTTTATGTACCAGCACCACCATTCCGTCTGCGCGTGCTGGTGCTGGTGCTGGCAGAGATATTGGTGATTTTGATTATGATGATGATGATGATGATGTCGTCGTTGCCGCCATCGATGATGATATGATTGACAAACTATTATGAAGAAAATATTATAACTTGTTATTGAGTCAGACAACTAGAGACAACACAACACACTAAAGAAAGTTGAACTTGAGACATTTAAATATACTTACAGAACAAATTTTCCCCATTGATTTTCGCGCAGTGTAGCTTCGTTTCAATGTACAACACCCCCCCCCCCTCTCCAACGGACGGATGTTTCTTCAACTATACACCACCCCTCTGTACGTTCATCCGTCCGTCCGTTCATTGACTGTCGTCATTCGCTGATTTTAGCCGAGCAGCAATTCTTCCTACACCTACGACCTAGAATCGCCGAATATGTCAACAGGTATCTTGCTGGCTTTATGCTGACTAACTGCCTGACTGACTCGGAACGCGAAAAACTCGAGAAGCAAAACAAAATTCAACTTGATATTTATTATATTATTTGTTTAAGCAAAAAAAAAAAAAAAAAAAAATTAGTGTTAAACCAAACGATTTATTTTAAATATTTTTTTACTTTATATTTAGCTAAACCGACTACATACTACTACTATACTTGTATACGAGTATACATACATATATGTATAAGTTTTATTTAATAATTTTTTTTTTCTAAACGCACGCACACGCAGCCACCTCCCCACCGCCGTACACTTCTCGTCTTATTATATTAAATAAAAAAACCAAATGACGAAAGCCTACCTGCAACTCCGAAAACTTCTTTTATCAATTTTGTGCCGAAATATTTATACTTTTCATTTGTATTGTTGGTATTAATTGTAATATGTAATTGAGCTATCGTCAAGTTGCGATATAGTGTGGAGAAACGAATTCGATACCCCAGAAAAGAAACTGTTTTTAATAGCACAAAAACATTAACAACATGATGAATGTTCAATTATATATTACAATCAATCCCAACAATACAATTTTGAAATTAATCATTTTAATAGAGCAGATGATGAAGCAGATGTTTAGAAAGTGAGCGGGCCACAACCGTTAGTTTATGTATGTAAAGCGCCTGACCATAAAAAGGCACCACATTGCATTTCAATCTAATATTGGCTTTAATAAAGAAGTTTTCATATAAAAAGTCAAAAGTGGGCGCTGGGTTTGTATGGGGGCTACCCCAAAAAGTGGGCGAGACGGGTCAATCTAGACACTCATAGCATTAAAATAGGTCCCTAAAAAATGCGCAAAACCATACAGAAGGACAGACAGACAGATAGACATGGCTAGATCGTCTCGTCGAGCTGATCACGAATATATATACTTTTGTGGGGTCTACGATGTCTCCTTTAATGCGTTACAAACTTTCAGACAAACTGATAATACCATTTCACACTATGTGTGAATAGTATAAACACAATGAAAACCTTAACCCTTTCTTAAATCATTGATACACACAGTAAAATGGTATCAGTTTGTCAGAAAGTCGATAGTTATAAGTCGAGTAGTTCTGAAAGTCTGTCTTTCTGTATAGTTGCGATTCTTTTTTAATTTGTAGATTGCTAGTTTAAACTCGGTATGGAAACTATCGTCCCGTAGATCATCGATATCAACATGCCATGCCCACTTTTAGAGATTGCCGCCACACACAACCCTCAATCTTCTTTTGGGTGTATTCATGAAAAAGTTTTTATAAGAATAATTTTTAATTGAAAATGATATTGTGGCTTCTTATGAAAGGATATACAACGCATCACCCACTTTAAGATTTTTAGGTTTAACAAATTAATTTTTTTTTATTACATGGTTGGAATATATAACTGCTATACGATTTGAAAATTCGTGTGAAAGGTTTTGAAGATTCGGTTTCACCAATGTTAACTTTTTGACATTTAACATTTGTTAAATTACATGTGTCAAACACCCCTGCTTCATCGTCTAAGGGCCATTATCACGAGTTGTCTATATCTATATAGTAGCTCACTTTTTCTACCTTATGTCCCAGTTTTTAATTGCACGTCTGTTATTCAGTCTATAAAACTAGTCTAGTTCGACCACTCAATAAATATATATTCAAAGATATTAGTTTTAGAGCTGCCAACTTGATTTCACAATTTCAATAGCAAGACAAACGAAATTGAAATTTTTATTAACGCTATCTTGCATATTATATTCAAGGATTGGATATATTGTTATCTTCTAATTTATACTTTTCTTGGCGGTATGTAAATTTATTTAAACAAACGCAATCAAACTATTTCGTAAAAAAACGAGTTAAAAAATAAATTTTTGTGTCGATTAGACGAGCTACCAGCCCTAAAACCCTATATTTTGAACTGGGGTGATCTGATCCGATTTTGTACGTTCTTCTGATTGATCGTGCTTAGATGGGCTTTCGTCACTTGCGTGGGCTACCGTTCACAGAGAAATTGTCGCAAAAATGATTTTTTTTTTTTTTTTATATTGTATTGTGTCTCTATAAACACGAAAAAGGTTTAATTAAACGCTGCCAACATGCGAAGTACAACAACATTTCAACGCCCTAACGATATATACTCATGCTCATAGATAAATAGATACATAGAACACTCTATTTTACACTGGGTACCCTTCAAAATTTGTTTGCTGGCAATTCTATGCCTCTCACTGCTGCCGTTGCTGCTGTTCAAGCGATAATAGCTAAAGTGAATTGTGTCAAGGGAATTTAGATTTCGTGTTTGAAGCATGAAATCAAATTAAATGAAATTAGCCAATGTTTTTTTTTTTTTTTTTAATTTTTTACAACAAAGAAACAATAGAATAGAATTTCGTGGCACCCAAGAGCTAAGAGCTCTTCAACTTATATACAACTAAATCAAATATGAACGTGCTACTGTAGCAGCAATCAGCAATCTCTACTATTGGAGATAATATACTAATAGAGATATTAGAGAGCAAAAGATCACACAGTGTTTTTATATGGTATATTATATTATTTGGTGGAAATGTATGTAGAATCCATAAAGTACATAGTATGTATGGCCGCGCTATATTTTGAATTTTGGACCATAACTTTCACTTGGAGAACAAGCATCGCTTCAATTTAGATAAATGTTTTGAAATACTCAAAACTTACTTGTCGAACGATGACCCTGAATATGCAAGAATATAGTGTTTTTTGGATGAGCTGCAGTTTCAAATCGCAATGCACTTCTTAAAGAAGCCCATGCATCCTACGCCACCCATTGTGTGCTGTGCATTTTTTTTCCAATAGACCACTTTCGAGACATGATTACTGACTTTCTGTTGCAGGAATTTACCAAATAGAGCAAATGACTATTAGCAAAGTTCTCAAAAATTGGTGTTCGTAACTAAAAGTACTTTCAATACTTAATCGAAAAATTATTGTATAGATGGCCCACCGTCCCTATTCTTGATCAGCTTCAAAAGTCGAGACAATATAGGCATGTCCGACCGTCTGTTGTATCTTACGTCAATTCTAATAAAATATCCGACATATATTCACTGAAATCGACCTCAGGATGTCGCCCTTTAGATGGTTTCTACGCTTTCCTTTCGTTGACAAATGCATTTTTCCGGAAAACTAAAAGTCGCACAGTGCCAACTCAGGTAAATAAGAGATGTGATTTTTAGTAAAATAAAATATGGGGACAAGTGTGGATGAAAAAGTTCTGAAGAGTTGGACAGAGTTGAAAGGAAGGCGAAGTTCTAGAAAGAAAAAACTACTTCAACATCTTCAAAAAACGGTCTTAATTGACAGCCTTCCTTAAAAATGTATGTCCCGACAGTACAGTTTAATGAAACTGCACACCACATCCCGACTTAAGGTAACCAAAAAACTGTCACTATGACATCGTTTGGCAAACTTGATCCACCTTGGCCTTCTTCAACGCCGATCCACGCCGAGAAATTCACGGTTACGAAACAGCGCTAAAACTGGTCAGAGTTACGCTTGTTAATTGTTCCTTCAGCAGTCAACGAACGATTTTCACTAATTGTAGATGCACGACCTACAAAGAATTTTAAACGCAGTTGCAGATGTGCCACGAACTTCGTTCAGTGCCTTTCAATTGAAACCCAATTTGTTCCAAGACAACAAAAGTTGTTTGCTTCAATCGATTATAAAAATAAATCCATCAATTTGTATGAAACTGTTACATAGATGGACTTGTCAGTAACCAATTTGTTTGAAACGTACAGGAGCCATCTCTTAGATTTTAAAAGATTTTTACCCTCATACCTTGTGCTATAATTAGCTAATTAAACGCTCTCACGCTTTTATTTGTCGACATAAATACGCTTACGAAATTTTGTTCGCAAGCTCTTGAAATTTTAATCATTTTACAATTGTACAATTTAAAATAAGATTTTGAAATTATTTCTCACTCTCTGATATAGTTGTTAAAGAACTTCACTTCTACTAAATTAAAAAAAAAAACAACAACAACAACAACAAAAATTATTGTCTCATTTAATGTTAGTTCAGTGCCACTTGTTGTCGTTGTCGTTGTCGTTGTCGTTGTTTGGTTTTGTTTTGTTTTTGTTTGACTGCTTGTTGCCTGCCGCCCAGTCTTGTTGACTCACATGTGGGAGTTTGTAGACCGCACACACACTATCAAACAACCACAGACATCATCTGATCACACGCACAGATACTTAAACAGAGACTGCTGTCGCACGCACATGTGTAGATACATAGATATTCGTTCGGTCGGTCGTAGTAATGAGGTTCATGTCCGACATTGAACTCGAAATGTCAAAATCGAAAAAGTGCTTTTCGAGAGTGTAAAAAAAAAATTGTTTTTTTTTTTCTTTCTAAATGAGTGACAGTTTTTTAACGTAAGGAAATAAATAAAAAAAAAAAAAAAAATGAAAGAATTGAGAATATTGGCGTTTTGAGCAATTGTTGCATGCATTGTTATTATTTTAGATAGTTTTCGATATTGCCGCGGGCACGTTACACGTTACTTTTGGAATCTATGCAAAATATAAATTTTTTTTTTTTGAAATTTTCTCTTTGCAGATTAGCAGTTTGGAACCTAACGTATACGAGACAGATTAGTTCTACATAAGGAAGAGGGATAGTATTCGCAGCAAATACAAAATATATATATAGTTTAACTTCAATTCGAAAGCCGGCAACTGCAAGTGTAACGAGTTAGTACAACGACCCTGCCGGAGAAAAGCTTAATCCGGTACGAAGAAGTGTGGTCAAATAGTTCTTCAAAGCGATAACAAAAGTCTAGCGCATAAACGGCGACAAAATGGTGGACTACTATAAAGTTTTGGATGTAGCACGCACAGCCACAGACAGTGAAGTAAAAAAAGCGTAAGTTTTGAAATGATATTATATTTATACATATGTATATACTTCGTAGACTATGATACATATTATCAATATTACTTACAGATACAGAAAACTAGCGCTGAAATGGCATCCTGATAAGAATCCCGATAACTTGGACGAGGCCAATAAACGTTTCCGTGAACTAAGCGAGGCCTATGAAGTACTTTCGGATGGTAAGTACTAATTACTAAGTAGCTTTAGATGTCGACGAGTCAAGTATCCTCTCTACTCTACACACTCCAACCGCAGCAGAAGTCAGCCAGGCTTTTTTTTTTTTTTTTTTTTAGCAGCTACTATGTAAATAGTTCTTGGTCTAATATTATTTGATTTTTTTTTTCGTTGTTGTTGTTGTATTCTATCTCGGTATCGTCGAACTGAAACATAGCACGCAAGCGTAGAATTTACGATGCGCGTGCAACACTGCATAAATCTTCAACGACGAGCAACAGCAGCAGCACACGGTATGGCTCAAATGGCACAACGAATGGCTACTACTCCCGCTACCGCAATACAAGCGACAGCGGACGCGATTATTTCGACTATTCGGACTACTATCCCAGCAGTTACAACAACAACAGCAGCAGCAGTAATACTAAGCGCGGCAATCGCTATCAGACGTTCACCTTTCGCAATCTATTTGAGGCGACACCATTCCACAAACTCTTTGGTTGGTAGCGTTTGTTTTCATGCAGCATAAACCCGCAGCCGCATAAAGTTGCACGCAGCGTTCTTACACGCTCTTGATTCCTTGTTTTATGTGCTGTGTGCTCGCCATGCTCGTTGTTGTTTAACCAACTACTACCAAAATAGAAAAAAAAAAAGAAAAAATCGTACATATGAACATTTTTACATTGGATACTCGTATATCGTATCATCCATGCTAATACTAATTGTATGAATTGGCTTTTTGTTTTTTTTTTTAATTTATACAAGTTAAGCGCGTTCAGACAGACAATCCGACAGACGGAAAAGTTGGCTATATTTTTTTTGTGTATTATTAATCTTTCTAATTCCACCTGCTCGCCATGCCGCTGTTACCGCAGTTTTTTTTTTGTTTTTCTTATTTGAATTTTTTTATATTTAATAACATTGTTACTGTGCTACAGACTAATACTAATGATGTTGATTGCTATCATCAACGCCAATACACCCGTATCCGCATTTCATGCTTTGCTAATCGTATTTTCTACGCTTTGTTACAGAGAAAAAACGCCGCATTTACGATCAGTATGGCAAGGAAGGTTTGATGGGTGACCGTGGCCAAAGCCGCTCGACGCGACATCAATACAACACACAAGATTTGGATGACTTCGATATAATGGGCGGTTTTCCATTTGTCTTCCGACCGCCAGAGGAAGTTTTCCGTGAATTTTTCGGTGCTAATTCACCGTTTGTGGATTTCTTTAGAGGTAACAAAATTTACTTTTCGATAATGCACAAACAAATATTTATACAACAACGTTTTGTAGATGTTGGTACCTTTCCACAAACAAATGGCGGAAGCTCGGCAAGCAGTGGCCGTCGTAATCACGGAAATGGTGCTCGTAGTCACCATCATCACCATCAGCATAAAATTGCTTCGCCCTTTGTTGCACCAATGATGAACTATTCAATGATGGACTTCTTTATGCAGCCAAGTGGTTTTACCTCGTTCTCAACGATGACCAATGGCAGCAGCAGCGGCGGTGGACACTCAAGTAGTGCCAATGGCGCTGTAAAGCGTACATCGACTCAGACCGTTTTTGCCAACGGCAAGAAACTGATGACCAAGCGGTAAGATTAATGTTTATAATACTAGTTTACAAATTTGGGCCTCATCACGAGAGCTGGTTTCTCATAGACTTTTTTTCTAAATTCCAAAAATGCAAACTATTTTTCTACTCTTCACAAAGAGTGTGAAACCACCATGTCCTTCTGTCAGTAAGGTTGTCAAGGTCTCTTTATCGTCATTTTTTGAAATATTGGTTTGGTTAAGTTCGTGTGGAGACTTTATAACGATTTATCAAATAGGAGGTATAGCTCCCATATAATTAACACTTATAATTCACAAATAGTTTGTTAAATGCATACATTAAAAAATTTGAAAAATTTAATAAAAACAGCGGTTCCGTGCTCAAAAAAACCGCAACAATTTAAAAGCGTTATGTAGGGACGAAAGCTTGTTTTCTGTCTATATCTGTGTATACAAATTCGCGAACGTTCTACCAATTTCTACCTAAAATTTTCGTAATTGAATGATCTTTCATCAGAAAATTTTAAAATATGAAAAAAAAAATTTTTTTTTTCGAATTTAACGATATGATTCAGAGATTTTTAAGAAAGACCCGAGTAACTATTTTATACGATGCTCATAAACAACGTAAAAACGTTGGAAAGGGTTCAAACGTTATACAATTTATGCAAATCGGTTAAAAATTTATTTATATATTATTTACTAGCTGGTACCCGGCGCGTTGCTGCCCTTTGCCTCTCCTTCCCCTGTCCCACCTTTTTCATGCCCATTTACTCCGCCTACAATTCTCCTACCTCTCTTTCCCTGTGCCTTCCAACCTTTTTCCAACCAACCCTTACGCTGTCCCCTTCACTTACCTCTCCTTACTTTACCACCCCTTTTCCCTGCCCCCTTCGATCCCATTAACATGTATATAACATTTTATCCCTCTATCTTAAATGGTTCCCAGTACGTTGCTGCCCTTCCCCCAGCCTCTTCTACCTGTATCACGCCTTCCTTATGATCCCTTAGCCTACCTTCGATTCCCCTACCATTCTTTCCCATACCTCCCATTTTAATTCCCCTGCCCCTCGTCCCAATCTACCCCATCTACCCGTTTCCCAACACTGCCCTTTCCATTCCCCTACCTATCGTTCCTTTACCACCTCTTCTCAATGCCCCTTTCAATCAAATTAACATGTATAGAACATTTCATCCCTCTATCTTCCACTACCTCTTCTTCCCGGTACCACTCCTTGCCCTGCACCTCCTTCTCCATGCCCCTTTCGCCTCCGTTTTTATAATACGATGTATTATAAAAACAGTTGATTTTGCAATTAATTATTAAAAAATAAGTGATAACTGAAAAAATTGTCAAAAACGTGTGTTTTGAAGATATCTTGAAAACGATTCTTAACAAAAAAAAAAAAAACGGAAAGTAGTTGTAATTTTTGGAATCCGTGCCCCAATTTACAGAGAAAGAAGTCTATGAGAAACCAGCTCCTTTTTATTTAATTTTTTTTTTTGTATAAACATGAAATTGACCAGATTCTGGAGAGAATTATAATTGTTATATAATAAAATTGTTTATATCTCTTTTAGCGTCTTCGAAAATGGCAAGGAGACTGTATTCTCATATGAGAACGATGTCCTTAAATCAAAGACTGTGAATGGAGTTGCACAGAAACTCTCTTCAATTGCGAATTAAACTGCTATCAAAGCGATCTAATATATCTATAAAAACATACAACAGCAACAACAACAAAAAGTATCAGTACCAACCACAACAACTACAAGGAAACTGCAGCTGCTTACCATAAAAGCAGCAAAGAACAACAACAACAACAACAACAACAAAAAGTCATAAATTTAAAATGCTTTGCGTGCACATAATTTAATATAATAATTACATTTAGATTTTAGTTAATTAATTAATTAATTTGCGATATGATCATGATGATAAGGATGTTAATGTATGATTGATTCAATTAATTAATAGTGATGATAATGGTGTTTGAAGGACGACGACCAAGAATTGTAACAAATGCCGAATGAATACAGATTGTGAATGCGCAAAAAAATACACAAAACAGAAAAAAACAAAAACAAAAACAAAATATACAAATTTTCTCAAAGAAATACTGGCTGGCAATACGATGTATTCTCTGACCACAGACAGATCAATCGACAACACAAACTGCAAAATTTTTTTCAAGTGTTAAAATTTTTTCAACATTTTTTGCGGTTCATAGCTAAAATTGTAATGTTCTGAAATATTTCAAAATAAAATTGCTTATTAACCCTCATACATAATTATATAAATAGATACATATAAATAATATTAAACGTTTAAGAAAACATCAAAGCAAAACCCTCAATGTCAGTGAGAAAAGCGAAAAGATAGAAGATAGATGAGACAGAGAAAGAGAAAGAGAGCGTGTGCTGCGCGTTCTGTAAGAGTGAATTGATCTGACCGGCTAGTACTAAGTTTATCTATATAACTGTACATGTACTGTTAGTTAGTCACTAAGTTGCCACTGTTTACTTATTTAGTTTAAAAGCCGAGTTAAAACCATAAAAACAAAGCAAAACTATCTCGCTCCAAAGTTGAAATAACCCGAAGAAAGTCAACGTTGTGGAGCAGAGAAAGCATATAACACAGAGAAACGCTGTCAAATTACACTGCCCTGCAAATTCCAATTTTTTGGATGCGAATAAGATAGGACCTAGTGTTTCCGAATGGATTTTTCATGCTGAACACGAATCAAAAATTCAAAAACTTTCCATCACGTCACGTTTTCGAGAAAATTGGAGTTGAAACCCCTAAAAACATCGTTTTTGACAGTTTTTGAAAAAAAACGTGAGGCAAAATCATGGCGTGATATAAACTACGCTATTATCAGATGTTAAAGGCTGAAACAAGCCCTTTCAAATAAGCCCTATGCCAATTTAAACACTAGGTCCCATCTTATTCGCAAAACTCATGTAGGCCAGTGTCATCATTAAATCAATTGCATTCACACACACACACACACACACCACTGGAAGAAAAAAAAGAGAGAAGGAAGAAACATAAAATACATTTCGTGCATAAAATGTTAATATACAATATAATATATAAATGTAATATGTAATTTAAAAACAAAAAATCAATTTTGTATTAATTATGCATAGTAGATGAGTTTTCAATATGCTTAAGAGTATTCTCACATAACATAGAAATGAAGTAAATATAACTGAAAAAACAAGTAAACCATGTACGTATTTTGATATAACTTTATTGGAAAGTGGAAACACACCTAAGTTCTTTAAGATCTTTGAACAAATGTATTCGCAATGGCCTGGTCACACGATCATATTTTGTCGTGTCATGTTAAATGACTTGTGTTTCATGCTGCTGTCAAAATATCACATAAAATATTACTTGGTGGTCAAATGAGCCGGAAGAAATTTGACAGCTACATTTTCAGTGGAATCAGAATCGCACTTACAACACTAGTCTAAAATGGATAATACCATGATAATTTGTGCTATATTAGCAATTTATGCAGGTAATAAAAAAAAATTCAAATAAAAAAGTAAAAGGCTGCAGAGAGAATGCGAAAAAGTCGTGAATTTGGTATCGCAAATGGTCGCAATTGTAGAGTAAGAAGTAAAACAGCTGATTTTTACTTTGCGTATTTTAAAATACTGTTTACTACGTTTGGCATCAATTCACAACACTCTTAATAAAAATGATTCGGATATCTAACACGAAATGTAAACGGAGCGGAGCTATTTGCAAAAGTGTCGCGCGACATTGCTGACGAGATGCATTTTTTCATGATTACACGAGATGGCGTAGCAATATGGCATGTAAATATAAGACCGTGTGACCAGGCCTTTAGAGCCTTTGTTAAAGTTTATGGTTTGGAATTCTTTTTATAGTACATACTGACGCCTGTTAAGTTGCTTAAATTATTTTACTTTGCAGTGAGAATTACGGGAAAACAAATGGTCAAGTTTTGTATTGAACTTGAGTTGTTAGTGATTCATTTCCATTTCAACACGTTAAAATATATAAAGAAACCATTTATTTTTTGTGTGCCGGTTAAATATATTCATTGAAACAATTTATTTTCAATATTCTTAAATTTTTACAATCTCAATTATTTTTAAATTTAATCAGATAAAGAATTTTACTTCAGTTGCAATCATCAAATGGTTTCTAAATACTAAATGTTCCCTCCCCCTGGATCCGCCAATGAATTTATATGTATGTATATATATATATACGAGTATGTTAGGTTGACCTGTGACCCATTGCATAATCTCGTATTTTACTGCAACTCTCATGGGGTGAACCAATTTTCTCGAGCCAAGAAGCCACATAAATTTGTTCCGAAATTGGTAAATTGCGATCTTGCTTGTTCGTGATTTTTTGGCCAAAAGGCACGCCGTAATCTTGCGTCAGGCACCGGATTTGCCCCTCTCGACTTTTTCCTGTTCCCAAAATTGAAAAGATCCTTGAAAGGACGGCGTTTTGCCACGACTAAAAAGCGCATAGCAGAAGTGTTTCGAGAATTAGAGAAAGCGCTGGCATAAATGCATTATATCTGAGGGGGATTACTTTGAAGGTGACAAAATAGATACTGATGAATAAATAAATATATTTCGAGAAAAATAGAAAGTAACTTATTTTTTTGTACTATTTATTTGTTTGTCTCCGAAGCCAATAAATATTGGTGACACTTAAAATTTAACATACTCATAAATTTAACATATCTAGTTTATATAACATAATATATTTCATGAAATTAGGAAATTCATGAAAACCTAAAGTCCTTGTTTATGCGACATTTACAATATCATGAAATGAGATGAAAGCTGCCACCTCAGCTTAATATGTGAAGCAAGGTGGCAACACATATAAGCAAAAGTACAGTGAAAAATGTAAATAAATATTAAATATAATAAACTAATATAAAACGCAGAAAAAAGCTAAACAGCGAAAATGTAACGCTGTTTTGCTGTTTCCGCAGTTGGAATCTGAAAGCGCAGGAAAGGATCCTCGAATTCAAATTTAGCGCTAACAGACTGACACTTTATTTCACAACATGACGAGAGAAAATCATAAAATACAAAGAAATACATGAAAAGTTTTAGTAATAAATTTTATTTCATGAAAAAAACTTTTATACGCACATTTTTTTTGACTTACCATGAAATGTTTTCATGAAAAACACCATCGTATAAACGAAATAATAACTAACTGAACTATAACAAAACTAGAAGAGCGATAATTGCGAGAAAACCGTAGCTTTAATACACTTCACATAAACTTTAAAATTATACACCAGCTTTAAAGAAAAAAAAAAAAAAAATTTACCAAAACTTGAAAACGCAATGTGGACGGTAGGCTTGATGGTGGTTACCACTAAAAGTGGGCGGGCAGGTCCTTTGGTATATATGTGAAGTATCCATCCATAAGAAGCCAATTCTCAAACTGATATTAACAGTAGTAAATAAGTTTTTCATACAAAAAGCTAAAACTTGTCATGTGATTTCCATGAAGGCTATTCCAAATTGGGTGTTTCGTATAAAGCACTCTACTCTATCCGACTCACACAAAAAGACAGAGCGAGAAACCGCTTTCGCATTAAAATCATTAGATTTCATTCATAAATCAAAATATCATGAATGAAATTTGGAGAGTTTCATTTGAAAGCGGTTTCTTGAACACCTCTGGCAGAGACCAATTAACCCAAAAGCAAGCGGTGTATTTGTAGGGGCGTACCACGTTAAATTCCGTGTTCCGAACAGATATCACAAAAATTGATACAAAAAAATGCACACACATGCAACACATCTAGACGATAACATAGCTAGATCGGACCGTACCAACGAACTGATCAAGTACCATATATGAGAACTACGATGTCTCCTTTAATGCGTTACAATCTTTCTGACAAAGTGATATTTATACCAGTTCACGCGATGTGTGAATGACAAAGTCAGACGAACATAGACAGATCGGTTCGCCTCGTCTAGCTGTTCAAAAATATTTATACTTTCTGTGGTCATCTCTGCTTTCTATTAGTAGTGACCGAAGTGTTATCAATTAAAATGTACCACGAATGTGGTACGATGGTACTTTAGCCCAACCTCGACGAAGAGCAATCTTTAAAGCGTTGACCGACTCATATTTTTTAGCTGATACTTTGGCCTCCAGAATGTACAATATGGAAATCCATTGGGTTTAAGTCTAACGAATATGGTGTCCGTTGTTGTAAAGAAATGAAGCTGGGAACGTTATCTTGTAAAAAACGTTGGGTTTCTCTGGCTTTGTGGGATGGGGCTGAGTCTTGTTGAAACATCCAATGGTTTCTACCGAATTGTTTACGTGCCCAAGGTAACAAAGCATAATTTAAAATCTTTTCACGGTAGATTTTTTGATTTATTGGCTAAATTTTTTGATTCAATACATTCAATGGAAATGATTGGTGAGCGTCCTGTGGCCATCACTGATTGCACTTTAACCAAACACGATCATTTTGTTCGTTTACATATTCATCAGAAAAGTCAACATTTGCAAGGTCGCCACTAACGTGCAAGTGTTTTAACAACCTTGGTCTTGCTAGGCGAAATTCCTTTTATGCGGGTGTAAAAACTTGCACTTTTTGTATTTTGTACGGCTTCAATCGTAGTTCATTTTTTAATATGTGTCCCATGGTATGGGCAGACACATTGATTTTTTTCGCCAATTGTACTCCACTTTGTCGTGAAGTACGTTGAACTCCGACCTTCATCTCTCAACCATTTCTGCCGATGTTGCTGTTTTTCGATGTCCACCTCCATGGCGTTTTTTGATGCTATCAGTATCATTGGAACGTGTAATGATTCGATACTCAAACATTTTGTTCACACGTAAATGACGTAGCTCATTAACAATGGCTGGTTGTTTTTTTCCAGCCAAATACAACACTGTTACGTTTCGATTCCATTTCTTGTAAACAACATAACAGGCTGACGCTTAACAAAACAAGAGCGTGCTGTCATTAGCCGTTTGATTGATACAGCAGGGTGAAGTTGGTAACACTTCGAGTGCCGACCTCTGTATATATATTATATAAACATAGGTACATAGATATATCGGTACATTCGTTTTTATATACATAATGTGAATAGAATATTAATTGTTACACGTAGTATATATTCTTGAATAGCTAGACAAGACGTCCCATGTCCGTTTGCGTGTGTGTGTGTGTGAATATGGGAGGACGTTGAGAAACTGGCTCTAAGATTGTGTTTCAGTTGGGCAACTAAAAGTAAAATACACAATTTGGTTTACTTAACATAATTCTATAACGTTTTTTTTTTCTAAAACGCTCATATTTTTATACAATTCAATAAATTTGATTTGTAACGTATAACTTTACTTGTGACCATAAAAAACAAAAAAAACAAACATTTTAATTTATCAATGTTCTGCTATAATTGAACACTCTGCTATTCTGCGCGTTAAAGTAATTTCCTTAGTGAATTGTTAGTGCAAATTGTGTTTAACAACGCCTCAAATTTAAGCAAAACATTGGAAAAGTGGCTCTAAATGAAAAACGGAAATCAACCAACCATCGCAGGGTTGGCATATTTCCGGTATGAATTGTAACCGAAAATTAACCAATCTCACGATCTGGCAACACGAATACGAAGAAGAAGAATATTGAAACAATCACAGCACAACGACACAACCCTGCGCCGTCATTATGACGTGGTTCGCCGACTAGAAGAAAAGAATTATTTAATTAATTGCAATATATATACATATATTAGAATTAGTTATTGTTAAATTAATAGATTAAAATTTAACGCGCAACTTAATCAAATAACACGCAAACCAAACAAACAACACTTAGGTTAGATAGATAGAAGGCAGCGCACGCAATGAAGCAATGAATGTTTAGATTAGAATAGTTTGCTCGATTTTTTCTGTTTTCATTTTTTATGATTTCATCGAAGAGGAGTTGAAAAAAATACAAAACTAATAATAAAATTAAATTGTGAAATATATTTTATAATAATAAATAAACAAAAACAACAACGGAACGCGCCTTTGGATACACCACAGTCGCAAGTTAAAAAAAAAATCTAACGCTTCTACACGCTGCCTAGGCGTGCACGCAACAACAAAACTGAAGTGTAAACAGGCGCTGACGGAGTTCTGTTGCGGCGGCCGGAGTAGACTGCGCGACAACCTCAACAACAACAACAATGATGAACGAAGAGAGCAGTGCAACGTCGTCTAGTGGCGGTCCAAAAAAGTTCTTTCAGCGTTTGTCACAGGTTAGTGGAAGTGATTTTTTTTTTCGATTATAGCTATATAAGTATATATACATATGTACTAACATCTGATCCGATTTGCAGATTTATCAGTCCACACTTGACAGTTGGACGCCGCATGCCAAATTTCGTTGGACCGGCTCCGGTGTGCTTGTGTTACTCTTCCTGCTACGCATATTTCTCTATCAGGGCTGGTATATTGTTTGCTATGCGCTTGGCATCTACCATCTAAATTTGTTTATTGCATTTCTGACACCAAAAATTGATCCGGAATTTGATCCGTACGAGAACGATGGTGAGTATGGCTTCAATGGAAGCATCGGCTGCTGTCCCTTGAGTATATAATATTCTATATGTATGAATGTATGCGCGCGCGTTTGCGTTAAAAATTCGATTATCGATTTTTTTTTTTTTTTTTTTTTTTTGTGTAGTACATGTTGCAGCCATTAACGAAGTCGCTTTGTTGGCAATGACACAGTTAACCAACGTAGTAGTAGTCATCATGGTCTGCAGTTCAATAGGCTTACGGAAACATGTTTACAAGTATGATTGGTGTATTTCACGGTCGTCGAACTGTCTCATGTGCTTTATTTGTTGATATATTTTTTCTCCATATACACTTGTACACTTTGTATGAAAGAGTATATTGTATCTGTGCAAGCGTATGCTACAGCAAAAGACTGCGTGGCAGATCGCTTAAAGTATCTATATGCTTGATTGGCATAAGAGTTCTAGTTAGTCTGTATGAACAACGAGATCTCGAATACTATAAAAACTCTTAAGATTATGATGCATTTTGGTCAAAAAGTTTTGACAATTCAAATTCAATATTTGAAATGTTTCATGGAAATAGTGTAGTAACTCATCACATGCCGGATAGTATGTGAAATGAAATTGCCAAACTTATTGTAAGGGGTAGCAGCATATAAAACCACCCCCATTTTCTAGTTTTCGTATGAAAAACCTTGTTACTTTCTATCATGTTTACACTGTAGGGGTTAGGGGCAATTTGTGTCAAAAAGACCCAAAGCGGTCACATTGAATTGGTGCTGGGTTGGGTGTGCGGCTCAGTACAGAACTGCTGATATTCTTGCCGTCGTTTTACAAACTTTTCAATGAATATGTTAATTTCAGTTTCACTTTTGTTGGAAATTATTTCATCAGCTGTTTTTTGTTTGTTTTTTCTTAGTTTTTTTTATATGTAGCAGCTGGCATTTTGTTTACTTTGTTGCTGTTTAAGTTTTGTAACTCATAGGGTAATAGGGTATATTAAGTTTGTAGAAATGTGTATAACAAGCCAAAGGGGGCATGTTAGACCACATAAAATATATATAATCTTGATAAGCATTGCAAGCTATGTCGATATAGCCTAGAATAAAAGCCATAAAGACTTCAAGTTTCAATATTTCTCCTGTGTCTTTAGAAAAAGTTTATTAAATAAACTTGCTAACCCCATTATAAGGGGTATCCCCTCTACGTACATGTCCCTACTATTGATTTTTTTTTTTGTTTTTTTTTGTTTTTTTTTGTATGTTCTGTGAATCCTTATAATATAGTTTGTGTATTTTGACAGCTGAAACTCAGGAACTTGGCTTTGACCCAGAACCAGATTTGTGTAAACGGCATATTTTCTAAAATCATATTTGATGATGATATAATCTTGATAGATTCAGAGCGGTCTATTTTATATAGTCTCAATACAAATCTTTGGTTCTTAGAAATACACTGAGAGTGGGTACAGGTTATATCAAAGTCATGCTGAATCGAGTTCGACGTTCTTTCTGGTTTTGTACCAGTTTTTTAGATATCACTTTTTTCTTGCAAGGATATATACTACTCCTACGAACGATCTCTATTGTAAAACTATATATCAATTTAGCAGGCTCGAGTTTAGTTTTACATTGAGAAATATGAATATATTTTTTCTTATTGTGAAAGAATAACAACAACACCAATTAAACTCAATTGAAACAATATACAATTGTCTTTACCAAGAGCATGTGATAGTATGTAGTAAGAAAAGTTTGAAAGATAGGGCCAGCGCTATGAAGAAGGTGGTAGCGCACCAGAAATAATTGTCGTCCTAGTTTTTCTTTTCATTCACGGTATAGACTATCTAGGTACCGAACTGTTAGAAGTGTAACTTCAAATTTTATAAGCCGCAATAATTTTAGCGCAGTTGTAAAAACACAAATTCAGTTCGTTTTTAAATTGCTTTAGCCTTCTTTGTAATATAGTTTGTAGAAAGCAATATTTGCAGGCTAATCAAGGACTTATTTAATTTTGGCACCACGTAGAAAGACGTAAAGTCTGCATGGTTGTTGTTAACCTCAAGATTGCGGAGGTCGTCTCAAACTTGGTATTTCCAACGCAAGCTCGTTCGGCCTTTTGGACATTGTCCTGGAGTCGTCATCAAAAGGATGACCGTATCCGTCTGTCTTCAGTGGTAAAAGTTGTGCGTTGGCGCGTAGCTAAAGCCTTAATTAAGGGCGTTATTTTCTCACAATTTGCAGCCATCGAAGCGGTTTCAGAAGCTACCCAGAGGATACTTGTCCTAATGGACGTCCAAGAAGTGGTTTAAATAGTGAGTTTCTTTTGCCAGATTAGTGCGGTAACCTTCTGATTTCTCTCCGTCTGTCTGCTTTCAATGGTTGTCAACACACAAATTTAATGATGCAGATTGCTTAAAATATGAACTTTTCAGAAAAAAACTTCTTTAAAAACTTCAAGCGGCAAACGACACAAGGCTCAGGTATTTCTGGAACTACCCTTTTCTTTAAATATGTTACATAGGTATTATTTTAACTGTTGTCTGGTTATGTAAAATGTTCTACTTTGGTTAGAGCGTTTCTATGTAGTTACTACGAATGTCGGTACCACTCTAAATTTAACGATTTTTCTTGTTTCTATGTAAATAGGTCAAGTTTCACTGGCTCGTTCTTTAGCTATTCTACACACATCACACACACACATCACACACACACATCACACACACACATCACACACACACATCACACACACACATCACACACACACATCACACACACACATCACACACACACATCACACACACACATCACACACACACATCACCCACACAAATCAATGATAGATGATAGCATAGCTTTAATAAACAAATTAATGCCAGCACTTAACATTAGCGCCAACGATAAGATTAAAAAGTATCGTTTCTAAGCATTATTTAAGTACATATTGTAAATTAATTATAAAATGTTTTGATTTTTTTTTTTTATTTTTACTTTCGTACAGAGGATGGTCCCAATTTGCCAACACGTGTCAATGAGGAATTTCGACCATTCATACGACGTTTACCAGAGTTCAAATTTTGGCTGTCAATTACAAAGAGTACGCTTGTCGGTGTAACTTGTACATTTTTTGATTTCTTCAATGTGCCCGTATTTTGGCCAATATTGGTCATGTACTTCATAACGCTCTTCTGCATAACAATGAAGCGTCAAATCAAAGTGAGTGCTTGCGTTTTATATGCGTATTCATTATATTTAATATACTTTAATATGCTTTTTCAGCACATGATCAAGTACAAGTATCTGCCGTTTACGCGCAATAAGCCACGTTATCAACGTGTACCAGAGGCCTCAACGAACTCAAAGTGACAATTAGCCGCACAGGCATCGCAAACTGTAAGCGACAACAATGCGACGAAGGATATTAAGTCGCCATTAGCAGCAGTAGCAGTAGCAGCAGGTTTATTAAGCGCCGGTGGCGGAGCTGTACCATCAGCAGCAGCAGCAGCAGCTGCAACTGCAACAACGTTAACATCAGCAACAACAGGAGGAGCAGCTGCAGCAACAACAACAAATGTAGCAAAACCACCGCAAATTATAAACATTGAAGAATAAATGCAAACTGAACTTTCTCTGAAAGCAGCGAAGTGTGAACGGGGAAAAAAACTGAAATCAAATTGCATATTTGTTTAATTCAAGGAAGCACGTCATCATTGTCCTTCACATTATTAACATTTAGCAGTAGCATATTATGTATTTGATTTGCAACGTTTATAATTTGTGTTAGTAGTTAGTCTGCCTGCCTGAATCTGTATTTTTTTCTTCTAATATTGATGATGTCTGTTGTTGTTATTGAAAGCTATTGTATGTTGTCACGCGGTGTTCTGTGCAAATGACATATATGTATTTTCTTTTTAGTGTTTATTATTATTTCTTTTATCTTTATTTATTATTATTATTTTTTTTTTTTTGTTGCCTCTGTAAAGCAATTGCAATCAAATATGCTTTCAATTATGATTGTACACTAAACTATGCAACAGTAATTATTTTTTGTACAGTCGTGCATGTTTATGTATTGTGCAACAAGATACTAAGAACATATTAAACTCAAGATGTATAAAAATTTTAGTACGTTTATTAATTAAACATTTAAGGTGTGTTCGAAATGTTGTGCATCGGTGCAAAAAAGTACAAACTTGTAAGGACTGTTTTTTGAACGACCATGTGCAAAAGAGACTTGGTTTATATTTCTGTAAGCACAAACGCCATTTAAAAGCATAAAAAGTTTGCAATTTTGCAACGATACACAACATTGTTGAACACCTTAAATGTGTTTATAAAAATATTAATTTAATTTTCCTTAAAAGTAGTTTGCATGTTAAGCTAAAGGGAAGCAAACGTAAAACCACTGTTTCTTCTATCCAAATACTAGTGTTATATATATGTATAACTAAACCAATTAAAGCATATTATGTATTGTATTTATCGATGCGTAGACGCTAAAAATTATTATTATTTTTTTTTTAAATTTATTATTTTTGTGTAGACGTTTAAATGTAGCAAAAGTTTTGTGCATTAAGCATTAGTTTTGGGTGCAAAAAATAAATTATATAAATTACGAATTGTATTTAGCACTCGAATGTTTCTTTTTATTTTTATTTTTACATTATGTTATTGATATAATTCCGTGGTTCGGTTTTCGAATGGATGTGGTTTCATTAATGTGTTCGTTTTGTGTACTTTCTGAAGAATTTCGCAATTTATATTCTCTTGGAATTGGCACTATGAAGTTATTAACGAGATCTGACAAATTCAACACATGAAATTCTGCTGAAAGTCTATTACGTACTATTTTAACGAAATCACTTCTAAACTCATGAATTTATTCGACTTCAAAAACCAGAGCACGGTGTCTAGTTTTAATTTTGGGTCGCACTTGTATCATTCTATAATTTGTTGTATAGCACTATTTTATGTTTTATTGAAAGAAACATTTTATTTGTGTATTTAATATTAGCGCTCACTGTATCAACGCACACATAACTTTGTATAGCACATATTTATATGTATGTATTAACCAATGCATTGAATTTAATAGGAGCTGCTTATCGCTATCTTTGAGTCTGTCTTATGCATCGTGTTATCAATAATGAATCCCTCGTTTACAACAACACAACGACTTGTTACTCAATATGGTCTTGTGTGAGAACTGTTTTGTTTTTCTATCTGCTGGCTGGCTGGCTGGCTGGCTGGCTACGTTGACCGCCACCATCGAGAGTGCATGTGTAACTTAAGTGCATATGCACCCAGATTTCTTTACTTTTAATCTGTGTTATCAGCGTTGATTCGATTAAAACATACGCCATGCTTTGCTTTTGTTAGCTGCGTTCAAGGCATGACGACGTCAACGGCGTTGATGATATGTATTATTTTCCTACACCCTTTATAATGTAACGTATATACTAAAAGGCATAGTTTGTTTGTTGGAAACTTTGTGTGTGGCTTCGTTTTTAGCATTACTTTGTTTATTCAGTTGATATTGTTAAATTGAATATTATTTTATTTATATCTCTGTGAAACTAAATTATTTAAAGCGGAGCAGAGAGCACCGTAGCGTTTGGATTTAAATTCGTTTTTTTCCCTGCGTTTACCTAATTTTTTATAATTCTAAGAAAACACTTTTCGCTCAAATTACGCTCCCCTAGTTGTAAAAGTAAAAACTGATACTTTATCTCCAATGTAAAATTTTCGGCATTATGTAGTTCTTATATCTTTTTATGTCATTCACACATAGTGTGGAATGGTATTGTCAGTTTCACTGAAAGTATAGCATTAAAAAGGATGCATCGTAGACCCCATAAAGATTGAATATTCTTGATTCAGCTCGTCGAGATGAGTCGTTTTAATGATGTTCATCTGATAGTTGTTGCTCATTTTTTGTTTACTAATTTGTAATATATATTGACTGATGTCGGTATTTAAGCTTCTTTTGGTCCCAAGTTTATAGAGTATCCATATTTAATTTTACGAAGTTGAACACATGGTGCCTTAATCGGACTGTTATTGATGTTATCTACTAAAGGCCTGGACAAATATTCGCCAGACCCGAATTTTTTCTGGATTGTTCCACTTATATGTAGCTTTTATTTGAATGGATAAAAGATCTGTTATAGGAAATACACAAGGATTTACATACATACAATTTCACCGCCACCCAAATAGCCTATAAGTCTTATTGATGTCTAAATAGTAGTTTGGCGACTTCAGCGGTTTCCTTCGTTGGATCTACCAGTTTCGTTAATTAAAAACTTAACACACATTTGTCATTCGACAACTTTTGGTGTTCGTTCCACTAATATTAAAAATATTAATGTCTACGTCTATTTGGTTATAGTATCGAAAAGTATATACTGGTGTCATACAGAAAACGCTTACGACTTAAAATTGAAAAAATTCATTTGTTGAACTTTATATACCCTTATGTAATTATACGATACTAAGGGCTCTTAGCCACCGAAGGTTCCTAGCTGAATCTGAAACAATTGTCTCCGTAGCCAAACATTCTTACTGAACAAAAGTTGTTATTTTTCTCTCTGCACATTGAAACATACATATGTACATATTTTTTAATGTAAAAATATTCTTCGACCTCATTAAACTTAGTTTTTGAATGAAATTGAGCATTTTTTCAACAATAGCGTTTTTTGTTCCTGAATAATGTTTTTTTTCTTCCTTGTAGCTATTAATTAACATTATTTAATTATTTAATCAGAACCGATTTTATCATTTATAATGAATAAATTATAGCCTTAGTAAATATGCTGTAAAGGATTATCAATCAATCCAGCAATCAGTTCTGGATCCTAGAGGGCAGCAAGATTGAATTCTCAGATGAGGCAGAAAGTCGTGGCATAACCATTGAAAATTTCATAGCTTGAAATCAGCGAATTACAAATTTCTTGTTTAAAGCCACAAGAGAATTATGTGCCTGTTCACGATTATTTGGATCGACCTGCAGACTTAACTCAAAAATAATCTATTGATCATTCAACACAATTGTATTGTTCGACCCATAGTCACGTATGCTACCATAGCTTGTTGGCCAAAGGTCATACAACGCAAAACAGCCAACTTAAGTCAGCTGTGCTGCCTTGTGTGGGTGTGTGTGTATGTGTGTGTGTGGGTGTGAGAATCAGTGGGTCACTTTCACCTAAAAATAAACTAGCTACGCTCCCAACTTCAATAATTCTAGAAGGAAATGGTACCCTTACCACCTTTAAGTTACAAGACGTTTTCAGGGTTTCTTTCCAACCATATATCATGCCGAAGTCTATACAATTGATTAAAAATATGTGCGAGAGAATTTCTTCGCAGAACAAATCAAGCACAAACCCATAAACACTTATTTTATCAATGATAGACTCCAATATAGTAAATTGAAGAGTTCACCATCTAAATAAATTGGAACTGAATACACTAAATGCTACACTAGAAAACAGGTAATGCGGGTACGTAAACAGAAACTTAAATGGTAATGAAACTTTTTTTCTAGCGTAACCAGAAAACAGAAAGCGGAAAGGTAAAATTTAGGTAGATAACAAATTTATATGCCACTGATCAAACAGGCAAAAAGTTTTTTATCCCAACAAGAATTACTTCAAAACATCTAGTCTCTCTCCATAAATGCAGGCCCTATCACTAGGCACTCTCATCTTCGATATCATCTAGACGATATCTCTGACGAAATGTAATTGTAGAGTATAAATACTTCTGTTTTAGCATATTCAAAATTTTTATTATAATTTTCATACATAGTAAAATATATGTATGTAGGTATAACGCACATTATGATGCGTCGACATGTCTGTCCGTTTGCATGTGAATTCCAAAATTAGTCCCTTAGTTTCGATATGTTATACCCAGGAGTAGCTCTCATTCAAGCCCGCCACTAACTTTCAGAATTTATTGTATTATTGGAAACTTCTTTAATACAATTAATATCAACAGGAAATGTTTGGAGGCAGACTTTACATTTGGTTCAATATGCGCTATACCTCCTACTACAGCCGTACCGAGATTCGATATTAAGGCATAACACTTTACTTATGTATATAAGAATGGGTATGCCCACTGAAAAAAGGTAGTTTCTTTCAAACTCATCGCTTAATTATACCCCGCCCTGAAGAGTCAATGGTATACTAAGTTGGTGCAAATGTATAACTATAACATGCAGTAGGGATGGCAGACCGCATTCTTGATCAGCATCAAAACTTCAGTCGATATACATACATAGTTATTTCGGTCTTTTCATCTGTCCGTCTGTCCTTCGTGTATGGGAACTATGATTGTTGTATTATAATGATGTTTTTTATTTTTGATAAGATAATATCAGAAAAATTAAATTTATTTCTTTCAATTTTTAATTCGAAAATTCATAAAATCGAGTCGAAATTATATGTCATCGAGAAAAAGAAATATATTTTGCACAGATTCGGTACGACACAAGTACGTGCAGTACTTTTGAATAAAACCTGCAAGTCGTGATTGATGATGGTAGACACCGATTTTCTCCTGCATACAACACTTGAAGTTCGGCAATTCAATATTTGATATGTTTGCTTCAGCAAAAAGATGGGATAACCCTAAAAAATCAGCTGATGAATTTACGCTTCTTGCAATCCCACTTAGATTTTTTCCCACTAAAACTTGGCGATTTTACTGAGCGTAAATTAAATCCTTGGATCAACGCTTTCAGGAATCCTGCAATGGAAATATGATGGGTGATTACATTGGTATCTCATAACACAAATGAATCCTTCAAACTGCAAGAGAAAAAAAGAAATGCAATAAATGGTTTTAATACACTCGTATTTCGAACCCTATCAAAAAGCTTGAAAACTTCAGATGAATTAAAATGCAATTAGTCGGAATAATATGGAAAAAAAACACAAAAACGCGACTTTTGATAACTTCGCTAAATTGCCCATAACTACGTTATCTTTCCATGGATTTCATTCAAAAGTAGCTTGTTGTCTTCGTAAAAGGTACTTCTTTTATCTTTTTCTATCGTTCACGATTTAAATTTCAACAGAAAAAAAAAATAGTAATAATTTTAAGACATATTTCTTCCAATTGCTTCGAAACTACCGAGCCGATTGACCAAGTTTTTGAACAACATTTTTAGGTAATTTAATTATGTTTGGCATTCTACTAAACGAAAGCTGTTAAGCCTAAAACGATAAACATATGTTAAAATATAAAGCACTAGCTCCGAAGAAATTTGAAAATACCCATAAAAGAATTTGATCAGTTCTCAATCCTAAAGAAAGAAAATTGTGACATGTCCATCTATAATCCGATATCAAAACGAATTATATGTAAGCAATTTTAGATGCGTGTGAAGAGTATTAAGGCTTCGGTTCCGTCAGAGCAAATGTTTTCGTTTGTAATAAAACAAGTACATGAGTACTTACTTAAATCGAGCTAATGCAAGATCCGTTTGTGACCAGTGATTCGTTCTAAAAAAAAATAAAAATAAAGAAAAAAACGCACTTTGTACGATTGTGTAAGTATTGGAGTGAGAGAGTAATCAACGAATGAGAGTGAAAGAAATTAGTGTGCCATACTCTCGAGCTGATCATGATAAAAAAAAAAAACAAATGTACTGCTTTAATCTTGAACTTAGTGCGGAGTGAGTGAGTGAGTGAGTGAGTGAATGACTGAGTACAAAAGGACCGAGATGGAATGTAAAATTGATTTGTATCATTATGTACATACATATACATATGTGCGCATGTGTTTGGGGGTATATAAACCGCTGGAGAACATCGCTCAGCGCACAGTTGCGCTGTAATCAACGAACATCGTGGACGGATTAGGATTAAGCAACTACTTGAAGAGCGTTAAGAAACAATTTTTTTTTTCGTGCTTCGCATTTGTATTGAGTGAAAAAGTGAATTAGATTTTCAAATTAAATGCAAATTATGATAAAATGGTTGATGAGATGCTGAAATGTGAAAAAGCGAACGCTGCGAAGACATCTGCGTTCAGTGGCGGTGAGTGTGGGGCATTTTGAACGCATTGTTGCATTAAGTGAACTAAATACTAACTTCCACTTGTCGACTTTCACCTTAGATAACAAAGTGCTGAGTAGGTCAATCGAATGTAATTTTGTGCAACAGAAGCTGGAGTGTTTTCGCGCCAACATGCTGCTAGATTTTGAGCGACGCATGACGCAACTGTTCGATGAGGTTTTACAGGATATTCGACAGCATGAGCTTCGCACGCATGAATTTCGTCACTTTGCAAATGGCAAAATTCAGTCAATAGAAGCTACCGCTGCCGCTCCCGCTCCCGCTCCCGCCCATAATCATACCTGGCACAATCGTCTACCAGCGGGAGGAACACGGAACGCTGCCGCAGCAGCGTTATCAACAAATGACAGCGGCAAAGTGACCGATAAGAGTGGGAGGGTGTCGTCGCAAAATGTGGCGGAGGAGGAGGAGGAGGCTGGCGAGACATCGCCGTCTGTATCGAAATCAATATCGTCACAGCTTAGACGCACTTTGCCCGAAAAAGTTTTTACCACACGTGAATCATATCTGACTGCGTTGCTCCAGATCGATCATATGAAAACTATCTATCACATATTCTATATTATACTGATAATGTTCTTGCTCAATACAATTTGTTATGACTATTTCACAGAGGGCAAGTGAGTTGTACCCAGACTTTGCAATACGTCAATAGATTAATTTTTCTCAATTTTTAGAATTAATGTAGGACTTGGCACCTTCAAAACGGGCTTACATCGCATACATTGGGTCTTTGGCGTTTGGATATTGGAGCATATTTTCGTTTTTATATTTTACTATGCATTCAGAGGATGGGCGCATGTCCGTGCCAAATTGCCTGTGAAGAGTGAGTATTAATTACAATACAACGATAAAATTCGCGCATATTGTAGGGATTTAGAGCGAATCAGTTTGTATACCCTCTGCCCATAGAGTAGAAGGTAATATTAAGTTTATGCAAATGTACGATTATGTAACAGGCAGAAGAGTGTGTAGCAGATCCCATAAATAATATTTATGCTAAATATTACGTTTGAACAATGAGATATTGAAGAGCAATGAGATCTTCATGTTTAAGTATTTGGACTCACCTATTCCCTCTTCAAATAAACTCTATTGAATTAACATGCCAAGCCCATTTCAAGAGGTGGCCCCCACACGAACCTTTCTTCATTTTTAAGTTTTTGAATGTAATTTTTTTGTTTTTGTTGTAAATTACGATAGAAATGTCAAATTTGGTGATCTTACGTCAGTCCTAATAAAATATACCACATGGATCCAGATCGGACTACTGGACCATTACATTAATTTATGCTTCAAATAAGGAACCTTAGACGAGGTAAGTAGATTGAGCACAATCAACTGCAGCTTCTAGTTTTTATACCATGTAACCATAGGGTAAAAGCCGGGTAGGATCGAGAACGCTTTCTGGGGGGGGGTGTTTGTTTTGTGGCGACTCTACTAATGGGGGAGGCGGGTAAATCTACTAAAAAATTATTATTTTATGAAAATGAACGAAAAACAAAAAATTTTTTCGTACTGCACAAAAATGCTGTTGTCGTTCTCCAGGTTCCCCTAAGTTGGAGTAGCCAATGATAAAAGTGTTTATGAAGTTAGTGCAAATGTATGTCACAGGTAAGAGAAGGCGTGGCAGAATCCATAAAGTAAATATATTTTTTAACAACATCAAAAATCGAGTCGATATAGATATGTCCGTCTGTCCTTCTATCCGTCCGCCTGAGCGTATGTTTGAATAAGCTCTTTGAGACAATAAGAATCATTTCTGGTATTTGGTTTTAGATATTTAGACTCTCCTATTCTCTTTATGAGTTTTTATATAAAATTATTTCTTTTTGTTTGTTGGAAATTGATGTATCTTAGCTCAATCACAATAAAATGCCATACATAAATTCATATCGGACCACTATATATGTTGCCCCATGCAAAGCTGTCTCCATTTATAAGTTTTTATGTGAAATTATTATTTCGTAATAGGCCTAAATTTGCTTCCAAGTTTGGTTTTTGTACAAACTATAGGGTAAACTATTTTTGATGCAAATCTATATGGTAAAACTATAACAAATACTTGATCAAAAAAGTGCCAACTGAATGTGGTTTGGCACATTTGCGATAAAATGGATGAGATCTAGGAAATTTTAAGTTACAATACCGCAGTACCTAGAGGCTCTATATAGTGAGATTAGTTTCTCTAAGACTTCTCTAGTTAGAGAACTCTTCTGTCCGACATACATACATACACGGACGGACGAACGGACATGGGTCTATTGACTCGGCGCTGATCACCAATAAATAATTTATACCTTATAGAATATGAAAATGTTTGTAGAACCTAAACGTTTGCAACGTTTGTATGGGACTTTCCCTAAAAATTGGTAGCCCCATACAAACTTATAAATCTACCACCAAAAACTTTTTTATTTTAATAAATATTACCTTGAAATTTTATACTTATGGTGGTATTTTACGCACAGACAATTCTCATATAAATTAATTTGCGTGCCCCACTAAATTTTAAGGATAATTCCCAAGAAACAGACCACCACCCCTATGAGGTTTCAGGTTCCACAAAAATATTTCTGTTCTTTGGTTGGGATAATCAGCTATAATATAGTTTCAAATTTCGTATGAATGGTTTTAGAACTAAAGATCCTTGTTTACTTTTGTGTTTTCTGCCTGGCTATTGCTAAGCTCTTTACCCGATTAGTGTCACAAAAATTAGTTATTAAACTCGCCTAAACCTTTTTGTTTTAATAAATTTGAAACATAACACCAAACCCATAAATCATTTAGCTTTCGCACAAACCTATTCAGATATGAGTCTAGAAATAGCAACTTCAATATTATAAAAGTTAGAAACTCCTTTGAAATAGATAAAATTAGTGTAAATCTCGATAAAATACCCAGTTCAGACACCTACAGCACATACGTATGTTCCAGATTTCAGTTCTGGTATAGGAAACTTTTTATACTATTCACACGGAGTTTGAATAGTATTGTCAGTTTGTTCGACAGTTTGTAACGCATTAAAGGAGGCATCGTAGACCCCATAAAGTATATATATTCTTGATCAGCTCGACGAGACGAGTCGATGTATCCATGTCCGTCTGTATGTTGTTGCTCATTTTTTGGTGACTAATTTTTATGCTATCCAGTTGAAAATTTGCACATACACTTCTTATTTTTATTGCAGTTTAATAGAGTATAAAGATTGACCCGTCACGCCCACTTTTTGGGGAAGTTCTCATATAAACCCACCGCCCACTTTTGAAATTTTGTGTATGAAATCTTTTTCAACTTAATAATAATTGATATCGTAGCTTCTAGTGGTCGGACGCTTCACATATACTTTAATGTATGGGACCCGCCCACTTTCTGGGGTAGCCCCCATACAAATATTGTGCCCAATTTTGTGTTTTTTGTATGAAAAACTTCTTTGTTAAAGTCAATACTAGATTAAAATGCGATTTAGTGGGCTGTCCACTTAATATACAAATGGGCGCTTCCCGACCACTTTTTGAAGTACTCCTATAAAAACGCACAGCTTACTTTTATGCATTTGTATGAAAAACGTCAATATCAACTTGAAATTCGATATGTTGGCATCTTATAGATGGTCGCTTCATACACATCTACTAGGGTAGCACGTTTATGTTTCACAATACGATTTAAAATTTCGAGTGTATAGTATTAGAGCTTCGGTTCAACCGAAGTTACCGCTTTTTTTTGTTTATTATACAATCTAGGCGCTCTAAATTTTGTATATGTAAAAAGTCGGATCAGCCGCTGCCAGTTGCTGTTAATATGTACATACCAACTTTGCGAAGGTTTTGCCAGACTTGTTCTTTCCCACTTAGGGAAATTCTCCCTCTCAGAGGATGTTCACTAATTAAAATTTGGGCATCCCATGTGCTCACATCAATTACTATAATACATACAACATAGGTCCACATAAAACCCATATAAGATTTGAAACTTTGGTCCCACCGAAGGGTTTACTTATTTTTAATCTTTTTTTTTGTAGGTCCGCTTCGTCGCTTTTGGTCACACAGTTGTCTCATCGTGTATATAAGTTCGCAGCTAGTCTTCTGCTACATAGCCTCTACGCTCTGTCTGCGTTTCAACTTGCCCTTCGTCTCCGCTTCGGTGCAGTTGCTGGAGAGCACGCGATTACTTATGAAGATGCATGCATTTGTGCGCTACAACTGCTCCCGAATTCTCAAAGGCAAATTAAAATCGGACTCGGATATATCCACCACCACTCCAGAGGCCACCTACGTGCCACCCTTTAGCTGCTTTATATACTTTCTTTTTGCGCCGACGCTCATATATCGCGACAGCTATCCACGCACTGCTCAAATACGCTGGAAATTTGCATTGAATCGCTTTCTGGAAGTGGTTTCGGTGGCCTTTCTCTACAGCTTTATACACGAGCGCCACATACGTGCGCACTTCCAGAACTACGGCCGTGATCCAACGAATATCTCCGCGCTGGTAGTTAAATACTTTGGCATGATGCTGCCAAGTATGGTTATCTTTCTGTGCGGCTTCTATATGATACTGCATTCATGGCTGAATTTTACCTCAGAGTTGCTGCGCTTTGGAGATCGCATGTTCTACAAGGATTGGTGGACTTCGCACACATATGACGCCTACTATCGCAATTGGAATGTAGTGGTGCACGATTGGTTATATGAGTATGTCTACAAGGATGCCTACACGTATATCTGCCGTGGCTCAAAGCTTGCCGCTTCATTGCTGGTCTTTATGATCTCAGCGCTGGTGCACGAACAGGTGTTGGGAATTGCGTTACAGCTATTCTTTCCGGTCATGTTTGTATTATTTGGCGTAGTGGGCGTGTCGCTACTATTTCTAACGCGTAAGCTGCCCAAGAGTTTGGGCAACCTTATTCTGTGGTTTACGATAATAATTGGTAATTGTGGCATGATCTCGTTGTATGCAATGGAGTACTATGCACGTCAGAACTGTCGGGAACAGGTGTATGGCAACTGGCTGGATAATGTGGTGCCTGCCATGTGGAGTTGCTATCGCACAACTTGAACGCTTATTTAGGTTTATTAGATTTTTAATCAGATTTAGTTTAATGCATTTGTTATTCACAAATTGACTGCATAAAGACGTCATCGCTGCAAATGCCACTCGAATTTGTACTAATCGAAAACGTGTTTTACAATCTGAAAAGAATTTTCTGAAAAAAAAAAATAAATAAAACTTTTGCTGTTAATATCAGCCAATTTTGTTATTGTCAGGCATTTTACTAACGCGGAAAGTTTTTGCTAAAATTATTAAAAGTCGACGCTGGTGCAGAGCTGTCGCGCGTTGAATACGAGGGGAGCCAATAATAGTTTGGTCAGTTGGTTTAACGAAGAAAAAAAAAATCATATAATAAGCTATTCATATTCAGAATAATTATACCCATAATAAGGCTGTATTACTTCGGTACTAAACTGTAGGCAAAGTACAAGGTATTTCGAAGTTGATTACACTTAAGTGCAGCGTTCTTTCTTGCTTTTAATATTTATTTATTTTGTATGTATATACCTAGTGTATGTGTATAGATTGTGTATTATATGAACTACCATTTTGAAGTGATAACGTCTATTAAATCGGTTGGTTTAGCTCAGAAGCATGACTCATTTCTGACGTTCCGTTTACCGTTACGACACGACACTAAACCAACGAAAAGCAAAAGGCGGAAAATGTAATCGTACACATATGAATACATGTGACGATTGTGTTGTTCCGCCTGAACATGCAAGCGATAGGCAGACCAGCGTGCATTGGCTTGTTGAAAGCTATAGTTATGTGTGCGTGTGTGTGTGCGTTTGCGAATTTGTGTTATATAGCGCGCGGTGGGGTGCGGTATGCACTTGGTAGAATGTATGAATAATAACATTGTAAGTGTATAATAAAGTTTGTTTCAAATAAAATATATGTACAAAGTAAGCAAAGCACGAGAGAGAGACGGAGAGAGCGTATATTTCACTCTTTGTTAATGGTAACGAAACTCTTTTATATGACAAGTTTTTTGTGTACTGATTGAATTATTGGAATTACATTAGAATTCAATTCACAAAAGTATGCAATTTTTCATCAATTTTTTCTTATGACGTTATCACGTAAAATTATTGTCCGTAAACCGACTTTACAGACAACAATTTTCTTTTCCAGTAACTAAGCTGTGGTTAAGTCTTAGTTGTGTGGTTTATGCCCAAATTTGTGACATAGGTTTACAAGAGAGGAGAGAGTGTTTTAAATGCTAAAGATTTGGATTACTTTTTGATGAATAGTAAGTATTACTTACAAGTTACTAATTACCCAGTTTCTAAATGAATAACAGCGACAATTAAGTCTCTTACCAACGATAATATTACTTTCGTAGTTTATTTTTGGTCCCTTGCTTTACTGAGAGGACTTGTACCTTCCGGCCTGCATACCATAGACTGTAACTTGGAATTTCTTTCTAATAAAATCGATTATCGAAATTGGTTCACTTGTTAATGAATTATCGCTGTAAATAAAAGAAAAAAAAAAAAAAACATCTCGACGAATTGTTAAAAAGTCAGTTAAAAAGAATTTGTAAATGTTTTGTATAGCATTGTCGTTAAATATTAACTAAAAATATTGGGTTTTTCAATAAGGACATGACAATTTTATACTGTATTTTATTTATTTTGTCACCGGACAAAGCAGTCTCTTAATAAAATTAGGGAACAAAAACTGTACATGACTGAGACTTCTTTGTCCGGTGATTTAAAAGTTGCTGAATCAAAATCTGGCAACAATTTGTCTTCTAGTGCGGTTTCTGTGGTATCATCAATTTAAAATATTCACGTTTTCGAGTGTCGCGTATAACTTATGTTTTACCGGAATTCAAGCATAAATTGAGCAAAATTGATTGCTCAGAATGATCAATTATTACGACTGACAGATTCCATGACTCGCGAAAAGAGCAAATTTTTTTGAATTGGTGTTAGTGCAAAAGCGATGGTGGAGAAATAAATATGTTGCCGGGTTTGAATTCAGCGAAATTCAACTCATCGGTCAAAGAAGTCTTAGCCATGGAGACTAGCTCATTTACTCTTTTTTGTTATCATAAGTCGTTTTATCGGCGATAATATAACACTCACAACCATTGAACAACGATTTATTTTTGTCATTTATTTCAATGCCTTCAATTTCGAGGATATATGCTTATGTGAGGCGAAAGGCAAGCAACGCTCCACAAAGTGGCGTATTCCAAATCCGAAAGTGCAGTTTTAGATGAATACGTTTATTATACTTGTACAATTCGTTCATAAATTTGTTATCTATTTTTCATGCAAGAGAAATTTTATATTTCTACAACTTTAATTATTACTCAAGAAAATTATTTATAATATTATGAATGAATTTTTGCATTTGTCAAAGACAATTTATTGGATTTAATTTACATCGTAATTCACATCGAATTTCTTGCTGTGTTTACTTTAGTAGTTTTATGTTTTCTCATATCCATTTATAGCAATTTTCTGAAATTTGGAATTAAATAAATTTTGACTACAATTTATGAATTTGTGGAGACATTACGCACTTATAGAACTTTTGCTAATCCTCTCTTGTGTACAGCAGATGTCAGTGGCAGAAAGTCCAATTTAAAGTCTACTGGGACAAGCAGCAGTGTAGCGGAGAAGGAGGTTTATGCTTATTGGCTTTCAATTAAGCATTGATTAATGGCAACATGATTTCTTCCTGCTTCAATCTTGCCACCACTTCCGCATATAATTCTTATCAATTAGTAAACGAGTTTCTTTTCTTATTTGTATTAAGCAGACGGAAGTAGACTTCCACTATATCAAGTGCGGGCAAGTGTGAGAACGAAAGTGTTGTCTGCATGTGCGAGCGGCAGATAAGACACGCGACGATTTGTTTCTGTGCCACCGAATCGCACATTGCAACTTCTTGTTTCGATATATTTTTGCTGCCTAAATTGGCTGCACTTGCTCCCATCTATCTATCTATATATATATATATATATATATATATATATATATATATATATATATATATATATATATATATATATATCTGCCTGTCTGTTTGTCTTTCGTTCTATCTGTATGTGTGTGCCTGATTTGCCTCTTCCGTTTACATTTCCTGTCACATATCCTGGCGCGTTGCCTGCTTGCCGCTTGGTTTACCCTTAATTTCAATTCAACGTGCGCGTTTTGCATAAATTTCATGGTATACGGGCGCAGAGCCACATTTAGCATTTGTAGCGCACGCCACACGGCAGCAAATAGCGAGCCAGTTCTCCCACGCCCTGTTGATAGGGAAGGGGGTGATTGAGGTAGAGGTATATGACAAATGCAAACAAACGTGGCCAAATTTAAACACACACCACATATATGCAGATACATAGATAGATAGACGGACGGACAGACAGACAGACAGACATACAGACATTTTTAAGCGGCGTTATCACAACAAAAACTGAACAACAAAGAGCATAGCAACAAAAACAACATTAAGGACTTTATACATACAAAATATTTCTACATACATACTTGTAGATACATACACAGTGTGTCACACAAATAAGTTTTCAGTAATAATTTAGTTTTACAAATGCAGCTCAACTTTTAGACCAGAAGAATCAAAAACGTAAACAGGACGTTTCGAATAGATCATTCTCTGATGGCGACACATATACTTGTATTTGACATAGTGCGTTGGAAAGGAATATGTATTCCAAACTTTCAATAAAAATTATTCGTGAGATTCGGTCCAAGTTAGAATATTTAGACTCTCCTGTTGTCTCTTCAGCTAAAGTGATCATGTCAACCCTACTTAAACGGGTAGCCCTCATAAAAAGTTGGTTCAAAGTTTTGTATGCAATTTTTTGTTCCAAACTAAGGTCGTAATGCTGTTAATTAAGCTAGATATACTAAATTTGGTGAACCTTTCGTCAATTCTTATTAAACACCCCGAACATGTCCAGATCGAACCTTTGAAGAATATAGTCATAAAGAAATCTACGGTTCTTATAAGTATCCTTAGACAATGTACAGGGTATCTGCAGCGACTGCAGCGTTCTGTCTTGTTTGATATATATGATTTTTGTTTGAAATATTTTAGAGTGATAGTCTACAATCTACTTCCACGATATTTCAAGTAAGATACAAACGTGGTCGCGTACTGTAAAATTAGTTTCCAACAACTACATATTACGATATATTGATTACGATATATTGATTTTCAAAAATATTGCCAACATTTTGTGAACACTTCTCTAGGCATTCTTACAGACATACAAGGTTGCATATATTGACTCGAATTTTAGTGCTGAGGGAGAATATATCTGCATATCTTCATGATGTGAAATCGCCACTGCTGGTATGGAAAGTGTAGGACGATTGTACTTTTTTGATTTGGCGCCACCTCATCTTTCCTGTTCTTCTGCTTCTTCACTTTACTTCACTTCACTTTACTTCGCTTCCTTTCTTGCTTGCTTGCTTTGCCCGCTTCTCATCAGCTTTCTTGTGTACGAGTGTCACGTTTTCAGGTGAAGTCAAAATGGTAGAAGCCAAAGTTTTGCGGCCACACTTAATGTTCATCCAAAATTCTTTTTCTCCGTGGAAAGCAAATAGCCTAAGAAATGCTTTTCACTAAGTTACCTTTGGCATCTACAGCAATTGACGTGGTTAACAACTCCCCAACATTCACAACTCCCCACTCTTCCCTACATACATACTTTATGCGACCAGCCACGCCTCCGTTAGACTATTACGTGCGTTTGCTCAAACTTGACATACCCTTTCACAGGGTATAAGAATGGAGTTTGTCCATGAGTAGCTTTTCTTTGTTTCTGTTGCGCTCAAACACACCATCAATCAGTCTGTGAGAATTTGGACATCAATGAGCTTATCTCTGGATCCAGCAAAACAATCGGTATTATCTTTTTTTCTTTGAAAGGTGTTAGCAAATTCTAGCTTATATGGATACAGGCATGTGTTGGATATCGGTCGAAAAGTTATGACAATCGATTTTCAATTTCAATCGAAATGTTTCATGGAGTGACAGGAATAATTCATCTTGGCGAGGATTCTTGGGCTTGCCCTTGAAATTTTAAAGTTAAGCCAGTTTCCCACTGTGCCAGATATCTGGCAATTTCCGTCGAGTTTGCTGTGAAATTTGTAAATATTTGACACTGTTTGAAATGCAATGTGAGCAAAGCATTAAGCTTTGTCCAAAAACTCAGCTCATAAGCTCATTTTTTGCTGAACAGATTAAATTGTTGTATGTACGTCAATGAACACCCTTCATAAATTCACGAGGAACGTCTTCACGACCAAGAAGTCACAGTTTGGACTGGAATTTGTGCTAAAGACTCATCGAAATGTTGATGGCTACCGTCAATGGAGACCGTTATTGCGCCATGATAACGGATTTTTTTGTAGCCAATTTTGGTTGATAGCGACTTAGCGAACTATTGATTTCAGCAGCACAGTTCGACTGCCCGTTCTTTATTAAACTAGAAATATCAAATTTGGTGTATCTTACGTTACTTCGAATGACATATTCCTCATAGTTCCAGATCGGACCACTATAAGTAAGTCGACTAATAATTTGCAAATTTTACCAGTTTGCATAGACAAAACGGAATATCACTTCTTCTTTCAAAACTGAACAGCCAATAAATCGGCTCTTTGTTTTTTCCCAAGCAGAGAGCATTAGACTTCATACAAAGAGACAGACAGACAGACAGACAGACAGACAGACAGACGAGTTTGGATGCTAGTCAAGAATATCTACGCTACGTCACTTATTGGCTATTAATGTACATAAAGTTGCACAAACTTAAATTGACACTTTGCCAATCGCTATCTTGTCAATCTCTTATTATTTTCAAACGCAATTAATTCATTTCTCAGTGTCTATTACAGATAAACAAATGTAATTCCATTTATTGCGTATTGTGTCGCACAACACTCTCGATATTAAACTCTCTACGTAGCTTTTCAGTTTTACTTCCAACGCCTTACCTATAAATACATCATTTACAAAATGTTCGCATTACGTTTATACAACTATATTACAAATTTTGGACGTAATATCAGCATTGCATCGGGTTTAAGCAGTCACTATTACCGTACACAAACGCAACGCTACGAACGTTCCAGAATTCTGACTATCTATAGTCTAACAATGAATATACTCTCCATACTACTCTTCAACATTTATTATAAAAATGTTTATCAATTATTTGCACAATTGTTTTCGAAGCAATTATTGCGTACAGTCTATAAAATAAATATACTAATGCAATTAGTACTGATAGTCACGAATACAATTGTAAGATTGACTATAGAACCTAGATTCTATGCGCTTTGTAATGAACTACAAAAGCTAGAACGTAAAGATTTCCAAGCACAACACTCTCGATATTAAAGAATATTTCCGAAAGTTTTATTACTACATATATCTACATATATATAAAATGTTATGTTGGTTTGCTTTGTGTACGCGCCAAAAACTCAAAATGTTTTGCACCGATTGAACTCAAATTTTTGCACGATATATAACCCGCATCAAAGATGATTTTAAGTTATTTTTCGCATCAGTCACATACCCTAGACCGCGGAAAAACAGTTTTTTTTTATTTCTGTATTTATAGGCCGAAAACAACTGTCATATGATTTTTCTGTCAAATTGATTTTTCTTATATTATTTCGTAAAATTTATATTCACAGTTTACTGTTTTATAATTGGCAGTGTTTTTAATTAAATCATCTCAAAGCTTTAAACAACTTAACTTTATAAGGTGATAGGGGGAGGGGCAGGGGAAGTAGTGGATAGTTGTTCTGCTATTCGGGGCAGAGACGAATTCAACAAATCAGAGACCATTACCCTCCACGAGTTAATGGGGCCGTGGAGGGCATGGGAAAGGGGGCAGGGAGATGTTGGAGTGAAAGGAAGGTAGGTAGGGTGAAGGGGGAGGGGAAAAAGTGGTATGGGGCGTGGTGGTAGGGTCAGGGGAAGGAGTGGTAGAGGGAAGGGAGGTAGAGGGAAGGAGAGGTAGGGGAAAGGGCATCAACGCGCCGGGTTCCTTTTAAAAAGGAAGAAGAGGTAGGGGAATGGGGAAAGGGGGAAGGAAACGGTGAGTGTTGGTAAAGGGGTAGAAGGGGAAGAGGGGCAGGGGGAATAGGGGTAGGGAAATGGAAGGTAGGGTATGGGCTCATAGGAAAGGTGGAGTAATGGCAGGGGGAATGGCAGCAACGCGCTGGGTACCATTTAAGATAGAGGGATGAAATGTTGTACACATGTGAATAGAATCGAAGGGGGCAGGGAAAAGGGTGGTAAAGTAAGGAGAGGCGCCGGAAGGGGGCATAGGAATGGGGGCAGCATAAGGGATGGTTGTATAACGGGTGGAAGGGAAGGGCAACTGACAACTGTATACATTACTAAAATGTTTGTAACATATCTAATTAAACTGTACGATGTTTTATTGCTTAATTTTATAACTGATGAATTGAATGAAACAAAAAATTTGATCTAAGTAGAGTTGAGAGAGAAATTCGTATGTGATTATAATGAACAGGTAAGTGAATATATATAATGAACCGTTTAGAGTATCCATTTACCGGTGTTGGTTTTATAGCCGCACACTAATTTGCCATTCACTGTTGAGCATAAAAAGTGTGTTAATTTTTTTCTAAATAAATAAAAACAAGATAAAACGTTAACTTCGGTTGAACCGAAGCTCTAATACCATTTACACTAAATTTTAAATAGTATTGCAAAACATAAAAGTGGGGGTTTGAATAGGGGTTACCCCAAAAAGTGGGCGGTACACGCCCATTTGTATTTATATGAAGCGGTTGTCCACTAAAATCCACCAAATCAAAATTGAAGCTAATATTGATTTAAATGAAGAATTTTTTTGCACGGCGGGTTTGTATGGGGGCTACCTCAAAAAGTGGGCGGGCCACGCCCCTTAGTCTATGTATGTTAATCAGCTGACCATAAAAAGGCACCACAACCTAATACTGACTTTAATAAAGAAGTTTTCATACAAAAAGTCAAAAGTGGTCAGTAGGTTTGTATGGGAGCTACCCCAAACAGTGGGCGGGACCCCCCATTAATGTATATGTCAAGCATCCGTACACTAAAAGTTACCATATTAATTATTAAGTCGATATTGACTACAATAAAAAAGTTTTTCATACGAAAAGTCAAATGGGTGGGTTTGTATGGGGGCTACCCCAAAAAGTGGGTGTGGCGGGTCAATCTTAATACTCTATGAAACTGCAATAAAAAGAAGTGTATGTGCAAAATTTCAACTGGATAGCATACAAATTGGTTCCCAAAAAATGCGCAACAACATACAGACAGACAGACGGACATGGCTAGATAGACTCGTCTCGTCGAGCTGATCAAGAATATATGTATATAGTTTATGGGGTTTAAGATGATAATACCATTTCACACTATGTGTGAATGGTATAAAAACAAATTAAATGCATCAAACAGAAATTCATGGACCTCACTCTATTAATATTTAGATTAAAATTAAATGATATTTGATTATGTTGGCATTACCAGCGCAGATTAGAATAGAGCCGGAATTATAACTAGCATGTAGAGATGTGCATTTAAATTTTAAGATAATATGTGCCGAAATAGCTCAGTTGGGAGAGCGTTAGACTGAAGATCTAAAGGTCCCCGGTTCAATCCCGGGTTTCGGCAGTATGAATTTTTTTGCTACAAGTAACAAAACTTTTTAGAGTTACTTAAAATAGATTTATTATCAGCATGTCTAAATTTTACATATTCATGTATATTCTGATGGTAAACAAATTTTCAAACACTGTTTTTCACAATACTGTTAAGGTGCCAAGTCTGTATACACTATGATAAACTATGATCCTAAAATTCTGGTAGTTTTTATTTAATGTCGGATTGACTTTAATTAAACAAAAAGGTAAATGATTTTTACTAATTTCTTTAGTGCCAGTTTTTCAATGTCTTATTAAATGGTCAAATAACTAACCGGCACATCAGTTTAACGATTGTGACGGTTACAGTATCTAATGTGCAGAAGCATCCTTTTTAGAGCATCAATACATTTTTTTGTGAACATAGTGATTTCATTTCAAACAATAATTTTTCCATAAGCCATTTTGCTCTGTTTAGAGATGTTCCGTCTTTTAACATCTTTCGATAAACTGACTCGATATTTTGTTCTCAAAATTGTATGGGATCTTCAATTTGATAGAAAACTAACATGATGACAAATATCTCACTGATTTTATAAGGATAATCAGAGAAGATACTGCAAAGTGTGATTCGGATTAAAAAAATGTCGCTCATAAAGCATTTATCCTTCTTTTTCGAAACACATAAACAAACTGAGTTTGTCAATGGAAAAAATATTTAGGAACACAATTATTAATTAGGTTTAAAGATGATCAGTGAAAATGTTTGCCCCTATAATTTTGGGCAACTCCTTGTTCCATCTTAGGTGTGGATTTCCCAAAAATCCACCTTAGTAAGCTCTCTCTTATAGTTTCATAGAAGAATTATAAAGTTATAGTGTATGACATTTATAATTAAATGTTAGACTAACCTACCTTAAATTTTGTTGCCAGCTGAACTTGAATCTTCACGCTTGGCTCTTGTTTCAGCACTTCTGCCAAATAAGTTTCGCAATTAATTTTTAAAGTGCGGGAACAAACTGAAGTCATTGGGTTCCAAGTCAGACCCATCAATTCGACGCTTTAAGTGCTTAAAAGCTCTCTTGAAAGATGATCCGTCTTTAGTGGTTGGTTTTTCCCAATTCTCCGAAAACTTCAGGCAGTCGAATGGTTGTATATCATTCAAAATTGACCGTCCTATGTCGCTCTCATGGAACAGATGCTACATGAGTTGTTTTTCTCAAAACAAAACAGGAGATCTTTTGCTTCGAAGTGCTTTGTCCGCGAACAACTAATGTTGGATTTGTCTCGTCTTGGAACACCCATACATTCGATTGCTTATTTCTTTGATTTGTCATCTGTACTGATGTCATATAGGTTTTTTGAACCCCCAACTTAATTTTTTTAACATTTCTTTGCACCATTCGGTACGAACCTTTGTTTGGGCGATTGTTAAATTATGCGGTATCCAACTCGAACAAATATTTTTGATGGTTAAATGATCATGTAATATTGAATGTTTGCTGGTCCCACTAATGTCCAAGAATACCTCAATCTCATGATCGGAAGTGTCACAGAAATCTCTAGACAAAAATCCGTCTGGTGATTTGAATTTCTCTAAAAATTCCGTAGGTGTCACAGAAATCTCCGAGATTTCAAAGAAACCCGTTTTTAGTGTACAGACGAGTTTTGGGCTACTCAGAGTTGTTGTATGGCAACGCTGTCATTCGTTGTTGTTGCGTACACCGACCTGTTCGCCAAAAGACGAAATTTTGAAGTTATTGTAAACATATAATGCTCGTACATCAAAATATTCAGCTTAAGTTTATGCTAAAGTACGTCAGTCTTTCCAATGGAAATGTCAGCGGACAGCTAACAACACTTAGGGTTGCCAAGGCGCACAGTATACAAGGCAATCCTCGTTTGGAACTACTCTTACAGCTAATTATTTTCAAATACGATGTTTTTACTAGTATATTTTGTGAAATAGTTTGTAGAAAGCCAATTTGGCAGCAAATGGTATATCAAGTTTAGAACAAATTGTGGATGCCACGCCCACAATAAAGCTATATACTTGAAGTTCACGATTTTCAAGTTAAGCCAGCTGAAAAAATGTATTATGTACTATGAAAAAAATCCTACTAATATTATAAACGCGAAAGTTTGTATGAATGTGTGGATGTTTGTTACTCTTTCATGCAAAAACTACTGAATGAGAATAGGATGTGAGGTATTTTTCACCCTCCTAGCCCCACCCCCTATTTTTTAATCGCGATTTTAGTATTTTTGTATGAACAAATTTTATTACCCGAGGAGTCATGAAGAAGCGCGAAGTGGGGAAGTGGGGCAGGGAGAAGGGCAGCAACGCGCCAGATACTAACTAGTATGAAAATAATATAATCCAGCACCTCGACTATAGCTCTCTCTTGTTTAAGTAGTGTTTGTACAACACCATCCCAGAATTCGTTTGAACGTTTAGCCAAAGTAGTCAATTGTCAATTTTTTTTTTGACATTTCCGCGATTTTAAAAAAAGTTGTAGAACAAAAATTTCTTACCTATTTTGTGTACTGATCCTCTATATTTTGGTTTTCGAATGGTTTTAAACAAACAAAAAACTATTTCATTAACGCGCCAAAAAATTATAAAAAACAACTTTTGAACCGTTGCACTAGTCTGGGTACCAATAATAATAGGTGATAGGTCTCTCACGTACCCCAAAACCGCTTGGTGTATTTTCAACCCCCTATATTTTGGACTGGGATGATCCGAATTTAGATGTTTTAGTGTTTTCTGAATATACGTTTTTTAATGTTTCATCGGACTTATCAGTAAAAACTTCGATAGTACTCGAGCTCCAGACACACTGAGGTGGACTTTCGTCACTTGCGTGGACTACCGTCCACAGTTATTAGGTTACTGCCTGCACCTCACCGATCTGGTGAGGTGCAGGCTGTAACCTAATAACTGTGGACGGTAGTCTATATAAAAATTTATTTTTTCTGGATGCATATTTTTGTTATTCACTGTATACTCTATGTACGTGTATGTGTACTTGTGTGCGTGCGCTTAAATTGAGCTTAACATATCCGATTTTGTTATTGTTGTTGCTGCTACTGCTGCTAACGTTGTTGTTGTTGTTGTTGTTGTTGTTAAGTTGCTACATAAATTTACAATTGGCAATCAGTTTATGCGCCGCTGCGTGCGGCATGCATCTGTATACATGTATTTGATGTGTGTATATGTGTGTGTATATGTGTTTGCTTGCGAAATGCGTGCGAAAGTATGCAGCAAATTTTTAATGCGGGCCACCTTTTGCTGCCTACACTTAATTTCCCAGAGGCACGCTCTTTACTCTCTTATTATGAAGCCAGCCATTTACTTGTACACATTCACTCCCACTCTCTCTGTGACTCTGTGTGGGTGTGTGTGTGTGTCTGTGTGGTTAATTTCGCTTGTGCCACATGCGACGGCACGCTTCTCTGTATTTTTGCTGACAGGAAACGCAAATATTGCAATAAACACAAGCACAAGCACACGCACACGTATACACGTGCACTTAATACACATACTCGCACATATGTGTGTGTTCATAGAAGCAAAGTGCATTGGATCATGGCTCAAATGTTTTTATTGCACCTATTTTTTTTTTTTTGGTTTTGCCGGGTTTGCTCTGCATTTATTTTATTTTCACAGAATTTTGTTTATTTGTTTGCTTTTAGTTTTGTTGCCGCTGTAAAACAAGCAAAAAAAAAAGCATTTTAAATTACGTTTGATTTGGCGCCCACGCCCTGTACACGATAATTCATTTGCCACCCGTCACGGTCTTTAATGATTTTGAAGTCGAAGAACAAATTTAAATATACAATTTCGGTGAGATTGATCCTTCAAAGTATGCTATACGTTGACCAATTTTGGAAATATTATAGATACTTATTATTGGGTGTTTGAATTACGTTTTATTTTTTATATATATATTTTTTTTTTCGAAAATTGAGGCTTTGTTGTGCAAAAATGTTTATAAAAAGATTCAAAGTATTGTCCATTGCTAACCACTAGTTTTTCACATTTTTGTATCAGCATTCGGATTTCGTATCGTAAGAACGACTCGTCTTTAAAGGCAATCCAAAAATCAACCCTTTTTTTTGCAATCTTCATAAAAAAAGCGTTCCTCAGACAGACAACGACCATCGATCGAAACAGATGGTAATCAGCTGGAGCGATGCCTTGTGAAAACGGTGGGGTGGGGTAGAACATGCCATTTGGCCGTTTCGATGTAGTATTAGACATGCTTTGCGAATTGTGTGGACGAGCATTGTCGTGGAGAAAATGATTCCGGCCATATTTAACTCCCCCATAATAGTTTCAATTGATTTGAGCAGCTCATAGTAGATCACACAATGCAAATTCCCTTTCTTTTTTGTCGTTCAAGCAATTGTTCCCCGTCTCTTGGTTTCATTTCATATGGGACCCAATTTCTATGATTTTGGTTGATTCCAATGGCTGTTGACAAGTCAACTCCCAATGATTCAGCTAATGCTTGAAGCGTTTGACATTTATCGAGCAATGACTCCAATTCTTCATCTTCGAACTTTTTCGGCTGCCCAGGTTGTTCCTTCAACTCTTCATCACCTTTTAAAGCAACTAAAACAAGAGTAGAGTATGGTCCCCATAAACTTGCACTAAAATTCGACAGCTCTTTTTTTCATGTTAAAGTAATGAAGTACAACTCTCCACAAGTACATATTATCCGGCACATAGTTAGACGTATTCAATGAAGTAAAAAGTGTTGTTATTTTCGCTTTAACCAAATGACATATGTACGAGTATGTATACTAAAAACGACAGAATGTTTACATTTTGAAAGTGAAATAATGAAAATGCACTAGGCTCGCCATTTCTACGACCTAATTCAAACACCCAATAAGATCTCTTAGCATATATGGCGAACTATGAACTATTTAAAGTTTGGTTGTATGATTATGTATGTATTGTGGAGGCTTACGAAAGACGCAACTATAACAAAATTGTATTTCATAATAGTGCGAAGAAAGAAGTTTGAAAATCAATTCACTACCTGAGAAGAATAAGTGGTAAGTTTTAGTTTAATAATTTTTACTTTAGTATTTAAAACTGTAAGAGTATTACGCATAGCAACATCCAGGCAGACTCTTTATCTGCGGCAGTCCAAGAAACGGTACATTGTTTCGCATATTCATATGAATGGAAGTGTTGTTTACCCAGTTCATGAGTCACGGACTTCTCTTTTGACCAATCATCTTTTCATTTTATTAAACTAACTTTTCTTTATAAATTTTATGACGCTGAATTCAAATAATTGCTTAGTTAACGCCATCTGTGTATAACTTATTGATGTATCCGATAGTATTTATGTAAGATAACAGCAGGGGTTGATCTAGAATGAAATCTTGAAAAGTAGACTCTACATTTAACAACAAAAAACAAGAAAAACTTTAACTTCGGTTGAATCAAAGCTCTAATACCATTCACAGGGGGGAGGGTGAGTTTAAATAGGGGCCACCAAAAAAAGTAGGCGGTGCACGGCCACTGATGTATGAAGCGACCGTCAATAAAATGCCACCATATATAATTTCAAGTTATCCACTAAAATCCACCAAATTGAATTTCAAGCTAATATTGACTTAAATAAAGAATTATTTCATAAAAAACACAAAAGTGGGCGGTGGGCTACCCCAAAAAGTGGGCGAACACGACCGTTACTCTATGTAATGTATGTTAAGCAGTAATCCATAAAAAGGCACCTCATCACATTTCAACCTAATATTGACTTTGATAAAGGAGTTTTACGTACAAAAACACAAAAGTGGGCAGTAGGTTTGTAAGGGGGGCTACCCCAAAAAGAGGCTACCAAAAAAAAAAAAAAAACCCACCCATTAATGTATATGTGAAGCGTCCGTTCACTAGAAGCTACCGTAATCAATCTTCAACTCGATCTCTTGATACTCTATTAAAATAAAAATAAGTGTATGTGCCGATGTTCAAGTGGATAGCATAAAATTTGGTATCTAAACAATGTGCAACAACATACAGACGGACATGGTGACTCATCTCGTCGAGCTAATCCAGAATATATATACTTTATGAGGTCTACGATGCCTCTTTCAATGCAAACTGATGGTACCATTGGTATAAAAATGTATTTTAAGGGAAAACAGAAAAGAACTAATTCATTTTAGGGGTGGGAGGTACATTCAATTTCTTCTCTACAGATTTCGATGTTTCCTAAATCCGGTTGAGAACTGCATCGCATCCCTAATCTAAGTAGAACTTAAAATCCAAATACTATCTAATACATTAAGAATTTGGTCGAATCAAAATAAAGTTTGTAAAGTTTTACATGAGTTTCCACCACAACATTACAAATGCAGAATGGTGAACTTATTCCGTTCTCTAAATTGTTTTAATCGCTGTACCGACACATTGTTACAGAGTTGGAAATAGAGAGGGGCGGGGAGATCAAAGGGATTGTTGTCTCCCCCACAACTCATCTTATTGAGGTAATTAATTATACTAGAGTTCTTCCTTTTGTCTTTGAAGTACTCAATAATAAAAATATCCAAAATACAGGACTGTCTAGAAAATGCTTTCGTTTCTAAATCAACGTTGTCCACCCATAACCCCATGGGGGCGAACATCTTCATATTTCACACATACAAGTTATATTCAAAAAGTAAGTGACTTAGTAATTTAGTATAAAATATTTATTTATTCATCAATATTTTTGTTGTCCCCTTCAAAGTAATCCCCCTCAGATACAATACACTTGTGCCAACGCTTTTTCCAATCCTCGAAGTACTACGCCACGGTAATCGAAGAAAACAGTGAGCAAAACTTTGACATTTGATCGAACTTGGTGTGCTTTTTTCGGTCTTGGCTCACCTGGGCTCTTCCATTGGGACGATTGGGCTTTGGTTTCGACGCCATAACCATATACCCATGTTTCATCGCCAGTTATGATTCTTTTGAGCAAATCTGGATCTTTGTTGACGTCATTCAATAGTTCCTGAGCTCGATAGCAGAAAATCGCCGAGCACGCAAAACACTTCTAACCGTTATGTCTCTCACAAACAAACTAAACATGCTACATAGCTGAAACTGTAAACATATATTCGTGACGAGTGTACTAACACAACAAAACAAACAAATCGATAATCGAATGTACGTTGCCCGCGAAATTTGAAAAGTCACCTTACTTTTTGTACACTCGTCTTATACGAACGAACGAATGCCAGAGTCGTCTGCTTGATGCTAAAGAGAAACAAACATTTAAATTAGTTACGTTGCATTGGTATTGTATTTGGACACACTGTACAAATTATGAATCAGAAATGATTCACACTTTGCGTGCTCTTCTCTTGGACAGCCCTGCTCTATTATTTTCAATAAATGCGCAGTTATGCAATTAATAAATTCCCAGTTATAAAAATATTTTTCTTTGTGTATCAATTCTTTTTCTTCTTTGTTTTAAATATTTATTTGATTCGTCTTCTTTTAAAAATTTGCTAACAAAAACACTATCAAAAACACACTCAACTGATGCTCGCCAACATGCTTGCAAGTGCGGTCACAACAGTTTCGAGCCTAACGTCAAGTTGCTCGATCGACATGCTTTACAATGTGAAGACGACAGAGCACGGCAGAGCTGAGAGAGATAGAGAGAGAGAGAGAGGGAGAGAGATTTTGTTTTTACGTAAATGTACATACAGCTGTATATGAATGTGTGTGTGTGTGTGTGCGATGTTTTTAAAATCAGTTTGTAGGTTCTGTGAATGTGAACATATGTATGTTCGATTTTCGCTAAAAATTTGTTTAATAGAAGTTTTGCAAGCTGCAATTATATGTATAAAATATTTGTACGAACTCAAATTAATGAGCCTAGTGAAATAAAACACGTCTGTCCAATAACGCAGTTTATTTCATTTATCTGCTATGTATAGGGTGTCTCTGGATTTACGCCGGATTTGATTTTTAAATAAAAAACTGTTGTTTTTTGAAAATCTGTCAAACTTTTATTGAAACATAAAGTAGACATCATGAGGTTACGTATGGAATAACACATCGGGCAAATAACACATCGGCTTTGCTGGCACACATCGGCTTTTCGTGAAATTTGATATAAGTAAAAGTAAGAAATAGATCTCCTCGAACAATATTCTTTAATTTTATTTAGTATTCAACTATTGTAGCATTATCTTACCTTTTAATTTTTCTACAATATGTAAAACAATATTTATACCCTGTACCCATAAGTTAAAAGACAATATTAAATTTGTTCAAATGTATGTATGTGTGTATGGCATAATCCATTCGGGAAGTTAATTCTTTATCAGAATCAAAAGTCGAGTCGATATAGCCATATAACCGTTTGGTTATCTGTATGAACGCCGAGATCTCGGATAAGACAAAAAGCCTCTAGAAAGTTATTGATTGTCATGCTCTTGGGAATGACCAAAAACGATTACTTTGCAAGCAGCTCACAAACGATCGTTAGAACACGGATACCCTGGGTAAGCCACGGAACATCCGTATCTCCCTCAACTCCCCTCAATTAGAGGTTGGTGCATTGGGTTCGGTTCCCGTCACCGCTAAACCATATTGACAAGTGCCGACACAGATGAAGCCTCGGATACGAACCCCCTTTTGATGAGGACCACGCAAAACGATTTAAGGACCACGATTTACGGATATGCTCCTGGAATGTCCTTCCGCTCCATAGGAATTGTGCAGATATCCAGCTGGTTGATGCCCTCGACAAATTCAAGGCTGACATCTCCGCACCGGGGTGATCAAAAAGACATCCTGTGAGATATATTGTACTTGATATGTAAGGAAACATGAATTCAGATGCGGTTTCGTTGTTAGTAGGTCTCAAGTTTCATACCTCTGGACGATCGCCTGGCCGCGATACTTATCAAGCCTAAGTACTTCAACATTAGCGTGATTTGTGCACCCGCGCCGACGAAGGTCACAGAGGATGCGGCCAAAGATGATTTCTAAAAGCTGCCTCAATCACGATATCAAAATCGTGCTTAGCGATTTCAAATCCTAAATTGATAAGGAAGGAATCTTTGGCCCGGAAAATTTAGTGTTCACAATGCTGCGACCACCAATGGAGATAAGCTAATCGACTTTGCTGTAGGTAGGAACATGTTAATCAGTAGCACCAAATTTCCATACCTTGACTTCCACAAGACGCATAGCGCATAGACGTTGGAAAACTATAATCACAACAGATTTCCGAAGCCTTTTCAGCCGGACTCTTCCAACTGTTCCTCTCTGGCTTCTGAAGATATATGTGAAGCAGTGAAGACATATTCTGCTCCAGGCATACAGCTGCCAAGGAGGTTACTGGATACACCAGACCCAACGATTTGAATCTCAGTGTCCTTTGTCCTTTCTTCAAGAAAGGAGATCCCGTTGTCTGCAGGAACTACTGCAAAATAAGTTTTCTTTCCATTGGACAAAAAAAATTCTGTGATGCGTACTGTGTGAATGGACTGAAGCCATACACGGATGCACTGATAGGATAGGATAGGTGTTGCTTCAGACCAAATAGGTCGACAAAAAAAATTCTGTGATGCGTACTGTGTGAATGACTGAAGCCATACACGGATGCACTGATAGGATAGGATAGGTGTTGCTTCAGACCAAATAGGTCGACCAGTGACCAAATTTTCTTTCTGCAACAAATACTGAAGAAGACCCTTGAGTACAACAAAGACAAACATATATATATTTCGATTATAAGGCCGCTTTCGACACGCTAATAAGAACGAAGTTCTTCAACGCTCTATCTGAACTTGCTATCCCAGCAAAGATCATTCGTCTTTGCATGATGACGCTATCACATAACCAAAGAGTTCTCAGAATAGGAAAAAACCTCTCCCTTTGATACTGAAAGAGGTTTTAGGCAGTGTGATGCGTTATCGTGTAATTGTTTTAATCTCTAGATGGAGTACAGTCTACGTCAATGGTCAAATATAGAACGGTCAGGCACGATCTTCCATAAGGAAATGATGCTATTCGCGAGAGTAGAAATTCAGAAGTTACAAAAACACGAATTCCAGAATTGTTTGAACAGGTGGATATAATGTATTAAAATTAATGATGATTAGGTAGAGAAAAAAATGTAGATAAAAATAAAAAAACTAAAAATATTTTTGTCTGTTTTTTGTTTCTTAGCAACTATATTCGCGAGCAGTCGATTTAATTAGGACCGGTCATCTCTTACTCAGCCTGTCACTCGAGATTAGTTGTTAGAGTAAATAGACTAAGTATCGCCAAACTCGCGGTATGCATGTAGACTAACACTGAGCAAGTGTAAAAAAAAGTAACATATTGCCGAAACCCGGGATTGAACCGGGGACCTTTAGATCTTCAGTCTAACGCTCTCCCAACTGAGCTATTTCGGCACATGTTATCTAATAATTTAAATACACAACTCTCATGCCGATTATAATTCCGCAAACTACGCTGATAAGCGACGGTAATGATATATTATTTAAAATTATTCTAAATATTAAAATAGAGTGTATTCGATGAAATTCTGTTTGATGCATTTAATTTGTATTTTTATACACTAAGCTGTGTATAAAAATACACTAGTTTACAAATTTCAATATTAAAACGATAGTAGCTTTCTTTTGTACTTTTTAAGAGTAATTTGTTTTGCTGGTAAATTAATGTTCTTATTATACACATTCACCCATAGTGTGAAATGGTATAATCTGTTTGTCTGAAAGTTAGTAACACATTAATGAATACATTGTAGACCCCATAGAGTATATATATTCTTGATCAGCTCGACGAGACGAATTGATCTAGCTAAATCCGTCTGGATGTTGTTGCTCATTTTTTTTGGGGACCAATTTTTAACCCAGCACCCAGACTTATTTGTATTGCAGTCAAGTAGAATATCTATATTGACGTGCCACAAGTCCACTTTTTGGGGTAGCCCCCAACGAACTTTCTACCCACGTTTAGATTGACAGGTCTTACAATTGTTGTTCTTCTTTATACCTTGAAACGCATTACGTACCTAACAACTGCGCAAATATTGCCACTACGCATATTGCTTGTATGTGGTATCAGCTGTTTTTTGTTTTCTTTTGATCATTGTTTAACGTCCTCTTATTCTGCCGGTTAACAAAAATTCATGTTGTCTTCTCAATATTTTGTTAGCGCCTAACGAGCTTTAAGCACAGACTAGAGCTTTTCTTGTCGCTAAAGATTTATCAAATATTTAAAATCAAAGTCGGGCACTTCATCAACTGCTGATTGATTTGATTTCATGGTCAGATAGAGTTAGAGTTTTTGTCCGATTTTTACAAATGGTTTTTTTTTAGCAGGTACATTTTTAAATGTGACAAACACTCGAAAAGTTTATTGCGTATCGAGAGAGAAACATCCAATAGTTATCTATTAGCTACCGACACACTCCAAAAAAACATCGGGCCATACTTCTTTGAAAACGAAGCAAATGCAACATTCACCGTCAATGGCAACCGATATCGAGCCATGTTGAAAAATTGTTTGTTTCCAAAAGTTTGTCAACATAGTCTGAAAGACCTTTGGTTTCAATAGGATGGGGCCAAATGGCATACTTCTGCAGAAACGATCGACAATTTGAGGGCATCGTCTACTCCAGAAATCCAGTCGCATTTCCTGGCCCGTTGTACTATTCTCTAGAGATATTTGGAGATACTTGAAAACGTTGCTCTATGCGGACAATCGAGCATCAATTTCAGCCTTGGAAGCCAATATCGAGCACAATATTCGGGAGATACGGTTCACACCATGATGCAGTTCCTCAAACGTTCCCGTGGCGGTCATACGACCAAAATTTTCCATCATTCATGCCATAAATTTATCTTGCCAAAAAAAAAAAATTTACTCATTCCATCTGTGTTTTATTTCATTTTTTTACCTTGGTTTTTTCGCAGTGAGTTGATGTTTGCCATTGACACACTTAGCGGCCTTAAATTAGCTGTAGTTTGAGAAAACCAAACTTCTTAAATAGCTCTTTTAACAGTCCTTACGCAGATCTGCCGGTTGGTTAACAGCGCATTTTTTAAGACATTGCGAAAGTAGTCCTTCTAGTTGAAATGCAACAGCTTATCAAAACAAAAAAAATTTAGATAGGTCTATTGATTTAACAGATATATATTCTAAATAAACGTATACATATACCTAATAATTACGAGGGCATTTTGATAAGTCTGTAAGTTTTTGAATTTCGAAATATATTGATTGGGGGTAGTTCATGAAGTACCTATTCTGCATCATCAAGTTTGTATTTGACAGCCATTATAGGCAGACAGACGGAGAGAAAGTATGTCGGTGCCGGAATTGAACTCAAACGTAATCGTGTATTAACTTCGAAGTAGTGTTTGGCGTTGGTTAACCGAAATATTGTCAAGTTTTTTCACTCTTTCATGAACGTGGATAAAATATGAATCCATTGCAGCACATCAATGACCAAGCGGTAGATGAAACAGTGGTTTTATTTGGTATTCTGATTTCTGTCTGCCTGTCTGCCTCTCATATCTGCTTTCATTAGCTGTCAAACACATAGATAACGATGTAGATTGCTTAAAATTTTACCGTATTCTGTTGACAGATGGCAGTTGACATGTGCAGTGTTGCATTTAAAGTTACTACGTGGGAATTTCACAATAGCTAATTATAAAATTTTTACAAATTCGACTTTATTTCTGGAACGAACCATTGAATCCTTTTATATTATTTTGTTAAGTTTGAAAAAGCTAATTAATAGTACAAACTAGAAGATCGCATTTTAAAAACTGTGGGTGTGAAAAAAAATATGTTTTGATAGGTATATTTTTTTGAGGTTAGCCAGAAACGAAAATTATATTATTATTATTCTACATAATCTACATTATCGTTCATCATGAAAGTTTCAACAAAAACTAAATTCATATCGGAAGGGTGCAGATGTAGGGTATAAAAGTTGGCACCAGCATATTTTTAATTCGAGTGTGCACACAACACCTTTTTTCCGTTTTAATCGCTTTGAATAATTACAGCGACAACAATGTTTGACATTTTCCTGCACTAATGTTTGACAATGTTGTAAGTCGCCGCCGTCGTAGCCGCTGCCGCTGCTGCTGCTGCTGCTGCTGCAGCCAATGTAGTTGTAGTTGTTGCGTTTTTTGGCACTGCTGGCCAAAAGTGGTCACCGTGGTTGTACCGGAGTTTGCTGAACACATTTTTTTCCTACATGTGCGTGCGTGACCTGACAGCATAATGGCGCTAAAATGACCAAAGCACACAAACACATAGTAGATACCTATAGAGCAATCCCATACCATCTGACCAACGACCCCACGCCAATAGCTCAACACCCCAATACCCCAATACCCCACAGCTCACGCAAACCGCATCCCCCTGCCACTTATTGTTCAGTTCTTTGTGTTATCAGTTGGGTTTCGAATGTATCTATCTCCCTCTTTCTTTCTATGTTTGTACCATGGTGTGAAAGTGATAGCTGGAGTACTAGGTTGCTTGAGAGGGGGGCGGGGTTGGGTTTCTTGCCGTTGAGCGTGTGTTCGACAGCATGTTTGCTTAAAAATGTTTGTGTTCTTTTGCAGCTGTGACACGACTATTTATTGTTTCAAAAACATTGTTCGGCAAAATGTCTGGTTTGTCGCAAATGCTTTGAGTGAATAATTTTTCCTTCATGTGCTTTTTATTATTTTCATTTTTTTGTTGTTTTTTGTTGTTGTGAATTTTCCCCATTTCATATTTTTTTTTGGCTCGTTTAATTGGACACAAATGGCCACGCAGCAGTGCCAGCGACAACAGCAGCAGTTGGAATGCAGTTGGTTCCAAATTATAATTTAAGTGGCTATTAAGCTTGACATTTATCAAATGACAGTTGTGTGATATAGAGGTTTTGATTGAAAAGATTTCAACATCTTTTCACATTAGACAAATTAGGCATTCAATTTGTACATCGTTCTGAAGCACGGTGGTACATAGAGAGGAACATAATTGTACTCGATTAATAGAACAGTATGAGTGGTTCCTAATTTTGTCACGAAGTTTTTAACGTAAAAACGAGACGTCACATATTCTTGATCAGCTGTACAAGATGAATCGATCTAGACATGTCCGTGTGTTTGGCTGTCAACTATTTTACTAAAATTGGTATGGAGACTCTTTGACGATGGCATTCGTTCAGAAACGCCAAGTCGGTATGCTACGACAACTTTTAAGCAGAAAATTAATCGACAGGTTAACGCACTGGGCCTCGACTCACAGAAAAGAGAAATATGAATTTACAATTTATTGTAGTTCAGAGTTAAGGATAGCTTACTTACAGATTTCGAAGAAGAATCAAGAGAAAATAGTAGAGAGAATTTATTATAGATAAAGCAGAGAGACCGAATTGAGTCATGGCAGACAGATAATTACTAATAAAGCGTGAGAGAGGAAGTAATGCGAAAAAACTTAACCACAAAGTACGAGTATCTTATAAAGGAAAACCACAGATAGACCATCTTGCAGAAAGGGTTGCAAGATCAATTGGTTTCAAGCGATCTATGTACGGAGGGAGATGACAATCAGGAGTCCAATTTAGGTTTCTGATGGCGAATAACACAAACTGCTTTTGAACTGTCTCAGTATGAACTTGATGAGTAGCATTATGCTATATGTTCCAAACGCAAGATGCAAATTCAAAAGTCGGTCGAATATGTGATGTATAATAATATAAGGGTAATCAAAATCCTTAGACCAAGGCTTTTTTATTCCAGGGGCTGCACTGGGCTGGTCATCTCATCTTGATAAACCCCGAAGCTGCAGCATTAACGGCTTACGACGGAAACCTGAACTTAATTGGTGGACGGCGTCAAAGAGGACATTCGAGCATACGATGGCAAGACCAGGTCTATGATGACCTGAAGAAGCTTCGTATAGCCAGCGACTGGTGCGGGCACGCACAAATTTATAGCGAATGGTGCGCTTTCCTACATTCAATCATGACCAATATATAGTTGTAGAGCCACTTAAGTAAGTAAGTAACGCTTTATGAAGCCAAGAAGTTAGTTTTTCTTTATTGACCACAGCAACCATATGATAGTTATAGCTCAATTTAGGGTCCATAAGAGGACATGAAAACGAAATTCTATGCAAAGTCTACGATTATGTATGATATTATAAACGAATTTCTGCGATGAAATGTCAGACATTTGCATTTAGAGATAGTTGGGTAGAGAAAGTTTGCTGCACACCAGTAGTTCAACGAATTTAAATCTGCTTGCAATATACTATGGTGAAAAACATCAGACAACGACAAACACTCTTTGACATCATCAGATTACCTTAGCGTATGAGCATGATTGATTGCTAAAGGAAGATTATTTATAATTATTTAAAATCATTTATTTAAATAGTTAAATTAAAGCTAACAAAATACAGGGTGCGGCAGCATAACTTCCTTTTTCAAAACGCATTGAAATAAATTGTCTAAATCAGATTTTGTTTTATATTTTTATAATCAATATCTATAATTTTGTTTTACACAGTTTTGCAAAACATATCAGGTAAGTGATGCCCTTCATTGCCCTTACTCTGAAGAAGTCGATATTATGGAAATTTGTGCCCGAATATTGGCTTTCAGGTTTTGTACGTTTCTTGAGAGGGATTTAAAACAAAAAAACAGCACAAAAATAAAATCATGTCGGGCTAAATCGGAGGAGCGGTCTGGCCACTCCAAATCGCCCCTTATTGAGATGATGTGCTTCGGTAAGTGTTCCCTCAAAACATGCAAGGCCTTTCATTGCAATTCTCGAGGATTGGTGTCAGCCCAGTAGCATGTTCTGTTTGTTAACGCATCCGTTCAAGTGAAAATTCGCTTCATTACTGAAAAAATAACAACAACAACAAAAATAAGCCTCGACAGCAAACATATGATGCCGACTGACCTAAAAGGAAATAAAACTTTAGAACCAGGCCTTCCGATTTGTATTACTCCACGCTACAATCGTAACAGATTGAATGGCGCACATTTCTTTCCTAATTTATAAAAATACGCGATTTAATAATTTTTAATCGACTTACTTACTGAAGTGGCTGTACAACTGTCTAACGGTCAAGGCCGCATCTAGGAAAGCGCACCATTCGGTCTAGTTTAGTGCGCACCGACACCAGTCACTGGCAATCCGGAGCTTCTTCAGGTCATCATAGACCTGATCCGTCCACCAATCAAGTTCAGGTTTTCCAGGTAAACCTTTACTGCTGGTGCTTCGGGATTCATCCGGATGAGCTGACCAGCCCAGTGCAGACGCTGGAATTTAATGCGCTGGACTATGTCGACCTCATCATACAACTCATACAGCTCGTGGTTCATGCGGGTCCTAAACTCGACGCTAACTCTAAGGGGACCAAAAATCATACGAAGAATCTTTCTACTTATAATTTGCTTGCTGAGGACAAGGTAGCAGCGATTAGTAAGCGTAATTCTTAGTCTGATCTTTCGGCTATATATACCTGCCAAGTACTTGTAGGTAGTTGAATAGAAAATATTTAATGCCGCCTTAATTTCAGTGGAACCATCCAGAATTTACCAATCGGTAATGAAGCGTAACTGATTTTGTATATTATCAGTTTTCACAGATAGGTCTCACAGATAGTTGCTCAGTAGGATAATGATAATTTAGGCAGCGCTATCTTAAAACCATTGTCAATGAAGACAAAATCTTTAAAACGATCTGAAATTGATATTGTTGCACTGTTGCTCGGACAAATCAAGAAGACTATCATGAAAATCATGGTTAGTTGCGAAATAATATGGCTTAATATTATCTTCAGTGCACTATGGTTTTTTTGCGTTTGTTTTTTTGGCATAAATTCGAAAAATGAAGTGGGAGAGCTGAAATTTGGTACAGGTAGATGTGATGATATATAAATTATCAGAAATAATTTTCAAACCGATCCGACCACGCCCACCCCTGCCTCCCATATAAGATGAAATTGATGCTGGTTCGACCATTAAAATAGCTAACCTTACCAAATAAAAAGCCGTTTTTTTTTTAAATATATTTTTAAATTAAAATCATATAGTTCTGAAACCAAAGATAAAGAAATAAATTATAAGTCAGTGTTAAGTCAGTTGGATTTCGCAATTTTACTCACAACAAAAATAAACTTCATTTTCATTAGTATCAAAGAATTCTTGGTCTGATGCATTTACCTCGAGTTCATCTTTTTCATCATACTTGCATCAAAATGTAATTAAAATTATATAAAAACTATGTAATATATTGTAGTCAATATTTAATATTGAGATGATAGCAAAGCTGCATCAGAAAATGCCCTTCTGGCTGTGTTGCCGTCATTAGAATTGCCGCTGACATTTGCTCTCGGCTTGCCCACATTTGCTTTTTGTATAATAAGTTTTCGTTCCGTCAATTGAGGTTTATCGCAGACCTTCACATGCCAAGTTTGAAGATCAGCTCTATATGAAATTTTCAATACAAATTCGAAGAAGCGAATCCAAGCGTGTAAAGGGCTTATTCCATATTGAAGAGATTCTGCTGTTGCCTCAAAAACATCCGAATTGACAGCTTTAACATTCGGAAAATGTGTCGGCTTTGCTCCATAAATTGGGCAACACTAACATGAGTTACATCCAGACAATATGTTTAAAACTTTTCCGTCTATGAGAGTCATTTGACCAGCATACTCCACAAATATGTTTTTATTGTTCAATTTATACACAAATTTTTGCAGGTTTTAGTTTAGAACTAAGCACATCAGTATAAGGCGGGTAAATATCAAATCCGTGTCTTTTTGTGTTACTTTGTAAGCTAATATATTGGCTCTTTGTAAATCCATTTTCAAATACAAAAGCCAATGCATTGTCAGTGGACATTTGTGTGGGTTCAGCAGACAAAATGTTCCTTTTTATATTATTTATATGGTTACTATTGCCAGCTGCTTTTAAAACAACAGCCAAGTCTTTTTCAGTTGATTTTTATTTTTTTTTTTTGGTTAAAACTGTAGCAGCATGCAAGAGCAATGGCAAAGAGTTATTGTTCTCTTCTGCAAGATCCGTGGCTAACTTTCTTTTCAAGGGTCACTAGCATTAGAATAGTCAACTTTTGGACGACCAACTTTATTTGGAGTTTCACTGGGAAATTCCATTTCGATTAGAAAAACGTAATTTTTTCAAAGTTGTGCAAAAATGTGCAAATAAAACTATTTATACATTATTCTATACATTGAGGTTATCAACTTGCCATTTAAAACTTTTTGCACTGCTGTGCCCTAGACATTTGTATTATTCAACGAAACACATCTACATTGGTTAGGGTTACTGAAAAAATACACATAAACAAACCACGATACAAGTATATAAAAACACACAACATTGACAAAAACGTTAATAAACTATACTTTTACATACCTTGACTAATATTTTCCATCATAAAAATCTAAACTTTTGTATTTTTTACTGCAACTGTGAACACTTAAAGTTGTGAAATATTTGCCGCCAATTTTGGATAATCAGCTGACTTTGTGAGCTCGCCTATAAATAGGTGTGACCGTAAAAACCAAAATTGATATATTTTAAATTTAATTAGACTATTGTGAATATTAAAACAACATGAATTTTTAAATTCTGAAATAAAAAAAAAACGACCTTATGCCAAAAAAACCGCTAAAAAAACCACTGTGCAGTAGTTGGTGAAGTAATGCACGGAGCAAAATGGTAAGACCATTACGTTCGAGTTATGTAAAACGAATGGATCATCGCTTGCTGCTGGCTCAAAACACAACAAAATCAAAACAAAAACAAATTGATATTTTTTAGAGGACATCGATGCTTCCTTTAAGGCGTTACAAACTCCGTGACAAAATTATAATACTATTCAGTGTAAAAATTCATACAATAATAAAATAATAGGGCAGTCTTGTATGGGCTTAGCACTTATAGTAACGTTGGCATGTTCGTTTTATGCAATTACCAATGAAGTTTTTTTTTAGTGAGATTCGTTTAAAAAATGTTCTGCAATTAATATTCAGTTGCCAAATTATGTTTATAACTCCGTATAGAGTCAAAAACTTTATGCAGAGTATTCCTATGTACGAGTATGTCTATGTTTAGTTTAATACTTAAATTAGCGTAAACAGCATTTATTTGAAAATTGGCTTTAAATACTGTAAAAATGTACCGAATTTTTTTTAATATAAGTATTTTATTTAAACAAGTATGTAAAATGCATTGGAGTGGCCAAACAAGTAGATACTTTCCACAGTTTATAATAGTTGGCACATGAACTTTTTAATGCAATATTAATACTATTCACACGTAGTGTGACAGCTTGTAACGCATTAAAGGAGGCATCGTAGACCCCATTAAGTAAATATACCTAATCCTAATCAGCTCGACGAGACGACTCGATCTAGCCATGCCCGCCTGTCCGTCTGTCCCTCTGTATGTTTTTGCGCTTTTTTTGGAGAACAATTTTTATGCTGTCCAGTTCAAATTGGTACACTTATTTTTATTGCAATTTAATATAGTATGTATCAAGATTGACTAGCCTCGCCCACTTTTTGGGGCAACCCCATACAAACCCACTATTGACTTTTTGTATGAAAATCGTTTTTATTGTTGTCAATATCAACTAAATAATTGATATGGCAGCTTCTAGTGGACGGACACTTCACATATACATTAATGGGTGGGACCAGCCCACTTTTTGGGGTAGCTGCCATACAAATCTACTGCTCACTTTTGACTTGTTGTATGAAAAACTTCTTTATTAAAGTCAATATTTGGTTGAAATGCGGTGTGGCAACTTAACATACATAGACTAATGGGCGTGTCCCGACCACTTTTTGGTGTAGCCCCCATACAAACCCACCGCCACTTTTGTGTTTCTATAGGATTGTATGTAGTACATTCATTTATTAATATATTTATGACAAAAAAGACTGCTCCTAGCTGCTATTGATAGATTTACTTTACTTACAAAAAAGGTGGGCAAATTTTCAAACTGTCTTGAATATTACATTTTTCAGATCTTTGTTTTTGAATGTAATGTCAAAAGTTCTGAAAACAAAATGCCGCAAAGTATTTAAAAGTTATTGCATTGAAGATTGTTTTCTTTACGTGCATGCACTATAGTGCGTTTGATCAATATGCTGAATAAATATGGTGTAAGAAAAATGTATGCAGACATTGGAAATAATTTTAATTGAATTTACTGCTGCGTTATTGTCCTTGCAATTAAACCTTATTGTTGCTTTTTAACATTCAGCAGGCAGCAGTAACAGCTGCCAAAACAACAACAACAAGAATCAACAATCAACACTCTAGCAGCAACAAATACATATAACATGAGTAAATATCAAAAGGAGCTGATGCTGATGCTGTTTATATATATTTGATGTCTCGTTAATTTTCAATCGATCGAACAACAACAACAACAACAACAACAACAACAACATGAACAAGAACAACACTGACTAAAGTTGACGACAGTTGTAGTTGTTGTTGCTGCTCTTGTTGACGCCTTCTGGCACCGATTGATGCATGCAACAATAAATACGAAAAGCGTACAAATTAAATTAAAAATTATTTAATTACTGAAGCAAAAGAAGCACAACGACGTCAACATGAACAGCAACAGCAGCAGCAACAGCAGCAGCAACAAAGGCAGCAGCAGTAACAACAGTACAACAAATTTACTGTCAGCATTTTTAACGCTTGTCACAAGCAGAATGGTAATTTTTTTGTTTGGTGTTGTTTTTGTTGTTGCTGCTGCCTGCTGCGGCTGGTCGCGCAAGGCTTAAAACAAATGAAGCGGAACAACAACAACAGCAACATCAAACGTCGTTGGTCAGTTTAATAATTTAAAAGAAAATCTCATTCTGCTTGTTTCGTTAAACATTTACTGTGTATGACGTAAAGTGACACATCTAAAGATATAGAGGAAGGATATGCAGAGAGAGAGAGTTGCTAGCAGCAGCAGCCGGAAGGAAATGTTCAACAGTAGTCGTAGCAGTCAAAATGGCGAATAAGCAGCTGCAGTTGGCAGCACTCGCAGCCACTTCCGGTTGATGGAAGAACTGCGAAGAGAGAGTGGCATATCCCACTGGTATAGAAATTCAATTAAATTTATTAGTTATTATAAAGAAATCGCAATGATTAAAAAAGGTATATACTATAAAAAGTCGAAATCCGTTGAGGCACAGAAATCTCTTTCACCCCAATTCGGACTTAAGTTAAATCCGTAGGTGTTGCAGAAATCTGCTTCAGTCCATTTGATAACACTAGTCTCTTGCCAGCTGAAATTGTTGATTGCACATGTAAATTCATCAAATCATAAGTTGAATCCCTGTTTATAGGCAAGTTTAATGTATTCTCTATTATTCATTTTAATCAATTTAATTTGCATATATTGATTTTATCAAAACCGACATGGTCAGTTTACCTAACAACAACGAATGATAGGTAAGTATGTGCATTTAATAACATTAGAGTTGCCAATTGAAACGATTCTTTTTTTACCAACATAAATAATAATTTTGTTTTGGGTATTTTCTAAAGTAAATATTTTAATAAATTAAGTAAGTCAGGCACGTCAAGTATAACGATTTTAAGTAAATCTGCATTTACAAATTATGCAATGTGTTTTTATTACTGCGACAACTCTGCACACCACTAAACACGTCTGTGCATTAAACACTGCTTTCAATCATATCTACAAGATTTCTGTGACAAGCAATTTCTCTGTGAAATTGAAATCCGCAGACGAAAAATTGTCGAGAAATTCCTGTGACACACCGGATAGAGACAAATCGATAACGGTAAGTCTGTTTTTAGAGTATAGTAGATCAGAGTATTAAAGAAAAACAGTAATGACTAGATACTAAAGCCCATGTTTCACACGAAAAATTTTTCAAATCTTTTTCATTCATTTTTTTTGACAATTCAAAAAAGGTGTAACCAAAAACTCCACTTTGATATGGTAGAATAAGGCTAGGTACGAGAAGGCAATTCCACACTGAAATTTGACAAAATACCAATAGTTAAAAAAAAAAAACAACTAGTATATTATCTATACTTTTCCTGGAATTACATTTTTGATTTTAATTCGTGTATTTAAAAGTATAGCTCTCCCTATCGCAGACGTTATTATTTCTAAATATTCCGCCAATAAAATTAAGAAAGAAATTAACAATTATTTGTCTGGAATATGGCCTCTACCGGCCGTTCAAGTATTACGTAACGCAATTTTTTGCTTATATGTATTCTTAATCAGCTCGACGAGACGAGTCGATTAAGCTATGTCCGTCTTCTTGTTGTTTTGCATTTTTTGGATTAATTTTTAAGATATCCAGTAATTCCCCACCTAGTTGCAGTTAAATATAGTATTCAGAAATATATTTTTAAAATTTGCAGTGTACGAAATTAATTCCAGAATTATTAAATTTGAATTCAATATCGTAATCAGCGACTTTAAAAACTGCTAAATAATGATTTTAAAAAAATTTTATGACTTTTGACATCATATTCGTAATCAGCGACTTTGGCTCCGCCATTTTGTTTTAGGAAGCTTTGATAGATTCGTAATAAAGGTCTGCATGAGTGTAACCAAACGTTCACAGATCTCCGAGATCTCGTTGAGGAATAGCTATATTCGATAATTATTTCATGCTGATAAAGTATGCATATACTGTATGGGGTCTGCCATGCATCCTTCTGAATGATCCATTTATTTGCACAAACTTGGCCCTACAGAGCGGGGTAATTTTCAAAAATCAAAAATTGGTAGATTAGTATATAGTCCATAGTTTGTTGTCTCAAATTTTCTTAAAATTATTTTATAAATTTTTGATTTTTTTTGTAAGTTTTCCAATTTTTGCAAAATGTAATATTCCAAAAATAAAATAATAAAATAGAATATTCCAATTAAAAATTGTCCACATAAAAGTCGAGTTAAAAAGCGATTGAACAGAAAACATGAACGATATTGTATAGGAGCTATACTAAAAAGGGACGGGTCACTCCCATTAGTATACGGGTATAAAAGCCACCATATCAAGTTTCAAGCTAATATTGACTTTAATAAAAATGTATTTCATACAAAAACACAAAAAAAAACCTGGCATATCAGTATGGGTACTCTATCAACATATGACCAAAACAAGCTTAAATACTCGTCTCGACGAGCTGATCAAGAATATATATACTTTATGGAATTTAATGTGTTACAAACTTTCAGACAAACTGATAATATAACTTCACACTTTTTCCAAACGTTATAGAGTATACCTTCTGATCAAAAAATACCCCTAATTTCTCATACACTGAATTAAATCATTCCTCGTGGTTGGTACAAGTGTCATCGCATCTATCCATTAGTAGGATTTGATAGTTTTTTATATAAACAGTTTAGCTTTAAATGTGAATTGAAGCAATTATTTGTTGTTACTCAACTCAATTTTCTAAAACAGTATTCTTGGAAAAGGCTAACCATGAGATCCTTTGTAGTATCTTGCGTTCTATGCCTTAAACTCGTTTTCAATTGAAAAGTTCAGATGACAACAACTTGTAGCAGCAAAGTACGCTGCAGTGTGGAGTGTGGTGTGGGAAGTGAAGCACAGTGATGCAACGGAAGTAGCGAAAACAGCAGGAGAATTTCAGCGTATCTATGCCCCGCAGTTACAACAAACAAGTGGAGAACAACAGAAGCAACAAATATGTATGTAGTATGTACGAAGAATGCAAGGAGAGCAAACAACGGTACAAGCTCGCGCAGTGTGAGAGAGTGGTAGCGGGTAAGCGAAATGCAAACATGAGAAGTGGCCCTGAAGCTTTTGCAAAGCGTCCAAAACATAAACTAAACCAATGCAAGAAAAAGAACGGGCAAATGTAAGTGCCAATGAGTGCGAAAAAGACATACACACAAAAAGTGAACGAGCAAGCAAGCGAAACTGTTATTAAAGATTTTGAATACCTAATTATGAAAATGTCAGTAGCAAATGTTTTTGGCTATAAGAGGCAAAATCATTATTACCAAACAGTGCGAACTCTCTTTCTCTCTCATTCTCTCTTATAATTGTTGTACTAAATATACAAGCAATTCTCTTGTTGTTGCTGTAGTTGCTGTTGCTTCTGTCAGCTACTATTATTGTTGTGATAGTACACATATTCCATACCCTACTCTACCCCACCTTTTTCTACTTAGGTATGCTACTTGTTGTTCTTGTTGTTGGTATTTGGGGGGCAAAATATGAAAAATTCCATTTTCATGTCACTCAATTGAATTTCCATTTTGGACTTTTTGCTTTCTGACTGTTTTATTTTGCTGTTTCTGTTGTTGATGTTATATCTATATGTATATGTATATGTAAATAGAAGTTGTTGTTGCTACTGGTTTGACTTTTGCTTTTTGTATGGACATACATACATACATACATACATACATACATACATACATACATACATACATACATACATACATACATAGTGTATAGTTGTTGTTGTTGTTGTTTTGCATTTCTGAGAAATTAATTGCCTACGATGTTCCTATATGTATATGTATATATTGTTTATACGACTTCTCTGTGCATGCATACAGAGTATATTGTCCATTTGCAACAATACAAGGTCTAATTTCAAAGATCCCTCGTAAGTAAATTTACAATCTCAAAAAAATGTCTGACAAAAAGAAATCCACATATGTTGTGTGCGAATAGTTTTGTTGTGTTTCGCCTATCATTGTGCTACTGGTCTTGACAACTGGTCTTGTTTTTCAGCCACTTACTTGAGCCAGCGATCTAAATATAAATTTTAGGGTGACTCAGCTTCTTCTCACCGCGTGAAATCTACCTCTAATATTTTTCCTATTATGTATGTTTAGTCGAGTACAACATTTTTACAAATTTTTAAATTTTTCTGGTATACACTGAAATCCCTTTCGCCAAATTTCATTCAGAATATTTAGTTTTATGAATGAAATTGAGAGTTTTTTGGTAAAAGAAGATTTTGGGTAAAAGAGATTTCCGTGTCAGCTATCGATTGCTAAAAAACTTTCTTTGAAGCTGTAGCTGTCGGCCAGCTACCATTTATTTCATCAAAGTCTCTTTTGGCTTTGTCGTTGAGCACTCCGAATTCCGAGCTCAGAACTGGCCCATCACGTCAGGATTTTGGGACATTTGAGGTCATGTACAGCGAATAACTGTGTTTTTTCCTACAGGTCGAGGTTGGTTACAGTTGTGGAAAAATGCTATGTGGTCTATCTCTCCAGTTACAGTCATTTAGCTACGACTCTTAACCCGTTAATCCAAGAGTATCACGTGATATATGGCGATTTGTTTTCTCGCACTCGTTATGGCTATTGCGAAGATTACGAAATGTAGTCCCTTCGACGTCATGCGGGTACATAACCGCAAAATAGATCGAGGTCCTGACGAGATGGGCCAATTCTGACACAGGATCTACAAGTATCGGGGTCATGTCAGATTGTTTCGGAAATGACCCTGAGCGGTCCAACAATTGACATGACCCCGGTATTCGCTAGACCTGTGTAATCTGATATCCGCGCTCATGATTTTGCGGCCCATCAGCGTACATTGAAGACTTTTTCGTAGCTTCACAATAAATGAAGAATGGTGTCGAATTGCCATATAAAAGTTATCGGTGGTCAGTACTCTAATCCATTTGTAAATTCAATGTTATCGTTCAATCGAGGGTTTAGTAAGTCAATGTTTATATTTCAACATTCATATCAGAAATAACTAACTAGGTTTCAAGACAAAAAATTATTATTATAAATTTGACTTTCTTAAGGGTGCTGTTAACAATATTTTTTGATATCATCGTTCGCATAGTGTTTCATCGAAAAAAGATATGGTCTCTATTGACTTTCGAGCTGCACTTGACACCATAAATAGGATTAGAATCTTTTGTAAATTATGTAATGGCGTATCTGTCTTAAATATAGAAATAAACACTATCGTGGAGGGCCGCGCATGTTGTACGTATTGCTAAAATGATGAACACTACAAAGAACAGTTTGCATACGTCAAGCTAATATAAGTTCATTGCGTATTCTTTATAAACACTTAATACTCCACATAGTAAAGAATTTTTAATTTGACGACAAACATGATTGTGGTGATATGTGGGGGTAATAAAATTTGTAACTTAGTGTTACATGGCAGAGTCCCTTACAGTGAAATGAACTTAACGAACTTCAGTACTTCAATTAATAGACTCAGGTAATTCAAATAGTTGAGAACTCAATGATCCAAATTTAATTGGAGTGTGTTATACAAGCTGTATGTAAGCGAAACATACCTAATAGCATAAGGTTTAACTATTTCACAATCTTTTATTTCATCCAAGTTTCTAATTCACTGAACTTGGTATGGAGATTTTCTGCAAACTTTGTTGTTCATATATAAAAATGACCGAGTCACACCCAATAGATAGCTCTCATACAAACCATAAACTCACTTTATGTTATTGATTGGCAAAAATTTATTTAAGCAATCGTTTTGAAATATTTACAGATACGAACACATTTCGAACAAAATAATTTTAACTTAATTAAGATCGAACTACTTTCGAAACATGTCTAAAGAGGATTTAATGCCTCGTAGTTGCGAAAAAGTGTTTAAATTGAAGTTGCAAGTCAAACGCAACTCCGATCAGCTGATTTGTCGAATATATTGTTTGAATTCTTTGAGTTATGCCAGCATATATAGAGTCCATAAATAATGTCAGAGAGCTTCTCAATCAAATATTAACTTGATGTTTATTTTACGCTCCACTTACAATAATTAAATAAAATTATCAATTTATAACAATTATGCTAATTCTACTTACTTTTGCTTTATTATTCAAAAGGTGATAATCGACGAAATTTCAGTGTTGTAAGTCAGTTTTTGCTACAATTTTAGATGTTTTTAATCAAATCACAAAGTTGTATTCAGAAATTTTTTCGCAACATTTATAGTTGCACGCAACTTCTACTCGAAATTCAATGGTAACTGACATATTTTACTATGAAATGTTGCGTTTTGTTGCCTGCAACTACCAGTTGTTGCAAGTTGCGTAATTGTTGCGTGTATGTAAACTAGGCCTAAGATTTGGTACAACCAAAGCTAAACTTTTTACTTGTTTCGAAAAAATTTTGGAATCATAGATTCAGACCTTGTTTGTTATAGTTGTTGTTGTTAAACAAGTGAATGCACATAATTTAGTTTTATACATATGACTGCCACAAAGTAAAATGACAATATAGAACTCTTAGATTCTGGGATTGTGTATGGTCAGGAAGGTAGAACTTCCTATGTTCATATGTATGTGCTAACGTAACAGCATGCGAAGTCATTGCCAGCATTTTGCGGTTGTCGTTGGTTTAGCTTAGTTTTAGTTTTAGTTAGTTACCAACATATATAGGATTGCTTATTAGTATCTACTATACTATGTACGAGTATACACCTATATGTATAAACAAGTAAATATATATGTACATAGCCTATAACTGCAAACAGGCAATCAAACAGACTCTAGACTCGACGCTGTGTGGTCAGTGATACAATTGAAGCTCGTAAGACAAGAAGACAAGAAGAAACAGTATTGGGTTGGGTTAGATTGGGTTGGTGATCCTAAAGTGTACCAAAGAGGCCCCGCTAGCAGGCATTGAGTGTCGGCGTTGCTTGTCAGTGGTGCTGACATTTTAAACACTGACATCCGCCATGGTCGTTGATACTATTCTGGACGCTGGTGATGCGACGCCACACCACGCCACACCATGCTGTCCTGTCCTGTTCTGTCAACAACAAGGAGCTAGATGACAATGGTGTTTAAATCGCCGTCGTCGCCGACATTACCACTTAAGACCAAACTACGTTGAGAAACGCTTTTCGTTTCTTGTTCGCAGCTGGAAAATATATCTGGTATTTGACAGTTTTAACTGAGCGTTTGTGTTTCGTTGCATTTTCTTTTTATAACATTTCTTTACAAAATAAAACAATTAAGGGTGCTACGAATATAGTTGGTATCTTCTTCATTTCGCCAAGCAATTCGCTGATTTGGAGTTTTTAATTTAACTAAAAAATTTGATTGGTGTTCAACAAAAAAAAAAAAAAAACACGCTACCGAATCATGGAAAGAGCAAATTCACTGAAAAAGAGCGAACGTATATTCGGTGGAAATCAATTTTCGATACTCTGGTGTTCTGTGGTACCAGAGGTGTGACTCGAGTTTAAATTATCTAAAAAAAAAACCGTTGTGTGTTACGTATACATATAAATTCCAAAATGTGCATGGTGGCTCACAGCAAAGTGGGTTCCACTTTGGTATACGTATAAAATTTATCGTTCAAGAAATACGACCTGATGTACCAGAATTATTTGTATTGTTTACAGTGACTTGAAAAATTGTTCTCGGTCAAAAAATGGATTGAAATGGAAATGTGGATTATGAAAAGAAGAGTGCATCGATAAACTTACTTCCACTTTTGCCTGTAAAGATCACCCTTTGCCACTGTGAAACACTGGTAAAACGGGTTTCATAGCGTACGTCCTTCGTTCAAGGACGAATTTCAAAAATGTTTTCCGAAAACAGTTGTTGTGCTAAGAACAATCGATACTGTACGTGAATAGTGTGCTCTATATTGGCTTCCAAGGATGAAATTGATATTAGCTTGTCCGCATAGACCAACGATTTAAAGTGTCCCCAGAGAAAGGTGTCCATCGTTGTCAGATCACACGAGCTTGCTGGACAGGGAATGTGACCGTTCCTGAAGATTATGTTTTCGTTAAATTCTTCACTCAATAAGACAATGGCTGCTCCAGAAGTATGGCATGTAGTGACATCTGCTTGAAACCAAAGTCCAAAACAGATCATGTTCACGTACTTTTGGAAACAAAAATTTCATTCAACATGACTTGTTATCGGGCGCCAGAGACGATGACTGTTGCCATTGGGCACACAATCCACACCAAAGAATGACTTTCCACGGATGCATTACCACTTGGTGGATTGGTATCGGGGTCCGCTTTTAACTGATCCAGAGCACAGTCAATGACCATACGGATATTGCTTAGATCATCAATTTTAAATTTCATCGCAATTCAAAATGTTCTATGTGAATCATAATTCTTGTGTGGATTTTGTTATTACACCATTTTTGTTGCAGAACCTCTCTATAAACTATATTTGCAGAATTGTCACCAGGTGCGAAAATAATTAAACAGCTTGCGGAACTAACTCTAGAACAACTCTTCTCACCAATTCTGGTAGAATCATGTCATTAGTTATTTGTTGTGTAGACTATGCAAACCGAGTTTGAAAATGATAGGATGGAAAACCAAATGTTAGTTAACCTATATATCCTTTGATCCTTCATTTTCTGCGTTATCCATAAAAGGAAACTATTGTCCATAAATCAGGTACGAGGTATTTTGTCCCATTCTCGGCGAAGAGCCATCTTTAAAGCGTTGACTGTCTCATATTTTTTAGTTGATACTTTGCTACTCCAGAATCGACCATATGGTAATATCCGTTGGGGTTAAGTCTGGGGAATATGGTGGCCATTGTTGTGAAGAAATAAAGCTGGGAACGTTATTTTGTAAAAAAAAGTTGAGTTTCTCTGGCTTTATGGGATGGTGCTGAAACATTTGTTGAAACATCCAATGGTATCTACCAAATTCTTTACGTGCCCAAGGATTTCTACCATGATTTACCTTTACGCCCTGTTCAATAAAACTGAGTGGTGAGGGTACTGTGGCAGTTTACGCGGCTTACCCCATCACTGATGTCTCTTGATTTGCACTTTAACCATCAATCGTTTTGTTTATTCACATTTTGGTGAACCGTAAACATTTTTTCATCAGAAAAGACCACATTTTCACGGTCGTGTTTTAACAATTTTGCTCTTGCTAGGCGAACTGCATTTCTTGTACTTTTTGTGTTTTGTAGGGCTTCAATCGTAATTAATTTTTTAATATGAGCCCCATGCTACAAGCAGACACATTTGATTTTTTGCAAATTGAACTCCGCTTTGTCGTGAATTACGTTGAATTCTGATCTTCACCTTTCTAACCATTTCTGCCGATGTGGTTGTTTTTGGATGTCTACCTCGTTGTTTGATGTTACCAGTATCATTGTAACGTGTAATGGTCCGATACACAAACATTTTGTTCACACGTAAATGACGTATCTATTAACAATGGCTGGTTGCATTTTACAGCCAAATACAAAGCAATAACACTGTTGCGATTGAATTTCATTTCGATAACCTATTTTTAACTGCGACGTTAAACGATATGGCTCCGTAGCCTTGTAAATTATATAACACACTGACGCTTGACAAAACTAGAGTGCGCTGTCATTAGCCGTTTTATTGCTACAGCAGCGTTAAGTTCGAGCGCCGACCACCACAGAATTGGGTAATTTAATAATGGTATATAATATTGTGTTTATTTTAGAAAATTGTGGATGGAAATTATGAAAAGGAAAGATAAAAAAGTGGTAAGAGCTGTGTGAGAAAACTTCCATATCTAGTCAAATATATTGGTCTATCATATACCCATTTTATTTGTCGCATCACAATAGCACTTGCCTTACGTTGTATGTGGCGTTCTTATCTGTGCAGCAATTTAACCTCAGTGCGGTGGGCTAAAAGACGAACAGATCAATTGACAGGCAGACAGACAGACAAAGTTATCAAAAGTCAAAATAACCAAAAAAAAAAAAAAAAAAACAACTTCATTTGACCCTAACTTAAATGCCGCGCGTTGAGGCAAAATAATATCAGCGATAGCAGCAGCAGCAGCAGCCGCCGAGCAACCATTCCAGATTGAATGAATGACTCAGTAAGTGAGTAGAGTAGAGTGGAGTGGGTGAGTAAGTAAATAAATGAATGAATGAATGAGTTGCTGACTGAGCGAATAGTAAACAACTTCTTTATCGCCGCGATACACGCCACAGCCGCAGCCGCAGCCGCAGCCGCAGCTACAGAAAAAGTGAGGCAGCAGCTTTTGTGGCTAGCGCGCAAATTGAAAACAAACTTCTGTGCCACCCTTCCCCCCTACTACACAGAGCAGCTGCTGCTCGCTTGCGGTGCTGTTTGACATAATGGATTTTCTATACATTTGCTGCATGAGCTTCTAAAAAAAAACTTTATGCGAGAAGTGACAGGCGAGCAATATTGAAAAGATTTTGTGCAAATACATTTGGTTTTATTTAAGACTCAAAAATTAATGCCTAATTTATGTGCGTGCCACACTGCGCGCCTTCGATGAAATATTTCCCCGGGGAGAGGCGGGGCCCGCCGCATTAAAACCAATGTCAGAGCACCTTTTTTGGCAACTCAGCAACTGTGGCAACATCGGTGGCTGCAATTGCTGTGATTTCATTCAATTTGTCGCATCAGCATCACGCTTGCCTCGTGGCAGCGCAGCGATGGCAGTTACAGCAGCAGCAAATGTTGCCAGCCACTTGTGCGCATTTGTGCCTACAACAAATAGCTGTCGTTGTTTTGTTATTGTTGTTGGCACTTTTATTTTATATTAGCGCAAAGATCCGGCTTTGTACGACATTTCCACACTTTTTATATAATTAGTTTTCTCAACTAAAGGCGTTTGCGCAAGAAGAAAACCTAGTCCATAAAGTTCATTTCCTAAATTAGGCGCTCAGATCTCTCAGACTCAGTTAGTTCTAGTACTAGAATCCAAAATCAGCCAGGAACGAGTTAAGAAACACAACTCTAGCTTTTTTACGTGCTTCAAACTGAAATATATAGTTTTTTTTAAACAAAAATGAGGACAAGAAGAAAAATTAGGGAATTTCTTTAAGTTTGCCCAGCCTTGTATTTAATACATAAAAAACGAACATTTGCAAAGAAAATGAGATACAAACGAAAACAATCTGCTGATATGTTGCAAATATATGACTTTTTGATAAAACGATAAGAAAGTCTGTGTCATGCATTCCTATCCACTAGAGGATGAAGAGTTTCCATAAACCGAACTAACAGCTCCTTTCTATGGACTTAATTTCGAAATCAGTTTTCTCGTTTCTAACTTAAGATGTAGCTAAAATAGTTATATTGCTTCAAAAGCAACTGAAAAATATTATAACGCGAAAAAGTATACATTTAAAAAATTGTTGCAGATATTTTCGAATTCAGTCGACCAAAATCTATAGGAAAAAAAAATTTGGGATCGAATACTTTTAGTATTTTTTTTTTATTTTAATTTGTAGACCAGCGGTGGCCACGAAATTTTGAGTCGAGTGCAGTACAACAACATCTACAACAAGCAGAGTTTTTTAAGTCATAAATCTCAGCAAAATGAATGATTTTTGTTTTTTCTATTTTATTTTTGTAGCAATCACTTTTTGTTTGCTCATTTCTAAATAATTCAATAAATTCCTCAAGGAATACTGTGCTCACACTTGTACGATGTTGCCATGCCGACGTTTCGCACGAAATGAGCTAATGTTCGTCAACCACGCCATACACTACACACATGTCTGTGAACGAATCGATAGAATATGAAATTTTTCAAAAACCTACGATCCATGTGTGAGCAACGCCATACACTACAAAATCGACTTCATACTCACACCGATCGCACATACAAGTGTGTAGTGAGTGGCCACCTTTAGTAAAAATCGTAACACATCAAAACCTACTTCGCTTTTTTACTCAGTGTACAAGACGCGACAGAAGTCATAAATCATAGCAAAATGAACACTTTTATGCCGGTCTGAAAATCATGTGTGGTTGTTGTTTCGTTTTCGGCTGCATCAAAAGTTGTTGTTGTTGTCTCGTCGAAAATCGCAAGCATGCAAAAGTAACGGTTTGAGCACTTAGAGCAACGTGAGCAAGGCTTACACTAAAAACATAGAAAACATTTAGAATTTTTCCATTTGAAGCTATAAATCAGAGAGGGCCGCAAAGAGAGCAACAATAATGTACGCGTACGTGTGTTTTACTAAAACAAGGCGGCGTGAAGCTAGTTTGTTGAAAGCATTTACTACATCCCGATTTAAATTTTCTTTCCTTTTTTTCCTAAACAGACTTCGGCAGGCAGCAATTCGTGTTCGTGTGAGTACCCGAAGAATATTCCTCCACAGCGGGTACCCGACCCTAATCTCTGCCATAAAAATACTGATTAATTTGCTGTCGTGGAACCTTACAGCAAATAGTTGGTGTCTTTAATTGGTTTTCGTCTTAGGACATCGGACCCGTTGTCATTACGCTTCCTCAGAATACTTAACAACCACTGACTTCTTATCCACTATATCGATATTTAGTAAATTCTTCAAATCATCTCTTCCTCTTGAAACAGCATCGGAAGGCCGAACTGAGTAAACTGTTGGATTGTGTCTGATATATATGTAGGTATTTAGAAGACTTTTAGGTTGAAAAATATTTGCATCTTTTCAGTACTTGCAGTGTGTTAACAGCGGAAGTCCACACTTCACCAAAAGTCGAGCTCCTTTTAGAATGGGGTACACGCAACAGCTCTGTGTCTACGTCATAAGATCAACATTGTTAAGGAATTAATAAATCTTGCCGAACAGGGTAAGCTACAATATATCTGTCGTCTATATATCTGTCAAACTGGCTAGAGAAGCTTGAGAAATTGTTTAAAGAAGATATGATTCTCCCACACTGTATATACTTGATCAGTTCGACGATATGAATCGAACTAGCCATATATATCTGGCTGACCTATATCTATATGCTTCAAAAGATATCGATCTTAAATTGAGTGTGGACACTTTCATTATGTCTAGACTGAACATGTATATTTTGAAGCTACAATGATGCCATTATGCACGGAATAGGTCTTAACTCAAATGACCGCCTATGCTACGTTTTCAGTGGTAAATTCGTTGTGTCCAATTTAAGATGATTCGATCCAATGTTTGCGCAGTTATGGCTTCTTGAATGTTGGTCTCGAGCTCGTCTAAAGTGGCTGGCTTGTTGACATAAATCAAGGACATGACGTAACCCTAGAGAAAATAAACAGAAAACAATTTTCAGACTGATTTTCGGTTTGTTACAAAGCGTGATTCACAACTTAATTTAGTAATAAAAAAAAAAAAAAAAACAGAATCGGATTCTAAACAAAAATCTACTCTTTCAGTAATTTATAAATTACATAAAATCTGATATTTAGGTGTCAAAAAATTCAATTCGTTCCATTGAGTGTTGCCATATTTTGTATTATTGAGTGTTGCCATATTTTGTATTATTGGCATGTCCTGCATGAATAATATCATCTAAACCATCGACTTATATTAGTACGAGAGATATTTCCCCTCCGAATCATTTCATTTCGTTTTGATATACTCATTCTGTCTTTTCGATATAAACAGGACTGTTCCGGGTTTCGCTTTCGGGAATATTTTGCGAAAGTGAATTCGATAAAATGGTCAAGTTTTGATCTATGTCCGGTGAATTTAAATCGCGAATTGAGTTTCGTAAACTCTTTTCGAAAGTGAGAACCGGTACAGGTATGATTATGTTCGTTCCCCAAAGGTTAACAAAGGGCAATACTAAATTTTTCTTGCACAACAGTTAAAAAGTTAAAATTGCCATAAAAACCAAAGATATTCGTACAAACGTAGAAACATCATCTCATTTTTGCATATATAAATCGCGACATATAAAACCAGCTATTTTAACGCCCAGTGCAGACCAGCAGGAACCAAGCCGCCCAACCTCTGTGTAGTTCATTCCTACGACGTCGTCTCCAGTATCCTGTGTTCAGCGTATTCATCGTCGTCGCCGACGACGGCGTCATCATCATCGTCGTCTGAGGCAGTGCACAATTGTTGTTTGTATGAGAAAATCTCGCCTAATGGCGTTTTACATTATTTGCCGCCTGGTGCTGCCGTTTTCAGTTTCTGTTGCCCAACTCGATTTGAGCCAAAAGCTCAAACTGAAAATATATAGAATTTGTTTTATTTCCTTATTTTTTTTTCTGTTTTTTTTTTTTTATTTTTTTAGAAAGTTTTTGCGGGTCGCTTGTGTTTTGAGGATGGTTCAGAGTGTGTGTGTGTTTGTGTGTATGTGAGTGTAAGAGTGTGGCTGGCATGTGTGCATTGCAAGTGGCTAGTTTTTTAGTTTTGGAAATACACTTGAACTTAACTCGGATTTAGTGTAGCAACATAATTGGTTTACAGTGCGCCATATAGTATTGCAATTGCTTAGAATCGTTTAATTATATGAAGTTCGTTCTGTTAGCGTTCAATCAAGTCACAGTTTACGAAAACTGTTTGAGTACTTTCAAACTTAAAAGTTTTTAAAGAAAGTTCAAAGTGAAATTGTTTCTTATGCTTATTTTGTTTGCAACACATTTTCATACTCATAAACCGTGCTAATATAGCCTATTTAGAATATTAGAAAAAGGAGAAACCAATTCGATGCAGTAGTTTCTGAGTTCAAATAGTTCAGTTTCTTACGAAATTGAATGGCCTGACAAATTATCATGAACTTATATGTATGTATTTTTACAACGGCATATCTCCCATATTATATAACCAGAACCTATGATTGAGCCATCATTTTGAAGGTTAAGTTCCTGCTAAATAAAGATTCACTAGAAAAACTAAAATTTATTGTATATAAGCTACTATTTCATATATCGTTGCCACGCCACGCAAACAAAAGAAATTCGTATTATCTTAGCAACTATTTGAACGATCGTTATGAAATTATAGAGCGTGTTACTATCATTCAGAAAACAGGATTCTGGTTTGGAACAAATGGGCCATACAAAACAAAGACCCAATTCGTGATATCTAAGCAACTATTTGACCGAATTCATTCATAGAGCTTGTTAGTATCGTTCAGGGTAAGCTAATCTTTGGCTGTATGACGTTTGGAACAAATGGGTGGTGTCAAGCTCGCCCGGTTTACCATCTCATAAATAAATGTTGGTAATAAATAATGGAACAATATTAGTGGTAACTCACTTAGGTGAGTACTTCATCATTGCTAAATTGATTCACTTTGACAAAAACTGGGCTTATACTCTGGATTAACCACACCCCTTCTGATCCGACCACCATTTCTGATAAGGCGGTCTTCTATTTTCTTTATTTTATAGTAACTCGCACTGCATTTCGTATTTTTGTTAGAGTAACGGTTACTATCGTAGTACTACCTTTAGCATACCCTGCCCGTTCTGAAATTTAAGTCTTTTATTTTTTTATAATTTGTTAATTTTATTTAATATACTTGTCTTAGTACCGTGAAATATAGCTCGTCTGCGATTATTTATTTCCTGATTCTATTCATTTAATATTATTCACGCATAGTTCTATAACTAGCGTTTATTGGGATGGCCTACTTACTTACTTAGGTAGCTGTACAACCGTCTATCGGTCAAGGCCGCACGTAGGAAAGAGCACCATTCGGTGTAGTTTAGTGCGCGCCGGCGCCAGTCGCTGGCAATCCGGAGTTTCTTCAGGTCATCATAGACCTGATCTTGCCATCTTAAGCTCGGACGTCCTCTCTGACGCCGTCTACCAATCAAGTTCAGGTTTCCGTCGTAAACCTTTAGTACTGGAGCTTCTGCGTTCATCCGGATGAGGTGACCAGCCCAGTGCAGCCGCTGGAATTTAATGCGCTGGACTATGTCAACCTCATCATACAGCTTATGGTTCATACGGGTCCTAAACTCGACGCCAACTCTAAGGGGATCAAAAATCCTACGAAGAATCTTTCTCTCGAACACTCCTAAAGACGCTGTATCCATTGATGTCAGTGTCCATGCTTCTGCGCCATACAGCAGAACCGGGATTATCAGTGTTTTATAGATTTTTATCTTCGTAGTTCGAGTGAGCGCTCTATTTCTAATTTGCTTGCTGAGCGCAAAGTAGCAGCAATTAGCAAGCTTGATTCTTCGTCTGATCTCTCGGCTAACATTGTTGTCGCTGGTAATTTCTGTTCCCAGATAGACGAAGTTTTCTACAACATTGAAGTTGAAATTCTCCATACTCACAGACCGTCCACGTCGCGCTGATGGTCTGCGAGTGGACACCAAGTACTTCGTCTTGTCCTCGTTCACCGCAAGGCCCATGAGACGTGACTGTTTCTCAATCTCCGAGAACGCCCTGCTTACTCGCCGTTCGTTGATGCATATGATGTCTATGTCATCAGCATATGCGAGTAGCATCACTTCCTTATGGAAGATCGTGCCCGATCGTGCTACGTATGGGCATTGGCGTAGGATGTACTCCATAAGGAGATTAAAAAATTTGCTCGATAAAGCATCACCCTGCCTGAAACCTCTCTTGGTAACAAAGGGTTCGGAGAGGTTCTTTCCTACTCTGACCACGCTTTATGTGCGTGATAGCTGGGATAAAAAGTTCAGATAGGGCGTTGAAGAACTTCGTTCTTATCGGCGTGTCGAAAGCGGCCTTATAATCGACAAATAGGTGGTGTGTGTCTTTATTGTACTCGTGGGTCTTTTCTAGGATTTGGCGTAAAGTGAAAATTTGGCCTATCAGTGCATTCGTGTATGGCTCCAACCGTTTACACAGTACGCGGGACAGAATTTTGTATCCTATTGAAAGGAGACTTATTCCACGGTAGTTCGCACAGACAGTGGGGTCTCCTTCCGTGAAGATAGGACAAAGAACACTGAGATTCCAATCGTTGGGCATGCATTCATCGGACCATATTTTGCATAAGAGTTGGTGCATACGCCTTACCAACTCTTCGCCACCGGTCTTGAATAATTCAGCTGGCAGCTCATCGGAGCCTACTGCTTTGTTATTCTTTAGCTTTTTAAATACTGTCGAGCCCTGTGGAGGGACAGGACATTCCAGGTGCATATCCGTAAATCATGGTCCTTAAATCGTTTGCGGGGGTCGTCATCATTGGGGGATTTTATCCGAGGCTTCCTTTGTGTCTGCAATGGTACGTTTTTTTTTATTCGGGGGCGGGAACCAAACTTAGCGCACCAACCCCTAATTAGGGGGAGTTCTCACAATTTGCTCAAAACGGAATTCCGTGGATTACCCAGGGGATACGTGTCCTAGCGGACGTTTGTGAGCTGCTTGAGCCGTTTGCAAAAGTATCGTAATTTGACAGCTTCCAAGAGAAACGGCCAAAGAACTTTCCACTTCTGCAAACGACCCCAAGGCCTACAGCGACTATAATACCCGGATATAAACTCGACAGCACCTCATTGCCCCAACTTGTCAAGTAAAACAAAATTTTGAATATTTTGAAATAGTGTTGTAGGAATTATTGAGTAGATTTGCACACACAAATGTTTATCCAATTTTCAGCCATTTTGACTTAAAATTTTAAATTAAACTTCACTTAAAACTTAATAGCACTCTTAATTCACAAATAGTTTTATATATTATTGGTTAAGTATACGGCATAATAATAAAGCTATTGACAATGTTCCCTAATCATTTTATCTAAATTTCAAAATAAGAGACAATAAAATTGTTGGTTTTTCTTAACGAGCTTTGAGAGACTTCTAGTCGTCCCAACTTTATTCATTTTAAAGTATGAAAATTTGAACTTTGGTAGTATTGGAAAAGTCGATAAAAAGTGTTGTAAGAAATTAACACTTTTCCTCAGCCTTGGTAGAAAGTTTGCTATTTTTGCATTTAATTGAATTTCACAAATAGCAAACAATTTTAGAATAGCAAACAATGTTAGAATTGTATGGATTTGAAAAATGTTTGTACGTTCCTTTCTGTATCGAGTTACCCAGTATGTATCTGTCATCACTTGTCATGACTTGTCCAAACTACAGAGATATACGCAGTCTCAAAAGACTGGCCACTTCACTAGTGTAAAAGGACTGCCGAAGGGACGAGTCTATTTGGAATGGCGAGTGGCAAGTCTTTCGGGAGTGGTGCTTCACTAGTCTTTCGGAGTGGTGAGTGGCTGTTGACATATGCCACCATATCACATATGCTGTCATGGCCTAACACTTAATTTTGCCAAAAAAATGTATCCAATATATTTTGATTTAGCCTATTTTGTAAAAATGTATTAAATTTTTTACTTATCTACTAGGTAGGTGTATAAACCAACAATAGAAGCGTTACTGACTATTATGCCCTTTTGGAAGAGGGAAATCTTCATGGAATTTGGTAAAATTCAACGTATCAGTCAATAAGGTTTTCTGCAAGACCTCATCAGCAAACACAAAAACTTTCAATTCTGGATTCGCTGGATTTTCAAACTATGTCTTGGCTGAAAGAAAAAATTAAGGCGCATGTTAATGTTAAGAGAATCTTCGCAATTGTACATTTACAACACACTTACTTTCTGTTATTCCAATATCTTTCCCTCATTTTTGGTTTCCAGCTCCTAAATCGCAGACTATTGCAACTACTGTCAAAGGGTCGAAAAGATCGAAAAGTAGTATTCGGAAGAAAGAGAAACTATTCAAATAAGTTCCCTGCAGTTCCAGGTAGAGTATCCGTGGTCGACCACGTGATCGCCCACCGATGGCAGCGAAACAGTGTGTTTCACCAACTACTTTAATATTGGATTGTCATATACAGTGGAGTCGATTGGATTGGGGCTTGCCCTTTTTTATAAAAAAAAATTAATTTTCAATTTTTGTTTCATATGCTATTCAATAAATATAATTTGTTTTAATTTTAACTATATTAATTTCCCCGAATATTATAGAGTGGAAATATTATAAAGTGGCGTATTATGTGTAGGTGCGTTATTTTTTGTTCATTTCGGTTTCTTAGTTTTCAGTTGACGGAATAAAGAAAAAAGACGTATGTATATCTCATTCGCACTTTTACATTGAATTAACAGACACAGCGCCAGTATGTCAACGGTAAAAACATGTGTATAAACATGCGTCTTTTACTGCGTCTTCGTTTTTTGCATAGTCAAAGATTACATGATCGTAAAATTGTAGTTGTGTCGCGTGCCGAGGAACGAATATGCGTTCGCTCTTTGTAACTTTGAAATGCTCGTCCCACCTCTCCCTCTGTTTATCACTCTCTCTCTCTATCCTTAGAACACAGCAAGATTAATTTTATTCCGATAGCCACATCTTGTTTCTGCTAACACTGCGGAGAATGCGTTTTGACTCGATTGAGTAGCAAAGAGAAAATTCGCGAAGTACTCTGAAAGTTATTCCAAAAATCGGTCTATGTGTAGTGGATTGGAAGAAGCGTTGGAATATGTGAAATTACTTTAAAAAATACACAATAAATATCAAAGTATAATTCAAATTGACAATTTCCTGATACTTTCTGATCAATCATATGCATACATAAAGTTTCATAGTCGATATTGAATTGAATTCTTTTATGCAATCCTTCATGCGATGCTTATTTTTGCATCACATCACATCTCACTAACTCAAGCTGAGTCCAATTAAGAAAATTTCTTCAATTATGAACTCAACAAGCCGTTCTCAGGCTGCTGCTGCTTCTGCTATACTCGTAGCTACATTTTGCGACAGCGTTATATCTTCAATTCGTTTGGTCGAATTGCTCCGCAGTCATTTCCCATTAAAGATATGCACAGAAACGGGATCACAACAGAACAGGCTGCACGGATGAATGAAAGGTTAGCAGGCAGGCAGACAGACAGGCCAGGCTCGCTTGGGTTCGGTTCGGTTCGCATAAGTTAAACGATGACAGTGGCGGCAGCAGCTGATGTTAATAGCCCAGCGGCTAAACGCCGGCTGCTACCACAATGAAGGAGGCTGCAAATGTGAAGCAACGCAACGATGGAGAAGCGATGAAAAGGGAAAGAACGCGTCGAACGAAGAGCGAGCAAGCGAACATCTGCAGCAGCGGAGCGGAGCGGAGCGGAGCGCAGTTGTTGTTGTCAATGATAAGCAAAGCGATTGATGCGGGTTACAAGAAACAACAGCAGTGCAGAAGTAGAAGAAGGCCATGTACATGTACAGTACATGTGTGTGAGTGTCGAACAGCTGTTTTTGAAAGACCGCCGCAGCAGTTGTCGTTCTCCTTTCTGACTCCTTTGTACAAACAGTTATGCATAACTGCGCCGGCGCATCAAATGCAGCTTAAATGCATAAGAGAGAAAAGGCAAGCGAGAGATACACGAACATAAATTCACGAAGTCGTATTCAGCATCTGTTATGCTTTACGAAGTCATTTGCTACTGCAGCATTCACAATTTGAACGTCCTACTGTGCGGACACAAAACGCATCGCAACAGAAAAAGTTAGTCAGATTTATTCATTCTCTCATTACCTCAGTCTTGTGTGCTGAAAGTCTACGTCATAGTACAAAACAAGTATGTTTGCAAGAAAGAGAGAGGAGTAGCGTTATGAGCGCAAACCAATGTGCGGGTGTTTGATGGAATGCGCTCGCACGGCATTCCGTTAACGCATTCTTTTACTTCATTCAATCGCGTGGCGTACGCCAAACGTGCCGGTTGTGTTTTGCGGAGCAGTGCTTTTCTATATGAACAACAAAATAACAAACAAAAAAAAAAAAGAAACATCGTATTTAATAAACCATAAAAAACAAACATTGAAAAGAGATAAATAAAACTGTTGATTAAAATTTTATATTTCTGTGAAACAGTTAATTAAACTGCAAGTGTTTTTTTGACTACATAAAAATATTAACTAAACACATACTAGTCAAACAAAACGTGTTTAGTATAATTCTAACCCACACTCAACAGCTCAAGTGACACCAAAGAAACACCTTCTACTCCAAGTATTTTGACAGAAATACCTATTAAAAAAAAAAATCATTTAAAATTTATTATTAACAATTTGTATACGCCTACTACGGAAGCTAATTGAAAATATATATATTAAACATCAAAGTGCATCAAACAGCAGAATTGTGGGTGGAACTATAATTGTTTTTAAAAGTCTTATCTGCAAAAAAAAACCAAAAAAAAAAAACAGAAAGAAAGACGAAAGATCTAAAACCAAACAGTTTTATTGCATACGAACAGCAACTTAAAATGTTTTTAAATAAGTTTCCTGTTTGGAGTCAAGATTTATAAAAGGATTAAAGCTCGAACGATTGCATATGGAAATATGGTGAGTTATTAAGTGGAAAATTATTAATTATAATATAGTATTTTAAAAGGTGAATTTTTGAATTCGAAAAGTGTTTCAAATAACACAATTGAATGTAATGATAAATTCATAATTTTATATCTACCTTTGCAAATTTGAAACCCTGTGCATAAGTAGAAATGTTAAAGTGTATAAATTATATTGTAGAGGGTGTCTCAAAAAAAAGTTTACATTTAAAAAGTTGTGCCATCGGAAGTCGTTTTGCTGCCGTAAACTTTAGATTTGAAGTAACCCCACAGGCAAATCTCCATAGGGGTTAAATCGGGACTTCGTGGAGGCCAATTTATGTCACCTCTCCTGCAGATCAATTTGCCAGCATCCTGAGGCTTTAATTCTTGCACCAACTGAATTTTGTAGGGATGCAGCTTTAAATCTTTGTGTAAAATGCGGAACAATGATGATCTATGCACGTTTAAAGCAAAAGCACGCTTCCGAATCGAAAGGTCCGGGTTGTCACGAACAGACTGAATGTGAACTTTCTTTTGAGAAACCTTGTATACATATGTATATACATACTTGATCAAATCCTACGTCTGTCCCAGTGACTGATTCTCACGGATTAGTTTTTTTCCGTAAACATGCGTGTATATAACAGGCAAAAAGAGGTGTGGAAGTCTCCATAAATTATATACATATATTCTTGATCAGCTGAGTCGATATAGCCATGTTAGAAGTTGGAGCCACAAAACTTTGATTCTTCTTGAACATCGAGTTTACGAAATTTTATAATAAAGTATAATATTGATTTGAACATATAGTATCAGAAAATTGTAACGGTTTAATTATTCTTTGATATTTATTTAGTCCTCTTCAAAGTCATTCCCATCAAATAAAATACGCATACTTCAATCTTCGAAATACTATTCATAAGCCGACTGTTGAGTCGTGTTAGCAGAAAAAAGTCACACGAGATCATCTCAGATCAATACGGAGCTTGCGGAATGGGATTTGTGTCAGTCGAAGACCAGAATAGAAGCCCAGAACGAGGCAAATCATCAACCACACTGCGGCCCGATTTCAATTCTTTGTACCAGTCGTATGTCTGTGTTATTGAATCTACGTACGCCTTGTTTAAAATTTGAAAGCTTCAGCACATGAAATTTTGTTGGCAATTTACATTTAAGACAAACTTAAAAAAAAAAAAAATATCAACTTCAAAATTCGCTAATGACTCCAAACACTAACTTCTTTACCAATTTATTTCGCGCTAAGCCATCTGAAAATGTCGTGTATCAACCACGAGAAAAGATTTATTTCACAATTTTTCAAGCGAGATTCGTTTAAATGAGAATTTTTTTTGTTTACTCTTAAGTTGTTTTTGTTGTTTTTATGGTTGCCAGCTTTGGGGTAATGCAAGTGCCAGCAATGTAGAATTTGGTTAAAATGTTTTTTCTAAAATTATTTGAAATATAGCTGGTGCACCCTGGTACATTCGAAATAAGATTATCCATAATGGTCTTAATATTCCATTCATAAAAAATTAAATAGCTCGTTTCAAACGCAATTATACAGAACGACTCAACTACCACCCCAATTCACTGGTAACATCGCTGATCCAACAGAGCACCCAATAGCAACTCAGGAGGAATGACCTTGCAGCCAAGTGATACCAATTAGAATCGTTCAAACTACAAAATCCTCCAACTGGAGTCTTAGTAGCGCATAAGAATAAGATTTAAATTTTTATTGTTCGCCTCGAAGTACGAGAAGATCCAATAAATAATAAAGTATACAAAAATGTTAGTAAGTTTACTTTCTTTTTTTTTTGAAATTGGTACTCTACATACTCGCACAAAAGGCAAAAGTATAGTTCTATTAAATAGCTTCTTGCCACATTTTTTAATATATTTTATTGTATTGAATGGAAAGCATTTCCAGCGTTGACAATCAAAAGGAACGTGTAAAGAGTATTTAAGCTTTGGTACCACTTGAACTAGCTGACGGACGGACGGATCGACTCGTATTGTGCTGATCATGAATGTATATATATTATAGGGTATCCAATGTATCCTTCGGTAAGTTACATACATTTTGAGAGTTCAGCAAACCCAATGTACCCTGGTTATTTATTATTTATATAAACACTATTTCGTGTATCCCTACGTTGTCGAATCGCATACCAACTGATGTCGAGAAATTATTCGTCCTGGAGACTTCTCACGCATTAAAGCTAAAATCAGTCATCTTTCTAAATAATTTAAACCATATATTGTCCAAGTAAATCCAGTGAAAAATATGCCGTAATGAGCCGTAATATAGGCCCAATTGCCGAAAAGTCGGAAAATTTACAAATTCGGGTCTGCAGCCACACAGGCGTATTGCAGATTTGTGGCAGTAGCAGTTGCTGCAATTTCTTGACTATCTTAGCACTTGCTTGGACTGTGTATAGATTATGAATGCCATAATCTCTATTTAAGGCTTTTGAATCCACGAAATGGGTAACCCGTTATTTATGTAAATTTTATAGTAGTGGTTAACGATATTTTACGTAACTTCTACTTTTCACTGTTAACGAAAAGTAGCCGTTTGAAACTGTTACCGCAGTTTGCAAATACCAGTGATTTTTGAAAACTGCTATTTGCCATTATCCGAAATGAAGTCAGATTTTAACATGAAATAAAAATAAATTCTATGCGCTGACGATTTGCGTTGTTAATAATGTTGAATAAGAAGAAGTAGGCAATTCTGTACACATGGAAGGGCACCATGAAATGCTATATGCTATTGTTTATGAAATAGCAACATGGTATGGTTTTTGCTATTTAAATCACATTAGCAGGTTAAAATAGCAGTTATTAAAAATAGCAATAGCGGTTTTTACTTTTATCAAAATATAGCAGTTTTGCTTATCAATATTCTGTAGAATGGCTTGATTTGCCCCAAGTTCTCTTTTGTCATATTTTCTATCGAAAACAATCGACAATATCATCAAACACTAAGTTCTATGTTTTGACTATGTAGATATATGCTATACTTCCGAAAAATCCATGGATGAATGTAGAAGCTAGAGATAGTTGAGTAAAAATATCAACTACAAGTTTTTCAAGTTCTTCATTTTAGATCAAATGTTAAAGACAAATGTAAAATTATAGTTTAATATTATTATATTCATTCCAAACTGAAGTACATAGTTTAGCTATAGACCAAGATTTGATCAAAAATACTATGAGACCATCATTGAAAAATTCAGTCCCTAATCATTAAGATTTTTTTTTATTCAAATTTCCTCTTTAGGCGAACCAACTTAATCATAACAAATACACCATGGGATTGAATAATAGTGTAATATCCTATGGTATGGTACGTTAACGCGTTCTGAGAGACTCCTAGTGGTTTAAATTTTTTCGTCTTAACGTATGAAAATTTGAACTCTGGTAGTATTGGAAAAGACGAAAAAGTGTTGTCAGAGTTGAAATGTTTCCCTAAGCTCGCAATACTGTTTTAAAATTTCCATACTTTAAGATGTTAAAACAACATTCTGAATAGGCTTATTATAATACTCACATTTTCTTTAAGCCTGAATTATACTTTTTTTTATAATTTTTTTTTTTGCTTTATAAGTCAGAAAATTTGGTGGTTGAAAATATAATTTACCATATTTATATATTTAAATTAAATTGAAATTTTAGGAATATTATTTTTTTAAAACTTACTGACATTTTGAGTGAGTTTCGATTATTGCTGTAAAATCAACTCTTTATGTAAGCATATTCTTAGAAAATGTCTGGTAGTATTAAATCTGGATTCCTAGACGGCCATGGAATGTTATCTGATCGAGATACTACTGCCAATGAGTCATCAGATGTAAATGTGATGTGTCTCCTCATCCGGTTGAAACCATGGAAGTTTCGGGAAAGAAAATTCTCGTAACATGGTTGTGTATCGAGCAGAATTTACGTTCACAGATTGCCCTCGAAAATATAGTGACCGATGATCTCTAGTGCTGAAATGACCAACCTATTACTTTTAGTGCATGCAAGGGGATTTTTAAATATGGTTTTTGGCGATTTTCGTCTTTATATTTTATACAGAACTGAAGCCAACCGTTCCAACGCATAGAGTTTATATGCCACCCTGTGTATAGGGTTTCTATCATATATTGTTCACACTATAAACCTTAATTTAAATGTTAAAGCATATTTTTATAAAAAAATCTGCATTGTTTTTGACATAAGTTAATCTCATTTGATACAAAATGCATGTCGAATTAAACAGCAACACATGTTGATTGTATCTGTTCAATGTCGTCTTTTTTTGTTTTGTTTTTTTTTTTCTTTCTGTGGTGCTCGAATGTATCTACAATACTTTATACGATACGTAAGCAATCTTTACGTCAACAGATTGCAGGCCGGTCTGTTTTGCTCTGCTCTGCTCTGCTCTGCTCTGGCTTGCTCTGCTGTGCTTTGCTTTGCGACTGCTGCTTAAATTATTGTTTATATGAATGTCTGTACGTTTGTACGCTGCTGCTACTTTAGTATAGCATCAATGTTGACGTCTGGTGGCGTATCTGTTTTTTATATTCACAAATGAAATTCGCAAATGTCGATAGAAGATACAATATAATATAAAAAGCATAAAGTAAAACCAACGCACATTGCAAAAACGAAAGGAGACTGACAGCGTGTGGCATGCGGTCGGCGGCAAGTGCTGCTAATGTAAATTCAAGTGTTTGCCGCAAGTGTCAAGTATACAATAAACACAAGTTGAGCACGTAATTGCATGTGCGGCAAGTAAGCAATAGAACAAGCGAGATACATACATACATACTGTATACATACATATCTGCAGATACAAATGTATCTGCAATTACATTTTGAATTGTACTAGTTACAGCTTTGGATATATTTTGCTGACTGCGATTATTTAAGTTATACAAATGATGCAATTGAATTATAATCTAGCTTAGTTTGGTATCTTTCACGGTCATTGGTTTATTCTTACAATAAATGTATTCTTTGACATTAAAATCAATTGCCACAAAAAAAAAAAAAAAAAAAAAAAAACAAAACAAAACTCTGCACAACACAACACATCACTGCATAGCTCACGCTTGCGTGCATGCAACAGACATGCTTTGGCAATAAATTAAAAACCAGTTGGTGGTGGTTAGCGCAGTTGCGGCAGCATTGAAAAAGTATCTACAATAAAAAGGAGCAAGCAGTGCCGCATGATACTTTTAAATAATACCGTGCAACGCCAGCTACAGAAACAACAACAACAACAACAAAGTATTCCAGAACGCTGTCACTTTCACGTGCGAAATTATTAATATTTTTTGTTTTGCTTTTTTTGTTTTTGGATCTTAGTTTTTGGTGTTGTTGTTGCTTCTGTTGGCATTCAATTGCTGGCATTTCCGCTTCCGTTTCGTATATTCTGCTTATAATGACGACAACTGACGACGTCGTCTGTTTCTGATGATGCTAACACGTTTGTCACACACATTCAGATACATGAACAGAAATTCATCTGTTCATAATTGCAGCGAATATGCGCAATTTTTAAGCAACATTTTTGGCAGTCCAAATACATATGATATGTAGGTAATCAATACTCGAATTGAAACAATTAACGAAATATCCAATTATAAGTTTTTTTGTAATAATATGTTCCTTTTATACAGTGTAAACTTTCGAAAACCATCAATGAAGAAATAGATGGACAGACTCATAAAACTTTTCAATGAAATATAACTGTTACTGAGCGCTTATGGCTTCTTATTTTCTCAAGTCAAATATGTAGTACATTTATGAAAAATATTACAAAAGAAAAAAAAAAAACGATGAAATACTTTATTGAAAATATATTCCCAAATATTACTTATGTACGGGGGCAAATTGAAAAGTCCTTTTAAAATCGAATCATAGTTTTTGAACAAATTCGTTTCTGACAAATACCATCTATCATTAGATTATTTTGAACACCATTCAAAGCAGACATGAAAGCCAGACAGATGTACAGAAATTAGAAGGTTGACACGCTCTTCCACGCAGAGAAAACCACTGTTTTAACTACTGCTTGGCCTCTTATATGTTGCGATGGATTCATATTTCGGCCACGGTCATGAAACAACGCTAAAACTTACCAGGGTTGTGGTTAACCAACGCCACTACATACAAAATTGTCAACCTTTCTGTTAAGGATTAATCTTATTTTTCGGTCCACCCGTCCGTCTTTCATGTGTGCTTCCAATGGCTATCAAACACAATCTTAATGATGCTAATTGTTCAAAATTTTCCCGCATTCTAATTGGCAGTTGGATCTATTAGTACCGTACACTGATAAAGTAATAGTAACAAAAGTATGGTAAATAACGGTTTCCTTAAACGAAGTACAAATTTGTTGGTTCAAGCACGGTTTTTTAAACTAATTTAAAAATTACGAGCCATGTCTAAAATTTCGAAAGAAAATTCTATGGTGATACTAAAGTTAAACTAGTTTTTCTACTATTTTAGCTGCTTAGTTGCGAAAATTCGGCGTAGCGTATATTTTCATACCCATTAAATATTTTCAACTACTTTTTTGTCTATAAATTTTTTTTGTTTGCCGTTAGCAAAATTTGTCACAGTTAAATTTTTCACCTGTCCCACAGTTTTTTGTTGGTATTGTTAATTAAACTATACATATACATTGGTGTATCTTACGTCAATTGTATTGAATTCGCTCACAAACAATGGCCTTGAATGTTAAAGCTACGCAGGTGACGTAATGCCAGTCTGCAGGGGTACTTTGAAATGGTACGCACCTTTCCAACTTCTCCTAAATCGAATGCCTTTGCACCTGTACGTTCAACAGTAGGCAGATGGGGCTATTATAAGAATAGGTAGAAGTACAAAAAAAAATTCAGTGATTGCTTCAGCAGTAGCAAATAAAGCTATTGATATCCACGCACCCGCTACTAGTCTACCCTAGCACAAAGTCATCAAAAGTTTTAACGTAGAACTCAGCGAGAAGAAAAAATGGAGGAACATAAACCTCAACTAAACACTATACCGGGGACAATAAACTGGTATTAGGACGGTTTCCTAACAAATGATGAAGCTGGTGCTGGATTCTTCAGACCTTGCATGAGCTTCTTCAAGTCATTAGAAAAACTAGTTAGTATCTATCAGGCAGAAATCTATGCGATAGGAAGATGTGTCTGCTTCAACAAAAGCAGTTGGTAAATATTGCAATATTTTCTAACAGAGCACTAAACTCTTATTCAATCAATTGTAGTATAGGACTGACTCGAACAACTTAACAATCTAGGAAGATTTAATAGTGTAACGTTATATTGAATACCTGTAATGAATACCTATAATGTATATATACCATGTAACGAGGAAATGGACAAATTAGCGAGAGAAGTTTTTTTATTGGCCCTAAAGCTTTTTGTGGTCTGAGACCGACACAATCCTAGTGAAAAAGAAGAAAATATAGTCAGGGAAAGTGACACCATATGTAGATCCTGTCTGGAGGACAAGGAGTTCCCGGTACATGTATTGGAAGATTGCCCATCCTTTGTAATACAAAGTTTAAACACCTGAGGCAGTACCAGCTTACTAGGAGAAATATACAAATACTAAATACGAAGGACATTGTGGCCTTTATTAGGGAAGTGTTGTAGATATTATACTGCGGTAAAGGCATAATAGACATAGATAGTCATACTAACTTTTACCCTATAATGAATCATATTTAAATATCACGTTATCCAAGGTCATGCTATCTCGAATTTAAGCACACTGCAGAGTTTTTTCATGTTTTTACTTTGAGAGCGTGGTACTATACATTTTTCGAGTGGAACATATATTTATTCCGAATCCTTCAAAGATTGTTCCAAATTCATTCTCCTAACTCAAATAGTTCCAGATATACAACAAATAGTTTTTTTTTTTTTTTGTTTTTAAATAGGGTGCTGAGCATTTTTTCTGGTCTTTGTTTATTTGGATGGTCGATACTATTTACCAGAACTTTCAAGATGGGCCAAGTATTTACAGACAAATTTTCTCTCTTTATATGTTGTGCCTTAGTTCGTTTAGTATAACTAAACGATAGATCATTGTGTAAAGATTTTTGTTTTTTTTTTTATGAAACAAAGAAGAAACCACTCCAAATTTGAGCTGCCAGAATAAGATCTGCGTGTATGCGTATCCACAATGTAAGTCGTGTCTCTGCTAACTAGTATGGCAGTTTTGAAATGAAAGTTTTATTTCAACGGATATAAGAAACATTTTTTCTCCAATTCGAGTAATAAAAAATGCTTTCAATTTGCTATAACTAAATTGTATTGATTGTGATGTAAACTTGATTTATTGACTAGAAGAAATACGTACATATTTTTCAATGTAAGAAGTGAACAATAACAAGTACTTTTGTTTCAAACCCATCATTAGTCCACCTTTTGCTACTTATATGCGTATTATGCTTCTTGGGGAAAGGATTCTATCTATTATATATATTTATAAGTATCAAAAATTAAATGCTTGCTCCATACAAAAGTTTTCCATCTTTAAAACATTTCTGATGAAAATATCCGGGCAAAATTCCGTTTGTATTTGAAATCGACTGGTTTGTTGTTGGTAGAAGTGTTTAGAGTCAAGATCACAGGATTTTGCGACAAAGCGTGGATAACTTTGTTTTCTAAGGAGACATATGTAATTTTATTGAGACTGTGATTTCCAAAGTTATAGGCTACATTTAAAATCGATAAACTAATGCCTAATTATGTTGGTGTACGGGAGAGTAAAACAAAAAAAAAAAAAAAAATTCGGTAACTGTAAAAAGTGATTAGTTCTGATAGTATCTATAAAAACATTTGCCAGCTGCTATACTGCTGCTGCCTGACCTAGCTGTGGCAGCTGTTTTATTCTTCAGTAGTTTGCGTCTTTGATCAGTGCCTACAAAATATTATTAAATAAACGTATTTCTTAATAATCATCAACAGCAAAAGCTGCCACAATAATATTTAAATATACATATATATGTATGTATACATTGTACTTATGTACTTGTATTTATATATTCATTTTCCTTTCGGTTTCATTTTGCGCTACTTTGCTTCTTCTACAGCAGCTTCTGCTTCATCCAGCTGTCTCAGGCGCAATTCTTTTTGTTCAATTCAGTTTTTCTCTCCTCTACTCAAAGGGTAAAAGGTTTATTATTTTAGTAGAAAAGTATGTAACTGCCGAAAGTACGAGTAGGCATGGCAGACCCCATACAGTACATGTAAGAGTAAAGATTATTGACCAGCATCAAAAGTCATGTCGATGTAGCCATGAGCAAGAAATCTCAGAGGCTATAAAAAATAAAGCGACAAAACTTATTTGGTTTTAAAAAATTCAAAAAATGGTAGACAAAATGGTTCACAATTGCCTTACGACATCTAGTTTCTTTAATACAGGAAGATCGATCGGCATGGACGCGAGAAAACGTAAAATTCTGATGCTAAGTCGGAAGAAATGTCGTTAGGCGATTATTTACTGCTTTCGGAGCCAACTGAAACCAGTCAAAATTTTCAATAAATGCCAAAACTGCATATGAAAGAAATGCGCCATCACTCAAAACTGTTTCCAAGTGGCTTCGAAAATTCCAGACTGGAAATTTTACTATAGAGCCTCGCGAAAGTCGGATAAAATCTTAGGTCAACGAGAGGAATGTGGCCTTGGTAAAGATTAAAAGTTGACGAAGATATACGATAGCCGCATGAAATGATTGCTAAAGAATCGGGTCTAAATGTGATTTTGGAAAACCGCAAAAAAAAAACAGAAACCGCATTACTACTTTTTAAATCACGATAATGCGCCAGCTCACACTGCCGCCAGAACTTGTAACTGTATTGCGTCTCTGGCATCGTAGAAATAAATGATTCAGTTACTGTGTAAATTGAGAAGCTGTAAAGCCTGATTTTCAGGACTGTTGTAACTGTATTGCGTCTCTGGCATCGTAGAAATAAATGATTCAGTTACTGTGTAAATTGAGAAGCTGTAAAGCCTGATTTTCAGGACTGTTTTGACTGGTTGATCTACAGAGTAAAGAAATGTATTGCAATAAATGGTGTTTATGTAAAGATAAAATATAATGCAAATTAAAAACAAGAAACTAAAAACTGACGGTATTTTTCTAAACAACTAAACTGACTTTTTTAGTCGTTTATTTATATTCTACTAAAGACCTGTTTAAACTAAAGCCCTTTATCTAACACTTTTATCATATACAAATACAAATTTAAACAAAAAATTTTTAGCAAAATTACAAAAAATACTATTTGAAATCTCCTATTTCCTCTTCAGACATACATACATCATATCCCCACGAACCATTATCTAGTTTTTGTACTATGAAAAACTTTGTTGTTACATAAACTCGATATATGTAGGTATATAGAAAAACGGACGCCATAAAGACCCTTAGACACTTGGGTACAGCGTATCACGTAGTCGAGCATACGTTATTTTGTTTTTAATTTTTTTCTTCTCTTTCATTGTCGTTTCTGTGTATTTTCGCTGTCGGCGACACCTGCACAAACATTTTAACAGCTTGCGGCGAGCACTTCATCAGACCTTTTTGTGTGCGGTCGCCCTCTTCTCGGCGCCGATGCCGCTACCCATAAGTTTCCATCAGCTGCGTACGAAAATTATTATTTGCAAAAATTGTGAAAAAAAAAAACAAAAACAAAAACATGAAAAGCTGTGCAAAGCTGTGCAAAGAAAAGGCGTTAAATAATAAAACAAAAATAATAGTTAATAAGCAGCTAAAGGTCGTTTTCGAATATGAGTAACGGTGATTTACAAGCATTTCAATCCTAAATTTTGGCATTTGAGTACTTCAGGACTCTGCACATATGTATACAAGATCTGATTCGAAAAGTCCTGTAATTTGAACAGAAGATCTACATCTAAAAATTATTTTGCCTAAGTAGAAAAGTTTGGCGAAATATAGAATATAGGACTATAGGAATTCATACCGTAGTCGCGAAGATACACCCCGTAAAGAGATTTAATGCTGCTGTTACGGATACAGTAAGACTAGACTGATTTGCTCAAATATGTGTTTAAAATGATGTAAAGCAAGGAATTTGGGCGCTTAACTAAAACAATAAAAATGGATGGTAGATAAGTGTGGAATTTTCGGTGTCAGCCAAGTTCAGGAGACATCGTAGACCCCATAAAGTATATAGATTCTTGATCAGCTCAAGATGAGTTGATCTAGCCATGTTCGTCTGTCTGTCTGTCCGTGTGTCTGGATGTGGTAACGCATTTTTTGGGTACTAATTTTTAAGATATCCGGTTGTAAGCCGACTTACTTATAGACTTATTTTTATTGCAGTTTAATAGAGTATCAATATTGACATGCCACGCCCTGGTAGCCCCCAGCCTTTACTTTTTTACATTATTTTTATTGCATTAAATATCGACTTGAAATTTAACATGACGACTTCTTATAGACGGATGCTTCACATAAATATCAAGGGGCACGCCCACTTTTAGGGATAGCCCCTAATTTATAAATTTTGTATGACAACTTTCTCATTACAGTAAATATCAACTTAGAATTTAATAGAGTGGCGTTTTATGAACGAACGCCTCACAGATACGGAAATATATATGATTTCTCCATTTTAGGGGCAGCCTCCATACAAACGCACCACCCACTTTTAGGATTTTTCATCAAAAACTTTATCATTTCAGGAAAAATCAACTTGACATTTGACATGGTGGCTTCATATGCACGGACGCTTCGCATAATTATCCAGGGGTCACGCTCATTTTTTGGGTTCGGCAAGGTTACAAACTTACATCCCACGTTTAAGTTGTTAGATTTTACAAATAAAAGTTCATGTGAATGTTATGAAAACTTCGCTAACACCGAATTTATCGTTTTTCTTCTTTTTTTAATTATTTCGTGAAAATTGTAATAAATTATCAGGCATTGTGTTTCCAATAAGAAATGTAACCAAACATCATAAAACAAGAAAGAACGTTGCAGTAGGGTGTGCTCGATTTCGAAACACCCTGTAGCTTGTCTAACGCTTCTGAAATGAACCATAAGTTTGTATAAGGCTATATTCTTTAGTGATCCGATCTGCACATATGTGGTATATTTTATTAGGATTGACGTAAGATACACCAAAACATCAAATATTCATATATTTTCAATTGATCAGAAGGTACTCTTGATGTTGATCAAGAATAGATATTCATCTTTTAATTCTGTCACGACTCCTTCTGCATGTTACAATTATTTACATAAACTTAAACATCAATTTTTACTGTTATGTAATTCATTTCAATCACGCGGTTCTTTTTTATTCGTATCAATATATATTTTTTAAAGAACTTTTTTTTTGTATTGAAAGTGCCCATGTCTATTAACGGGACGGATTCGACGTACATCATAGATCTGTTCGATACAAATATTCAATCAAAGAATCGAAATACTCGTACATATTGAAGAACCTCAATATTAAATCGACTGTCGATACCAAAAACACATTTTTTGTTATTAAATTGTTGTTACTTGTAGTAGCTCCATTGTTCTTAATACCGAATTAGCATTTCTATAAAATACATAATTCATTGATAAATAGTGAGTTAATGTCATGGAGCATATCAAAATTTAAATCAGCAGATCAAATATCAGCTGACAGTCAGAAGGGGTTCTCAAAAGCGTCCCATCCATCCATTCCTACATTTTAAATACAAATATTTTTTAAAGCAAACGATATTAACTACTAACATGCTGATTCGGTTATATTCGAGGTTGACAGCTGCTAAATCTAGTGAAGTGTACCAGAACTATGGAGATATTTGAATAAAAATTTTTAGTGTTGGCGGTTGGAGAGTTTCTATGCAAAGATAAATGCAGCAATAGCTTATATTATACCACCGTATAAATTGTTCGGATTCGATTTTGTTAAAATGGTTCGATTTGCGATTTTGCGATTTGAATTCATTTGGAACTAGCACTATGAATTTCATATTCTCAAGGTCTGGTAAGTTCAAATCGAACCATTTATTCGGCTTCGAAAACCGCATCACGGGGTATTTCTGACATATTTTTCAATCATTCCTTGCATACAAGTACATTCTATAAATGATACATTTTATAATATGGCGCCAATTATTAAAATTATAAATTATATATGGAACCTATGGCTGAGTATCCAGCACCCAGATTTGCCCCATTGCCCAGCGAATATAATTTGTGCTGCAAATAACATCCAATAAGCCTAATCAATTTGTTGTTATTAGTTTAAATAATTAAACGCTGTACATATTGACAGTCTGACTACTCAAATTACTTGTTAGACTTGTACATGGCTAGTAATTTTTTTCCTTTTTTTTTGCACGACAGCCTGTGCGCCTAATTGCCTGCTTTTCTGAATGGCATTGTTGTGTTCCAATTTGATTGCATTTAATGGTTTTTGAGTTTAGCTTTTGACAGCTTTGCTTTTTACTATAATATATTGTATCGCATTTCTTTCCTTTTTTTCTTTTGAATTAGAGTTGACGACGCATTGCAGAAGGACAAACTAACAGATACGCAGACAGACCGACCATGTGGCATTAAGTAATAATAGTTGCAATAATAACAACAATATGAACTTTGTTGCTCATAGAAAAAGCTTCGTAATAAACAATATGACAAATGCACCTGTTTCACCTTTTAGGATATTGTAAAACAGTGGGAAAACTGTCTGACAGAGTTACTAGGCAGTCACAGAAACGGTTGAGGAGGCATACCCATAATGAATGTACATATGCCTGGGAGTAGGCGGGTAGATAATAGTTTTCGCATAGTCTGCTCCAGCTGCTGAAGCTCGCACACTTATCAAGCATGTATGTAGTTACGTATATGCTATGTTGCTGCTCCTGGTACACCTTATATCGCTCCGTACTATGCTCCCAGTTGTCGTTCTGCTGCATTTGGCACATAATTGTAAACAATTGCACACTTTCGCACAATCGAATCTGACAAAAATTGCATCATTTATCGTAGCGTATATGAAAATTTCACAGTTTAGTTTGAAAAAAAAAGGCATTAAAAATTTAAAATAATATAAACTGACGATTTTAAACACTTCACAGGTAAATAATATCCATGCTATAAGAAAAACTGTAATGCATTCTGTGAAGTTTCCATGTATTTTCTAATAAGGTCTTTCCATCGTACAACATTCAACGAGAGTTTTTAAAATGTAAACAATGTTGCCTGAACATTTTCTCATAATAATTCTGTACATTCGCCCCGAACTATTTACATTTTTTTTTTTCGATAAATGGATCGATTTGTTATTTATTTTCATTACAATTTTTTGATTTTTAAATAAAGCGAATGCCATTTTGCAACTCACATGTTAACGACAACGAAATATTGAGCATGTTGAGAATTCATCGCCTTGAAGAATTGAGCTAACACAAAAATTATGTAGAGTTCTCCTCAAAAGCAATACACCAATACAGATAAATATGTATAGCGAAGCAAGCTGATGTAGAAACCGTGAAGGTGTCTAAAGTTTAATTTGATAAATAGTGCTAAGAATGTATGCGTGAACTAATCAGAGATTTTGTTTTCTTAGTTCATTGGTCATTTATTTATTAAAGCGTTGGAATTTATGACTTCGAGGAGGTAAACGTAAAAAAAATCGTTATCAAAAAGTCTGATCAGCAAGAACGATGCCTATAAAAATGAAAAAGTTGAAATTTATTCATAGGTTAATTTACAATATTCATTTTAAAGATTTCTAACAAGAATGTTGTTGAACCATTTACAATGAACTATTCGAGAAAATGCCCCTGTTTTTGTATATAAATACAATTATTGTTTGCTATGGGAATTATTGTTTGTATGGGAAATACATAATTTTCGGGTGGGTCGTCTCAATCTGGTCAATGGTAATAATTTTGACAAATATCAACCGATCAAGCAACGTCCATTTACTAGAATATTAACCATGTGCCGCTATAGTGACGCTGGCCAATGTGATGAAGATGCCAGAAAAATGCTAGTTTTTGTCTCACCAATAACGGCGGCCACTTAATCGATATTATTTTCTAAAACCCGCTGACATTAATTCTAAATTGTTAATTAAAAAAAAATTTTTTCCAAAATTTATTCAAATTTGAAGGAAGTATTTATATGTATGTGAAGTGTACAATATGAAACACCAACAAATGCGCACAAAACTAATTACGAATTGTAAAAATTTATACATTACACACATTACAGTCGGCGACGCTGGTAAGCAATTTGTAAGCGATACATCATGTGGGCAATCAATCAATCTGCACATCAATTCAACCATCCATTCATTCATCTATCCAAGTGATTAGTAATTTAACACAGGTGTCGCACCGTTCTGAGTTCTATGCGCAATTTGCCTTCAATGAAAGCAGCTGTGTCAAGTGGCAGCGACGACGGCGAACCGTGGCTCATTTTGACTTTTTTCGTTGCAAAAATAAATACTGCTGAATCAATAATGATGATTCATATCGATATATGAAGCTTGAAGTAGAAAATTAGGCTTTGTGTGATATCCTTTGTATTAGATGAGTTTATATACGAGGGCTGCTACTTATATTTCGGGAACTGGCAACACTAATGTCAAAAGCTAAAATCTGGCAACACCATAATAAAGTTTGACATTTTTTTGGCATAAACATACTCACAAAGTTTTGATGTACAATTGCTATTTTTTTTGTTGACAGTGAGTTAAGAAAAGCTATTTGGCCAAAAAAATTGAAATTTCAAGAGAAGGTTTTCGTTAGATTATTTTTCACAACTTTCGACGTGGATTATCTCAACAAGAATGTGTCAATGAACCTAGTTCTTTGTTTGGCGATGAAGCACCACAAAAACCACAGTATATCGCTGGTATAGTGAATTCAATCGTGGTCGTAGTTCGGTCGCCGACGAATTCCGTGAAGGTCGTCCAAAATCGGCTGTTGTGCCCAAAAACATCGATGCAGTGCGTGAACTGATAATGCAAGATCGTCATGTGACATATCGTGAAATAGAGGCATCCTTGCAGATTAGTTCCACTTCAATACATTCGATTTTGCATGAACAGTAAAAAAAATTTGCTCTCATTGGATACCCCATAATTTATCAATCGCTCAAAAAAAGGCTCGCGTCGATTGGTGTAAGGAAATGATTAAAAATTTCGACCGTGGTGCTTCAAAAGACGTGTATAAAATGGTGACAGGTGACGAATCATGGATATATGCGTATGCGCCGGAAACAAAATAGCAATCGACCGTGTGGGTATTCAAAGACGAGCCAAATCCAACAAAAGTTGTTCGTGGAAGAAGCACAGCGAATCAAATGATCGCCTGTTTCTTCGGCCGAATGGGTCATGTGGCCACTGTTCCGCTCGAGCAACGTAGGAGGTCAATTCTGAGTGGTACACGACCATTTGTTTGCCTGAGGTCTTCGGAGAAATTCGTAAAACCAACCGCCAAAGACGAATCATTCTCCATCATGACAGTGCGAGCTCTCACACATCTCGTCAAACAAGTGCATTTTTGAGCAGTCAAAACATCGAATTAATGACTCATCCTGCGTACAGTCCTGATTTGGCACCCAATGACTTCTTCATGTTCCCGAATATCAAAGGTAAACTGCGTGGTCAAGTCACATTTTACGTTCGTGATCGTCAGTCGAACACTCAAAATGTTCAACTAATTCATGATGTGCCTTTACATATACCAAAAGTTACTGTCTGGTGCGGTGTATGCTCGTAAAGAGACATTGACCCGTACTTTTTAGAAGACAACGATGGGACGATAGCAAGGGTCAACGATGAGCGATATAGGCCAATGATATACGACTTTTTGGCTACAGAACGCGATGAAAATGACGTAGAAAATATTTTGTTTCAGCAAGTTAGTGCTACATGCCATACAATCGACTTATTGATGCGGATGTTCCCTAAAAGTATAATTTCGAAATCCGGTGATTACAACTGGTCACTTTGTTCACCAGATTTGACTACGTCTGACTTTTTGTTGGGGGAATATTTAAAAGTTGAGGTTTATGCCAACAAACATGGCTCTCTGGCACAACTTTAGGTCTTCTAAAAATGAAGGAAAACGCCAAAAAAAAACTTCGGTTACCAAAAAATAAAAGAGATGTTGATAAAGCCATACCCGTGCTTGAAAATGGAAAACAGTTTCTCAGTTTTCATTGAATCGTTTCACAAATCGATATAGGAGACTCTCTAGCGCTGGTATTAGCTCATGAATACTAACTGCGAATTCGAAAATTCCTAAACATTGACTAGCTCTACAGATTAAACTATTTATCCAAATCGTTATCAAAAAGTTGCAGTTTTCAATTTTTAAACGTAATACATACCTAACCTAGCCACTGTGCGGCAGCGCCACTTTGTGAGTCTTCTACTATTTCGAGTAAACTCAAGTTTCCAATTAGAAATTACGCGCATGAGATGCCACCGCGCGACAATGACTAATGATGCGCTATTTAGGTGGGGGTGTATGTGGCGGCAGCGGTGATGATGTCGTCAGGCACAGCTGGACGAAACTTTGGTAAAGAAAATTCAAAAACGACAGCAAGGATATGCGCCGAAAAAGTTGATGAAAATTTTAACGAAAAATATTTGAAATAAATTTGTTTGAGGCAATTTTATATGTTGCAGTTGAGCTTTGCGCATACGAAAATTATTATGTATACATCCCGTAGGGATACGCGAGCTTCGAAATTAAGCTGAAAACTAAACATGGACGACGTGGTACAAACACACAGATACGCACGCACACATGAGCAGTGTTCGCTTATCTGTGGCTGTCAGGCTGACATTTGAAGTGCGGCAACAACAGCAACAAACACTACTAAAACAACAACTACCACACTAATAAAGCAAAAAGAAAATTGAGCTCACATTCAAACAAAATCGCATACAAAAATATATATATAAAAAAAAAAAAACAAGAAAATAGAGTGAAATTCTGGAAAATCTGCGCTAAAGGCGAAAGAGCGCGAAAACGTCACGAACAGCAACTAAAATATACACAATATATGTGTTAGGTATTTATACGAGAGTAGTTTACTAAGTTCTTACGCTAGCTGTGACATATATAGGGTGTTCCATTCAAACTTGTGGTACTTTATTATCAACGGAAATCTGCATAATCGACTTTTTTATTTGATATGTTACGTCAATGTCATCGGGATTTTTGTAATGCATTTTTGTAATATTGCGAACATTGGATCTTAAATTCCAAGTCGTTGGTATAAAGGCTAAGATGGACACACCTAAATTATTGTCGAAATCACCACATCAGTGAGAACAACTGTGAAAAAATTGTACATAATACAGTTTTTGGGGCTATACGAATAATAAAAGTTTCGAGGATGATCCAAAAATGATTCCAGCCTTGAAACGGCCGCAATTCTCCAAAATGTTATCGGAAATATAGAAAGTAATTTTCCATAAATGCTGTTGCATGTACATGGAATCTCAATATCAATAAAAACAAGGTTCAAAGCAATAAAAAACAATTGGAAACTGTCAATTCACTGATAACACTACACATACACGTATCTATCTGTACCAATTTTGGATTTTTTATGTGAGTTGATTGTACTAACAACCGCATCGAATTTGTAGTCTTTACTTTGAATAGTAAATTGTTGTATTGTATTGTATGTATTGTACCAGAACACTTATCCCAACCCCATCCAAACCTATATCTGGGTGTGGATGAGGTTATATGATATAGGAATCTTCTTATTATTAAGCTAAAGTTGTGTATTTAATAGTAGGTAAACTAAAAAAATCGGAATCAAATTAGTTCAACAAAGTATTTGAAATAAAGTTTCCAAAATGAGCGTTGGGTTTGTATGAGGAATAACCTCTAAAAAGGACGTGACATGTTCATAAAGCTATTATTTGTATTTATAACAAAAATAATCTTCTGTAATCGTCGAAAAGCTTAAAAGCTCATACATACGGACAGACACACGAACATGGTCTGATAAACTAGTTTCGACTTACTGATCAAAAATATATGCATATATGTATACTTAATATCTACGATGCCTCCTTCAATAAGTTACAAACGTACTACCTCTTATAGTGGAATTAGCAAGTTCATTTAATACACTTTATGTGAAGAGGGAATAGTAGAGTCGAAATATCAAAACTTGAAATCTCTATTTCTTATAGTTTCCAAGATCTCGTTCAAGCGTAGCTATATCGACTCAGTTTTCAATGCTGATTAAGAATACACCTAAATACTTTATGGGATCTATGAACAAGTATGCTCAAACTTAATATAAAGTTTTACCCTATGGGTTCAGGGTATTAAAACACAAGAACATGTTCATATAAAAAAAATTCACACTTACTCAATTTTTCCTGCTTTGTGGGCATATAGTTGATAAGGCGCTACCATAGAAGTAAAAGTATAAAGAGACGACAATGATGACAACAAAAATGCAGATCCAACAAAGAAACAAATGACACGCTCTAATCAAAATATAACACCAACAAAAAGTAAAACTTTTCCCGGTATGTTTTTGCCTTTTTTCTTAACTCTACTTTTGCCTGATTTCGCGCAAAATGCTTGACTTATGCTTAGGAAATAAGAAAAGAAAGTAATTTAATAAAATCTTTTATTAAAACAACTTTCTTTTATCTCTATAAATCGGTCGATTGTTTCGACTGCTGGAGTTACTAGTAAGTATTATTTTTCATAACCATTGTCAAATTTTCTGTCACATACATTGGGTTATGCGATTGATAGAAGCAAACCACTTTCGTAATTTAAACCCCTCTTATCAAAAAGTTGGAGAAACGCTGTTTGAAGTGTGTCCTGTTCTATTACTTGGTCAGCATTTATGAGTCAACTCTCGCATTTAGTTTTACGTGTGTATCTCTGTGTGTAGAGATATTTCCTACTCTGGCGCTATGACATTGTGTGCATCCTGCCTTTTGGGCGCTCGCCGCATGCACCACAATTTAATCGAAAAACTGAAAGAACAATTTTCGTTTTTCCATTTCCATTTTCATTTTTTTATTTTTATTTTTCGCTTCCTATGTTTTTCTATTTCCTATTTTGTTTTACCTTTTTGGCTTTTTTGTGTGCTTCGCGCCAAAATTTTCCTTGCTGCAAGTGGCAGCTTATTAAAAAAAGAGGAGCTACTAGCTAGAGAGCACAAAATTCTATAGAAGCACGTAAAACTGGCAGAATTTCACAGAAAAAAATAAAATAAAATAAACACAAAAATGTGGAAAATTGTGGCGCAAAACAATTGTAAAGTAAATAAACAGCGAAAAATTCTTGTTGCCTGTGAAAAATCGTCTGCGGAAATTTGAAAATTTATGTTTTGCACAAAGTGGTAAAAAGAGATTTCGTAGTTTATGAAATACTATGCTAAATGTTTATATTTAAGGGAGAACGATTGTAGTCTTAAGGTGATCTAAACTGACCAATTGTATTTGAATAGTTAGAAGTAGAGTACAGTTTCTTTGTTTATCTGTGTATATTGTATCTCAAAGGTGTTTCGCTAATTACGACAAATAAATTTACGAGAAAAACCGAATTCGTTATAACTCAGAAACCGTTCCATCGATTGTCATGAAATTCATAGAGAGTGTTACTATCGTTTTGGTGAAGGTTTCTGGCTACCAACACATAATAGTTTTTCACTATCAACAACTACATTAAACAGTGCTTTAAGTTAAAAAAAAAAAACAAAAAAAAAAAAAAAAAAAAAAAAAAACAATGTGATTTGTTGAGACATTCAATAACAACAAAATTTCGTTCGGAAAAATAGTATTTTAGCAAGTGAGACACGTGTTTCAAACTTCGCAACAAGTTCATCATCTGCTGATAGTATGAAGCTATTACGCAACAATTTTTTAATTTTCCTAATTGTTGTGATATAAGTAGCACAGTAGAACAAAAAATTGCTGCATACCGCCGGTGACTGATGAAGTACTCGTTCCGGAGTTCGAAACAAGTATCTCAATTGCTAAAATAAAATTCTTGCGAACAAACTATGAGTTGGTTTTGTTTCTTTTCGTGATGAGAGAAAAATTTGCCTAGAGCTAGACTGAAAAACTCATACTCTATAGGAGTATTCATAAATAAGCTCTCTAAACAAACGTATTTATCAAAAAAGAAAATATTTTTTTAAACTTCAAATTGCAGTCGATTGTGCAGTATCAGCACTTGTTTTCCTTTTTCTTTCGAAAAAGTATTCAAATTCATTTTAAATCGTTTCGATGCCATCATAATGCTGCTTTCTTGTGTTGCTGTTTCATTAAAATGTAGAATTATAAATAAACAGTATAGTGAAAGACGCATTAAATACTCGCAGTTCTTAAATTCAATGAAACATAAACCACTTAACAAAGAAACTTATACATAATTTCACAAAAATATCATTGGTGTAAGTTATCTGAACATCTAGAAACGTTTTTTCCGATTTTTTATGTCGCTTACAACCAATTTCACCATAAAATATACCATTTGAAAAGTATGCATTTATCAAAATCGGTTCAATATTTTGGGCGTAGGAATCAAACACAAATAGTATTTACATGAAATACAAACGAACACACTCAAATATTAAGCGATAACAAGCGAGCACACAGTTACAAGTTTATAAGGCTGTGAGAGCGCGAAATATATTTTGTATGCGCTTCGCTATTATTTTGGTGGCAGTCTATCTGTTTGTTGTTGTTATGATTGGCGCGATGCGAAATAAGAATAACAACAAACGCATAAACACAATAATATACAAAATTATTTCCAGACATACTACATAGTTGCATACTACATATTGTAGTTGCATACGTACAATAATATGCACACAAGTATAATAATCGGTCGCTTACATTAGATAGTTTAATTCATATATTAATCTCTAACATGAAAAACTTTCACCAATGTTTTGACTCCATTTTTATGCAACAATTTCGCACTACAAGATAATAAATTCCAAATGCAATTCAATTGTAATTTAAATAACCAGACATTCTTCTTCTATACACTGTTTTTAGAGTGTTCAGTGTTAGTCGAATATATATATACATGCATACATATTTAGTTATAGTATCTGCTGTCGTTGTTGTTGTTGTTGTTGTTGTTGTTGTTGTTCTTGTGGCATTCATTCACTTAGGCTGGCAAGCGCCCAAAATGTCTGGCCAGCAGCACTGATTTTTCTTTCTTTCAACTTTTTTTGGACCAATTATTTTTTTAAGTTTTATTTTTTGTTTTTTTTTTTTCTGTTGGTCTTGTTGCGACTGCCTCGGGCTTGACTGCTTCTGGTCGCTTTGGAACTTTTGCGCGTTGCGATCTGAAATATTTTTTCCTTGCTGCCGCTGCTCGTTTTTGTCTTAGTTGGCAGCAGCAGCAGCTGTCGCTGTCGCTGCCACAATATTTCTTATTTCCGAGTGCCAGATGAAACGCAGATGCTTGTAAATCCCGACCCGATCCGTTCCGTCCCGTCCCGTCCCGTCCCGTCTCGTTTATTATTTGGTTCGCACGCTCCGCTCTGCTTTGCGCTGAGTGAATGAGTGAGTGTCCGTGTGATGGAAGGAAGGGGCCTGGCAAGCCTGTGCAAAAGGTCGTACATATGTATTGCTATAGGGGAGTAGAGCGGTATGCTGCAGCGTGTAGCGCCTGCTTCATTGAATGCTATTTGAAATGAAGTGTCTGCAACAGATTCTCACTCTTGTATGGTTCATTGTATGTATAGAAACGTATTAGTTGAGGGGTAATCGAGAGGGCTAACTAATGTTCGATAAGTTACACTGAAATGCATAGAAACTAAGATGGTTGTTAAAACGGAAAATATGAAATATCGATATTTCGAAATTTTTTAAATAGCGATATAATTAAATTAAAAATTCTATATAAAAATTTCGATATATCGACGAAATTTTGTTTTTTTTTTTTAATTTTTCGATGACAAGGAGTATAGAACAAAATGCTCTACGCATCAACATCATGACTGCTGCATAGATTCGCCAAAGTTACCGGAACAGTAGCAATAACAAAAAAAAAAAAATGGTTTAATGTCGAAAACGTTTTTTATTAAGAGTTTCCAAGAAAACGCGTTTGCTTATGTTTTCGTCCAGCATCCAACCTTTGTTATCTGATACGACTTTAATCGCAGATGCAGCTCCCCCAATCTTGAAGCACACTGTCTTTTCATGCAATCTACACTCTATTGACTACAATTTGTAATCTTGTAAAATATTTATCTAATATAAATCTTATTTAGCGGCCTATAATAAGAAAATAAGAAATGGTATTTTGTTCTCAAGATTATTTTTAAATGATTTTGGCTTTACTTTGAGAAATATTTATCTTTCTCAATGTAAACCCAAAACAATAACATCAACTTTTTGTTACACAAAGAATATTTAGCAAGGGAGACAATTACTATAGACTCAGCTACGAATCTGCTGTTCGGACTGTAAATTTTGCTACTTATGTATATCATGCTTTTCAGGGAAATCGCCTAGTGTATCATTTATATTTATATTTATATGTATGCAGAGATAAATGCATTTCCTCTCCAAACATGCTATATTTGTTATTTTCGGAAAAACAGCTTTTCTCCAAACTCTGTGTTTTGCATTATTCACCTATAAACCATTCCAATGGCTATTAACACAGTTACTTCGAAAACTGTTGTTTCGTTAGCTTCTTGACTTCAATTGATCAGACAACTAAAGATGAAAGTTTAAAATAAATTTTAGGAATGTTCTTAAAGTGAAAATGAATTGCTACGAGCACAACCGTATATCGGTCATGGCCGCACGTAGGAAGGCGTTCCATTCATTATATTATATTGCGCGAGGTCATCCCAGTCACCTGGTACATAACCAGGACATCCTTTCTGACGCTGCCCTCCTATCATGGTTTTGTTTCCGTCGTTAACCTTTAGGGTTCATATAAAATGGTAAAAATAAGAAGGTGCCAGGGTCCATGCAGTACCAGCAAGACCGAGAGTATCACCATCTTATAGAATTGTATCTATACATACTTCGAGAGAGTTCTCTACTTCTAATTTACTTGCTGTACCCAAAGTACCATCAGTTAGCAAGCGTGATTTTTCGCCTGATCTCCAGGCTAACTTTGTTGTTACTTGTTATCTCTGTTCCCAGGTAGACAAAGTTTTCTATAACATTGAAGTTGAAATTCTTAATTAAAAATAGCACAACCCTGCCTGAAACCTCTTTTGATATCAACATGTTCGGAGCGGTTCTTTCCTACTCTGACGACGCTTTGGGTGCGTGATAGCGTTATCATGAAAGACGAACGATCTTTTGCTGCATATCAAATTCAGCTAAAATTTATATATTTTTAGATAAGTTTTATTACCAACTGTCTGAACTTTTGCTATCTCCCACGCAAATCAAAGTAAAAATACCAAATTGCACTGCAAAACTAAGAAAAATAATTTCGTTTGCTAAAAAATAGCACAGCAAAATAAATACAAAACAAGCATGCCAATTGGACACTGCTAAAAACGACGTTTCTATCGCACTTAGATGTATGTTCGTATAGGAAACATCACTTGGACGCCACTAGTAGCATTGGAGTTGCAATAAATACGAGATTCTGTTTCAACTGCGCCAACTGCTCCATTGCTCCTCGTCAGTTTCATCTCATCTCGTTTCGTCAACATCCTGCTAGACGACAGTGTCCTTCTTCGTTGTCGTTCTGCTGCATGAAGTGTCGCATGTGTTTCTGCCATTTTGAGTGTGCTCAAGTGCGGCGACATTTTTCCCCGACATTTTCTTTGCTGCTTAAAGTGGCTTTTTTTTCTCTTTATTTTAGTCCATCCGAGGCAATTCCTCTTGTTCAAATGTCATTACGGGCACTCCAACTACTGCTTCAACTGCAGCTCCAGCATCGACTTTGACTACACGGCTGGCCCTCCGCTGCTGCTGCCAGCATTTGATGCCTCCGCTCCTGCTGTTGCTGCAGCACTACAATCCACTTCGACGTTTGCCGGCTGTGCACAGTTGTTTCAAATGCTAGCAACATTTCTTTCTTTTTTTTTTCTTTTCTAGTTTTCTTTCTTGGCGACATATTGCGCTCGAAAATAAAAATGAGGGGGTGCAAAGCAGAAGGAAAATCCAAATTTGGTTTGTTTTTTCTTTGCATTGCTTTGCAAATTGAATTCGAAGTCGTTTCATGGCATTCATTCATTTATGTTGCTGTAGGTGTTGGCAGCAGTTGCTGTTGTTCGCATAGCCAGCAACAGCAACAGCTGCTGCTGCTGCTGCCACTTTGCTCTGCTTCATGTTGCAGCTGCGCCTAATGACTTTGCAACTTTTGCATTCGCATTGCCAATAACTGCTGCTGCCTCCGCATCTGCTGCTGCTGCTACTGCTGCTGCTGCTGATGTTGTTCACTATCGATATTGAGCACGAATTCTAATAGGATTTTCATGCTAGCACAAAGTTTTCCGGCTCCTTGTTGCACGTACGATTGTACGAGTATGTATACCTTTATGTACATACGTATATATAAATTTCCTTAAGTGTTTTCTTGTTATTTTTCGTTCTATTTTTCATTTCCTTAAATGTCATTAAATGCGTATTTAATTAGTTTGTTGGATTTCTCACGATTTGGAAAAAATAAAAAGAGGTGAATGAAAATTGATTTGAATGTTCTGTTTGAATTTGCTTTCAATCAATTCATTGCACAGTGTGTCAAGGTGTGTGTAAAATTTTGTAAAAGTTAAACAAAATAGTAATACTAATGGCTACAGTACATATTTTTAGAACGATGCTTGAAACAATCATTGTAAATATAAATACAAAGCGACACACTAAGGCTATTGTTTCAGCTTTTAGTGCAACTAAGTATTTCGTTATAAGCAGCCTGAATGGTCTCATATAGACTGCTTGAAAATACAAGTACATGGGCTGTATTACGAGGGTTGGCGCCTTGGCAACCCTTATTTTTGTTAGGTGCCAGCTGGAATTTTCATTGGCAAGTTTGACATTTATTAGCATAAACATACGCAACACGTTTTTAGGTGCGAACACTATTATTTATTGCACAATTCGTCTTGGCCAAAAAATGGAAATTTATCGTGAAAAATTTCGTATAATGATATACTTCGATTTTCGATCTACTTCGACTTTTGGCGATTAAACACCGTCAAAAACTAATTTTTATAACAGATATGCCGACTTTATATGATTAAAGACGAATTCAGAGAAAGTTGTTCAAAAACAACTATTGTTCTAGAAATCATCGATGCTGTGCGTAAACTGTTAAGACAAAAGCTTCATGTGACATACAGTGAGATTTCGGCATTGTTGAGCGTTTGTATGGCCAGTATAAATTCGATATTGCATGAACATTTGACCGTCAAGAATTGTTCGTGTTGGATACCATATAATTTGATAATCGTTTAAAAAAGTCTCGTTTCGATTGCAATGAAATATTCAAAAAATACAGTCTAAAAATACTTTGACAACATCGTAACAGGGATTGTATCATGGATCTATGCATGTGAGCCCAAAACAAAAAAGTAAAAGTAGCCGAATTTAACAAAAGTTATTGGCGGACGTATTACCACGAAGCAAATGGTCGCCTGTATTGTATTCGTATTGTCTACTCATATTACAACTGTTCCATTAGAGCAACGTAGGACGTTTAATTGTGAATGGTAGAGAACCATTTGTTTGCCAGAAGTTTTCGAAGAATTGAGGCTAACCAAGCGCCGAAGACGGATCATCCTTTACCACAATAATGCGAGCATTTACACATAATTTTTTTCTTTTATTTGTTTTGATTTGGTTTCTTTTAAGTGTATTTAAACAATTTTTTCTAGGAAATACTTTAGTTAAAAAATGTAACGAGAATTTGTATTAGTTCGTCCGAAAGCTTGTAAAGGAGGTATCGTAGACCCCATTATGTTTATATTGTATGTTCTTTATCAGCTCGACGAGATGAGTCAATCTAATTATGTACGTCTTGATGCTGTTGTGCATTTTTTCTATGAAAACTTTATTTAAGTCAATATTACTTTGAAAAGATGTGGTTGCTTTTTATGTTCAGCTGCTTCATATATATGTACTAATGAGCGTGTCCCGCTTACATTATGGAGTAGCCCACATACAAAACAATCGCCCATGTTTGTGCTTTTGTAAAAACTGCTTTAATTAAATCCATATCAGCTTGAAATTCGATGTGATGGTTTCTTATGGACGGCTGGTTCACGTACATATACAAATGGGCGTGTAGCACGGGTTAGCCCCAATATAAAGCCACATTCCCCATATTTTTGCAGTGAAATAAACTTTTGAACAAATAGTTTGCCTTAAATTTTGTATTGAGATCGAAATTTCGTGTTCCGTGAACAAGCTGGATTGCGTGAATGTTAAATCCACATTCATGGAATGCATAAAAATTGCTGAGGAGTTTGACACACAAACTTGTCAACAGGCATCAGAATGGAGGACAGAAAACGAGCTTTGTTCCGAAAACTAAAATTGCTGCTACGTGGAACACATTTTGAGTCGAGCGAGGCCATTAAGGAAAATTCGTGGAATGAGCTGATGGCTATACTGGACAGCGTCTATAAAAGAGTTAAAAAAAAAAAAAAAAACGCAAAGCGATAAAATAAATTTTGATGGTTAAATGAAAATTCCTTGTTTTACTTAACAACTTTTGGTACTTTATGTTTTGAAATTGTAAATTTATACAATTTATAGAGATGCATAATATAATAGTTAAGAACAAAATCAGTTTTTAGTACTTAGAAAATGAGAACAATTAATTCATTACGTAGTATTCGCTACAGTTAGGCACTAATCTCTGACATGTTGATGCCAGCTATAAAAGTAAGCAATATCTGATGATATCATTTATGCTTGTGAACAGGCACACTATTTTCCTTTCAATGATCGACTCAATTCCAACATTTGTTTTCATAGCATTCCTAAATGATGATTTCGTTGAGCTTGAGTAGCCTAAAGTAAATGTTATTCTACTGATCTAAGAAAATAGAGATAAATATACTCGCATAATTTTTTTTATATTTTATACCTTAAAACCACTTGCTACTTTGAAGTCGACGAATATAGTCGTCTCACTCATTGTACTTCAAAAATTGCTCTAGTTTTTATATAATATGAATAAAATGTTTGATGAAACCGATAAGTAGTTGGCTATTTATTCATGGATGGAATATATGGGACTACTATATTCGACGACTACGAGTTATATAAATGGAAGTGTTATGTTTATGAAAAATTAGTTTCTTGTCTCCTTTTTCGGACTATCATTTCCTTAATGCTTTGGCTGAAATTTAAAAGTAACTATACACTTTGACATACTGTGCAATACTGTGAACACACCGTCTGTCTGGCACTTATTCTGACAGCTGATACAAGTTACACATTAAATGTAAAGTTGATTTCACGTCCGTTTTTCTTGTTTTTTTGTACAATTTTCTTTTTTATAATTAGCACATTAATAATTGATTGCAATAACAGTAGCAAAAGGTTTAAAGTTTTTTTTTTTCAGGTGCAATCATGCTAATTATAGAGCGCACTGATTGCGTCCAATCCCCAATAATTGAATATATGCGAGTGTAGCTAATTATGGCATTTCGGTATTTGTGCGTAGGCGTTTGTGTTTACCAAATAAGCGCTCAACTCAAGCGAAACACCGTGGGCACCCCGACCCAAAAAGTTTGACAAAGTATAACAAATAAAAAGCTTTGCGCCCTTTTGGGCTGGACGTCAATGTCGAAAGCAGCAAGCAGTAAAAGCAGCAAGCAGCAAAACCATCAGCAGCACCTGCTGTCATTCGCATTTTTTTCTGGCATTTGTTGTTGGTTTAATTGAATTTAAACAAAAGTCGGAGCAACAACAAATAGTAAGAGTGAGAGAGTGAGAGAGAGAGAGAAAGAGAGATAGCTTACGGTTGAACGAAACAAAAAAATAAAAATAAAAACGTTTATCTGCAGCAGACAGAAGCAAATGCCACGTGCCAACATGTGTTGCCAATGGCAGACATGTTGGCAACACATGCGGCATGCGGCATGCGGCATGCAGCAGCAGCAGTGAAAACAACAGCAATGAAGCCGAGCAGTAATCAGCAGCGGTAGCGCAGTCGAGCCGCTTTGCTTTCCTTCTGACTGCATTCCATTCTGCTTACTACTGTCTCCAATAAGATGTTTTTCCTTATTTTTTTTTCGTATGCAAACAATTTGTGCCTCAAAGCCACCTTTGCATATATTGTATCTGCACAAACGTTTTGTAATTTGTTGCAACTGTTTTGGCTTGCTTGTATCTGTTTTAGCTAGAAATGTTGCAGATTGCTTCTAGCAGTATTCGCTGCGCAAGGTCTGATTCAAATGTACCATTGATATGTACTTGGCTTCGAAGGCTGGTCTGCTTTAAACTTAATTATTAGCGTTCACTAATTTTAAATTGTGAAAAATTTTTATTTTAATCTATTGGTTAAATTTGATAGTTCGTATTCTATGTGGGGAGTGGGGTAGTAACAAGAGTCCGTTTATTTGCTTAGAAACAAACAAACAAAAAACATTTTTAGTTTTTTATTTTTAATATTTATTATGGGCCGCAATTATGTTATTGAGTTTCTCCGGAGTTTGAGCTGTCGCGTTATCGTGATGTAAAGAGCAGGTCCTATATTTTTGAAATTTCCCAACATGGCATTTCCCAGTTCCTTAGCATTTCTTGCGTCAATGGTCAATCGTCAATCTTCCTCAACCTTCCTTTGCTGCACTGGAGGTAGAATAGCACTGGAAATCTTTTCTTTAGTGTTCACAGTAACCCTTTTCTTTAGTGTTCACAGTAACCCTTTTACGCAGCCTTACTTCGAAAGGCTGCGTAAAATTCGAGTTTGAATTTTCATACTCAAAGAGTTTTTCACGCAAAACAAGTGTATTATTCTCCGGGCTATACGCCGTCTATTAAATAACTTCGAATCGGAAGATACTTTACAAGAACAGAACCTCGCGGAAAGATATCGAATTATATCTTTGCCAAATTTGATTAAATTGATGGGAATCACTTTTATTTTTAACAAGACGGAGCAACTTGCAAAACAGCTCGTATTTCAATGGATTTATTGCGAAATAAGTTACGTTCTTGGTTTTTTCCAGAAGTTGCGACCAAAATTGCATGACTTAACACCACTGGTGTTAACGACCTATTCTCATATGTACATATATATTGTAAACATAAATGTTAGTATGTAGGTAGGGTAACAGAAACATCCCGCACACATGACCTTTTAAGGCAATCACAATAACGCTCGACGATTTTGTAGCTATCAGCTGTTTGTCGTCTACTCGGAGCAGCAGACGTGGTTAAAATGTTTGCGCTGTGTTTGTTTTAAATTAATTAAATAAATGCGTTAATTTAATCTTCATAAATTATAGCCCATATGTTATTCTGATATATGAGCTATATTATTGTAAAGTTTCATTAAAATCCATTCAGTAGTTTTTGCGTGATGGAGTAGCAAACATTCACACATCCACACCTTCATACAAACTTTCGCAGTTATAATATTAGTAGAATGTTGTTTTTTATGATTCCGTACCAAAGGGTAAAACGGGACCCTATTACTAAGACTCCGATGTCCTTCCGTCTGTCTGGCTGTCTGTCACCAGGCTGTATCTCATGAACCGTGATAGTTAGACAGTTGAAATTTCCACAGATAATGTATTTCTGTTGCCGCTATAACAACAAATACTAAAAAACAGAAGAAAAAAAATATTTAAAGGGGCTCCCATACAACAAACGTGATTTGATTGCTCCTTTTTGCACGATATTGATAACGGAATTAGGTAGACGCTTGAAATATTCAGAGAATATTTAGTTATTTTATTCACTTTAAAAATAAAAAATTAAATTAAAATAAAACAAATATTTAAGGGGGGCTCCCATACACAACAAACGTTATTTTTTTATAGATAATGGTACTGAAACCTTTTTTTTTGTTTTCATTTTAAAATTTGGAAGTTCTTAATGGCAAACACGATTCATATACGAATAAGAAAAAACTTATTGGATACTGAAGAAAAATATCATTAAAAACTTCAATTTTTGGACTGTACAAAACATCAAATAGTAGTACTGATTGAGTATTCGTAAAATACGATTGTAACTTTTAAATCAGTTCTTGTACACGCAGCAGTATGTCGCAGCAGCTGCCAATAGTAAAAATTGCAACTTGTGTTCTATATCTCTCTTATTAGAAATAAGGATTTTGCCGCTTCAGCGCTGTCTGTGGTTATTCTTGTTCTTACACTCGACGTCGTCGCCGTTGTTGTTGCTCTCGTTTTTGCGCTATCTAAAATTGCATGTGGTCGCAGCTGCGATGCATCAGCTGCGCTGTTACTGTCAGTCTGTCTCATTGCTATTATTATTGTCTCCCGTTCTCTAACTCTGTCTCTATCTATCTATCAGTCGATCTCTTTTACTCTGACACTGTGGCTGTCGTAGTTGAAGAAGCAGACAATTGCATCGTGTTAGAAGGCGCACAGCTGCGCGCGAATGTCGAAAAAAAGAAGAGAAAAGTAAAATAAGATACGAAACATTTGCTGCAATGAGTCAATTGGAATAAGACAGCACATCCTTTTACATGGTTAGTGTAGCGCACAATTTGACTACATTGAAATAAGTATTGAAAATGTGTTTTGAATTATAAATTCGGCACCCATCTTGCAGTAAGTAATTTCATCATGGTTTTAAAAATGCATTCTTTGCCTTTTATTATTTGTTATTTAAATTAGCGACTGATACACCAAATTTGGCTTTTATAGCTTCATTAATCTATACAGATAAATAAAATTGGAGTGTGTGTTTGTGTAACATTAAAATAACCGCTTTTTACTAAATGCATATGGATACATAAACCAAAATAAATTTTTTGGACAGATTTTGACGGGACTTTCACTGGCAGATAGCTTATATAATAAGGAGTAACTTAGGTTACTTTTATTTTAGAAATTTTATTTATTTTTATTAATTTTTTATTCATTTCCAATTTTTATATGTACATATGTGTATATTCTACTATGCGCGTTTGCTAATGACTAAGCTGCATTCTCTCTCTCTCTCTCTCTCTCTCTCTCTTTGGCGTTGCCAGCATCAAACACAATAACAACTACAGCTACAGCAACCACAAGTACAACAACAACAAGAACGCATATGATGATAGAGTAGTGTGGACGTACGAACCATAGCACAAAGAGGAGACAAAGGATAGGGAAACTATATAGAAACGCGTTTTATCTCTTTCTCTCACAGCATGGCCGTGTACAATGTCGCGGGGACCATCTAGTTGAAAATATAAACAACAAATTTTCACTCAAAAACTCGAAATAAGGAACAGCTTTGTATGGGAGATACCCCTTATAGTGGTCAGATTTGGACCTATGCGGCATATTTTATTAGGATTTTCGTAAGATATATTTGGCATTTCTAACGTAATTAACAACAAAATAAACAAAAATTCATACAAAAACTTTAAAATGGGAGCAGTCTTGTATAGATGCTATTCCCTAATGGCATGTTTATTTAATTTATCTTTATCTGAAGAGGTAAAGGTAAGTAAAAATACCTAAAATTGAAGGTTCTATTTCTTATAGTCTCCAAGATCTCGTTGTTCAAAGAGACGGCCAAACAGACTGACATGTCTGTATCGAGTCGATTTTTGATGTAAATGTATAGTTTATGGGGTTAGCCACGCCAATTCTGCTTGTTACATATTTTTGCACAAATTTAATATACCCAATACTTGTTTTAATATTTTGTAAACAGGTTTTATAAAACTTAGAAATATAAAAGAACGATACAACTCCGTGAATAAATTTGTATTACAAAAACAGAATATATAATAACTAGCTGGCACCCGGCGCCTTTCTGGCCCTCCACCTGCCTCTTCTTCCCTCTGCCACTCCTTCCCCCCGTCCCACCTTCCGTATGCCCACTTACCCTAGCACCCATTCCCCTACCTCCCTTTCCCCTTCGCCTATTTCCCAGGGGAGCAGCGGTTTTTGAGTTTTTGGATTTCACCATGCACGAACGTTTTTATATACAGGGTGTCTCAAACGAAAGTTCACATTTAAAAAATCGATCGAAAAAAACTAAGTAGTTTATTGAAAAAATGTTTATTACATATTAAAATTCACACTGGGAATTTATTTCTTAAAAATGATATTGTCCAAATGTAAACCGTTGCGTTCACGGCATTCATTTAGTCGAGCACAAAATTTCCTATGACAGCTCGGCAGGTATTCTCCGCGATGGTTGCCATTTCGTGACGGATATTTCCTTTTAATTGTGCCAGGGAAGTCGGTTTGTTGCCGTAAACTTTAGATTTGCCGTAACCCCACAAGAAAAAGTGCATAGGGGTTACATCGGGACTTCGTGGAGGGCAATTTATGTCGCCTCTCCTGGAGATCAATTTGCCAGGAAAAATTTCATGAACTCGTGGTAGAGACCTGTTGGACGTGTGGGAAGTTGCTAAAAATACGGAACAATGATGATCTAAGCACGTTTAAAGCAACAGCACGCTTCCGAATCGAAAGGTCCGGGTTGTCACGAACAGACTGAGTAACACTGTCTACGTTTCCGAACGTTCTCGAAGACCTTGGACGCTCGGATTTTGATTTTTCCAGCGTTGAACCGGTCTCTTCAAACTTCTCGACCCATTTTCCAATGAGTCGAGGGCTTGGCGCATCATTTAAATGACGAACAGGTCGAATACTGCAGAATTTTCTACGCGCTACAGTCGCTGAATTACCGCTTTTGTAAAACTCACTTACCCACAACGCACGGTCCGCTCCCGAGAAACGCTCCATAGCGACTAAATTCCCAAAAGCTAGGCTACCGATTGACATTAATTTTGTTTTATCTCGGACTGCTTTATCTTTAGTTACAGGAGCATCAAGGGATATATAATAGTAATATTGAGATTTTACAAACAAAATAAAAATCATGCCTGCTATCTACCATACATTTCGAGATTTTCCAACAAAGACAATTATTTATTAGCAAAATTTACTCTATTGTTTTCAAAATATTCTCCATTAAGATTAATACACTTTTGTATCCTCTTGAGCGAATTTTTTTAAAGAAATTTCTTTAGCAATGTCGAATAATGTCAAATCGACCGTGAAGAAAACCTTTTAACAGCCAAGTTTTTATGAAATAATTTGCTGATGGTTGTTATACCATTTCTCAAGGCTGCTTCAATCTTACAATATGCCACGTAACAATTTTCCACTATCAGTTCATAGCATCGAAGTTTTGTGGCGGAACAACCGATACGTCAAATCGGAATTCGTTCTTAAACAAACAGCGTCCTCGTTTCAACTCCAAGTACCACCGATGTATATTGGTCCTCCTGATAGTGCAATCATCATCATAGAAGAAATAAAGTTCACCAAAACACTTTTGTTAAGATAAACCACGTGCAAAGTTGCGACAAAATATTGTACGAAAATGTTCATAATTGAATCCCATTTTTAGGCGAAATATATTTTTTGAGTTTCTGTAACAAACCAAAAAAAGTTGCAAACATTCGTAGTAGATTTAAGTTAAAAAATGTCTAAATTTCTTCCGATTTGTCATAGCAACACTAGATTTGCAGAATCCAAAAATATAAACAGCAGCCCTCGTAAATACATACTTAGGTTTTACACTTAATACTTTATACTACTAATTTCTTTAGGATGTCAGTAAGCAGTAAGAAATTCTGACTATTAGGTTTTAGTATTTGGGTTACAGAGTATGTGTAGGACAATACCTATTATTTTAGTTTAATGGAAGTCGATTAGGTGACTGTGAAACTGTTCTATGTTAGTGTTTTTTGCTGTGACTGTGTTATGTGTAATTCGGTAACTTATTGTAAATTCAATGGATTCAACGATTTAAAGTGCTTTTGCGGCGCCCTGTGTTGACACAATTCTGCTTGCGGTTGAGGTACATTAATGCCAATATGCTTTATCAGCGCAGCGCTGGGCTGGGCTGGGCTTTACAACGTCATTATGCTATTATTCTGTAGCACATTAAAATACAAACAAACATATGCATGTGCTAACCAGAGCAGCAGATAAACAGGAAGACAGACGGACAGACGGACAGATGGACAGATGGAGAGATGAGCTAAACACAAAACCCGCTTAACAGAGAAGTTTTTAAATTTTACAATACGAACACATGAACTTCAGCCGTGCTGCCATTTGCAGCAAGTGGCATCAAAATTAGTAGCACTGAATTTAGGCAACTTTTGAATGGAGAGGAAGGGTCGTATTGGGTTAACGCACAGCTGACGCAGCGAATTGCAAAAGTTTAAAATCCAACTAAGTGTGGGTGCTAGCGAGCGAATGTATAAACGAGATATAATAGTATCTGAGTGTATGTTTGTGTGTGTGTATTTGTGGTGTACAGGTGTCGTCGGCAGTTGTGCGTCTGTGTCCTGTCTGCCTGTTTGCCGCTAAGGCTGCGTCTGCCACAGCTGCATCGCGCGTGTCTGTATGTGTATGTGCATGTGTATGTGTATGTGTGTGTGTGTTTGCACCATTTGCGCTTAATGACGTACAAACACTCAAACTGCTGCATCCCATCCATACCTTGAACGACCTCAGCTGCACTGTGTTCTGACGCTACTTAAGCCCTTCATCAGATTAAGTATTGCACCGTGCTGAGATTTAGTCGCATGTGTGTGTGAGTTTGTATCAGTATCTGTGTGTTGTGATTGGTTGTTGTAATTTTGTGTGTGTCAGACCATGTGTGAATGGAATAGTGTATCTGTATCTCTTTGGTTTGGACTCTACGCTGCGCTTATTGTTGTTATTTCAGTTGTGTTTTTGCACATCGTGGGATAAAAGGATAAACTGCTTTTGGCGCGCTGCTCTGCGTCATTGTCCTTTTTTGGAATTTTAACCAACCTGTTCGTAGTTGTTGTTGCCACAGTTTCATTGTTCTATGTTTAAAATTTGGGTTTGTTTCTGCAGCTTAAATGCGGGTAAAAGAAACTTTAAACTACATAGAAGGAATTTTAATTTGTATTATGATTCAGTAGAAATAAAATCTAGTGATGTGAATTGGCAGTTCAAATTAGGCATCAAACTAAAGGCAACTGAAAAAAATTTATTTTCATTTTATTTCTGTTTCTTCATTGATTTTTTCCTCCAAGTAAGTTGTTAGGGTTATACAATAGATGTTTAATGCATCGTCCTTTACAAAGTTTGTTGTCTAACTTTTGCCTCGCAGGTTTCTTTCTATTCTTGAAATTAAAAATCCGGACGCTAATAGGAAACATTCAATAATATTTAAAAGAAAACAGTATATCTGCCTTAAAAATAAACAACAACAAATATCGTTAACTATCGGTATCATTCACATGAAGTTTTAAGCTGTGAATTTAGCAGGTGTGAAAAAAAAGAATATTTGCTAAAACTAACAACCTAAACTTAGGATGTGAGTTTGCTGGAGCCAATCCCTAAAAAGTGTGCGTGACCCGTCCGTTCATATGAAATGTCTAGTTGATTTTGCCTGAAATAATAAACTTTTTCATGAAAAGTCCCAAAAGTGTTTGGTGGGCTTGTGTGGAGATGGCCCTCTACATGTGAGAAATAGATGTAATATCATAAGCAGCTACTAAATCAAATTTTAAGTTCATTTTTAGTATAATAAGAAAGTTTTCATACAAAATTCGAAAATTAGTAGGTAAGTTTCTATGGTGCTACCCCTAAATGTGGTCAATTTTGCAATAAAAAGTAGTCTATGTGCCGACTTACAACCGGCTATCTTAAAAATTGATGTCCAAAAAATGAGCAAAAAAAGATCGATTCGTTTCGTACAGCTGATCAAGAATATATATACTTTATGGGGTCTACGATGCCGCTTTTAATGCGTTACAAACATTCAGGTAAACTGATAATACCAGTGCACACTAAGTGTGAAAAGTATATAAAGTGTAACCAAAGCTTTAATTGAATTCACACGAAGTTTCAAGCTGTGTGTGGAAAAAAAATTATTTTTCAACAGAACAACCTAAACATGGATGAAAAGTTGACACAACAATTCCTAAAAGTGGGCGGAGAGTGTGTCCATCCATAAGAATCACCCATATTAGGTGGCGTTACCCTTCAAAAGGGGATCACACCCATTTACATATATATGTGAAGTGTCCGTCCATATAAATTAACAAAGGAAAAATGCCAGCGTTGAATGGTAGCTGAAATACTATTCAGACTTGATTTTCGCTCCGAGACTCTTTGACTTACTCCAGCTTTTAAATTAGGTAAAGGTTGCTTATAATAAATAAATTTCACTTCAATAAAATATATTCATATACATAAGTATTTTGACGGATGTGAATAGAATAGAGGGTTTGAAATAATTAACATCGTAGCTAACTACAAGAATAAATTAAGAAAATTAATAATGAGTGGGATTCAACCCTTGAATTTTTGGACATAAGCCAGCACTCTACATACATTAGCTATCAAGGCTTTAACTCTTCATTGATATAATATAAAAGACATATCCATATTCACAGGGACATGAAAGGCAGACAGACGGGCAGAGATCAGTATGTTGCCTCAAGAAGTTCATTGTTTCAACTACTGTTAGGTTTCTGGTGTGTTGCGATGGATTCGTGCTCAAAATAGTTTCTTAATTAATTATTTAAGAATATTTTACAGAATACAAAATATCGCTATATAGCAATCATTTTCAAAAATCTGTTCTTGACATGGTCACTAGATATCTTGCAGTTTGCTGCAACGACACCTTGTGTATCAAATGACAAACACCGCAAACTTCTTTTGTATACGCTGCACTGGATTCTTATTGCTTGCAAATTGTGCGCTCGCGCGCCTAATAGTAGGCAACACTTGGCAAACGAACAATCACACTGCTACCGTATAGTCTATATAGTCTATCAGCTGCCCTGTAAATAATTACTTTAGCAGCTATAGAAGAACAGCAGCAGGAGCAGCAATAGGAGCAGGAGCAGCAGCAGTAGTGGTAGACACAGCATGTGCCGCAAGTCGTGGCAAGTGCCAACTCAAAAGATTGTGGCAAACTTCTGCTTGAGACATTTTCTATTTGCCTTGATTTGGAAAGGCACAAGTGTTGCTACTCGTTTCATGCTGCTTCAGGCGCTTGCTTCTCTTTTGCTTTCATTTTACTAACATTTCTTGTGCCTGTCGGCGTCAGTGGCATGGTTGAATGGTTACCGGGTAGAGACGGGCTTGGGGCTAAAAGTACACATATACTTGTCGTTCTCGTCGTCATCGTCATCGACGTCGGCTGCTGCTTCTGCTGCTGCTACTTACAACTGCTTGAGAGCGTCAAATGCTTTTGACATTTGATTCATTCGTCATTCTAGTGGGCGCCGGCAGCGCCAACAACAACAACAAGGACATAAAAAAAAGGAGGAGTACAAAACAACTCCCAAGCCAAAGGCAGCAACAGCTTTTGTAAAGCACAGCAAAAACAGCAGCAGCAGCAGCAGCAGGAGCAGTGTGAAAAAGGAAGAAAGGGAGCAATACAGAAATTGAAAGAATGAGCAAATAAGCAAAGGACATAAAGTATGTTGCACGCTGAAAATTATGCTGCACCCGCTGCTTCATTCAATCCGGCTTCTGCTTCAGCTCCGGTGAGTGTTGCTTGTCAACGACAGCTGCTGCTGCGACTGCCAGGATTAAAGCGTAAAAGAGACAGAAAATAGATAGAGAGAGAGAGAGAGGGAGAGAGAGACTGAATGAGCCTTGGAGAGGATTTACGTTTCGGTTTGTTTGTTAAAAGGCATTCACTGCATGTAAAAGTATGCTTGGACAAGAAATTGCAGAACATCGGTGCACAAGTGCTGCCATCAACATGCTTCGAAGTGCTCTTTGCTGCTCCTCAAGAGCTGCTTTAAACTTCTCTTGGATCATGTGCATCTTAAACATTTGCTGGCGGATTGATTTGCTGTCTGATATCTGATATATTTTGTACCAATATGGTATTCCAATGCAATATTATGGCTTTTAAATGTGCATTCAACGTACCATTTGTTGTGGCCATTATTGTATTTGAAGTCTAAAGGTCAAGCATCTGACTAAAGTTATTAAGCCCCGAGTTTCTTTCTGCAAGAACGAAAATGTAAAGTTGTCTACAGATGCTCAGCAAACACTGAGTCTATGGAGAAGTCACTTGTCTTATCTACTTGGAGGCAATGAAGCGAACAGTATCACCGAAGTATGCATGCCCAACGGTTGGAATCTCATAAGTAAATATTTTAAATCTATTAAGATGCAGATTCAGTGATTAGCATTATTTTTGAAATAGACTCTGAATTTTATTAAATACAAATTAATATTTTTATTTCGTCAACAAAAAATTATTTCTGTTTGCGACACTTCGGTTGGACTTCCAATGTCAACATGCCTCCTGATATTCATCGACTAAACTTAATTAATCTTTCAACTTTGGAAAAACGCTTTGTTGGTTGGTAGTATTGATTATTCTTAAGTTCAGACCATGTCAAATTTCTCTCCGTACTTACTACGTTCCTCTTAGACGCAGATGAGATGAAATGGTTGGAAATCAACTTTCAGCTGATTTCATGGTATGAACGTGGCATTGCACTTAGGAATGTCATAATTTGTAAAGTGCTGTGACCCTTCTCCTTTAAGAGCTGAACAGCCACTAATACGAATTTTTGTTTTTTACAACATATATCATCTAACTTCGGCAAGCGTCTTGTCTATAGCATATAAAACTTACACAGGCTTTTTTATTATCTACAGGTTTATATTGAAGAAATATTATTTTATGCATATACCTACCTAAATGGTAAAGTAAACTGTTTTGAGTTACGATTTTCTGATCTAGTAAGGATGATTCATATATTCTAATAGATTGCTTATCTTTTCCATGCAATTAGTAACTTTGTGAAATGGGCCGTTCAGGTATTACGTAATGGTTGAAGCTCGAATATCGTCCTTGAATCACGTATGAAGACCAAACAAGGAGGCTGGAAGTAATTTTTTTCAAATTATTTCCATGTTATACAGTATGATACACTAACATGACAATTGATGTGTTATGTCTATGTACGCATCCATCCATATTTGCCTATGAATTTAAGCTTGCAGACTGATATTGCGTCCCTTGAACAGTTGTGATGACATTGGGCATCCATAGCGAGCAATCGAGCATGTTCAAAGTGTCTTACATATAGCTTCCGCAGTATCAGTAAAAACAAAAAAATTATCTAGGAAAATGCCTTGCTGATGGTTCGGAATTGAATTAAAAGGCTTAACAGGTAATGAACTAACTCAACTTTGAAAAGTTTTATGGATAAAGCACGATTGATTAGACTTTATGTATGTAAAGAACTTAACAACTTTTTTTGGCGTCTAATTTTTTTGCTATCCGCTTGAAACGCATACACTTATTTTTAATGCAGTTTAATAGACTATCAAGATTGAACTGCCACGTCCACTTTTTGGGATAGCCCCCATACAAACCCACCGCCCACTTTTGACATTTTTTATGAAAAACTTCTTTCTTAAAGTCAATATTAGCTTGCAACTCGATTTAGTGGACAGCTCCTTCATTTCCATATACAAATGGGCGTTTCCCGCCCACTTTTTGAGGTACTCCCATACCAATCCACATCTCACTTTTATGCATTTGTATGAAAAACGTGGAAATTCGATGTGGTGGCATCTTCTAGTTGGTCACTACATACACAACTACTAGTGGGCGTGTAGCGCCCACTTTTTGGGGTAGCCCCTATCTAAACCCGAACCGAAGTTAACGTTTTTATACCACTCACACATAGTGCGGTTGAAAAATGTGGTCTAGTGGAAAGGCCTTAGTAGACAAGCAAAATTAGAAATACCTTCATTTATGCTGTCTTCAATAGAAAAGATATCAAAGTCACTCACTTGTAGATGCAACTACAGCATAGTGTTGCGCACAATTAACTTGTCTGCCAAATGCTCCCCTTTTCTCTTCTCACCTTCCATTCAACTCCTGCGGTACTATTGCTCATCATCATAATTGTGACAAGTGTTTCATCGCAGCTGACGTGCGCCATTAGTTCGCAGCTGATACAAGTCATCAGAAATTATTTTAGAAAAAAAAAAAACAAAATTATTACAATATTTTATAAAAACCAGACGCTCTTTGGCACTCAGTGTCTGACGGTTTCTCTGTCTGTCTGTCTGTCTGTCTGTTTGTCTGACACTCTATCCACGTAGTTGGCATTATGTATCTCTTTTACTCTAATATTGTATCTGTTTAACATCGGCGATGTTGTTGTTATAGCGGCTGCTGTTTTTAATTTTTTTTTTTTTTTTTTTCAAAAATGAATGAGCACGCAAATGCGGCAAGCAACACTAACAGCAACAAAAGTTCAATATGAAATAAAACAGCTGCAAAATCTGCAAACATCATGAAAATAAAACACTTTTACACTTGTTCAATATACATATACATATATCGTAGATACATATTTATTTTTGCAGGCAGATAGATGGATAGATAGATGGATAGATTGTATAAATAAAACTGTCTATCTATGTATATCTATCTATTTGTTGAATTTTTAAAATTTGTTCCTATTTTCGAGTAGCAATAAAAATAATTGCCGCACTAATTGTTTTGCTATTTTCATTCATAGATTCGCTTTCGCTTTACAGATACAATTGGCAGCCATTCCGATTGCTGTTTTAGATCAAATGGATAAATATCTTTATATCTTCCTTCATTTATAGCGCTCTGAATCACCTCCGAAATGCTTTCATTAATAAAAGATTCGTTAATCTTATCAATAAATAAGTCGTCTACGATTGGTAAAAATATATTATGTATTTTCCTTAAATTTGTTTTTCTAAAATTAGTTTTCAACGGATTTCTTAACGTAGCAGCTTAGTTAATGTAGAACTACGATACGAAAAAAATGCACCTTGCTTATACTAGTTATGAATTATAAGTGCTTTTCAGTTTTAAATGAAGGTTCATAATTTGCCAATATTCTAGTTTAATTGTTCTTTGTTATTTGAAGAAACAACTAAAATACTCTTTCGCTTTGGCTTAATTTCTTTTTTTGTTTTTGTTAGCGTTCGGATTTTTACATGGTACAAAGAATACAAGAGAAGCACATAGATTTGTGCACCTTTTTTCGTTCTGCGCATCTACGTCACGGATTTTATTAGTTTACACGCGCTGTGATTGGCATTTCAAATTTGATTTACAAGTGTTGAGCATTCAAATTAATAAATTTAAAAGCAGTACTACAAAACTAAATTACAGTTTGGTACAAGACCTAAGAGTAAGAAAAGAATTAGCTATAAAAGGTGTTAAAAATATGTGCAGAAATTAGGTTTAAAACACAGGAAATAGTGTGTAGACACTCCTAGGAAGGCCTTCTGTTATTAGTTTTGCGAAAGAATAACGGTTTGTATTTTTTTTACTTGTGATTGGAAAATGACTATTTTGTCAACCAGATCACTGTTAAAAAAAAAAAACAGGATTTCAGTGAATTGATGCATAGCGGTAGCAAAAGTATGAAGATTACGGATTTTCTTAAACCAAGTAAAAATGCATGGCTCAAAAACGGAGCTGACAATCTTAAATTTATATAATTTTCTTCAAGCTCCACTGAGCTTGATTTTAAGAATAATAATGATATGATATTATTATTTTATTATTATATTATTTTATTTTGCTTTTGTTCTATCTTTAGTAAGTTCTTATTAAATTTTGTTGTACTTACACAGTTTATAAAATATTCCTTCGTGGAGGAAACTGGTGTCGAACCGTGACACATGCGAACGGCGCATGTCGCCTTAACTAACTCGGCTGACAGGCACCCGTCACATGGAGTAGCCAAATTGCAACCCATTGCTTTTCCCATTTACTGTCGGTGCGAAGAAATTGGAGCAGTTGAGAGAATAAAATTTGATTATGCTTTCAGGTTTTTTTTCTTTTCAGAGTTTGATTTAGGATTTTTCTACTTGAAGTCAAAATGGACTTATTTTATATTCTGAATCTTTTATACTTGACTTGTGCAGTTGAATAGATTTTTATACTTATATCAAGAATTTTGAACTAATTTCTGCGCTTGATTTATAAATCTATCACGCTTTGTACTTGATTCAATAAAACTGAGAACAAATTAAGTACGCTTTCGGATAAAAATAAGAATTTTAGACATATATTTAGAATGATTTTTTTTTTTTTTGTGTAGAGTCAATCACTTTGAAATTTTTAATATGACGTCAAGCGTCAAGTGGGCTAAGTGAGTTGACGTGTATAAAGTGTTACCCAGATTGCTCTCTACGCTTCGCATAAATCATTCCATTCTTTGGATAAATCATTCCATTTTCGATCGAAACAAGTGGTAATCGGAAGGAGCAATGACTGGTGTATACAGCGGGTGAGGATGGGACTTTACATTTCCGTGAATTGTCGTGTTGAAAGATAACTTTATCGTGTCTCTGCTCGGGCGTTTTTTCTTCATTTTTGTTGGAGGTGATTTCATTGAGTTTGATTACATTATAGTGAACTAGCTGGTACCCGGCGCGTTGCTGCCCTTCCCATTGCCTCACCTTTCCCATGTCATACCTTTCCCCTGCCACACCTTCCCTCTGCCACACCTTCCTCATGCCCTTTTACTCTACCTCCAATTCTCCTACTACCCTTCTCCTGTCCTTATCGCCATTTCGCTCATACTAATTTATGCCTACTTTACATTACATTTCATTTACATTTATTCATTACATATATGTGTATATCGTCATATATTATAGCCTATGTCACTCACAAATAACGTGGCTTTCTATTAGTAAAATAATTTTGAAAATCGGTTCAGTAGATCCAGAATTTACCCCCTACAACCTCACAAACTTTACCTCTTTATAATATTATAGTATAGAAGTATAGAAGTGGACTATATCCAGCTGGTTACACCAAATACAGAGCATATGCTTGGATCCATGTATATTTGGCTTCGCTGTTGTTGTTGATGGTTGAACGGGCTTAATCCATAACTTTTTGCGTTTGGGATTGTCGTAGCGGATCCAATTTTAATCGCCAGTCATAATTCGATGCAAATATCCCATCCTTTTCTATCGTTCAAGAAGCTGTTCATGCCTTTTAATTTCAATTCGTATGGAAACTAATTTACTTTCTTTTGGATCACTCCAATGGTTTTGAGGCGTTTGCTGGCTGTTGAAAAGTCAACTCCCAATGATTCAGCTAATTTTTAAAGCGTTTGGATCTTCATCGATGACTCCAGTTCTTCATCTTCGAACTGTTTCGGCTCTTTGTCTTCCAGCTCAAAATCACCACTTTCAAACCGCATGCTCTCCATAAACTTTCACTAAAACTCTATTATTTCTCAATGATTACTTTGTGTGTATCTCAACTTTGACAAGCATTAATTGAAATTTCAGTATACGTGTAAGTAATTTATTTTCCTTATATTTGTATAGGTATATATTTTCGGTTACACCCAACCGCCTACTATGATGGACAACTCGTATGCGATGCATGAAATGTCAAAGCTATTTTAATGAAATTTCCAATTTAGGGGCAACAAGTCTGTTAGTGAGTGAGTGAATGAGTGATTGTACTTGATAAGATCTTTTGTATGTCCATACATATTGTGATTGTTGACATCGACTGCGGCTGCTGTTGTCGTTCTCAGATATTGTTGCTCTTGTTTTGTTGTTGCGCTTAATTTGCATGCCAGAAAACCATTTAATCGAAATGAATCAAATTTGGAAACATAATGTGAGAACTTTGTCACTTGAGGTACTAAGTCACTCACTCACTAACTAGCTTTAGGTAAGCTTTTTTTATGCATTCATATACGAGTATTTTATATTTTATTTATACATCGCTGCTTTCTAACAGCATTATATATTATCTATTTTACAAATATATATTTTCTATATATTTCCATGATCCTCCAGATGGCACTTGACGGCAAAACGATTATAAAAGAAGAAATCACCGAGAAGGACGCCTACGACACACAGGCGGCCGCCGCCAATGCGAGTCGCAGCCGTAGTAAGGGTAAGTGTATAAGTAGCTCTGACCAGAGTAATCCCCTTTCCACATATACAAAAAATTGTATCTTTGAGCTTGTCCGGTCGGCTTTGAGCCCCTTGTTGGCTAGTGACATAGCAAATGGCGCCACTCCGAAAAAAAAACAATGATTTAAATGCTCAGCTGGGACTTACATATTTGGGCTTCTGACAGTGGACGAAATTGATTGTGTGAAGTGGAACAGGTGCGATAACAAAAACAACAATAAAAGGAACAAAAACCGGGACAACAATGCAAATTCCAAACGGTAGCAGCAACAACTACAACATGACAAAGCAGGAATTAACACGAAATACTGGCAGAATATTTTTTTAAATTTTTGTGTGCTTTGAGTTTGCTCACGGAAATTTCACATAAAGCATGCAATACTTCAGCACACATACATAAAGTGTGCCACAGATAATCATATAGATAGATAGATACTTTTACGTACCTACAAATAATTTAATAGTTTCTACACGATTTACTTCCATTCGTCGTATTTACTTAATTCCCAGCATACGTAGGACTGAGCCCATGAAGTGAGAACGTCAAATTATGAATTCACCTGCTTGAGACTGTAGTTCGTTTGCTCAACGTAAATTCAATATTATCCAATGTTGAAATTCGTTTGTAAACTAACCAAAAAACTAAGATGTAGGATTCGTGCAGTGTTTGTTCGTCCAGTGCTCTGTGCTCTTAAAATCGATTGAGACTCCAATTCGAAAAAATATAGCTGCAGCTTCACAGCCAGGCACAACAACTATTCTTGGACGACTGGGTTTTGCGCCCCGGACAGATATGCGCAAGGAGATTTGTGCAGTCAAAGGTTGTCCAAATCAGCCCATGTCAAGCTGTTACAAGAACTATTCTTGGAAAAGTTTAGATAGGGTGTGGTGAGGTGGAGTGGTTCACGGCGTAAAGTGGCTCAATAGCTCTTTTCCGCTTTTACGATTACGTCGACTGCTTCCTATTATTAAGTCAGCGGGTGCATTCAATAGTCATGAAGCTGATATACCAAACAGATCCCAGAAAAAATAAAAAATATCGAAATAAAACTCCAAAAGTTTGTCGAAGTGAACCATGATTAAAACGAATTTTCAGCTGATTTAATAAGATAAATACTGGATATGTTTTGTAAAGATTTCATAATTTTCCAAATTTATAAATACTAGAGTTCTCCTAGTGGTCGAAATTCGACCTTTTATCTTTTAAGTACCTAATACCTTTCGCCTCTAAATCAACGCTGTTCAGCCAATGCCCCATGGGGACGAATTTTCACACACATACGAATGAACGCATGCCGAAGTCAGCTGCGTGATGTTAAAGAGAAACAAAAAATTGAATTAGCTACGTGGCATTGGTGTTGTATTTTGGCACACTATACAAATTATTACTAAACAATGATACAGACTTTGGGTGCTCTCCTTTTGGACAGCCCTGATCTAAGGGCCACCCAGAAAGAGAGCTGTAATAAGTGAACAATTCATTTGCAATAATTAATGCGCAGTTATGCAAAAGTTTCGAGCATAAAGTCGAGCTGTTCGATCGACATGCTCTACAATGTGAATCGCCTTTCACAGCACGCTATTCTTCCAACTGAAACCAAAGAAACCGAAAGAAACAAAATATCTAGCAGCTATAGCAACAAATTGAGAGAACTGAGAGAGAGAGAGAGATAGAGAGAGAGAGAGATAGAGAGAGAGAGATAGAGAGAGAGCTTTGTGGGAGAAAGTCTTTGTGATTGGCCAAGAGTATTATCTGGTTTTTACCTAACTTACACGCAATGCTTTAGAAAAAAAATTACATTCGTCCGTGCTCCTCTTCAAATTTAAAAAAAAAAAAATTTTTTTTTGAATACGTTGCTTAAGATGGTTAAAGACGGTTTGCGCTTGCCTTTTAGATATATCAGATCAAATAAATAGTGTTTTCCTTTGAAACCTTGATCAAACATTTATAGCAATTTGGGATGAAATTTTGTCCACCCCATAATTTATCAAATGTCCAAAAACTATCGAGAGAAGACAAGTCAATTCACCTATGTTCATCCCTCAGTCTGTCTGGCTGTGTCTATGTGAATTCGGGAACTAGTCCCTTAGTTTTCATCGAATCTTTTATGGATTCTGGTTTGAATTCTAACTGTCCACTTTTTTTTTGAGCTAACCAGGAGAGCGAGTGGAAAATATTATAGATACATAAATTGTGTACTATAAAGCATATCTAATTTCAATATGGGTAAAAATTCAATTAATTTTCAGACATATTTTGATTCTATTAAGAAAAAAAAAAAAAAATTAAATTCTAAAAAATGGATCGAGTCCTTCAGATATTCAAAAATTTCATAAAATATGAATTTGGAATGTAAAGCTTCTGCTTATATTAAGTGTTGTCATATTTTGCGTCATTGGCATGTCATGCATGAATGTCATGTTTTTTTAGTTCGGTAACGACATTATGACATATTTCCAGCATTTCCGACGCACGCTGCAAGATACTTATATGTATCACACTTTTGCAAAAGTCCTTTTTACTTTGGAACGCACCTTGTAGTTAAAAAACCTTGTAGTTAAAACACCTTGTAGTTAAAACTTTTTTTTAACGTTTGGACTTAAACACTTATAGCTTGGCCTTCGGTCAAATATTAATGTCATCAATGCAGCATATCAATATCTTTAAATAGGTAAAACGCTGACTACTATGATAGCAAACAGCAGTTAAGTATCTCGCACCCTTTCTACTTACCGCAGCAAAGCAAATTGCCTTTCCTTAACAATCATCCCCTTGTATCTTTTCATCCAATCATACTCATTCATTCATTGTGTATGTCCCTTAGCATTTGTCATGATTTCCATCCATTTGGCTTGATTCGTTTTGTGTTTTGTATTTTTTTTTTTTTTTTTCGTTTTTACTAAACCACAACGCAATGTATTCATTCTCACGCTTACTTTCTCACTCCTGCATACTTTCATTATCCTTACCCAATGTATGCTTCATCATTAACTCGGCGGCACTATAAGGAAAGAAAAAATCTGAAAATTGTCGATAACGCTCTTGTTGTCACTACTGTTGTTGTGGATCCTTTCAGTCTGTCTGTCTGCCCATCTTCATTCTTACGTAGTATCTTGTTTTGTTAGTAGTGCGTGTATCTTTGTGTGTTGTATCTACATCGTCGACAACAGCCATTAAAGCTGCGCATGTTTGTGCTAGCAAATTGTATGCTTGGGCCGAGAGGTGAGGTAGTGCTGTGGCAGAGTGTGTCTGTCTGCGCGTAGGAATACGGATACGAATACGTGTTGCGCTTGATGTTCAAATTCCCATGCAATGATGTCGGTCTTTCTCTCTGTTTTTTTGGTGTTGATAGCCTCGTTGAATGTTGATTATGCTAACAATGTTCATTTTCATTCTCAAATTCTTATGCCGCAGTACACTTTATCTTTCAGCATTTTCTTTTTTTAAGTTGTTGAAACTAGTATCTGTACGATTTCTGCAGAAATTTGGTTACTCGAACGAAATTGTGCTAGAGCAACGGTTTGGTTGCCAGGAATTGTCCGGCTGATAAATAGTACCGTTTCTCAGAAAATCCTATTATCTAAAAAAATGAAAATTTGCGTCTTTTCTGGGAAAATATAGGAGCAAATTTAGCGATCGATATTGGGAGATCTAATTTGAGGGCATTGGATACATTTATTCTTACAATATTTTATTTAATTTACTGTGTGTGTGTGTGTCTGTCATGTTTAATTCTTGAGATTGAACATGCAAGTTTAAATCCAATCAAAATATATATAGTAATACAAAATGTGTTTTGATGGTCAAATCTAAACAGCGGATGGCAGGATGGGATTCATAGCAATCATTACAAAAGTATGTTTGCTCGTTGTAGAACATTACTTCTCATTCGACCCAGTTCTACGTGCTGAAATAGCGATTATTTCAAATTTTTTTTAATGAGGGGTAACAGTGTGAATGACTAAAATACGTAAAATAAATTAGTTTATAATTAATTAATTAAAATAATTTTGAATGGATACATTTTCACGGTATGAATATTTGATTTTCTTTAGAAGGTAAGCTCACTATTTCAGCAATATTTCGAGTTAAAACGATTAATCTAATGCGATTGTGTGAAAATAAACACAATGAAATGCTCAGTTTTATATTCTTTACATAAAGAACGAACTTTTACGAAGAAAAAAAAGTTGCACACACACAAAATGGCTTTTTATAGGTTCAAAATTTATGATTTTTTAAAAATATTTTCAAAATTGGACTTTTTTGCGGTTTTTGAATTATGAATCTTGAAAAAAAAAACGCATAGATTCCTCCATATTGTTGTTCAATGCAATTAATTGATATTTTGAATAGACATTACCAAAAATTTTTTTTCGGAACCTTTGGAAATTTGAGACATTTTTATTATTTTTCATTTTAGTAAATTATTTGCTTATCTCCTACAATGGTTCGTTCTTTGATTACTTAATTTCATTTCACAACATTTTATACTGTTTGAGTGCAACATTGGTCTTGTACTGCCCAATTTTCCAATGAAATTTATTTCTCCCAGTATGTACATGAGTGGGCGTTCAAGTGTTACCAACTTCACGCTGCTGTAGCAATCAAACGGCTAATCACAGTGCGCTCTTGTTTTGTCTGTTTTTTTGTCCAACTGCGGCAAAAAAAAGTCAGTTCACCGTCAGGCCGTTCTCGTTTCGGGAAACATATGGCTCAATGACGCTGTCTGACCAAAATCCACACCAAACCGCAAGTTTTTTCAAACCCCAATAAGCAAACTTACGATGAGTTTCGTATTCTTAAGGCTTCAGTTCTTGTATCATTTGGATATTATGAGAATGAATGCACAAGTCTTTTCACAAAACTCGCCCAGTTGATGTTGTAGAAAGGCCAATTCGTTGTGCATGACGAGGAATCGAGATATTGGGGTCTTCAGCCACACTTTCAGCAACATTAGCAATATGTCCGCTTCACCGCGTGTTTCGGCGTCGTTGATCTGCAACGATCCATCGAATTTTGCGATAATTCTTTGAATTGATCGCTGGATAATTTCAGCCGTAAATATTTCGTAGGTCAAAAAAAGTTTGACGAACAGAACACGAATGGATTAGCGCTCTATTAAATAATGACTATAATAAAAACACAAACGTCGAAAAATAACAGCGTTGCCATCTGAAACGCCTATTTTATCAGATCCTAACATATACTACAAGCCTCCTCTCTCGTCCAATAACATTTCATGAACTGACAGTGAAAGATCGTCATGTAATCTAACGTGGTATTGAGGCATCAATATTATTTATCGGAAAGTAACTCAATAAAGGAGACTTTGGAGATCCCATAAAAAATATACATTCTTGATCAGCTCGACGAGATGAGTCGATCTAGCCATGTTTATCTGTCTGTCTGTCTGTCTGTGTAATCAATTTTAAAGAAATTCAGCTGAAACCAGGCACCTTATTTTTATTGTGCTCAAGTAATGTATCCATATTGAGATGCCACGTCCCCTTTTTGGAGTAGTACGTTTTTACTGCAGTCATATAAATATCAAAAAACCTGGTACCCCCTCCCATACAAACTTACCATGCACATTTAGGTGTTCATATGATTTACAAATATTTATGTTATTTCTTTAAAGCTGCTAAAAACACAATCTGAAACATCGTGCAAAGGATATTAAAGCCGAAGTTAATATTATTATTATTATTTTTCTTGTTTTTTTTTTTTTAAATTATGTTTAACTAATTTATTTAAATATTTGAAATTATATGAATTCTAGTTGGCTCAAAGTCATTTCACATTGGAAAGTATTTTAGCAGATATTTGTTTCTCAAATTGAAAACGCCTTGCGCATCCCACTAATTTCTGTTATCCAATAATAACGAAAACTGACAGACGTGTTACATTCGAAGCAGGGTCTGTTGCATTCTTGCAAGTACGGCTCTCTTGCATTCTTCTATGTATTGTCGTTGCATTATCCCCTTATAAACTGCGCCAATGGCTGGTGGCAAACCGCTACCTGAGAGAATGCCAATTAGGGGTGTTTTGATAGTTTTTGTCATGGATTGTTAGACAATCAAAGACAATCATAAACAATGAAAATTTACAATTTAATTAATTATTAATGTCGAGGCGTGAAATTAAATAAATTAAGGAACAAATTTACTTTTGATCCACTCTGAATGATCTTGTACTTTTTTAAAAGATGCAAGTAATGATAATCGTATCTTTCAAGGTATTTTAAAATTAAGTGTGACTTTGAATGTAAATATTCATTAGTATTACTTCATAGCAACTTTTTACACTGCAACTACAAATTTCTATATGCTTAAACACATTATTTAAGTAAAACTGCTTATAACCAAATTAATTAGTATTCATTGAGCATGTTTCTCATGTTGTTAACTTAAAAATTGTTCGAGAAATTTTAACAATTTCTAATAAAATACGCCCATTTGAGTGCACATCGTCGATGTTTGTTGTAGTACTACATACTAACTACATGCAGTTGACTAAAGCATCATCATTATCATCATCATCAGCATCATCATCATCAGAGATGCTGCCAAACAAGTACATTATGAGCATTATTATCATCACCAGAACTGAACAATCGCTTGCAACATCATTATAGTCCTTGTCAATAGCAGCAGTAGGACAGACCATAGCAGAGCAGAGCAGAATCGGCGGCGGTGGCAACAACATAAACGCAATGGCTGCGGATGATGAATATTTGCCAAAATGATTGTTTTCCCAAATGACAAGCAACCAACTAAACGACGAGCGAACGAATGAACAAACGAATCAATGAGTCAGTTCAGAAGGAGTGAACGAGCAAGTGTAGATACATATACATACTATAAGTATTAGATTGCATGTATCTGAGCGAGCAGCAACTAAACTTTGTATATTGCTACGCTCGACTGCAATCTATAGGACGCAGCTGTGCAAATTTTGTACTTTATACACAAATACACACATGCACACACACATGCGTCTACATAAAGACAAACGCACACACAAACACTTGCAAATATAAAGGATGCTTTTTTATGAGCTGTAAAACTTTATTTTTTAATAAAAACGACTAGAATTAAATCTAAACAAAAAAAAAATAATATTCGTTTGAAGCTCTATCTCACAAATAACTCGCTGAAAATTTGCTAAATATTGACAGAATAATGACAAAATATTGATGCAATATTAAATGAATATTGATTGAACCATGCCAAATAATAGATACTGAATAAAGACTTTATAATGGCTGAAAGCTGGCGCAATATTTCCTAAGTGTTCATTGAGTATTCGTGAAATATTAACTTAATTGTGGCTGAATATTGGCAAAATATTGGATGAAAATAAGCTGAATATTGGCGGAGTAATTCTTGAATGATGGTTGAATATTGGCTGACTGAATATTGGATGAACATACTTGTAAACGTTATTGACTGTAAATTCACTGAATATTACAGTTATTTTTAAGGAAAGAATCACAGAGTAGTAAATATGAAAAAAAATATGGGTCTATGATGCTTTTACAGAAACATATTTAAAGGTGAGCCTCTTTTCGGTAAATATAAAATTTGGCTCCAAGTCTAGTTTATGCAGGCGAGATTTTTTGACAAAATCTTTAATACAAAGCCAAACTTAGCCACACTTTTGCCACACTTTCATTGACAGCAGCTGAAGTTTATTCTGTATGAGAATTGATGAACAATTTTCTAAATCAATGATACAGACGATTTCTCTTGGTTTAAGCCTAAACCTACCTGACTACATAATCGACTGCAATCTATGATTCAATGAAAAATGGTTTTGCATCTACTGTTGAGCGTGAGAAAACCGGCACGCGCCAATAAAAACAGATCTTTGAACATAACGAAAAAATTAACTTTCGATGTTGCACATGCTGCGCTAAACTATGTGCATTTACATATGTAGCTAACATATTTCATTAGTTTCTCTGTCAACGTTCACTATGCGCCTCCGATCGCGGTATGTCTGGAACATATTGTACGCGAGAAAGAGAGAGAGAGAGAGAGAGAGAGAGAGAGAGGTGCATTAATTACGTGTTTGTGAGTGTATGTACTTCATCAGTCTAATTATGCGTTTTTTTCGTTGTGTGAGTCTCTTTTGGTTCTTTTAAAAATATACGATTTACTGTGAAGTTCTGCAATTGAAAACCTTTTAAATGATTGTTGTTATTATTTACCGGAATCAATTATATATGTTAAGCATAAAAGGGATGCACAATATTGCACTTGCCGCATAATACGTATATAGTTAGATTTGTCAAACAATACTGCACGTTTGTAGTGTAATCCCTATTGGAAGATCATCATTCTACAAAAGAAAGAACACCCTTTCAATATACACACATACACTCGTACGCACAGACAGACAGACAGACATACATGCAGATGTATTCAGGGAGCGGTTTGTTACTCTACATTGGTCTGTGTGGCATACGTTGCGTATACGTAACCTTAAATCGATGTTGGCGACTATAGCAAACATAAATGAAGCAGCAGCAACAACCAACAACAACAACAGTTGACAACAGAAGCCGTACACTGATGCTGGCTGGGAAATGACTGGATATGAAAACTGATGACGTCCATGGAGTCGCCTGCCTGGCCACTCACAAACAATTGGCATGAGAGTTGAGAAGTGTGAGAGGGTTGGCAGGATATAAGGCATTTGTGGCAGCAACAGCAGCGGCAGGAGCAGCAGCGAAGAAGGGTTAAACACAAAATGGCCAACATTATGTTTTAGAAAATATGTGAATTGTCAACACAAAATTTTGTAAATAGTTTTTGGCTAAACGTCGTACCAGCGAGTGATGCTGTTGAGGACGTTGGTAATGGCACCGGAGTCAAGAGATCCCAGAGCAACCGAATTTATTGAGTGTGGGAGTGTGCGTTGTATGTGTTTGGGTCAGTATTTCTTCTCGACGACGACGACGACGATGATGTCGTTCGCACAGCTGCTGCCAGCATGCGGCTTGGAAATGCAACGTTTGAACTGGACGCTTGTGGTATTTCTGCGGTTTCTCTCGCTTGGACAAGCTCGTTTTCGAAAGTTTTAAAACAAATCATAATTTAAATAAAAGGACGATGATTGGAAAAGCGCATTTTCGGCTAGCATTAAAATATATAGTCTGGGTTACTTCTGGCTAATAGCCATTTTGTGCAACAAAGGCCATTAATATTTTGGTAAATTAATAAAATGTTGAACTGATTTGAAAAGACTTTACACTTTACTGTATGCAGATACAGTAATTTACATATTTTAATCGATCCGTTTTATTTTCGTCTGTCCGTCTATTTGTACGTAAATAGTACATTAGAGAGAGAGAGAGAGAGAGAGAGAGAGAGTAACATAAAATTTACAGTAAAAACTGCAGGCTGCTTAGAACTCATTGTCAAATACTTATTGTACATATCAAACCTCAGCAGACTCCCACATTAGCAATGTTCTAGTTTAGTGAGCAAGAGTCCAAAACAAACGCTGAGGAAATTCGAAACAAAATAAATAGTAATAAATTCGAGCATGTTCCTTAAATTACCTTTGCATTAAATTTGTATACCCTGTTGAAAAAATATATCTAACCAGGCATATTGAATTTGTTAAACTAACAAAATGCATGTAACATAGCGAAGGAAGCATCGAAGTTCCCATAAACTGTATATATTCGTGATCAGTGCGACAAGACGAGCCGATCTAGCCATGTCTGTCCGAGTTCCAAATAATAAAAATGCAGGATTGTCAATCAAATCAACGCTGTCCAGCCGTAATCAGATTGGGACGAACACATTCGTAGTTTCAAACACATGCGAACACATTGTACAAATTATGACTCAGAAATGATGCACACTTTTGGTGCTCTCCTTTTAGACAGCCGTGCTCTAAGGCCGCCCATAAAAAGAGCGACAATATTAATTTATTTGCAATAATTAATGCAGAGTTATAAAATAATTTTTGTTGGTGTATCAAATCTTTCTCTTTTTTGTATTAAATGGTTATTTGATTCCACTTCTTTTTAAACTTTACCAACTAAAATACTATCAAAAATACACTCAACTCATGCTCGGCAACTTGTTTGCAAGTGTGACCACAACAGTTTCAAGACTAACGTTGAGCTGGTCGATCGACATGGTCTGAAATGTGAATCGTCCTTTACAGCACTACAGAGATAGAAAATATTTTTTTCTCGATTCTAACAACTGAAACAAACCAATGGAACCGAAAAAAGCAGAAAAAGATTTGAGATAGCTGAGAAAGAGAGCTTTGTGAGAGATAGTCTTTGTAATTGACCGAGGGCGTTACCTGGTTCTTACCTACCTTAGACAGAATAATTTAGAAAAAAAAAATTATTAAAGGGGGATGAATGATTTGCACTTGCCTATTTATATATAGATACCCGTATATTGAGTTTTTGACTAGTTTATGTTTTATTTACAAAATTTCGCAATTCTAAGCTATGAGATCAATTTAATCCGTCGATCTATCTAACAGTGACTATAAGAGACAGCAAACTTGTATCAATATTCTATGAGCTGAGAAAAAGAAAAAAAATGTTTCTAATCATCTCTCCACAACGTAAGCGGAAGCAGTTCAAATTGAAATGAAATCAATAGAAACCAACCAACAGAGACACAACCGTGAAGTGATTCATCATTCTGAGCAGCGCTGCCTAAAACAATTTGATGTAAGAATATGTGCCAACCGACTGTTGATGAGCTGATAAACGTTTAAATTTATGCATGTGTGCGTGTTTGAATGTGGCAAGGATGCAGGCAGCTTAGTGATGAGAAAACGCAGGTTGTTCATACACACGCTGACGCAGACGTCCATTTCATATAGAGTTTTCCCTTTTTGAAAGGACCAAACACCCAATCTATCCATCCATCTCGCTTGCTTTGTGGCAATAAAAGTTGCGGGAAGAAGGGCGCGAGACTAAAATGCTTTGCAGCGCGTCAACGTTATGCCTGAATGGCTGAGAAAACACACAGTTGCAGCTGTATCCACAATTATTATCACAAAAGCAAACTCGGCGTTTCGAAGCGATGGCAATTGGGTGGAGTATTAAGAGTGGTGAAGGGGTGGCAATTGAGCATGCTGAAAACTGAAAATGTTAAACACAAACGTAAACGTAAACCTCATCTCCATTTCCAGCAACGCCAACAACAGCTACCAACTCGGGAATGCCATCGCAAGCGCCAGCTTTAGCAACGTCAACAACATTGGCAATGGTCGCCCAACTGCTCCGTTGCCCCTCTACTTCTGGCTCATGGTGCAGCTTCTACTGTCGTTTGATACACACACACACACACACACACACACACACACACACACACACACACACACACACACACACACACACACACACACACACACACACACACACACACACACACACACACACACACACACACACACACACTCATTGAAACGCACACATAAACAATTTCCATTAGCTTGTACAAACAAAGTGACATGTATGTGTGTGTGTGTGTGTGTGTGTGGAGGGTCTTTACTTTGATGTTAAGCTTTCGGTTTTTGAAATAGACAGGCGTCCACAGCAGCGGGTCGACTCGATTTGTTGCGTAACTGCTCCACATGCAGCACACCATCGGCAAGCTTCTTCAATGTGTGCCTTGACCGCTTATAGATATTTTATCAATTGCATATGTAATGAATTTATAATAGATTTCTTTCTGCATTTTTTTACGAAATCGTAGAGGTGAAACAAGGTAGTAGGTTAGATTACCATTTCCTGCGAAAATTTCCAGAATTCGTAGAGATACCGCTGGGATGATCGCTCACATGTTGCAAACCCGGATAGAAACTACAGGAAACGCTTAAATATAATACTGATTAAAACTGGTTACGATCGATAACTCATGGTCTGGCTAACTGAAAGATCCATTATTTTAAAGATGACCACACACACACACTCTGAAATGACAAGCTGATTTTACGACACGAAGTTTGTATGCTATCAGAAAATTGGAAACAAATTGAGTGGCTAGAGATGAAATTATAAACCAGTGAACAAAAATATTGTATACATATAAATAAATAAAAATCGTATAATAGATGCGGTATTTTAACCATATCGTAAATACCTGAACTTCCTATAAACAGAGTAATGGAATTTCAGCTATCAAATTTCCTGATCCTTTGCAACTGCTGAAATTGCTGCTGAAAAACTGAAAAATCTGAATAAGAATTAAACTAATAGAGAATAACAAATACTTGAAAAGCAAAGAAAAAACGTTAACTTCGGTGGAACTGAAGCTCTAGTACCATTCACAAGAAATTTTAAATTATATTGTACCATATAAACGTCGGGTGGGTTTGTTTAGGGGCTACTGCAAAAATTGAGTGGTACACCATTATCATATGTGTATGAAGTTATCATCCATAAGAAGCAACCATATCGAATTTCAAACTCATTTTGACATTAATAAAGAAGTTTTGCATACAAATGCATAAAACTAAGCGGTGGGTTTGTATGGGGCTACCTCAAACAATGGGAGGTACACCTATTTGTATATGAAGCGGCTGTCCATAGAAAGCCACCCCATCGAATTTCAACCTTTCATAAAGAAATTGTTCTTACAAAAACACAAAAGTGGGCAGTAGGTTTGTATGGGGGCTACACCAAAAAGTGGGCAGGTCCCACCCATTAATGTATATGTCAAGCGTCCGTTCATTAGAAGCTACCATATCTACAATTAAGTTGATATTGACTAAAATAAAAAAAGTGTTTCATACAAAAAGTCAAAGGTGTGCGGGGTTTTTATATGGGAGCTACCACAAAAAGTAGGCGTGGCTACTCTATTAAATTGCAATCAAAAATTTCTCACAATATGTGAATGTATAAAAAAAGAAATCGATACATTGTACAAAAAAAAAAAAAATTATTATTGTTATTGAGAATTATAAGCGATTTTAAGTTTCTAATGAAAATTATAATTCGCAAAAATTTATTTGACTTTTATTATATGCGGTCTTTTTTTTTGTAGAGGTTACATTTTCCGACAAGGATTACACTGTCATAAATTGGTCAGATCTGACACCGCTCTCATTTTTGCTATTTGATTTCCCATTTTATTACTTGCATATTCTGCACATTTATTTCGTCAATTTTACTATCGACATAATTGTCTCTCCGATCGAGTAATTCGATGAACCATGGATCCTTTTCGCAGCACGTATACTCTAAATAAAAACACGTAGAAAATTTGATTTCAAGAATGCGCCACATTCAAGCAAGTCACGGACCACATACCCGAAATAATATTTAAACTCTAATCTCAGAAAATTATCTTTCTAATAAACCCAATTTTCAGTTTTGAAATTAAATAATCTCAGCATTTGAATTCAATTTAAGGTTATACTTCTCTAAAAAAAACACCCTGCAGATTGACCAAATACCAATACACTATTGTTATTCACCGTTCTTTTTGTGGCCGTGCAGACAGAGTGGTTCGCTTTCTGAGGACTACTCGATGTTCGCTATTGAAGCAAAACTAAAACGAAAATCAGTTGTGTTAAATCAATTTTTATGGATCTCTTTGAGCATACTTCTCTAATACATATAGGCCTGTTTTTACTGAAATTGTCTAGTAGAACTTGAAACTATTCTTGACAAAAATATTCGTTTTTTATTCGTTTTGTATGAAGGGCTTATTTATTAGAGTTCATATCGTATCGTATCATAGTTAGATTCTTATAAGCACTTCTCATATATATTAATAGGCGTGTTCAGCCCACTGTTAACTTTAGGCCCCATTCACACGTGAATAAAAATCAAAGTTTAACCATATAAAAAAAAAATGCAATAACAATTTCACCTTTGATTTTTATTGTCATCATTGGTGAGATACAATTCTAAAGGTCCCATTGTCCGTTACTTTACATTTTGTGCTGTTTTCTGATTTTGCTGGTTATTATCTTAAAATCTAATGGTCGACATGGCCTATATAAACTACCGTAACCCGTAACCTGGAATTTAACGGTTGCAACTTTGAAAATATGATTTGTTGCTTGGTAAGAATGTACATAATATTTTCTCTACTTAGTTGAATCTACTAGATATGAGCTGAGACTAGCTTCATTTAGCTAAGATGGCTGTTATTGTTGATTGCTTAGATTTTAAGAACTTCATGAAGAGTTGCATCTTTGTTTTATGTTTAAAGATGCAACTACTTTTAAGAATTTCTTTAATGAAAAATCAATTTCTCTGAGAATTTTAGACGCATTTATGTATTTGTATATAGACGAGTCTTGTACAGGATATAGAGAGTACACATTCCAACAGGACTACAATAACCAAGCAGGAAGCATGAATTAATTGCGCAAAATGTTGCTAATTTATTTAACATGTTCGGACAGCAATTGTTGTTGTTGTTGTTGTGTTGCTACTTGCTGTAGTTTTTGCTGGTGCCATTGCTGTTGTTGGTGCGGTCAGTGATTTTGTTGAACAACTGCTGCTACTTCTGCTGTTGCAACCAAGTGAAATCGATGAGCACAAGAACAGAACGAACTATGTTCCAACTAATGCATTTGTGTTGTGGTAACTGGCAATGTTGCCGCTTGAGAACATGTTTATGCTTTCAGTGTACAACGTCGCACATCCTTAGGTCAAGTTGTAACGAGCATCCGAGCGAGCAAAGTAGCAAAAGATGCACCTCGAGGATACAATAGATTGCTTTCGACTACAAGTGAGAGAAACAAGTTCGAAACTTGTAGCAGAACACTTGTCGTCGTCCACATTGTCATAATGCAAATGTTTAAACTCATTTGTTGTTTCCTCTGCTCTTTTTTTCCCCTTGCAGCCAATTCGAATAGTAGCTGTACCGCACCCTGTAAGGATTCACCGACGAGCATCTCAGCTGCAAGTAACGGCAACGGAAGCTCAAACAACAGCAGCAGCCACGCCAACGGCAGTCGCACGCCCGAATCACCGGAGAGCTCACGCGTTGTTGCACCACGTTCGCCCATGTCGCCACAGTTGCATCATACTGCATTGGCATTAGCGCCACCATTGTCGCTGCCGCCTCGTCCCAATCGTAATGCTAGCGCTTCACCTGTCACCACTTCACCCCCGCCCCCAGCCAGCGCATCGCTGGCCGCTGCCGCCGCCGCTGCGCATGTAGAACAAGCGCGTCTGCTGGGCAAGATACGCAAGTTCCTCGGCTCGCTGGTGCAACTAGCACAGGACGTACATCCGGAGGCCAGTGAGCGTGTACGTGCACTGGTGCTTTCGCTTGGCAGCGGTGGCATTAGCATCGATGAGTTTCGGCTAGCATTACAGGAGGCTATCAATCTGCCATTGCGTCCCTATGTCATTCCACTGCTTAAGAATCATGTGGCTCTGTTGCAGCGTGAAATTGTGGCGTTGGCGCGTGTTACTAATCAGGTGAGTAAAATCAATAAAAGCGGCAATTTGCCCCGACTGCATGCCTTACCGTCGTTAATGTCTTTCAGAGTACACTGCAATATGTCACCACCAATGAGAACTCAGTGATGGAGTTCACTTCACATGGGCCACCAACAGAGTACACCGATATATTTGTGCAGTTGGATGCCACAGCAGCTGCGGCAGCACAACCAAATTCCAACGGTGGCGGTAGTCTGGTTTTTAAGCGTCGCCCCTCGGATTCCATGATGGAACCACATCACACAAACGGACTACAGGAGTGGAGTGAATATATGTCAGCTGCCAAGCGGCTGCATACATCCTACAATCCACAGCTGGGCGCAGCAGTTGGTCACTCGCTGGTCCCACAGCCGACGCTATTCGACTACACTGCAAGCGTGGGCCTCACCGCAGCGGGTGAGAGTGGCAGCAGCAGCGGCGGCGTCGGCGGAGGAGGCTATGGCAGTCATCGAGATGAACGTGAACGTGAGCTGCGCATTGCAACTGGCAATGAATCTCAACGGCATCCAGCACGTCCTGTAATGGCAGCCAGCGCGAATAATATTGCTAATTCTGCTGTTAGTGCCGCAGCAGCTGGTGGTGCCGGTGGCACCAATGCTGGCGGCGGCGGTGAGGAGGAGTGGAAGAACATACACACCATGCTCAATTGCATCTCAGCGATGGTCGATAAGACGAAACGCGCCATTACGATATTGCAGCAACGTGGCATTGAGCCACAACAGCCAAACTATGGTGATCTAACGCCGGCAACGCTTGTTGAGATACGTCGCCAGACCGAAGAGAAGGTAGCCGAATTTAAGCGCAATGCAGAGGAGGCAGTGAATCAGGTAAAACGACAGGCTGTCATTGAGATACAACGTGCCGTCGTCGCTGCCGAGACACGTTCTGCTGAGGTTATGGCACAGGAACGGCTGCGCATGGAAAAATTCTTTGTGGACATGAGTCGGCATACGGCAAGTGAACGTGAGCGGGAACGAGAGCGTGAACGTGAGCGTGAAATGGACAACAAATCGCCATCGATAACAGCAGCGGCACAGAATGTAAGTTGATGTAAAATAAAATCCAGTGGAAGTGCATTTTACTGATGCAAAATTTCCATTGCAGGCCTGTTGGAACTGTGGACGCAAAGCCACCGAAACCTGTTCTGGGTGTAATCTGGCACGATACTGTGGCGCTTTTTGTCAGCACAAGGACTGGGAGCATCATCATCAGGTAATTAGTTTCACAATACTTTAGATTATATTGGGTTGAGTGGTTGGATGGGCAAGAACCTATACCCGTTGTAATACCAACAGAAACTCGCTAACGCTTGGAAGATTTTATACATTTTAGTATTATTTATTGGATTTTTGAATTCTAGATATTTCAAATAAGTCATTTAGATACAAACTTATTCTAGCATAATGGTATTGAGGCGAAAGAGAATTCTGTGTCACCCGCGGGTATCTTTTATTAAAATTTGTTTTATGGACAAAGAAATCTTTGATAAGGTTTAGATATCGTGAACCATTAAGGATAGTTGAATATCCTCGACGACTGATGGCGGCTATTTAAGACATTTCCATTCCTAATCAGTGTGAAGCGTAGTGTCCCGCTGATATATCATTTCGTACTGATTTGAATCCAGCTAAAACGATTTCTGATTGTATCCTTTTCAAATACCTGTCCTCCTTTAACAAGTACGCCGTAAAAAATTATTGGACGTACCGTTGTACGTCCAATAATTTTTTACGGCGTACCAAGGAAAGAAATACTATTGATGGAAAGAAACCTTAAACATATAATTATGCTTTCTGGTATGTGAAGAGCATTCTTAGAGCTTTTCTAATACATTTTGCAGAGTTTTCGTTTCAAGAAATTCTGAACTCCATCTAAATGCGAGGAGTTTTAAAGAAATTAGTTCGCATATATTGAACCTTCTTGTAAAGAGTACAGCAGCGGTTACTGCTCTGTAGTTCTGGCTAATTGGTAAATGAGGCATATTGGGGTGTTAGATACTTTCGTTGTTGAAATCACTCTTTGTACCTAAGTACCTAGTTTAGTACCTAGCCAGTGCAGTCCGAAATTAATTCAAATTTAAACTTTCATCTTATTTTTACAGATCTGCGGCACTACACGGTCCAACGATCTCTCCGCCAAACATGCAGCAGCAGCAGCCCAAGTGATACCACTCACCGCTTCGAGCCTGCGCGCCTCCATAGCAACTCGATCGCCGCCAACGCCCACAGCGCCGCCAATAGCACACGCACAGCCGCCCGCGCAGTCGTCGGTATCCACTGGAGCCGGCGGCGGCGGTGGGCAGCCGAGTTCTTTGGTACCAAATGGAGTGGGCTCTAAATGACGCATTCGCATGATGAAACCCAAAAAGAAATACTTGTGCTAACTAGTCATAGTCAAATTATTAAATACATACCTACTAATACTAAAGTTTGAATTCGAAAGAATAAACAAGTACAGACAGACGGAGAGACGGATAGACGGATAGACGGAGAGACGGACACATGAATTAAACTTCATAAATTGAAAAATATACGTATACAGATACATATACATTCACTCTATTTAATCAAGAAAAATGCAACTAATTCGAATACTTTTTTAACATTGCACTGAATAAGAAACCCAAACAAACTCACAAGAATAAATAAAATTTTTATTAAATTAAAATATAAAAACAAAAAAAAGTATATTATATAGAATACTAGAGTCAAAACTCCCACACATTCAAAATGATAACTAGCGTTATTAAAATATCGAAAACTTTAAAATGAAGACGAAAGTGTTTCAATTCTATAAAATACATAATTAATTACATTGATTAAATACGATAGTTTGTAGCGCAGCGCTAAAGCGAAGCGTATTCTACATACCAAAATACATGAATAAAATATAAAAAATAAATCTCTCTTTTTAGCAGTACACAAAAAAGATAATGTTTAACAAATAAATTATTATTATTATTATTATTATAGAAGTGAGTATAGTACAGAACCAAAACCATTGAGTAATTTTAGCTGAGATATTCAAAAGTATCTCAAAATAGAAAAAGAAACACACAAAATTTCAAATTCCTTGAATTATTACAAATAATATGTTTATTAGCTAATTTTGCTGGCATTTGTCGTCAATGTCTTATTTGTGGCTGACGAAGGACGAAGTAATGAAGGGACGTAAGGCTGAGGCTTTAAAAATAAAGGGTATTGCGTGCCACAAGTCGCAGATAGGAAGTCGGGCATTTCTATTAGTTTTAAGTATGGAGTTGATTGTGCGGTTTGCCGGAGCTCACAATTGAATACAGTAGTAGTTTTTATTTATTTATTTAGTCTGTACTATATTGAATATTTAAATGTATTAATTTATGTTATTATCAAATTAAAGAAAATAATGAAACAGAAAAAAAAAAACAAAAAACAAAAACAAGTTATTATGAAAACAAAAACTGAAATGAAAATAATTAAATATAAAATTAAAATAAATAAAAGTGTTTCAAACTAACGAAAGTTACATGTGTTATTTATTTGTACAAGATTAGATTCAACAGTTTATTATACTCTCTATACAAGTAGTGTCAATAGTATTCTATTATATTTTACCACGGACTTTTTAGCGTGTTGAAGGAAACAGCAGAGCCGTCATAAAGTATATATTGTTTATACTTGATAAGCTGACGAATCGCACTAGCTATGACCGTCTGTCCGTCTGTATGAATGAAAACTAGTCGCTCAGTTTTGAACGTCTTTTTGAAATCGAGAAACTTCGTATGTTCCCAGGTAGAATATATACCACAACTACCATGCCAAACACACTTTTGGTGGTAGCTCCCATACAAACCCACTACTCACTTTTCGGATTTTGTTTGAAAAACTTTTTTACTACAGTCAAATATGTAACTCGATCACTCACATAGTTATAAGCTAACCACCTTCAAAATGGATTGAAGACGGTTCTACCGAAGTTAACATTTTCCATCTACTCAACATAGCGCGCATATTATTAATCAATTTTCTTAATGATTGATTTTTAACTAACTTCAAAAAAAAAAGGATGAAATTCTTAATTCGTCAAAATCTTTTCTTTATGTCTATTCAGCGATAATTCCTTACCACGTGAACCAATTTCATCTGATGATGGGATCCATGAGAAAACCATCAAACTTTTAAATTTTCACAATCATGTGCATGAAAAATTGGCGATTCTGTGTTTAAAGAATTACTTTCAGAGTGACTTTATAAAATATACCTCTGGACCGAAATTGACCCGGACTGGTGGATTTAAACCGATTCGGTCCGGTTCTTCTTCTAAAGTTGGCTGTCACTGTCATTGACATGCATGCCAAGTTTGAGTGGTATGCGATAATTAGTCTATGTTTGACTGCTGCTTGTTTACGACGCGAAAAGTTTGTATGGCGATTTTTAACATGGAAAAAAAAAATTGAACAACGAGTTTGCTTGAAATTTTGTGATTCCAATGCAATAACGGCAACAGAATCATTCAAATTGTTACAAAAGTATTATGAGGACTCGAGAACGCAAGTATTTGAGTCGCATAAAGCATTCAGTGAGGGTCGTGAAATCGTAGAAAACTTGCCTCATGCAACTCGTCCATCCACCTGTGTTAACGACAAAAACATCGAAAAAGTAATGGAAATTTTGCTCGAAAATCGTCGTGTTGACATTAGAAAGATAGCAGACTCACCACATTTTGGTTGATGTTTTGGGTATGAAACGCGTTGCCGCCAGACTCGTACCAAAAGACCTGAATTTTTTCCAAAAACAACGTGGAGTAGAGATCGCAAAAGAGACCATAAAACGCATCATTACTGGTGACGAGACGTGGATTTTTGAATATGACGTCAAGACTGCCCAACAATCTAGCGAATGGCGCACCAAAAATGAGCTGAAACCGAAAAAACCACGTCAAATCCGTTCGAGTATTAAGGTGATGTTGATCGTTTTCTTCGTTTGCCGTGGTGTGGTGTGGTTAACCATGAATTCGGTCCAGAGGGAAATCGAGCTTAAAACTGAGGAAGACTCCTTTACTAGTCGACGGGAATAAGGCTACTTCATATATTGGTTAGAAACGTTTTAGTGTGAATCTGTCAAGGAGCAATATATTTGATCGGAACTTTCCGATTAAATGGTCTGACAATGAATCTTGGAAGCCGAAAAAATCGTACGTATTGAAGCGACAACCATCAAATGGGGTACGGATGAATCCCTGCGGAAACCGGCACATACCTTGGATTTGTAGGCCCCAGGACACAGTATTGGGAATCATTGGGCAGATACACCAGTATCTTTCAGCCGGAAATGTGTGCCAACACTCGACGAGTGCAGTTCAATCTACCACGATTCTATCAGATAGTTATTCGGCGTTTAAGGCGTTAAGCTAGTCCATGACGCTAGTTCATCAGCTCGTCAGAAAGAAACGGCTACGCCAATGGAAGAATCAGCACCATTTTGTAGCATTGCAAAACACACTATTACGGATTAGCCGTAATGAAACGAATAGGGTAAAAAAACAACATTGGTTCATGATCCAAGGACTAACGCAATCAAAGATACTACTACGGGGTTACGTCCAGGGCAGGTGAAAAACATGCTTCAATTTGGCAGGAATCGATAAGGCTTTAATTAATAAAAAAAAATCTTTCTAATTAAACAATTTAATTAAAATTAAATACATTAATTTAAGAGATACATAAAATAAAAAAGGAAACAAAAATATTCTTCTAGTTCTTGAAAAGTGTGCATATACTTGTCGAATTATGGGCGTGGCATCCACAACATTTAATACAAGGCATCTGTGTATGGTCAAGGTAAATCTAAATATCCAAGTTTGAAGTCCCTAGCTATTATAGTTCGTGAGATTTTTTAAACAATAGTGCACGATTCAAATTTGACGCCATTTAAAATATAAAAAAGACAAACGGTTTTTCTGTGGAGCTACCCCAGCTCATCATAAGTTAAAAAAACCTTCATCAAAAGTTTACGCACGAGTTTTTCAGTCAAAACTATCGATAGCAGCAGTTGCCAACGAATCTTCTTCGAATAGCATTTCCCACGACTACCCGCGCAGTTTGTGGTGCTCCAACTTTCGTTTTCGATAGTCTGATAAAGATACTCGTATTTATAATGGAACATTTTGCGAAAGTATTTTTGTGTTTTATATTTATTCGAAAAATGTAATGGACCATGGGGGTAACACACCGACACGTTGATTGGCTTTCTGAGAACTACTCGATGTTCACTGTTGAAGCAAAACCAGAATGGAAATCAGTTTTTCGTAGGTACACATGTGTATGAGACTTGATATAAGACTGTATTAGAGACACTACAAATTGTGAGCCAAAGCTAATGAAAAGCACTGTTCTATTTACGTACGTATGTACATTATATATATGTATATATATACACATGTAGTGGATCGAAAAGGCTACCCGTTTCAATAAACAATGTGCTCGAGAGATGACGTCAACTGTATTAACTATGCTCCAAAAGTTAAGGAAAGCCGGTGGGAAAGTATCTGACCGATGTAGGCGTTCAAATTGCACTTGGATATGATTGCTGCACTTCTGCTTCCACTTCCGCTAACATCGGCTTCTTCTCCTACACTCCCTTCTACCGCTTATTTTCCTCAGTCGAAGTGCAACTCTTGCAAAATGGCAATAATTTTCGCATTAGTGCAAACATTTTACAAACCGCAAGAGCTACCGACGAGCTTGCGAACAAGTGATGAAATTTCAATTATCGTCAGTCAGCTGTGTCGGTCGGTCTCTGAGTTATACAACTCTATGAGTGCGTGTGTGTGTCTGTGTGTGTGAGGATATAAGTGTCTACTACCACGCCCAGCAGTAGCACACCTGCTGCTGTCGCACCACAACAAATACAATAACAATTGCTGCAGAAGGACTTGTGCTCGTTAAGCCAGCCAGTTGCTTTTAGGACGAAAGGACGCTCTATATATGTGGTTTGAAACAGGAAAACCCACAGAACATTTGTTGCATGCTGAAGTACATGTACATCATATGTGTATGTATGTGCGTATGTGTGATATGCACACCGCAACTTGCTTACAGTCATACACACACAATACACTTTTATCTCACTTGCCACATGTTTTCTTTGTCTACCTCTCACTGGATCTGTTTACTCTTCACTGCTTTTGAGACAATGTCACCCGCACATGCTGGCTGTCTGTCTATCTCTGTCTTAACTGCCGGTTGGTCGGTTTAACAGGATAACATTTTCTTACCTGAGTGATTTCAAACAGAAGATTTTCCTTCTTCCTGCTACTGTTCTTCATTTGCCCTACGTGCTTCCACAAATCTTGAGTGAATATTCAAAAGCTTTTCAATATCTAACTCGCCAACTTCCTGCATGTCTATCTGTTTATCTGTCGCTCTGACTGACTAACTCTTCGCATATGTACCTACAGTGTATTAAAAAAATATGTCTACATTGCAAAATATTTTAAATATTGGGAGTACATTAGTTCGGTTCGTTCTTTTTTGGTCAAAAATGAATTTATTTCAGAACAAATTGAATGAAAAGACTAATCAAAGTATTTTCCATCGCTGATTACTACTTTTCCCACCACTCAGGCAAGCTTCGAATTCCATCTCGAAAAAATGTTTCGTCTTTAGAGGCGATCCAAGTTGGAGGCCAATTCTCTGCCACCAGTTGCTCAATAAGATCATGAATAGTCGGCTTTGGTGTTGATGTTGAAGACGATGGCAACAATTGACCGACCATAGCGTAGTATTTTTTCGTAGAATATCCATTTCTCATCCGCAGTCATAATTCGATGTAAAAAACGCTTTATATGTTGACATGGAATTAGTTGCTTGCACATGATAAAACGCCTTTCAACGTTTCTCAGTTTCAGTTCATAAGGCTACCAAATGCTTGGCCATGACCGTCTTCCTGTCTGTCCGTCAAGATGTTGTTGCGCACTTTTTTGATATCCGATTGTAAGTCAGTACATAGACGTCTTTCTATTGCAATTTAATAGAGTATCAAAATTGACATGCTACGCCCACTTTGTAGGGTAGCCACTAAACAAACTAAAATCCCACTTTCGACTTTTTGTATGACCATTTCTTTTATTGCTATAAATATTAATTTCAAATTTGACAAGGTGGCTTATTACGAAGGGACTCTTCAAATATATATCAATGAATGTAATCCCACCATTTTTTAAGGTAGCCACATACAAACCACAACTTTTTTTGCCATTTTTTTTTCTTCTTATGGACCTGTAATTAACGCAACTATAAAAAGAGACAAATAGAATTTAGCCTGCGAGAGAATGAGATAGATTATTTTCCATGGTGTCTACACTAAGTTCGAAAAGGTTTGTGAAAATACTATAAAAATCAAATCGATCGAAGTTCTTTTGCATGGTTAATCGAAAAAAGTCGAAATTTCCATTATTACCATTACTTATGATCATAAAAAAGTGTGGTAGATTGGAATAGGACGATAGATGGCTCAGAACTGTGGCGAGTATATAGTATCGGGAGTATATAATATCGAGATGAGCACAGGCAAATGGTCATAACTTATAACAAGTGGTCATGATCTTGCAGACACGTATAAGAAAATTATTTAACAGTTGATTTTTTGTTCACAATTTTTAGATATTACGAATTAGATGCTCTACCCGTTGTGATTTGAAAATTCGATTTTGACAGTGTGAATATTTTTATCTTTTTTTTTGAATTGTGTTTATTTAATAAAATATTTTGCAAAAATGCTGAAAACTAATGCTGAAAAATGTCGTGAGTGTCGGCAGAAAACAAAATAAATTATGATGAAAAAGGTCGCGAAAAGTCGCAAAAAGTTCAACGGAACGTGTTCGTGAATTTCGTGGACGCCGAAAGGCTATATTTAATGTGCAACATTATATATATTATTATACACTGTAAAAAACGATCATCGTAAGTACTTGAATATTTTGTAACAAATTTCGTCCTCAATCCTTACTACACATAGATCACATGCTTAATCTCCATACATTACGTGTATAACCTTATTAACCTTATGTGTTATTCTCTTTCCAGGTGATTCCCGAGTGGATGTATTAACTGTGCATTAAAATTTAAAATAATTTTTAAGCTGTGTAAAATTATTATAAATAAAAATAGTAAACCTTTTAATTATCCTAATACTCTATATTTATCTCATTCTCTTGTAGGCTACTTTTCTGAAGTTTCAATTCTGCCGTGTGCGAATTCCACGCACACATTTTTTTTTTTTAACTTTAAAGTCGGACATTAAAATTTCATTGGTGAAGGCATTTTTTTGTGATGCACTGTGTTTCTATCTGACAACGTATGCGTTTCGTATGTGTGTGTGTGTGTGTGTGTGTGTGTGTATTTGATGTTGTTTTTATTGTTGATGTTGTTAGTACTTTTGCTCGTTTAGCTTCTGTTTAACATGCAGTTATCGTTTGTTATCGCACTGCAGCAGCAGCAGCACAAACTGATTACTGTCCTTGCTGCTTGTGTCCTTCTGTATGCTCTGCTTTGTTCGTTATTGTCCTTGATATTTCGGTTTTGATGGCTGTCATTGAAGTGGAGAGGTGTGTGGTGGAGTGGAGTGGACAAACCTCAAACAGAAATGCTTTTTAAATTTGATTTAAAATGCAATATTGAAATTGATTGCATACTTTTAGGCATAAATGATTTTCATTCAAATACGGCAGAAGCAGTATAAATTCGCATTGCAAAAGGCAAAACTGAAAGAATTTAATTAAAAATTCGTATGTGTCATATACATAAACACCTTTGGGTATATTACCTTTACTTTGCAGCGGCAACAACGGAGTATACTGAGCAGCAGGAGCATTCATTTAAGTTTGCTGCTGGCAGCATATTGTTGCACACACGTTTCCCTTCCATCTGACATGCTTGCTCTTGTTGTATGTAATTCAGTTTATGCCTGAAATTCGCATTTTGTGCCAATGACAACGACTACAAAAACAACAACAACAACAACAACAACCACAACAACAAAATGGCGCCAACAAAAGCTACAACGAAGAAGGCAGGCAGAGAGACAGGCAGGCAAGAACAATTGTTCCATTTCAATCGACATCTGTTACTGATTTCAAAGAAACTTTTGTTGACAACACAAACAAATGCCAAATACAAGCGACGTCGACGTTGCCGACGACGACGACGACGACGACCCTGTACGGCACACAGAAACACATACACATAATATATGTACAGATACGTGAACGATGTGTTGAGGCTTGCTTTGGTTTCACGTGTACGCAATCAGTGCGCCTGAAACCAAAGAACATCCAATACCCGCGCTGCGCTTCTCTATCTACTCGTATCTAACTATTGCTGAGAAAGCGACACAGCTGACGTTAACGTTATCAGTAGCAGCATTTGTGGCAGCCTTTGTATGTGTGTGCGTGTGCGTGTATCTGTGTATACAATTGTTTTTGTGCCTTAGTCGACGATGACGACGAAGTTGTTGGCTGAGGTTGCCTGCATTTGAAGGCATCGAACTGACATGTATGTATGTATGTATGTTTGTAAGCGCTAAATGAAACTAAGAAGCAGCAGGAGTACATGGAGCAGTAATAGAAAGCTTCCATACTCTAAACTTGGAATTGAAACAACCGAACCTCCGTTGGCGAGACCGCCGCTGCCGGCATATTGCTTTGCTTAGCTGCTTTACTTTGCTTTGCACGCGTAACATGTTGTCAATTACAGACGCCGTCGCCTCCATTGCCGCTCAATGCATTGAAATGGGCGCCAACGCAACGCAACATAACGACGTACAGCGCAGATCAACTTTACTTGCCACCGCCTGTTGCAGCCACTTGTGCCACGAATAAAATGGCGCACATAAAAATGAGCGAGCATACTTTTTGGCGTCGCATTGCCGCAGCTGTGTATGTGTAGAAGGCCCACTGCAAGGTAAGTTTAAAAAATGACCATAACTCTTTAAAAACACGAGTATAAATGCTTGTCTTGACTGACTGATCCAAAATCCAAATTGCTTAAAGCTTTGAACTGAAATTTGTACATGAATTTCTTATTTTGTTTTTTTTTTTTTTTTTCTATTTGTAATCTATTTTTTGGGATACTGAGAAAATTTTTGGATAATTAAATAGCATATATTTAACAAATTTAGAAAAGTACCGTGAAAAACAGAATAAAAATACAAAATAACTACAAAAAAAAAAAAAAAAATAAGTCTGTACAGTGAAATTCACTCTTTTGAGAATTAAAGAGTTCGGCACCTTGAATTCGGAAGTACTATGACAGCTTATTCACATGAGTTACAAGCTCAAATACTTATTTGCATAGGCCAGCAAATTGAGCATTTATGTGGTCAAGTTTGGTAGAGTGATGTAAGTTATTAATCAGCACCTTGTAGCCCCGTACTTGCTTAAACCGGTAGGTGTAGAACTCAAACTTACTCTTCTCAAAGTCATTTAGTAGATTTATCTAATGGTCCACCTCATTGGCCATATGTCGCTCTTCTGCATCGCGTCCAGCTTTACAAATAAAGCCGCCAGATCCTATTATGGAGTCAATTGTTTGATGCATATCACTAACATTTTACACTGAAGCTATGAAAATTTGTATCGGTTTGGGCGGTGTTGGGACAGTCTCCAAGGAATCTTCGAGTGGTGACTTTATATTTACTATATATACTACCACCTTCCCAACGCTTATTCGTTTATTTAAGATTTTTTCGGTTCTTATTTCTGTATAAAATATAGTAATGTTTAAAGAAAGTTGAAATCTACATTCCATCCGTCTTGCGTCACTAACTGCTAAATTGGAACAGTGTGCGAAACATCGTGAATCAGTGCTAAGGTGTATTGTGCCTGAATATATGCTTCATGCTCTTGCACCATCGTAGCACTTATTAAAAAGAAGACTGCGTCGTATCTGGTAAACAAACACAATTTCCTAGTAATAGGAATGCTGTTAATAGAATTTCAAAAAAGGTGAAGGAAACATGAAACCATTAGAGACTTTCTTAAAAACGCCAAAATACTCGTATATACAAAATATTGACACAAGGCGATAGGTGCAGTTAAAGACGTAAATGAAGAGTGGTGACGCAAAAGCAAAGTGAAAGGAGCAGCATTTGCATCGCACCTTGAACAGCAATTTACTAATTCCGTCGAACATGTCTGACATAAAGTAATATTATCAGGGTAATCTAGGTCACCAAGTTTTTCATGGTCCCCCATTGCAGGTCATCTGGGACTTTTGTGTTAGTTTGTTATAGAACGCTGTCCAAGAAAATATGAATCTCTTCTGCATAAAATTGTATTTCTGTCTACGTAGCTGTCTGTTGACGACAGAAGAAATTCAATTAAGAATAATAATGTCACAGACTTTCTGAAAAATAATCAGAATTGTTTAATCCTTCCAATTTCTGTATTGGCTCAGATCAACTCTTGCTCTTCCAACATAAGTAAATACTGTGCGATCTCTTGCTTTGAGGGATGGTTTTGTGTCACAAACATTTTTCATGGGACTATACACGTCGCGTAGGTGGTTTGTTGGCGATGGCAGTGCAAAATTATCTTTAATTTTGTTTCATGAAACGCTTTTTGTATCGGTTGATGGTGTCACAGGAATCTGGTTTGTGGTTGGTCTGCGTCGAGCTATTTAGCTTCAAGTGCACGGTTTGTCTCTATGCAATTTCATGTGTCGAGACTTAAAGATTGTTTATTGCGGTGTGGTTTAAGCTCCATGATTGATTAATGTGGCTTGTAGAAGCGATTGACGTACAACTTTAAAACTGGACAAATCGGTATGTTACAGCAGTACTGTGTGTCCTTATCATATAAGAATATATAAAAAGTTTTGAAACTTTGAAATCAGACCTTCTACACATACAACAGCAGCAGCGACCACATTTTTTGCACTTGACAGCTAAAAAAAGCCAACTAACAGCTGCTGCCACTGACGCTGTTATTATTGCCACGGCGCACCGCTGCCGAAAAAGGAGTGTGTGGTGCGGAGTGGAATTGTGTGAAGTTGAATGGTGCTGCAACATATGCGACAAAGTGTTGTACTTTATGTTAATTTTCATAATTTTCCATGCATACGACAGACGCTCAGATTGCCGGACTGTTGGACCTCCGTACAGCGTAAAATCAGAACAAAAGCATTGAGCTACGTATATTCAGACGGAAGGACGGACTTTTTACCGGCCTGTTTTGTGAATGCTGTTGCACAGCATGTTTCTGCATTTGGCAGGCAATAAAATTCTTTAATTAATTTTCTTCTGTGTTCTCAACTTCAATTTTGACAAATTAATTAACATGGTTTTTGCTTCTGTACTTTAGAAACAAAGAAGAAACAAAATGCATTCAATCGATTTAAATTTGTTTGTTATATGGAAATATTAATTGATTGGTTTAGCTTCTGTGCGTCAACAAGGCCATTAAAAGTGCTACTAAATATATTGCCACACACACACACACACACACACATAAAAACTCGTACTATTATAAAGATTCGCATCAAGTGGGCGGCTGTTACCTAGCTAGATTGCCAAAAACTCTTCGGAACCAGGCGATAAGAATAATTAGATATCAGAATTATTCTATTAACTGTTCGAAAGCATAATGTATAATGTAGTCGTGAACCTCGACAATAGTTTTTATATGTTTTCTGCTTGCATTTGTTTACGAATTAAAAGTGTTCTGGCAAAACAAGATGATATGAATATAAAATCATCGATTAGCGCTGAAAGTGGGTCTAATTACGCCTGTTTGTCTAGCGTAGTCTGTACGAGGGGACAAGTCCAGACCATGGCCTTAGAGCAAATCGGGATATTTTTATACATACTATATACTATTTATTTACTATATATATATACAGGGTGCCTCAAAAGAAAGTTCACATTTGATTTGCTGATTGCATTAACTAACTATTACGAGGGGCGCGGGGGTATGTCAATCGGTAGCCTAGCTTTTGGGAATTCAGTCGCTATGGAGCATTTCTCGGGAGCGGACCGTGCGTTGTGCGTACGTGAGTTTTACAAAAGCGGTAATCCAGCGACTGTAGCGCGTAGAAAATTGTGCAGTATTCGACATGTTCGTCATTTAAATGATGCCCTCGACTCATTGGAAAATGGGCCGAGAAGTTTGAAGAGACCGGTTCAACGCTGGAAAAATTTTGATTTTTCCAAGGTCTTCGAGAACGTTCGAAAACGTAGACAGTGTTACTCAGTCTGTTCGTGACAACCCGGACCTTTCGATTCGGAAGTTTGCTGTTGCTTTAAACGTGCATAGATCATCATTGTTCCGTATTTTTAGCAACTTCACACACGTCCAACAGGTCTCTACCACGAGTTCATGAAATTTTTCCTGGCAAATTGATCTCCAGGAGAGGCGACATAAATTGCCCTCCACGAAGTCCCGATGTAACCCCTATGCACTTTTTCTTGTGCGGTTACGGCAAATCTAAAGTTTACGGCAACAAACCTGGCACAATTAAAAGGATATATCCGTCACGAAATGGCAGCCATCACGGAGAATACCTGCCGAGCCGTCATAGGAAATTTTAGTGCTCGATTAAATGAATGCCGTGAACGCAACGGTTTACATTTGGACAATATCATTTTTAAGAAATAAATTCCCAAAGTGTGTATTTTAATATGTACTAAACATGTTTTCAATAAACTGCTTACTTTTTTTTTAACGATTTTTTAAATGTGAACTTTCTTTTGAGACACCCTGTATAATATTCTATAGAAAATATCGGAGCTCCTATAAAGTATACAAATATAGGGGTTTTCAATAGGTACATAACAATTTCGTTTTTTAATACTAACGTATTATTATTAACGTATTAAACGTACCGAAATTCTGTAAGAATATAAAAAAGAATATTAAAATGTTTGGAAGTTCCTTAAAGTTGTGAGATAGTTCGGAAATAGCCAGGATGACTCCTCCAAACGGGTTGCTGGATGCGGATAGCGAATGAACTCTTTGCTATGAATAAGTCTGCAAAGTCATAGTCTCATACACTCACAACCCATCCAATATACCGAACTGAACGAGTCGGGGGTATCTAGTGCCTACACACTAGTGCCCCTGTGCCTGTTCATCCCGTTTGTACATTCCTTTCCTCATCATCCACCTGGTACTAGACTAGTGGTGTTATCCGACCCGTGCCGAGAGTCAGACTGAATGAAGACATCAACGGAGAGCTCAAGGTAAATGGAACTGTAAAGCTCTGCCTGGGCGGATCGTAGCGTTCTTCGCAACTCGTGGGAACACATGTATCACGCAAATGAAAATATAAACACGGCGAACGGAACTCTTACCAAAAGAAAAAAGGCCAGAAGGAATTGCCTCTGAAAAATCAAGAGAATCGGGCATACCGAACTACCAGAATAAGGAGTAAACGGATAAAATATACCATTAATTGGCTCATGTTTCTTATCAGAATTATAGTATGTACTCCATTTGGAACCATTTATAGTCGTTGCAACACCCCACAAAATTCCTAAAATCTTAATTTTTTAATACTTCAAGAGAATTGTTCAAAAATTTGAATTTCAACAAAAGCTTGTAAGAGTGGTTTAGACATTAAGATAAGCTTTTGAGATATTTTTCATTAAGAAACAAAACCCGTCGCACATCGCCTCGTCTTCCCATACTGAAACTATCTATTTATATAATTACGATGAAATAATTACGATGGAGTTGAGTTTCCACAAAACAAAAGCGATGATAAGTGCTAGTTTTTTTTTTGTATAAAATACTATATCAGACAGAACTGTCAATACTATTTCAAATGAAAAATTGCAAGGAAATGTACAACTATTGTCTGATCGAAAGTATACAAATATTTACTTTAAACAGTGTCAGATTTATATAGTCTAATAGTTTTTGTTTCATTTGTTGGTAAGTAAGTGCAGCGCAGTATGTTTACATACTATGAAACATAAGAGATACAAATGGTTTGTATGTAAGTATAAAACAGTAGGTATTTAAAAAGCTTTTGCTTCTTAAGTTTATCACTTCTAAGCCTGTTTCTTCAATGTACGATAACATTTTCGTATGCTTTTAACCATTCGAGATAAACAAAGTTTAATGGTTTATTATTTATAACAGAAATAGAAACAGAAATAAAAACAGAACTGGGATTCATAATGAATTGAGTGAGTAAGTAAAGGTGTTTTACACAAAACATATTTGTATTACTTAAATGAATGTTTAAATCAATTAAAAAAAATGTCAATATCAACTTAAAAATTGACATGGTGGCTTCTTATGGACGGACGCTTCACATAATTATCAAGAGGTGTGCCCCGCCCACTTTTATGGGTAGCCCCAACAAACTTACCAGTATATAATATTTTTCTTTTATAGCTGCTAAGCACACCACTTCGGTTTAATCGAATTAAACCGCGTTTTTTTCATGTTTTTATATACGATCAGTCTAGTATTACTAAAGTCTTCATACTCCTTATCAGTTCGATATATCAAAAACTGGGAATCAGTTTGCATACACACAGATAGGGAATGGATGGATAGACGGACAGATATTTGGAGATGGCTGATGGAATTGGCTGGTCGAGCTGATAAAGAACTTATAAATTTTAAGTGGAATTCCTTTGTGCTTTACACAACTAAAACTATAAAACATACTATCTACACTACGTATGAAGAGTTGTATTCTAGTCGCCGGGTGCAAAATGTGAAGGATTATGTGTTACAATACGATTTGAGATCTGGAAAATGTTCATATTTTCCAAAACGATTTGAAATTTCGTGTGAATGGTATTAGAGCTTCAGTTCAACCGAAGTTAACATTATTTTCTTGTTTCTACCACAACATTTGCAACTTGTCCGATTTTGGTCTGATTGGCGTTGGAATTTTTGAAACTGTGTAGAAGCGATGTGTATGAAGCGATGTAGTTGATGTGTAAGATGACGCCATATCGAATTTCAAGTTGATATTGACGTTTTCCATACAAATGCATAAAAGTGAGCTGTGGGTTTATATGGGACTACCTCAAAAAGTGGGCGGGACACACCCAATTGTATATGTAAATGGAGCGGTTGTCCACTAAAATCCACCAAATCAAATTTCAAGCTAATATTGATTTAAATGAAGAATTTTTTTCATAAAAAACACAAAATTGTACGGTGGGTTTGAATACGGGTTAACCCAAAAAGTGAGCGGGCCACGCCCATTAGTCTATATATGTTAAGCGGCTGTCTAAAAAATGACACCATATCGCATTTCAACCATATATTGACTTCAATAAAGAAGTTTTCATAAAAAAAGTCAAAAGTGGGCAGTAGGTTTGTATGGGGGCTAGCCCAAATATTGTGCGGGTCCCATCCATTAATGTGTATGTCAACCATCCGACCACTAGAAGTTACCAATAAAAAAGTTTTTCATACAAAAATGCAAAAGTGGGTGGTGGATTTGTATGGGGCTACAACAAAAAGTGGGCGTGGCAGGACAATATTGACACTCTATTATACTGCAATAAAAGGAAGTGTATGTGCAACATTTCAACTGGATAGCATTAAAATTGGTCCCCAAAAAATGCGCAAGAACATACAGACGGACATGGTGATCGCGCTGATCAAGAATATATATATACTTTATGCGGTCTACGATGCCTACTTTAATGCGTTACAAGCTTTGAGACAAACTGATAATACAATTTCACACTATATGTGAATAGTATAACAAAAATCAAGTGATGCAGATCTGTCTTGAACATAACGGGTTCTAAGCGTTTACGCAAAACTATGAACCGAATCAGTTATATTGATAAATAGTGGTTTTGAATCAGAAACCGAACCATTAAGGTAAATAAAGAACTTGATCGGTTCGGTTCGGAGCGGTTCACGTTTTCTATTGATTATTCTAAGTAGATATATTTGTTCGCATTGAAAGCATTGTTTATAATTTGAAGGGACCCCTACTCAATAATGAGTACAATAATAAGTTTTTTTTTTCTCATTGGTCCTATTTTTGTACGCATTCCTTTATAATGGATTGTATTAACACTGTAACTCTGCTAGTAATAAATACTGAGTGACTCTGCTGATGTCCAAGTTGGCGTTGGAAACACTGCTCATCCAATTTAAATATTTTTTGTTCATATTTACGTGCAAAGACAAGCGAGTATAACACGAAATCGCCGAACCTAACTACTCCCTGATAGAACTTTATTAAGCATTGACCAACAAGTTTGATACAAACAAGTTCGTTCGATCTTTCAAAAACCAACCAATTTGCAACAAACACAACACGCTCTTTTCTCTCACTCAATACTCAATTTATACTCTTAACTACTTGTTGGCTTATTTACACACTCTTCTTTTGGTACCCTGCACAAATAGTGTGGAAAAGGTGTGTTGATTTGTTTTCAATTTTGTAACTCCTCATTTAGTTGATAAATAAATTGCTTATCAACATCGAGACGTAACGACTCATATTTTTACTAGTTTTGAAATAATACTTGCTTATGTTGTATTTCTTGATTGAAGGCAGATATATACTATATACTATGTGTGCAGAAATCATAGGAGACTCCATAAATAAACATGAGAAGACGATTCGATACAGTCAAGTCGGTTCGTAAGTTCCTCTGACGAAAAGATTCGCTGGTTTAGAGTATCCAAACTTGTGTCATACAATCTCTAAGTGCCACATTGTTACAGGTTCCGTCTTAAAATTTCATAACTCTCATCCATTTTACCGCAGTGGTGTGGTAAACAAATTTATTCAATTTGAATTTTTTTGTAAACATTTATTGCAATTTTATCGAAGGCCTTGATTTGGCTTAATAACTTCTTCGTCATATTTTCTTGGCTTTTGTTTTATTTTCGATTTAACTAACTTTTATTACTATAGCATTGTATTTTTAAATATATTTAAGATAGAAATAATGAATAATGGCAGAAATAATAATTATAAAATTAATATTAATACAGTCGTAGTTACTTAATTTAATTTAGAAATGGAATCTATTAACTCCCTGGCTTACTTTCAAATATAGTTTGTAAAAATCGCAATTTATTTATATATATAAAGCAAATACTTGTATACATATAAAACGTAATACATAAAAAAATGTAAAAAAAAAGTAATTATGCCTGCGGTCGAATTAATTCAAACTGCAAATGTTTATACGTATATCCCGCTAGACATGAATTTCAATTGATGTTCAATCTTAGGCTCTACATTCTTCTCTTTGCAGTTATACGAAATCAATGATGATCCCAAGCGCAAAGTGTTTCTCGATGATTTGTTCTCATTTATGCAAAAACGTGGTAAGTACGATACTAATTTAAGTATATCATGACGTAGTTTCGTTTGTTAAATTAAATTTAAATACACTGCTGAGCGGAGAACATAAATTTTCAATCTACCAAAAAGCAAGCAAAGCAATAAGCTAAAAAAAAGCGAAGTTACGCTGCTACAGTAGTTTATATATATGTAAGTAGATAAGATAGTTTTGATAGTACGAAGGCAATTCAATAAGTTCGTATAAAATCCATCAAAGCACACATGTAACATTACATTTTTGATAAGTACTTAGTATCTTTTAGCTTTGTCTTTTATTAATAAATTTTAAGTAGATTTTATCCCGCAGTTTCGTGTCTGTAGACGATTAAAATAAACAATTCTTTAGTGGATGCTTACTGTGCACCATAAGTGCGACCGTAATGACATGATTTCAATGTTCGATTGGAGCTGTCTCAATTCAATCTACCTAAATACCCGCGTCGATTCATTTGCTGTTTACAAAACAGATACATTACTAGAAGTATATATCCGACCGAAATAGTCATGCATGCCGTGTATATGCATATATAAAAATTGGTGTATGCCGTGAGAAGCGTATCAATGTTTCGGTGCAACAATGTTAACGATTTCTCTTACTTTGTTATTATTACGCTCATTGCAGTGCATTGAATAAATAAATTGCGCTACATTCGTGCTAGATAATAGAGCTACATCCGAGCGCTAGAACTCAGTCTTAACGCGGCCAAAGAACGCTCAACAAGTTGCCATTTGCGAAGGCGGCAGTTACGCGAACACAACATTTTGTACAACAGTTTTATAAAAAAAAAGATAATTAAATAATTTAACCAAAGTGAGTTAATATAATTTGTACTATAGTAATAATTATAGTGTTGTTGTTGTTGTTGTTGTTTTCATTATAGTACAAACTGCAAAGTTCTAAATAAACAAATTATTAAATAATCAAGCAAAAATTCAGTTCAAATTACTATCGGTTTATACAATTCTAGACTAACTTATACATACTCGTAACTTAAATGTGTCGTTTGCGTGAATTCTTTATATATAAAAAAAAACAAAAAAAAAACAAAAACATTTTACATACATAAGTTCTATTTAATATAGAAATTATATAGAATTACTGAATATGAATATTGCATATTCGATACTGTACATTATGTATGTATGTACAGTATCCTACATACATATGTATGTACACCTCCCGTATGTACATACTTGTATGCTTGTTCGCTGTACTCAAATGCTTGCCAATTAACTTTGAACTACTTTTTGTCGCTGCTAGTTTGTATTAAAGTTCTCTTAGCAGTTTTTTTCAATCAGTTTGGATCGGTGTTATTCGATACTTGCGTTCTTTGCCGTTTCGTTTAAGCGTGAATTGCATATTAAGTACATAAGTCGCCTCGGAGTGGTTTAAGTCAAGGTCCAATTTTATGATCTGGTGGTAACATAATTCGATTCGAGTCATGCACGCCGAAATTTAATCGTTACTTTTTTTTCTTTTTTTTTTTTTGTAGCGGTACAATGAACTGCTATTCTATTGATGACTTATCTGATTACTTTTCTATCTATCTCTCTCTCTCTCTCTCTCTATCTCTCTCTCTTTCACTGTGCACTTTTGCTCTTACGATTCATATTTTTTTTTCTCTCTTTTTCTCTCTTTTTGCGTTTGCCCAATTTTTGATAGTGGCGCACATTTTATCGTTTTTAAAACATTTCGGTTTTGTTTTGATTTCATTTTTCGCTTTTTGCACACTTCTCTTAAGGCGGAAGGGTATATGTTTTTTTGGAGATTCCATTTTCGAAGATACTATGTATACGTGGAAATCTCTTTCACTACAAGTTCAAAATTGTATGAATTAATTTTGGAGATTTTGAAGCGAAAGTGATTTATATGTCAACCAAGATTGTGATATTATATAGTGATCTTCACACAAAGTGTGTATATTATCGATCCAAGTTAGGAACCAAATGAACCGATGACCTGCCAAATCGTCGGAAGAACCAATAAACAGTAGAGGCAATGTCCGGAAAAAAACTGAGTGTGCGTCAAAATATCCCACTTTGAAAATATAGTATTTCACAACTTTGCGACACGAGGCCGAGCGTTGTCATGCAGAAAAATAACTTTGCCATGTCTTTGCTCCTATTCCGTCCGTTTTTCTTGTAATGCACGGCTTAAACGAATCAATACTATGAAGCATTCACAACAGCCAGAGCCATCTTTTGAATACGAATCAAACTTATTTGTACACCAGATAATATTATAAGCAAAATGAGATGCAAGCCCAGCAATAGTTTAATATTGCATAATATATATAAAAAATCCAACAAAATTCGACGGTAGGGCGGCAATAGTTTGAGCTTCCCACTTTTCATATCGGTTATATAGACAAATTCAAAATATCGCTTATATCTCTCTAACTATTGACGATATCGAAAAGTTGTGTTCGAAGAAAAGATAGTTGGAGAATTTTACTAAGAAAAATAGAAAAATAGAAAATTATGTAAAATTTTTTTGTATGTGGTAACGTTTCTAAGAACTTAGCCACTAAACAAAATTATAAAAAATAAATGTTTCTAAATTTTGTTCTTTAATCCTTTATATCTCTGGAAGTTTTGGACCAAATGTAAAAAAATAAAAATCAGTTTCAAGATAATCTGTAAATTGTCTTCACTTAAAGAAGTTAAAATTTACCAGAGAAATTTACCACATAAAAGAAAAACTTAAGAGCTTTCTTTGAAAATTGTTTTTGCAGTATTTCATTGACATCTGCTGCAATTGGTCAAACCAAATGTAATGAACCAAAAATCAAATTTAAAGAATATTCAGTGTCTCTCATTGGGTTTTTCTTTTATATAGAAGGCGTGGCAGTCGCCACTTTTCCTCAGTTAGTTACTGAGATATGATGAATTCGCATTTTCTCCTATATGACGGGGCGTGTCAACGCCATCTATCGTGTGCTACTATAACTAAAACATTCACGGAACTTTAACGTGCAGTATAAATATGAGCTCAATGGATTCTATGGTTCTTCCGCGATGTTTACCACATGTTGTCACTTTTTACTGTGTTTGCAATGCCTTAAAGGACGTATATAATAGAATCGCAATCTAAAACTGTTTTAACAAAATATGCCAAAAGCGAACATCAGACAGCTTAGCATATAGTCCCATGCAAACTAGTTGTCCAGTAATGTCTGCTACTTCCTCTTTATTATAAAAGCCTTGGTACATCTTCTTAAATATCTAATTTTGGCCAATATCAGATTTCTACATACTCGTACATTAAAAATAAACAGACAAATATTTACCATCTAAGTTAGCAATTTTGAAAATGGTACGATTGTTGCTATTATGAAACACCATAAATACTATTGGATCATATTGGGACTCTATAGCATAAATGTATGTATACCCTATAATAATTTACTGTTTATAAAAACTTTAAATATTGAAGCAAACTTTAACTGTAGTCGAGTTTCCGACTATAATCTAACTTTATTCTATATACGACTACGTGAAAACATTCACGAAAAGAAATATCTAAAAATGCATTATTTTTTAATTGGTATATCTCGGAAATGGTGCCATTTAAGAACAAATATTGGTGTAAGAACAAATATTGTAGCTCTTGACCTCAGCTATCACGTACTATCGTATATATACGAGTACAGTGTACAATGTTTCAAAATCATACGAACGTTTTCTGCGATATGAAAAATCTTGATTTTTTTTTTTCAATTCTGCGTAATTTTTATAAATTTTAAATCGACTTGTTTTCGGTACAAAATTAAATTTATGGAATTATTTATAAGTAATCTTTTGCTTACTCTTACGGAAAATAAACACCGAAATTCGAGTATTTCATATTCAGTGCTAATAATTTAATGATACACATACTATGAGTTGTTTATAAATTAGTCTGTGCTATCTATGTAAATAATATTGATTATACGTGCTCATACTATTTTTGTTCATTAGCAATCAGCAACTATTGGACCGAGCGTTATGAAATTTATACAGTTTATTACTGTCGATTAGCAGTAAGTTTGTGACTATATATTATTCGGAAAGAGTGTGCAGTAACTTAGAAATTTTCAGCTGCAACTCTCAAATATCATACATATAAAGCCATTGTATCATGTTTCAACGATATTTTATTAATTTTAGTTAATTTAAGTTTGTGTACTTGTGAAAAAAGCACTCGGCTGTACACATCATTCGTAGTGGTGGTAGGAACTGGCATTTGTGAGGGCATCTAGATGCGAATTGTTGTTTTCTGGTTATATTTGATATTAGAAATTTCTTATTACTTTCAGTAAATTTTGATATGTTTCTCTCTTAGGCAGCCTGCTATTCTCTTTTACATTTCTTTTAAATTACTCAAAGTGGGAAACTTTTAGCTTTAGCTATGGCATCCCACCAATACTTATCAATTTTTAAACCATAGGGTCAAGGAGTTAGTTACGTTTCTGCAAATGTGTGTAACAGCCAAAATAAGGCACACCCCATAAAGTATATATATTCTTGATCAGCATAAAACGTCGAGACGATAGATATATGTATATCTATCTGTCTGTACAACCGTTCCCTCTTTAGATAAATTGTATTAAATGAAAGCGACAATCCTACTATAAAGATTACTTAATACCATTTTGCGGATCCAGGGGGAGACTGGCGAACGTTCCAACTTTAGCCAACTTTAGACTAACAATTATTTTATACGCTTATAATAACTTTAAACACACTGGTGTTAAATGCAAAAGTTGATGTATTCATAACACATGTCCACGATGGTTTCTTTCACACCAAACTATGTAAGTACTAATCTATAAAAAAAAACTTTACAAAAGTTTATCATCTCAATTTTGTGAAATATATTTGTATGCCAGAGTGAACGGCAAACCAAATCTGACTGACTTATATCTTGTTATAAAGATTCAATTGCGTGTCCAATGGTATCCAAATCGTTTAGATCGAATGAAAAAAACTGATGGAACTTCATGCAATTTCATGCAATTTTAAGGAATTTTCATTCAGAAAAAAAAAAAATTCAAATAGTTTATTCAATTAGAAAGAGGAAACACTAGTATAAGTTGAACTATGAGAAGGAAATGTGCTTTGAATTGAACTTTTACGTTTCGAACGGATGACAAATATCGTATTGAAATACCCTGTATTTTTATTAGTATCCATGTTAATTTCAATAGATCACGAAGATCTGACCGACAAAAAAATTTCAAAAATGGCAAATTAAAAGTTATATTTCGCAGACCTGTCTCATTAAAGCAACTTTGTAGATTATAATTGAGTTTTGCCAGCCAAATATGTTTATGCAGTAAAATGTGGAGCTCAAGCAAACAAAAATTCACCAAACGAACTGACAATCACAATGCGAAAAACTGACAGTCACAATCATAGCGAGGATCATAGTGCTGCTATATTAACGTAAATATGGTCAAAAACAAAAAAAATATTACTTCTTCTAGTTTATATTATTTTTATTTATTTAATTATTTGTTGACAATTAACTGTGAAAATGAAATTTTTATAAACACATGCGTCGCACAGTCATTCACTAACTTCAGTAGCACAGTCAGCTGTTTACATTTTCTTTTATTTTTTTTTTACTGTTTCTAATATAAAAAGTCATTAACAGAAATTTATGTTTGTACCACTATTTTTTTTTTTTTTTAACTCTAAAGTCGACTTAAGTTAGAAACGCCACATTTGATGTATCTTATGTCAATCCTAATAAAATATTCCATATAGATCGATCTTTAATAGCGTATAAACTGTTTGTTAAATATGTAGCAGAGTTAGTGTAGAGTTATGTAGCACCAGAATTGCGATCTGTTTGCGTCGCGATTACTTTACAACTTACTACTTACGAGTAAGAGAATAATACTTGATACGTATGAGCAGAAATTAATATCGAAACATAATATTTTATATATTTGTGATACTATTTACGTTTGTGCCGAGCTCAATTTGATTTAAATTATAAAGAAAGATGAACTTTTGGCGTATAGGGTTGTCTCAGCTGATAGTGATGGTGATGGGGTAGTGACTTCCTCTTAAGCAAACAGATCTTATATCCTATAATAAAAATAGATTGGTAAATGAAAAAAAAAACCATTACTAGCAGTGACTTTCATATCTCCGGCTAAATTATCATTGTTATGGTTTTCAAGAGAGGCAGCAAGTTTGGTTATATCGACCGTAATGAAAGCAATCGGAACTTAGCGTTAAATATGTATTACACAAATAGAAAAATTAGTTTGTTAATTTTTGTTTTTTACAATTATTATGTCCATATCCGTAACATAAGCTATTTTCTGACATTTGATGGTTCATGGCAACTTAAACAACTCTTTTATCCATGATGATTACTTTTAAAATGATTTTTACTCTTGTTCGGAAAGTTGTAGTTTATCTATATTTGTTCCAACTTTTCCGGGAGTTGAAAATTTGGTTTTCGACTATACCTTTTTTTTTCGTCATCTATAGTCTATAGTAATATTATAAAGAGGTAAAGTTTGTAAGTTTGTAGGTGGTAATCTCTGGATCCACTGAACCTATTGAAAATTCCTTTACCAATAGAAAGCCACGTTATTTGTGAGTGTTATAGGCTATATATTAACCCGAAAAGTGAAAACACTTTTTCATGGTAGTCGGATTTGCAAAGTAATTCGGAGAAAAAAAGGTCGAACGAAAACGTTTCTTACGATGAGAGATATATGATTCAGTTCTAGAGAAAAGTTATAGAGCTTGATAATGCCTACAAAAAAGTCAGCGAGACTTTATATTTGAGTCATTTATATTTAAGTCACTAACGGTAGTTTTTTTATATTTAAAAAAATAATATTGAAATTAATAATAAAATTCATATACGAGTTAATGGGGTCGTGCAGGGCATGGGAGCTAGGGGAAGGGGGGAGGGAAAGAAGTGGTATGGGAAAGGGTCAGGAGGGGCAGGGGAAGGAGAGGTAGGGGAAAGAACAGTAACGCGCCGGGTTACTTTTAAAAACGAAAAGGAGGTATGGGAAAGGGGAGTGTTGGGAAAGGGGTAGAAGAGGCGCAAGGGAATTAGAATGGGTGATAGGGTAAGGGATCATAGGGACGGAGGGATAAAGGTAAAGCAACGCGCTGGGTACCATTTAAGATAGAGGGATGAAATGTTATATATATGTTAATGGAATCGAAGGGGGCAGAGAAAAGGGGTGGTAAAGTAAGGAGGAATGGGGGACAGCGGAAGTGGTGGTTGGAGAAGGGGTGCAGGGGACAGAGAGGGGTAGGAGAATTGGTTTTAGAGTAAAGGGGCATGGGGAAGGTGTGGCAGGGACAAGGTGGGGCGGGTGGAAGGAATGACAGGGGAAGGGCAGCTACGCGCCGGGTACCAGCTAGTAATTAATAATTTTGTTTAGCATTTGTTCCTATTTCTGGCAGCTTACATTTTAGTTGGCGGTAGCATAAAATCTTGCTCATAGTTTTCTAGTTTCTTATAATAATTGAATCTGTCTGGATAAGCTTCCAAAACTTTATTTGTAGAACCTTTTTTCAGAGTCTTCATTACAGTATATTTTTTTCTTGGCCCATTTAGGTTATTAATTTATATTCCGGAATGTTTCTAATTCTATCGTTGACAGCTGTTAGTATCGTCAGAAGCAGCTGATTGTGTTATTATATTTTTGTAAAGAAAGGCATAAATTGCAATGTTTGTGTGTTTAAACAAAAACGAAGTAAAATGCTGAAGGAATGTTTTAAAAAATTCTTAATTGATTATTTGCAAGACTTGCGCTTACAAACACCGATGAGTGCTTCTTCCAATTCAGATCAGATTATATGGACTTCTTTCACCATCATTTTAAGCAAAGTAAATGTATGTACATATGTTAAGAATAATTTGGTTGATTCTTGATTCTTGATTGTTTTGATTTTAATTTTGTTTGAAAGTTGAATCGGTAATCGAACCAAAAAGATTCGGTTGATGACGTTTACGAAGTTTAATCAAATGATAGAATATCCACATTGAGTTGATGAAGCTTTTGAATTCCACACACGTCACTTTCTCAATGCATTTGTTTGACTTCTATACAAAAAAATAAACACTTATTTCATCTATACAAGAGGACTAACAAAACTTCGATTAGTTGCTTATTTTTTATACTTTTTATCTACATAATCGCCATTAACTTGAACACATTTCATCAGTCTGTAGATCCACTTGTCAAAACAGTCGTGAAAATTGAGTTTCTAAACTTTTAAGTTATCATCATATTTCTAACTTTATTTTTAATTTTTCGAAATAACCAGAAATCCGAAGACGCCGTTGCCCCAGCGTGATGTAAAAGTAGAGACCCAGTTCCTCTTTATTTCGCTTTTCTAACATGGGATTTATTCTCAACTCCTCCGCAATCATTTCTTGTGTCAATCGTGGATCTTCATTAAGTTTAATTTTTGCCAGACCCACATTTCCCTTGTCGGTCGAAAATTTTGAACGACCTTCTCGAGGGTCACCCTCTAGCGAAACATTTCCAGTGTGGAATCTTCGAAATGACTTGGAATACAGTTTTCAATGGTGCATTTGTATCACATGCAGTTTGAGAATCACATAAAATGTTTACTGGCTTGAGATGACGCCGAGAGCCGTAAAGAATTGTATAGCAAATTTCTTACTGCTTTGGTGGTGGCATTTCTTCCGATCTTCCTGAGAAAGTAAATACAAAAAAAAATACATATATATATATATATATATATATATATATATATATATATATATGTATATATATATATATATATGTATATATACTATATCTCAGGATAGATATATATATATATATATATATATATATATATATATATATATATATATATATATATATATATATATATATATATATATATATATATATATATATATATATATATATATATATATATATATATATATATATATATATATATATACTCTCTCTCTCTCTCTCTCTCTCTCTCTCTCTCTCTCTCTCTCTCTCTCTCTCTCTCTCTCTCTCTCTCTCTCTCTCTCTCTCTCTCTCTCTCTCTCTCTCTCTCTCTCTCTCTCTCTCTCTCTCTCTCTATATATATATATATATATATATATATATATATATATATATATATATATATATATATATATATATATATATATATATATATATATATAGAGAGAGAGAGAGAGAGAGAGAGAGAGAGAGAGAGAGAGAGAGAGAGAGAGAGAGAGAGAGAGAGATATATATATATATATATATATATATATATATATATATATATATATATATATATATATATATATATATATATATATATATATATATATATATATATATATATATATATATATATATATATATATATATATATTCCAGGAAATTTGTGAACTTTTGTTATTATTACCTGTATCTATTGTTTCACGCAGATGCCCTCGGATTGCAAAATTATTGTATATCAATTTATACAGATTTTATCGTATGCACATGAAGATTCATATACATACATATAGTACATCCAAATTATAATTTATTTTTATATGTGACACATTAAATGGTTAAAACATTGGCGAATCCAGGGGAAGGGAACTGGGGAACGTTCGTTGCGAGTACTTCATTTTTGATAAGGCTATTTAAGCACTTGTTTTGAATTCAATCGATATGCTACGTTTGCTCTTATTTCTGCTAGCATCTTGTTGCTTTCACTGGTATGGAAAATGAAAGGTTTCTTTCTGATATTTTCTTGGGTTTTTTATATCCAATCTTTTCTAGAAAATTACATCTAAACACAACTCTTAGTCCTTGTAAGTTGAAGTAAAGATATGGCACTTGATCAATTATGGGTAGGACTTGCAAATTCCACGGAATTTATGCGATGGCCTCCTGTAGGCAATCGTCTCCAGAAAATGATTATAAAATAAACTTTGACAACCCTATGTGTTTTCTTTAAATATGCCATCAAGTTTACTTCTAATTCCTTTGTCTGGAAAGGATTAGCTTGAAATGATAAAAAAAAGAAAACAATACAAGAAATTTGGACATAGTCTCAATCATTGGGCTCCCGTAACAGAAGAAGTACAAAGCAGATAGGCATCTGTTTTGTATATATTCGAGTGTTAACTATTGCTGATTGCAGCGCTGAAACCAAAAACACATTCAAACATGTATTTACCACACTGTCCTTCATAGGATTGACGATGTGACATACTTTCACTACAAGTTGTGACGACTAAAAGCCAATACTATAGAAAAACACAATGGGTTATCTGTAGAATTGTGTTGGGATATCACTTCCTAGAGAGGATTGGATATATTTTTTTGGCATGAATTTCGACTTTTTGACTTTGATTGCAAATAGTATCGACGTTTGTGAATAATAATATTGCGCATGCAATGATGAGAAAGAATTAGAAAGAGTTCATTTAAAATTTTAAGAAATTTTGGATTGTGCGGTGCTTGAACCGAGGTCGTCTGGAATGTTAGGCTGCACGCTAGACAGTTGAGCCATCGATGCCTCATACATTTAATGATATAAGTGTACAATTTATACAATAACAGCTATTAATAATTGGATTTACAAATAATATTTTAACGAGAAAGAATGCTACAGTCATATGTTCGCGACTTTGAAATACCCTGCATCATTTCATAAACTAATGAATTTAATAAGAAAAATGTTGAATTGAATATAATTTTGTTTTTTGTGTGAATGAACAACATTTTTTTTTTGAGAGATTACATTTTTTTTTCATTTATAAATAAAAAACAGTAATAAAAGAGCCTTGGATAAACGTGTTTTTAATGATAAATAGTCGAATTGTGTACGTTGTGGGCATGGCATCTAAGAATATTTACCACTTGAGGAGAATATTTAAATCTAAATTTGAAGACTCTGCCTTTTACAGTCTCCGAGATCTTGTTGTTCAAACATACAACCGGACGGACAGGCGGACGGACGGACGAACATGGCTAGATCGACTCAGCTTTCTACGCTTATCAAGAATATATATACGTTACGGGGTCTACCACGCCATAATCTGCCTGTTTCATAGATTTTCACAAACAAAAAATATATACATGGAAGAAAAGCGAGCGGGGTTAATACATACAAATGCCCCATGCCACGGAAAAAAGAACCGAAAAAAACCTTATAGTTTACCAATATTTGTTTATTTCCTATTATTTTATGAAAATGAAGCGAAAAATTATGTTTAAGGGCGGGGCAACGTTCCCCAGTTCATTCCCCCTATGGATCCGCCAAAGTATAAAGTTTTAGTTTGTCTGTCTGATAGTTGCTGCGCTTTTTTTTATATACAGTTTTTAGATTTCTGGCTTAGATTCTTGGCCAAAAAATATGCCCCGAGAGTATTTATAGAGTATCAATATTTATATGCCACGCCCACTTTTTCGGTTATTTAGGTTAATATCAGCTTGACATTCGGTATGGTGGTTGTTTATGGATGGTTGCTTCACATACTTATACTACTAGGCGACACACTAGTAATAGCCCCTATACAAATCTACCACACACGTTTGTGTTTTTACTACGATTCGAAACTGAGAATGGAATTAGAACTTTGGTTCAACCGAAGTGAATGTTCTTTCTAGTTAAAATAAACGTTGGAAGCTTAGCAACCCATTGATACGTCGCCACATACTCGTATATGTAGGGTATAAAAATGAGAGTACTAATGTTTTGTTTTAACCGATGTCCACACTTTTTTCTTTTTGTTCTTTTCTTAAGGTGTTTGATGTGTGAAATCTGCTTTGTTACTTTTTTTCGGTTGTGTTAATTGTACATACTATGAGCATTTATCGCTAATGTCGTTATCAGGCGATATCGTGAGAGAATTTGTATTTGTCATAGTTTTAGTTTTACGATTGGCTGCGCACACCCAAGCGAATCGTAGATAAGTCAGTTGTTCAGGGGCACTATGCGCTAGCCGCCAGTTTCTGGCCCATTAGTAATCGCGTCGATTTGATACGAGAGGCCGCACTTACAACTGCATTCGAGTTTCTGTGCCGTCGAAATAAGCACGTTCCTTTATATATATATTTCGTGTTAATCGTGTTTATCATTAATAAATAAAAAATGAAAAAAGATTTCTCAGCTGCAGCTGAATTGTTTAATTAACTTTTATCTACAGATTAACAAACTTATAAAGTACACAGATATTCAGGTGCGAAAGATCAGACAACGCACCTACTACATACATGTACATTTGTATATACTATAACTATGTTGTATATGTATATTATATGACATACATTTTATTTTACGCGCTGACACGTGCAGAACAATAAAAGATATACATACATAAGTACATATGTATATGTATCTATGACATACCTGTACATTTTCTACAATTGTCAAAAGCTCAATAATAACTGAAATTAATACTTATTTCCACTTATATACGATAATTTTAGTGGAAGACGTCGGTGCTGTGGTTGGCCTGCAGTCGCAGTCAAAGCAGAAAGCCAAGAAGATGGAAATTATTGTGGAGCTGAACTTCAAACAGAAGCTGGGTACACGTCTCTGCGTCATACTCTTTGGTCTGATTGCGTTTCCGTTTGTTAGTTTTAGCGCCAAGGCAAGTCTCACGCTGGGAGCGCTGCTGGCGCTGATGATACGCAGTCCAAAGCATATCTATAGCTTTGCTATGACTTTGCGACGTGATACTACGTAAGTTTGGAGCGAAAAAGTTACAATATAGTAAAAGTTTGAATTATAACTAATGTTTCCGCACTCCATTGCAGCGCTTGCATACGCTTCGCGGCACTTAATATACTTCTACTACGCATGGAGTTCAGGAACTGGAGCGTAGCGCGTATCTTTTTCGAGGTTGTAAAGCGTCATCCGGAAAAGATTTGCTTCATCATGGACGAACGGGAGATGAGCTTCGTTGACGTAGAGCGTTATACGAATCGTGTTGGTGCCTACTTTAGGTCGCAAGGCTTTAAGCGTGGCGATTGTATTGCTCTACTGCTGGAAACACGTCTGGAGTATCCTTGCCTCTGGTTGGGTCTATCAAAACTGGGCATCACCTCTGCGCTGATTAATTCAAATTTGCGGCGCGAAACTTTGCTGCACTCCATTTTGGTATCGAAGGCGCGTGCCATTATTGTGGGCGGTGAGCTGATCGAGGCGCTGCGTGAGTTGGGGCAGCATGAGGAAATAGCTGCGCTCAACGTTTATCAGTTTAGCGACATGCAGCAACGTACAAGCGAAATATTCTCACTGCTTCCTAACGCCATTGATCTGTTTGAGGCACTGGAGGAACAGCCAATAGAGGATTTGAGTGCTGAGATAGCGCAGTGCACAACTAGAGATAAATTGCTCTATGTCTACACCTCGGGTACCACGGGTATGCCTAAAGCGGCTGTCATTACAAATATGCGGTATAGTTTCGCTATGCTACCTATTTGAATTGTTTAATTAATAATTTACTATTATTGCAGTTATCTCTTCATGACCGCCGGTTCGTTCTACATGCTGGGCATTGAATCTGATGATATTATTTATAATCCGCTGCCACTGTACCACACTGCCGGCGGTATTGTGGGCGTGGGCAATGCCGTTATTGGCGGCTGTACAATGGTGCTGCGTAAGAAATTCTCTGCGTCGAATTTCTGGAAGGATTGCATCAAGCATGATTGTACTGTGGCACAATATATTGGTGAGCTGTGTCGCTATTTGCTTGCAACGCCACACAAACAAGAAGATACTCAGCACCGTTTGCGCCTCATGTACGGCAATGGATTAAGACCGCAAATCTGGACGCAATTTATAACACGCTTTAATATACCAAATATTGGTGAGGTATACGGCGCCACGGAGGGAAATTCAAATTTAGGTATAACCCAAGTTATATTTCAATAGTCGTATTAAAATAGATACTAATTAATTGCATCTCTTAGCCAATATTACTAGTCGCATCGGTGCCATTGGTTTCGTACCCATTCTCGGACGCCGTTTTTATCCGGCACAAGTAATACGCTGCAATGAGGAGACTGGCGAACCGTTGCGTGACTCAAAGGGATTCTGCACACGCTGCGCCGTAGGTGAGACGGGACTGTTGGTGGGCAAGGTGGATGCTAGACGCGCCACAACTGCCTATCATGGTTATGCCGATAAAGAAGCATCGGAAAAGAAGTTGCTACGTAATATTTTTCGCAATGGAGATGTTTTCTTTAATTCGGGCGATATGGTGGTCACTGATTTGCTCGGATATTTCTATTTCAAAGATCGCACAGGCGATACTTTCCGCTGGCGTGGTGAAAATGTTGCCACACAGGAAGTGGAGGCAATAATCACGAATGTGGTGGGACTAAACGATTGCGTCGTCTATGGTGTCGATGTAAGTGTGAAAAATTTTAATTTTTATTTTTAAACTATTCACACAGAATTTTAATAGTATTATCAGTTTGTCTCAAAGTTTGTAACGCAGTAAAGGAGGCATCGTAGACCAAATTATATATGGTATATATAGTTTTGATCAGCTGAAAATTCAGTTGAAAATTTGCACATACACTTTTTTTTTTACAGTTTAATAGAATATCAAGATTGACAACCCACGTCCACTTTTTGGAGTAGCCCTCATACAAACCCACCGCCCTCTTTTGACTTTTTGTAAGAAAAACTTTTTTATTGTAGTCAATATCAACTTAATAATTGATATGGTAGTTTCCAGCGGATGGACGTTCACATTTACATTAATGGATAGTACCCGGCCACTTTTTGGGGTAGCCCCCATACAAACACACTGCTACTTTTGCGTTTTTGTATGAAAAACTTCTTTCTTAAAGTCAAAATTAGGTTGAAATGCGATTTACTGGACAGCCCCTTCTTAAGCATATAAAAATGGGCGTTTTTACGCAGTGCAGAAGAATATGAATCTGTATAGAACAAACATGATAAGAGTATATTCTCTAGGAGTAAATTTTGGTAGGGCACACCGGCTGACCCTCGGATTGATGTTACACATAGACCAATATGATCGTTAGAGATTCTAAATTTCATAACTCTGTTTGATTTCTTTGTAAATATTTGTTTTGATTGTAAAGTATGCCTCATAAATTGTTTTGTCACATTTGTTTAGCTTTCTTTGTAATAAGGAAGTAGTTTGTTTAAAGCAAAATTGGACGCAAATTATGCCTACATTGAAAAATATGGTGTATGTATGGTATAATATAGATAAGCATCTTGACTATAGCAGTTGTTTAAATTTTTAAAAAGCATAAATTCTTCATTATTTAAAACTTCAAAATTTAAAACTCTTATTTCTTTTATAGATTCCACACGTTGAGGGCAAGGCTGGCATGGCTGCCATTGTTGATCCGGATGGAAAAGTCGACATGAGCTATCTCTCTGTAGGCATACGAGGCAGTTTGCCCGCCTATGCACGTCCACTTTTTATACGCCTAATGAACGAAATACCTCGCACTGCTACATTTAAATTCCAGAAACGTGATCTAATGCGCGATGGTTATGATATAAACAAGCTACATGATCCAATTTACTATCTCAACAAAGACGGCATCTATCGCGCCTTGACACTAGAGCAATATGAGCAACTGCAGTGTGGCGAGGCAGGCTTATAAAAACAATTCGGAATTCAGTCGAATACAGACGTTCTGCTCTCTCTTTCCTTCAATTTAGATTACCCGCTTCGCATAGACTTAAGTAGCAAAAATGTTTATCCAAAGTGCCTTAAAATAAGTTTATTTATAAATAACTAAATAATAATCATACATATGTATATATATAAGTATATATATTTTGTATGATTGCATTTAATGTGTATGCAATTCATGTTAAAAATTTATGTAAATAGAATGTGATGATGTATATTTTAAAAGTAGCGAACAGCTGCTAACTTTCCATCTTACTTTCGCAAGAAATGGGCTCACGCTTCAATGGCATTTTTCTTTTAAGTGCGCGTTACGCGAACGCTTTCGATTGGATTGGTTTTTAAAACCCAACGTCCAACTGCAATAAAGATGCATATCGCCTGCTGTTGTGCTGCACTACTGCACGGCGTACAACAGCTTAACCGATAATGGATTCAATACATTTTACGCAAAAACCATGAAAACGAATCGCCATCCCTTCCCTTCCCGTTCCATTCCATTCCATTCAATTCCATTGCTGGCATCTCGCAAGTGCACCATCGAAGATATATCGAAAGTGTTAAATCCGCAAGATTAAGTTTGCGTTTCGTGAGCGCCTTCGCTTTCGGCATTGTTTGCTCCTTCATTTCGTTTATTGGCAGCTGCAGCACAACAGCAGATTGCCAAAGATGCAACATTAACGCCATTTCCGGCGGAAGTAACAGCTGAGCTGCAGTGCAACGAATGATGAAGAAAGAAGGTGAGCAGAGTAGTGGAGAGGGGAATGAAGGGTGTGCATGCACAAGCCGACAATAAATGAGCGGCAAGCGCAAGTAATGTCTAAGATAAACGATGTGCAGAAACCAGTAACAACAAAAAACAACAACAAACATGAGTAGCAGTTGAAGCGAACTGGAAAAAAAAAATACAAACCCACAGCAAGTATCCATGGCGAAAAGTTGTGGCAAGCGATAAAAAAGAAGCGCGCAAGCGAGCGTGAGAAGAAAAAAAAATGGAACTATAAAATAAACCCGCGATATCGCAACTCCAAGTGAAAAAAATGACAGCTTTCAATGGTTAACAGTAAACATAAAGTTGCATGCGAATTCAAAATGGCTGCTGTTGTTGTTGTTGTTGTCCTTGTTGTGCTTCAAAGAGCGTAACAACCAATAGCTGCCACCTCTTTCCCGCACTTGCGCCATTTTGTCCTTTGAGATTGCTGCACATGGCGCATTCCAAGTTTGAGTTTGGCTAAATGTTGACACTCAAATTCATTTATCGACAGTTTGTTGATCCTGAAACTAACTTAGAAATTGCTTATGGTAAATTTAGACCAAGTAGAGCCGTTTTACTATTTATAGCGATATTCGTATGTTACAGACAGGAATTTCGGTTTCGAGACAATAGTTGGCACCCGCAACTGCGGCTATCTCACAAGCTGTACTCCAAAGTCATTCTTATTTTAAAGCTTAATTTAACTTACAATATGGGTATTCCACTAAACTGTTAACTGTCTCGTAAACTATCTAAACATCTTGAATATTAGAGACTCGTAAAACAACTGTCCAAATTTTGTATGAGGCATACTTTACGCGCAGCTCGTATGCTTAAGCTACACATTTGATGTGCGAATTGCCTCGTGGATTTACACGCACAGTTCAAAGTTGCCTTTCAGCTATAGAAAAAAAAAAGCCAATTGTTGTGTGCATTTTCTGTTCATTCATAATTCAGTCTCATGGTTCTATATGAATAAAAGTATTTTAGTACCTGTCTTTAATGTAATCCTTATGCAGTACTGACCCCAATTTCTGCTAGCATATGGGCTCTTTCACGGGTGTGGAAAAATAAACTGATTCTTTCTGATATTTTCATGCATTTCTTTATATCCAAATGTCTCTAGAAAGTGACAGCACAACATCACAAAGGTGCGTTTCCGTAAACTGCATCGAAGAATTTCGATGTTTACAAGGTTTTCTAGTTTCCGAGTTTAAAGGAATACTCTTAATGTATGTTTTGCCTAAGAATTTTGGTGCTTCTTCATTTTTCATGTTACTACATACACATTCGATTGAGATGAAATTTGTCATACACCCGATGGCAATGGAATATTATGTAACTTTTAATAGTCTAATAAAACTGCCGGATACGGTTTGCCATACGGTGGCAAAACTAGATAAAACAATTTTAATGAAATTTGGTACGAGTATAAATAAGCACAGTGGTTCAAAATGATTTGATTTTTAGAAATATATATAGAAATATTTTTTTAGCAACTCCAATGTATTTTACAAACTTTTTTAATGGTAAACATACAAATCGGTTAACTTTTACAGTATTTGCAGCTATTTATCACTCGAAAGCTTTTTTGCGATTATTTAAGTTGCAAGTAAATTATAGAAATAAGCTTACGTTGTATCAAGTGTCTGCAGCTGAACAAGCTTATTGAAACATTTTGGTAACGGAATATTAATTGGAAAATATTTTTTCAACGAATCTCCTTGACTCTTCCCTTTCCTCTTGTACAAATTTGTCACAAATTTTTTGAGATTTATTTCGAGATAGCTGATTTTGATTTTTGTATTCGAATTTATGTTACGAAACGTTTTTAATTCAATGCCGCGGATAAAACTTACTATAGAAAAATATGAAAATAAATGAAATTTAGATGGAAGTTCATCGCTGATATTTTAGTTTTATACATTATAGAATAAAATGGTACCACATAAGTAAAAATTAAAGTTGTCTGCTTATTATAAACAGTGGCAAGTTTTTTTTTTCCAAAAATAAGATTATATTTAAATGTACTTAAACGAACAAATAAACGATAAATAGAAGATAAAAATTTGTTCTCTAAATTAAAAACATCTTAACTTAACATGATCGTTTGCTCTACAATTTGGAAACTTGTTACTCAATTTACATATGAAATATCCGTTTGAGACTTGTTATGAAGAATTTCTTATTACATCAATATCAAGTGAAAGTTAAATATACTAGCTCCATGTGGACGAACGCTTTACATATAGAGAAAACGTTGTGATTTTTTCTTTTTAACGATAGCCCCCATACACAAACCTTTTGGGATTTCTCATTAAAAAAAACTTTTTCATTTCAGGCAAAATCAACTTGACATTAGAAATGGTGGTTTCGCATGGACAAACGCCTCGCATAATTAGCAAGGGGTGTCATGCCCACTTACATCCCACGTTGTTAGATTTGACAACAATTTTTTCTATACATCTGCTAAGTTTACAGCTTGAAACTTCGTGTGAATAGTATCAAAGCTTCGGATCCACCAAAGTCAAGTTTTTTCTTCTTTTTATTTTAAGTGATGCAGGGTATTTAACTTTCGGGCAACCTCGATTGTGGAATTTTTACTTTTTTTTTGTGGTGTTTGGTTTTAAAGTTGTATACGAAATTAATTGTTACGCAAATCGGTTTAAATCATTAAGAACATATATCCTTGAGCAACATTCCAGGCATGTCCAATGCTTGTTGGTTGCCTCAATACTTGCAACAAACCCTGAGGCGTTGACAAGGACAACAATGACTGCCACTGTTCATATTAGTGGCATTGTTTACACGGTTTTACATTCACCCTCCATTTTTGTGTTCTGTTAAAATGGTTGCCGCTATTACATACTCATACTTCCGTCTCCGTTTTAAAAAGAGCATCATCGATGGAGCATCATCTTCATCGTCACAGTCATTTGTCGCTTTCACGCGCTTAGAAAAAAAAAATTAAACTTTCAATAATTTTGCGCGAAGAGTATCTCTTCTTTAAGTTTTATTTTTCACTCCAGCATTTTTTCCGCCCTTTTCTTTTTCGTTTTTCCGATACAAATTTCTTCATTTTTTTTTTTTTTTGGCGCCTCACTGCCTCGGTGCGCAGCTGTCGTGCACTTTCCGATGCTATTAAATCGCTTCAGCGAATCCACAAGCCATCGGGTGCCAACTGATGCTGCCAATTCTGATATTATCGCTGCCACCAATCTCCGAACCGCCACTACTTCTTGTTTTCGACCATTTGTTGCCGCTGTGGTATAGATGACGCTTGGTTAGTTTATTTGCCACCGAGTCTCTTGTTCCATTTTTAAAGCGATTTGTTTTTAAGCTCGCTTGACTTTTTAAACAGTTTCATCTTGACACACTCTCCATACACTTTATTCAATTTTTTCGTACCACATTTCAGGTGTTACTGCTTTGCTCTCTAGATCTACTGCTGCCTTTTCTTCATCGTCTTTTGTAGCTGCTGATTTTGTCAGTTGGCGATAATTACATTGCAGCTGCTATTGACACTTGATGCTTCCGCCTTTTCTTTGCTTTTATTATAGCGAGGGTTATCCTAAATGCTTCCAAATTTTTGGAACACTCTGTTACGATAACGTCAACTTTTGAAATGTTCAAATATTTTGTTTATTAAAGTTAGTTTCATTTAAATTGTAAATTATAAGTTAACTTACCGGAACATCATTATTCGGCTTCTCCTACTCTGGTTACATATTGAGGCTGTTCAAATTGTGAATGGCAAAAAGCAACTCAAAGTGTGGCAACGCTACGACAAATCAAGCTTACAGTATGGAACTCTGAAAAGTAAATTCAAACAGTCTGCCTAAATCGTTTGTTATTCGTATCCAACCGTATTATGAGAAAAGGAAATTCTGTAAACCTTTAGAGTGGGCCTCAGCTAGCTACGAGTGACTTTTGGCTATAAATTTAAATTTAAATTTAAAATGTTTTTGGCAATTTAATTTTTGAGAACATTGTCCGGAAGTTCAAAATTTAATTAATATTTTTAATTAGGTTTTTAATTAAAATAATTCAGCGAAACTGACCTATATACTGCATGCACAATTTAATAATGGAAAATGCCGTTGCTTTTGGTGGAATATTCCAGTTATATATTTTCCATCGTTCGAATAAATAAATATATAAAAAAATGCACCGTATCATTTTAATCGCGTTGACTCTCTTGGGGCAATATTTTGCGAAATAGATAGGTCACGTATTTAATTTTTGGCTGTGTGGAGTGCTCCAAACGAGTTTAAAGACTATCGGAAGACAATTCTCAAAGGAAACTACTGTTCACAAATCAGCACAAATAAAGGTCATCCCATCAACAATGGTTGTATTATTGATGCGATGACCTATATTTGGAACAAGACGACACACCAGCCCTCGTTTAAATGGTTTATCTAGCTTATTTATAGCGCCAAAGATTCGGTTAGTCTTTTATTTCCAGAAGTGACGTGCAGAACTGGCCACCAAGGTCGTTCTTTGGGGTTACGTTAAGCCAACATCCGAGCAGCCATTGGTGACAACAGCCGAAACGTGGTGCAATGTCATAGAAAATTTGTGTGGTAGAGTCAGCCAGTGCAAGAGCCATGGAGGCCATTTGATTGATGTATTGTTTAAATTTTAAATAGCATAAAATTATCCGTCAGATAATGGTTTCAAAATGAATTTTGTTTCAATCTTGTTATTTTATTTCATTTTAAAGTTCGGACGTTCTTAATAATAGACTCTTTAAATAATCTTCCCATTGAATTAATAAACATTAAGTAAAACTTCTTGATACATTTTAGCATTTATTACACATTTTGCAGCACTTTTATTGGATATTTAGAAGAATTCCGTAATTCAATTTCTTCGATAGCCATTTTTCTGTAGAGAAAACATACGTACAATGTTCAATGTTCAACTATAGCTCGGTTTTTCAGAGATTATATCAGAGTTATGGTGAATTTTTTATAGGTGTAAGTAAGTGAGTATAATTAACCTATTAACTATGAACGTTACTAACGGAGAGTGCACTATTTCTGCCGCTCCCTCTTTTGTACCTTCTGAGAGGCCAACCTTGGTGCCAATGGAAATTGACGCCTGATCTCAACTTCCAACCCTCTGGCAGTAGTTGAAGACTGCACCGTTGTGCCACATAATGGTTCCTTGTCAACTGATTCTGTTAAAGAAGCTGTAACTAGCGTTTCTAGTGACCCATCTTCTACACAAAATCAAACTTCTGCAAACAAAAAAAAAAAAAAAAAAAAAATGAAACGAGAGCGGCTGCAACGCCTGACCGACGAGATATTCTAAATATCATTTCCAAACATTTTTTTTCAGTGTGCTAGAATCGTTATGGAAAAGATTATGGGCTATGTATAATTTGAATGAATGTATTCCATAAAAAAGAAAAACAACAATTTGAAATTGATATTATCTACCATACTCGCAATAATACCTATAACAACATAATTAAATAAGCGAAGTGGCGTCCTTTACCATATAAAAATTCTAATATCAATGTAGATAACCTATAAACTTGGGACAAAAAGTTGCTTAAAAATCTGCATTCAGACAGTTTTGTACACTCAAACCACTGTCTGACTAGACGTGCTGACAAAAAATTAAATATTGGGTGTTGGAATTAATTCTAAAGGATTCATAAGAGATGGCATAACTAGCAATAAATCGCACTGGGTAAACCTGTGACTATATTCATGTGAAAGACTACTTCATAAACTTAAATTTTCAGTATGTGTCATTCCACTGAAGTGTAAACAACATATTTTTTTTTTGCTCTGTGAACATGTCGACTTTTGTTCCAGCCCAAAAAAAAATTGAAGATGAAGAATTGCAAGCATTACTCGACGAAGATCCGAGTCAAACCCTTCAAGAATTGTCAGAATCATTGGGAGTTGACTTGTCAACATTTGGCAAACGCCTCAAAGCCATGGGAATGATTCAAAAGCAAGGAAATTGGGTGCCGTGCTAATTGAACCCAAGAGACGTCGAAAGGAGATTTTGGACTTGCGAACAGCTGCTTCAAAGCCATAATCGAAAGAGTTTTTTGCATCGTGTTGTTACTGGCGATGAAAAGTGGATCCATTACGACAAAACAAAGCGAAAAAAATCATGGGGACCAAGCCGAATATTCATGGTGCCAAGCCTTCAGATCCCACCAAGAATATTTGGTAGGATCAGAAGAGTGTTGCGTACTATGAGCTGCTGAAAGCTAACCAAACCATCACTGGTGAACGTTACCAACAACAATTGATGCAATTGAGCCGAGCATTGAAGCAAAAACGGCCGGAATATGCCAAAAGATACGACAAGGTGGAAAACGTTGGTGGCGTTGGATTGGGATCTGCTAAATATTCTTTGATAGTCTTGAGAATTGTTACAAAATTAAAGGAGAAGTTTTTGTCTATTCCGTGAAACTTGATGAAAATCAAATGAAAATTGTGAATTTTATTCTAAAATAATGTATGATAATGGAAAACTTCACCAAAAATACCTTCTTTTTTCGTTAAGGTAATGTCAGTCGTGCAAATTATTTGCACAAAATTTGTGTATCTATCGTTTGGTGAAAATTTTTTGCGCCAAATTCCAGTTGGTGGTCAGATATACAGCAAATCATTTCGCATTCACATTTTTTGCAAATTTAGGTTGTGCAAATCATTTGGTTTAGTGGTCACATGTTTTGCAGCAAACGTATTTTGCCCAAATTCTTGTATAAATATCTAGGGTTGGGTTTGACGATAGCAATTTATCATTATCGACCTCATTGGGAATTGATTTTTGAAATTATGTATTGCGCTTTAGAATACATGGTTTACATTTAAAATAGGTGCAATTCAAAAATGTATCAATTATATTCACCATTTCAATAATTCGAAGCAAAATATTTCAATGTTTGTCATAACATCCTTTTTTAAACATATATATATATATATATAAAAAAAAACCTAACCAAAAAAAAAAAAAAAATCGATCGGACCCAAATCGGGGGAGCACGCTGGTCATTCCAAATCGTCCCTTATTGAGAAGAGGCGCTCCGAAAAGTGTTCGCTCAGAACAGCCATCGATGCTCTTGTAGTTTGAGCTCTTGTCTCCTAAGTCCAATTCATCAAGTCGTGGAAAAAAATGTCTCCACCATGTTTACATAACGGTCTGAATTCAATATCACGGTTTTCTTCAAAAACCCACGGCCCAATAATTCCAGCTGAAGAAATTGCATACTACACTGGGACCTTAGGTGAATGCAAATTCTCGGGGATTGGTCAATGTACTAATTTTTTTATTTTTCCGATGATTGAATTAGAAATTTCAGTGATTCCGGTGAATTTATCGATAACATTCAACGTTTCTAATGTTTACAGTGCAGTTGCGAATTAGATAATATTGCTTCGAGGATGGTAATTCGAACTTTTCGACATAGCATTTTCAGTGTTCGAGGGACATTATGCCGATGATCAGAAGATCGCAATGCGCAGCTCTCCAATATGACTGCACGATTAACTACAGCGAACCGCCTTGTGTTAGGATTGAAACCATGAATGTCATTTGGCAATATTGCAGTGCGCTAAAATTTCATTCGGAGACACCAAGATTGTGTTGCGCAAATTAATCTCGAATGTGGCATATTCGCGTGTTGGAAAGCCTTCATCTTTGTTTATTTATTCGCCGGACAATAAAACGAAGAACATAATCTACCGTAAAGCGGACATTTGATTCCTTATTTGAACCTTTATGCATTCCGTGTAAATAAAGCATATTGAATTCAATCGAATTCGAATAACGTTTCATTCCATCAATAATTGAAATTCGTGTGGCGTCATATTTTAGCGATCACGAATGTTCGATTAAAAGAATAAGTTTCGCGTTGAATCGTGAATGCTCAAAATTATTTCAATCAAAAAATCAATTTTGGTTCTTCGGCCCCGCTAGTATAATATAGTTAGGCACCTCAACTAAAATTCTTGTCGTTATCCGTACAGTTTAGTACGATTCGTAATAAATTTTCTTGAATCAAGTACAAAATATAATCGATTTATAAATCAAGCGCGGAAATTCTTAGCATGATATTCTTATGTATAAAATTCTTGATATAGGTAAGTATAAAAATCTAATTCCAAGAAGAAATCTGTACTCAAGTCAAGTACAAAAGTCTCAGAATGTAAAATTTTAACTTGAAGTGAGTTGAAATTTCTTTAATCAATCTCTGAGAGGATAAAATAATACTTGAGAAGCAAATACAATTTCTCTCAATTATCCAAAAAAAAAAAAAAAAAAAATTTGTTTCTTACTTTTTTGATCCTTTTTATATTCGCTTCAATCCAATTTTTTCTTAAATCATGCTCAATATAGCTTGAAGCTGGCTAAATTGAAGAATTTCGGGTTTGAAAAAAGTTCTTGAACCAAGAATTTTGTACTCCGTTTAAGATACCACTATGGTTTATTGATACCACTATGGATCAATTCAAGTACGGAAATCCTGGATTTTCTTAACAGTGTAGATCAGCGTGACAAAAGGGTCGGGAGATCAAATAACTTTAATCTGTTACGATAGGGCGTATGATTTACTTCGGGATCCCAATTGGGACTCATAAATACCATTTTATTTGTTTTCTTAAATTTTTATAAACTTTTAGTGTTCCCTTCATACGACACGGTTGTATTTGACAAGTTTGGTTGTTATTATTGTTGTAATGCAAGAAAAATTAATTAAAAAATACAACAAAACTTACAGCAACAACAACGGCATCAGCAGGAGTCAAAACAATTGAATTCGATTTGTATACATGTGTATGTGATTGTTGGAAATGTATGTGTGTGTGTGTGTGTGTTTTTTTTTGTGTTGAATATGGCCAATTGCTTGTATTGTTCATATACATATTCATGTTGTTGTTATTGTAGTTGTTGTTGCTGCTACTGCCAACAGCAGAATCTCATACAACAACAACAATAAAGCATAAAAATATATTCCAAATGAAATTTCCCAAACAACTCAAAAATTGTTCACACAATGCGCACACACAGATACACACACACACACACACACACACACACACACACACACACACACACACATCCATAGAAAGAAAGAACAAGTCACAAACACACATGTTCAAAAATATCTGCACGCTTTGTTTGTATTTGTGGCATTCTGATGTTGCTCCTACCCCGTACACCTCCCCCGTGCCAATGCCCTGTACAGCCTAGTAGTGTGCAATGCACGTTGTATGCCGCCTGCCCAAGAGCCAAAGCCAAATGAAACCAAACTGTGCCGAACTAGACTCACTTTGGCATGCTTTGGCCTGAGTCTCGATCTGGGTTGGGGTCTGTTTCTGGAACTGGTCTGGGTCTGAGCTGCTGTTGCTTCTCGTTGTGGATTCGTTGTGGCACCTTTTGCGTTTGACAGTTTTGTAATTAACTGCAGTCAGTGGTAGTGTGTGTGTGTGTGCGGCTTTTTTCTCCGAATATGCTCATTCAATATTCCCACTAGTGCTAAAATTCATTTTATGCCAAACAAATGGAAAAAACTCAGCACAACGAAATAAAAAAAACTGCTGCAGCTTTTAAGGCGCAACAATGGTCGCACACTCACACACACACACATGCAGCGGGATTTGTGCCATTTGCGAAATTAGAATTTTCACATTTTTATGGCGTTAACAATGCCCATTCCGACCAAATCGAACTAAACCGAATAGAAATTGATGGCATTGATGTCAACTTCGACGCTACGCGTTGATTCATGCATTCATTTATTTGTTCAGATATTTCATTGTGTGTGTCTGTAGTACTTGTATGTGTGTATATCTGTGGGAGTGTTTTTGTGACACAATTTTAAACACCATCAGAAACAGCAAGCTTATCGTCAAAGGCTGTTATACTCGTGGATGGATGGCGTGGCACAGGACAGAGTAATAAACTCAGACGTTGCTTTTTCTGCAGCTCAAGTAGCAAATGTATATTTATATAAACAACGTCAGGTGTTCCGAGCAGTTATATCGGATCTTTCGTCTTACAACGTACTATGTTGGACAAGGTTAGATGTTTTCAAGGAACTTATAATGTCTGCTGACGCAAGTTGGCATGCTTTTCACATATTCAAATGTAAGACTTCACCCTATACGCCTTCGCAGATTTCATAATATGCGTTGTATAATTACAACAACTTTGCGTTCACTCGCGAGATGGTTAGTGAATTGAAACGTTTTGTCCAAGACTGTAGAATGAAAATCTAGACTTTCAGAATGTTATCGTACTAGTATTGAAAACCCATGTTGAAAAGTATTCAAATTTGAGGCAAATAGCTCTATTGAGGGCGTTGTAGACGTGGCATCCAAATTTTTCCTAAACTTGAACTGGTAAATCTAAAAAACAAAGTTTGGTGTTTCTATCTTTTACATTTTCCGAGATCATATTGTTCATATATACGAAAGGTATATGGATAGATAGATAGACGGAGTCTATCTTTATGGAGTCTGCCTTCTGCCTGTTACATACATTTGTAAAAACTTAGTATACCCTTGGTCTTACAGGGCATAATAAAAAAATGCTTGGAATTGTATAAAAGTACAGCCATAAAGTTGATATCACTTATGACCTGGTCACACTGTCCTATATTTTCGTGCCTTGTTATCTGACTTGTTTTCCATGCAATTGTCATATCAATATCACATAAAAATATTACTTTGTGGTCAAACGAGGCGCATGAAATTTGACAGCTACATTTTCATTGTTAACCAGTGGCAGCAGAATCGCATTTACATACTAGTCTGAAAAAGATAAAAACGAGCCATTCCAATTGCTATACAATTGCCAATTTATGCAGCTAATAAAAAACAATTCAAATAAAAAGCAAAAATCTTAAGAGAAAATGCAAAAAAGTCGTACACGTACCATTTGGTGTCGAAAATGCTTGCTGCGACCAACAAGTGAAGAGAAACTATTATAAAAGCTAATTTTTACTTTACGTATTTAAAAACAGTGCTTACTATTTTTGACATCAATTCATACCACTGTTAACAAAATGACTTGGAAATCTAATGCGAAATAGAATCGGAACTATTTCCAAAAATGTTGCGCGACACACACGAATATGACATGTAAATATAAGATCGCGTGACGAGGCCTTTAGCGATTTGGCGCATTTTCCGGCACTATCATGAAAACTGTGAGACTATTTCCGTAGCTTACCTATAAATGGATAGACAAACATGCCTAGATCAACTAGAACGATCAGGATTAAGAATGAACATATTTTATATAATGGTGTGTTAAGCGTTTTTTTTTATGCTTCGCAACAAAAGGCTTAGATATTCTCCGGATCCTGCAAGCACCACAATTTAAAAAATTACAATAAGAAATTATACTTCTGCTTCATCATTGTGGGTTGCCAAGATCTTTGTGACCGCGCGAAACATACTCGAAAATATTGGATCAGAATCTATATCTTAACATAGATGATATTTATAATAATTGATAAAACAGACGATAAGTTTTAAGACTTAAATTGTACTAATCCAATGAAATAATATCAAATAGAATGCTTTCTGTTCAAGTGTGCGTGGAGGATGTAAGGTGTATTGGTCAAATTAAATTAGTATTGGATATTGGATAAGATTAAAACACCTATAAAATATCAAATCTCTTTTTTAGTTATTGGTAGAAGCTCTCTCTCTCTCTCTCTCACTCTCTCTCTCTCTCTGGTAATAACGCCTGTTAGTGATGGTTTATTTTGATACCTCTACATGAACCATTTTGTACGAACATTGTAAAACGATTTTAAGCTCAATTGTGCATTACAGATCTCTGTAAGATTTTCTAAAATTAGGCTCACGAACATGGAAGTTCTCTTTCTATTTTGTAATGGACAGTGGCAGAGGAGACCAGAGAGGGGCCATGGCGAAACACTTTTCGTGTACTCACATGTACACGAATTTTTGCCTGCCGGGGTCAGCTGAACAGAAAGAAGAGAAAGAATTTTAAATAAGTATACTGAATGCTTTCAATGAAGTAAGTTTACATAGGCTAACACTTTTGCCGCTGACCTTCTACCCTCTTCTTTCACAGAATCAAGGCTGAGGTTGTTGTCTTTTTTTCTATTAATGAGATCCAGACCATTGAGTGCATCCGTCAGAGTGGCTCGGGAATGATTTACTAATACATACTTACAGCTACGAATATCTGCACTTCTATTCACTCTATGCATTAGTCTAAGGAAGTATATCCTCTCCAGCACTGGTGACAAGATACCATATTCTGAAAAACTCTATATTGTTAGAGGTGTAGAATTTTGAATTGAATTAACATATTGATATTACATATTTCAAATTAAAAATTGGCTTTATTAGAAAGTTAATTTTATTCCATTAATGTTTCAAGAAATTATAATATCGATATATGTGCATAATTTCCACAATGTTGTCTCCCGAGTCGTCGTACGGTCTCGGTGGCCAATTGACTAGTCCATATCGAGATATAACGCGTTCGCAAATGTTTTTTTTAACTTCCCATTCAATTGGGCCACGAAATAATCGCTAATCATTTTCAAAGAAGTAAGGACCACCGTAAACAATGTATTTTTATGAATGTAACGGTGCACTGTAGTCGCTCCCATACGACGAAAATCAAATAACCGAAATCGAAATTTTACAATTTGAATCATGTTGATCATCTCATAGATAAATTGGCTTTTTGAATCCAACGTATTTTTTTTTTCAGTGTGACCATTCGCTCTTTGCAAAAAAAACCCTTTAAAGTTAAGCCACGTGCTTGACAATTCAGTGCGTTGTCATTTTGCAGAGAGTAAACCCCATCTTTCAACACAAACAACGTATTTAAAATTAATGCCAATAACTTTGAAGTAATATGGATATCGTTCGTACAGGTATAAAGCTTAATTTAAACCAACCAACTATTTGTACATTGTTTTGTGTCGTCCAAAAATCTAAAAGAAACAAATGGTCTTGTGTGAGTGTTTTTCGTTTCCCTTTTCTAACTTCTCTTAAGCTTTTAGTTGTGTTCCGCACCTATTCCCAGGTTCATATTTGTTTTGATCATAGATGCATATCTTAAAATTAAAGTAAATCCAGAATTATCTGCCCGTAGTCGCCCTTTCGTAACAATATGTGGATCGGAGTGCAACAGGTATTTGTGTCTGTTTTTTCTGTTTTTCGTGGTAAGTGCTCTTTTATGTGTTTGTTATTGTTTATTTGTGTTTTAAATGTCAAATTTGTATTTTTTCTGTATAATTAACGTTACGTTTGGTTCATTTAAATTGGTATAGGCTTTCCTCTTCAATGTACCATCCCGCACACGTTCTTTTTTCAAGCGTGGTGCTCTCTAAAGGGCACTAATGTTGAAAAAGCTCGATTTGTTTTTCGGGCGACACAGCTGGAGTTGGAAACCAAAGGATATGTTCCAAACCAAGAAAAATTATTACTAATTGAGTAATTTTTAAATCAATTTTCTGTTTTTTATTTTCATTATTTTGTACAAATGATTTTTTTTTTTTTATTAACTAGCTATGTTTTCTTTATAATATCTTATGATAAACATGTCTTAAATTAAAAACAAAATGACCTTTTCTATGTTTTATTAATTACGAGATTGACCCGCGACGTTGTACGCCGCCCACCACTTTCCCCTGCCACGAGTATTTCAAACATGGATATACCCCTAAACTATCTATGCTATAGGCTTTAAGCTACAGTTCTTCTTATAACTAATAAATTTTGTTCAATTTTTTATATTCGTACAAACACCTATTCGTAGATTAAGTAAACTATTAGATCGATTAATACACATGTCGAATACAATAAAAAAAGATACTCTTGAAGGACAATTGATATCTGCTGATGCAATAATTCTTTATTTTCATGTGCTGATATATTCATCGATTTAACTTTTGACGCGTATTCTTTTTACGTCCGCGTTTCGTTTCTGACACTTGCTGGACAATTACAACAATATCGCGTGCCCATGAGAAAATGCCTTTTTCCTGTAATTTTTTTCTCTTGTTGTTGTTGTTGTTGTTGTTGTTGCTGTAGTTCGCATTTGTTTTTTATTGTTTCCGTTTTGCTTTATGCGCCCGCATATTAAACAATTATTGCCAAATGGCAGCGCCAGCTGTTCGAAGTGAGTCAGTGAGCAGAGAGCATGAGCGGGAAAGGTAGAGATATGCGTAAGATAGAGATAGACTGTGCAGTGTCGCAAATTTCTATAGGAACATCAGCTGGTGCTGCCATTTAAGCCATGTTGGCCTATTCGACTTGACTTTAGGTTTTTTTGCTTTTGCTTTTGCTTTTTCTTTTTTTTGTTTTTTTTTTTGTTTGCGCCTACGGCAGTTTTATGCGATTGCCAATGCTTGTGAAGCATTCCAGAAGCAACAGCGGCATCGCATCGGCGTCTGCTGCAATTTATGTATATAAATGACAAAAGTACCGTTATTTATGGGGCAGCAAGCCACCGCAATTTGGCAACACTTGTTGGCCAATTGGCAATACGACAGAGAGCCGCTTTCGCCGCCCCACAGTGGAACTAAATGCAAAAAAAAAAAATATGCAAAATTATAAATAAAATTTCTTTTTTTCATTCGATTTTCTTAAAACGCAATAATCCTCATTCTATGGAAATGTTGTACTAAATGATATATTTGATCAACTAAATACGAACACTGGCAGATTTGTGAGAGGAGGTTGGTTGGGATATAGAGACTAAGTGTGTTTGTGGCATCGGCTGTAAAATTAACTTGGAACAAAGAGCAAATAATATGTTCCGTTTTAAACTTGGTAATATTTGAATGCATAAAGATATTTTTAAATCGGTATAAGATGACAATTTGATTAATGAAGTGGAAAAAAATGTCAAAAAACGCAAAATATCTTACGAGACAAATGAAGAGATAATAATTGCATCTCTCGTAAAAATTGTCACAACCGATGGTAGGCCATTTATATTATTGGATGGCGAAGGGTTTCGCGATATTTTAAACCCAATAATTGTAGCTATGTAAATGTCTCCAAAAACATCCAGGATAATTATGGACCATGTTCGAGTCAAAGAGAGCGCTATAAAAGAGGATATTAAGACTTCTGTTGAGCGGAAGCTTATATCGCTCAAAATAGATGTAGCGACCAGAATGGAGAAATCCCTATTGGGATTAACCTGCAAAAGGATGAAGTCTACATTTGCAAAAGCTGAGATCGTGGTAAAAACTCCTGGAATTGTCCAGCTGTTTGAGTCGCAACCCTGACTTTATATTAAAAATAAAATTATGGAGGTTATCCAGGAATACGACATTCAGGTTGATCAAATTTTCAGGTAAGGGTATATACAAAATAATCAAACAAAATCTGTTTAAATATTTAATAATAAGCATATATGTATTAATAAATATATTTGGTGCTTAGCATTACATCGGACAATGGTAGAAATATGGTGAAGGCTATTGAGCTTTGATAAATGATGATACTTTACAGGATCTATTAAATGATGACAACAAGGGCAACGAGGTTATGAACATGTTGGACACCATGGCGTTTAATACGGTGCAGCTTGTGCGATGTTCAGCGCACACATTGCAATTGTGCGTGTATGACGTCAACAAGAAGGACGACATAAGCCAAAAAGTATAGGTCAGGAAAATATAGATATTTGTTTGTCTGTTTTGTAAGTTAATATAATATATGAAAATATAATTGATCTCATTGCAGAGGTACTTTGATCGAGCATAAGAAAAGCATTCCAACTCTGGATGTCACAACAAGGTGGAACTCAACATATTTGATGTTGGTTAAACTTTTTGACTTGAAGAGTTTTATTGCGACGGAATTTACATTTGTTATAGACGTTGACTGGGTTGAGCTGTATTTCTATATTTATTAAGATCAATGCTACAGTAAACTTTGAAGCGGATGCCATTTCCCCTGCTTCTTCCCCAACGAGCAGTCTCAACGATTCTCAGGGGACATCACATAATTTTGTTTGGCCTGTACACATATTTGTCCTTTATTTTACATTACACGCATATCAGTGCCCTATCCTCTTCTCCCTTCCTCTTTAATGCTTTTCCAGTGACGAAATATCTAAGGCAACAACATAAGGCAAACGCAACAACAAAAATAAAGACCTTTTTTGCGGACTCTTTGCTTGCTTACTGATTCTCAGTAGATGAGCGACGAACGGTTCTGTTCGTATCGAGCGGTCAGTAAGAGACCGATTCGTGTGTTACGCTCAACCCGAGAGCGAGAACACGAACGAAACGAAAATAAGGTCTTTTGAGTAGGTCTGCGCCGAAAAATTTGGTTGCGCATATTTTGGGAGCTCTAATTTTTAACGAACATTTGGGGTACTGTAAGGTGTATGCACTGTTTGTTCCGCAGAAGATGACTGATGACCAAAAAAAAAAAAAAAAAAATAGCCAACCAAAAGGCTTGCTCCGCCATCCTGAACATACTGTCATTTCAACTGCAAAAACTCTGCTTCCAAATGTTATGAAGTTTAGCCTGAAAGTAATGAAAAGCATGACATGTTCAAAGCATATACGAGTATAGGTGGCGTTTCAAGAGTGGAATTTCTTGAAAAAGTTCCGCATGTTGCACCTTGTATATACCTATATTTTTAATCAGCATCAAAAGTCAAGTCGATGTAGTCATGTCCGTCCATTATTCGTATGTGGTAACAACGAGATCTCGGAGAATATAAGATATAGAGCCACAAACAAATATTTTGACTCATCACATAAGCAGATTAAGTTTATGAAATTTTCATTCTTAAAAATGTTTATTCATTAATTTTCGTGCAACATCTCCTTATCGCTGTGCAGGCATTAAAGGAAGCATAGGAGACACGACAAAGCATAAATATTTTTGATCTGCTCGGCGGGATAGATCGAACTGACCATGTCCGTCCGTCTGACTGTGTGAATCAAAACTAGTCCGTCTCTAGTTTTCTTTAATTGGGTATCATAATAACCATGTCACGCCCACTTTTAGGGGTAGAATCATTACAAGTCCACCGCTTTTTGGATTTTGCATATAAAACTTTTTTTTCAGTCAATATAAACTTGAAATTCGATATATTGGCTTTTATCGGGTGGAAGCGTCGCATATGTTTTAATGGGTGTGTCCCAGAGAGGTACGGCCCATAAAGACTAACCGACCAGTTTGTGATTTTTACAGGTAAAATTTTCTTATATTTTGATCTTACCACCTTTAAATGGAATGAAGGTTTCAAACTGTCACAATAGCATCGAAAATCTCACAGCAATTTGTTATACGGCTGTGAAGAGTATTGAAGTTTCGGTTCTACTGAAGTTAACGAAAGTTAAATAAATCAAGAGAAAATGTTTGACTTATTTATAGCATATCAGAAAATCTAACCATTATAGTTCTAAGACCTCTGACTTCATGTCAAGTTATTTGTAGTACACAACGTTTTCAAAAATTTAATGCGCCCATCTACACTTCTTATACTCATCACACGTAAGGTGAATAGAATTATAATTTTGGCATTGAGTTTGTAGTGAATAAAGTAAGTAAATTCTTAATCAGCTCGATGAGACGAATCTATCTTGCCATGTCTGTCTGTCCATTTGTTTATCTGTCTGTCGTGCAGCCACGACTGCAGCATTCTATTTTGTTTAGATTTTTGAATTTTCGTCCCACTGTGTGCAGCCATTCGCAGCTAGAGATGGCTTTGGCAATGGCGACTGTGACGGTAAACTTAGCGTAAATGCCGCTCATGTTGGTGTGAGGAAAAGAAGACATACATAGATACAAGTTGAACTGCCGGAGATCTTTGTCTTTGCTGGCGAATTTGAATTTTTATTGCTAATCGATTTCGCAGTCAGTTGACACGCAGCTTTAGCGCTCATATCGCAGCAATTGCCGCAGATACAAATCTCAAGCAGCACACAATATTGCTGCATCTGCGGCAGTCTTCTTTGTATTGAACAATAAATTAAACAAGCAGCGGAATATTGTACAATCAAATGAGGGATGTATTTATGGTTGGGTGCAGGACCCAATTCGCTTTGACCCTTCTGCTACTGCAGCAACATTTTTTATTACGTTAATATTTTGCACTCAAGATTTATGAAAATGACTGCGTCGAAATATTTTCCGGTTGCTTTGCTGCTGATTTGACAATAAAAGGTGCTATTTGTATCTGTGCTTTCCAGTTTCCAGTAGCTTCAGATTGACGCGTTTACTTAATGTGTGCAATGTTGCAAAAGCGTTTCAAATGCGGCAATTAAAATACAATTAAACATTTTATGAAAAACGCTTAACATGCGCTCTAATTTACATAAATTATATAAATTGTAATTTATGTTTTACATAGCACGCTTGTTAAACAAAACTATTTTCATAGCAAAAGCCTCCCCCTAGGCTAAACCATGCCCACTATGGTTGCGGCTGATGTTTTTCTTTCGCCTTTTTTTGTTTTTGTTTTTTTTTTTTGGTAAGTATTTTGCTGGAGCATGGTTCAACATAAATTTGGATTATTTTTTGTGCTTTCGTATACAAAAAGATATGACAAATTTATCGTTTTGTGTTGCCGCTCCATTCATACTACAACTTGTATCTCAGCGTTACAGCTGCCCTTCGCTCATTGGGTTGAGAGGTTGTAGAAGGCGTAGAGGTTATGCGTGCGTGTCGCTTTGCCTTATAACAGATAGATATATATGTATATAGTATATTGTATTTTATATCGCCAGTATACATGTGTGTGTGTGTGTGTGAGTGTTTTTCTTTTGGCTAAACAAACAAAAGAAAATGTAAAAGTTTTTCCTGATTTCTCAGAATTTTTCGCATTTTAATTCTGAGTTGTGGGTTTACTCTAGAAGCAGCTGTATACATATATTTCAAATACAAACCCCTCTTGACGAGGTAAAAACCAAATGAAGATAGCCTAACTCCAACTCACAAAACTTCTTATGTCAATCCCAAAAATTAAAACTGCAATGAAAGGAGCTCTTTACGATTTCTACCCATACAAGCAGCCGTGACACAGGTGCTAAACAACAACCCAAACAGCGGGTTTAAAAAGTCTATGTATAAATTGGTTGAGTTAAATAGATCGTAAATTTGAATAAATATTAGCTTTGAAACATAATACCGTGCTTGTTTTATCTTATAACTAAAAAGTTCGGTTAATTTTAAATCTTACCGTGTATGTGTTTAAATTGAAATCAAAGCTTTTAATAGTTAATAATTTCTGTCGGATAAGTTACATTTATTTTTTACTTTGTCCAAAAAAAAAGGCTTCAATTAACTTGATAGCTTAGCGCACTGCACAATTTTATAAAAATTAGTGTTTTCCCCGTGGTTGTAATTCAACCATTGTAGCGACAATACAAAATAATTCAGGGCCATTTGATAATGCTGAGAACGTTAAATTTGCCAAAGAAATATTCAATCCTCTTCTCTTAGAATTTTCCCAACACTATGAATCCACATTCTCAACTGATGCCCGTTTGTAGCTTATTTCAAATTGAGCGAACAGAGGGAGAGAGCTCAGGTCTTTGTGTTTGGCCGAGGGCGTTATCCGGTTTTTACCTACATTTTACGCAGGGCATTTGAGAAAAAAAAACATTAATAATAGTCCATACTCCTCTTGACTTGCCCCAAAAAAAAATAATCCCTTCCCCTGTCACACCTTTCCCCTGCTCAACCTTCTCCCTGCCATCCATTCCCCATGCCCCTTTACTCTACCTCCAATTCTCCTACCAATCTTCTTCTGGTCCTTCCACCCCTTCTCCAACCAGCCCTTACGCTGGCTCCCATTCCCCTGCCCGCTTCCCCTACCACAGCTTACTTTACCACCCCTTTTCCCTGCCCCCTTCGATCCCATTAACATGTATATAACATTTCATCCCTCTATTTTAAATGGTACCCAACGCGTTGCTGCCATTCCCCCTGCCTCTCATACATTTATCCCGCCTTCCCTATGATCCCTTACCCTACCACCTATTCTAATTCCTACCTCTCCTTCCCTTGCCCCTCCTTCCCCTTTCCCTACCACCTCTTCCCCTGCAACCACGTCTCACAATGTGAGATTGAGTCAATCTAGGATGCCAAAATTCCCCAATTGTTAGAAAATTACCCAATTGTTACGAAAATAAGCATAAAAGAGAATAAAAGAAATGGCATTGGCATGAGTCAATACTTTCACTAAAATGGTTGCTATACACGACCCTTAGATTTGAACGCAAGTATTTTAATTAAATTATTTTATAATCAGCCAAAAGGTAAGACAAATTTCAATAATCTTGAATCTTTCATAGACTATAACTTACAAGTTCGGCTACGACAAAGCGTACAGGATGAGCGTACATACTCATAGAACAGACTTAAAAAAATAATTTCTTGCCCATATTATAATCCGGTGACTCTGCAAGAAAGCCATCATCATTGGTGGTTCTAGAAAGGCTTCTCTATAGACGGCGTTGTTCACTTCATCGCCACCAAGTAGGTTAGAGAAGTGTCTTCTCCATAGCCGCAGTGATTCTTGTGCATCTGTAACTGGACTTTCATTATTGTCTTTACAGAAAGAACCTTAGGTCAGACGCTTGACCTTTTCATAAAACTTTTGACCTTCGTTTCTATCACATAACACCTCAACATCCTGAAGCTCACGTCTTTCTTGTTCCTTTTTTTTGCGTCTGAAGAGGCGATTCTCCTCTCTCCGTTTCTCACGATATCGAATTCTAAAAGCTTGCGTTGCTCCCGACTGCAGCGGCGTCCTCTCTGCAGTAAATGTTGTTTTGCGGTGGCGGACACAACCCAAGGGGATACTGCCCTAACGGACGTTTGTGAAATATTTGGTCCGTTTGCAAAATAATCGTATTTTACCTAGATAAACGTTAAGAATAAATAGCCCTATTTTGTGGGCGTAGTTAACGTGGCATGCAAAATTTTAAATACTCTTAATCTGCGGAGAATCACTCAAATCTAAATATCTGAAAGTCTGAAGGTTATATCGTACATATGCCCAAAATCTGGTTGTTCAAACATACGAAGGACGGACGGACGGACGTAGCTAGATCGACTCAGTTTTCGATGCTGTTCAAGAATATATGTATATACTTTATGTGGTCTGACAAGACTCTTATTTTTTCGGTCTGTGGTGCTCCGATTTTATATGTTTGGAAACTTTCTGAACTTACGTTTCAAAACCATTTCAATCGTATATTACACGTCTCGATCGGAATTTAATGCTCGTGTTGCAGCCGCACTGAGCTGGGCTTTCGTCACTTGCGTGGACTACCGTCCACAGTGATATACATTCATAATATGCGTATATATCGATTTGTGTGTGTGTGTGTGTGTTTGTGTTTCGGAAAAGTTGGCAGGTGTACAATCGCTTTGTGTATTCTGTTTATTTTCTGCCAGCAGCAGCTGAAATACAAAAAAAAAAACTTCAATGGTTGCTAGGGAGAACGATTAGCAAATTTTTCCAGCATACTTTTAGGCATTCGCTTGAAGCTCGTTTCATGCAAAATGGCGTATACAATTTTATGTGGAATTAAATAAATTTTTCCTTTTTTTATGTATTGTCAATATTATTATTTCATCATAATCAATCAAATTCAATTAAAATTCAGCAAAAGGACGATGTCAATGAAACAAAGTTCACTTGCATGCGAAATTAATTTTCCAACAATAATCAAACAAAAATGCAACAACGAACAATATTGAAAAAAGCAAAAAAAAAAAAAAAAAAATGAAATTAATTTAAATTTTAATAAATGCTATTAAAATGTATAAAAAAAAAAACGAAAATCAATCATAATGTTGCATAACAAAGCCGTATTCTGCTCTTCTGCTCATGAATAATCCATGGCAGTCATTAGCGCGACAACAACATCGGCAGAATTATTAGCAGATACATTTGTATCTGCATAAATTTAAATTATTTTATATGCTACAAGCATGATACGCATTTGTGTATGTGTGTGTGTGTGTGTCTTTGTACATATTTACATATATATTTTTATAGGATTTTTTCATTTACATTTACACAAGTGCAGAAATTCCCAAAACACAAATCCTAAAAAAACATTTGTAACATTTTTGCTCCTCTATAAATGTATATTGTATCCGTAATAGTGTTGGTTAGCATCTAAAATGTCGTTCTATTTGCTTTATTCGTTTATTTTTGGTTATATTTTTTTTTTCTTTTTTGCTAGAACTGTCAGCCAGCTGTATTTTTGTATCTATTTGTATTTAGTATGTTTTGTATCTACTATAAAGTATGTATCTAACGCATTTTAGCTGCTCATAAATTTTGAGATTATTTTGCGGTGTTAAGCTTTTTATTTGAATTTAGATGTGCAAACAAGTGCGTTAAACATATTTGACCAAATTTAATTGAAACTCATTTAAACCACAAAAATATAGGCAGAATTGCTGCAATTACATGTATCTGGCACTACTTTCCATATGCCATATCATTTCAGCTACTCAAGTACCACTTGACAGCAATTAGTTGCATAACTAATGCCACAAACGTTCATTAAACAATCCGGAAGTGAGTTTTGATTGCATTTGTATAAACAGACAATTTGTACGCACTGATTGATCTATGCTGCACAACAGCATGATAGATCACAACTATGTAGATACAAGTGAGTTCAAAATGTCAGCTATGCGTCTGTCTAAATGCGAGCTAAAAATACACTGACAAAAATAGCAACGTTTCCTACTCGCATTCAGTTCCATTCCATGCCACAACACAGTCGATGCCACTTCGTTTTAAGTGCATCACGACAAACATTCTAATGACTGCGGTGACACTTTTGTGGAAATGCGGCGCTCTCACTGTGCCCTGTGCCAAGATCTGTCAGATACATGTTTAGATATACTCGCACATACATATATACATAGATATAATCTATGTTTGTATATACTACTTACCTGCCGCATGGCTTTTATGTACTTCAATAGTTTTTTCGTAGAAATGCAACTGAGATATGGATTGGTGCTGTTGGAATATATTTGAATATAAGGAAAATGATGTTTTATAATTAGATTGTAGTATGGGTATGAGTATGAGTGGTGAATTTGTGAGAGTGGAGTGGAGTGAAAGATTTGGACTGCCTCTGTGACAACATGACAATTTAATACAGTATTACTTGTCCAAACAAACGAGAGAAATAACACAACTGTTGCATGTGGCTGCAAATTTTGCTTAGATAATATTACCTTTTACAGCAATCCATTCATACAATACATATTTGTATTTCATACTCTTACATTATGTTTAACCCTGATTCTCTGTTGTGGGCAAATTTAGTCCATAAACTTATTTAAACTTTAAACTTTAGATATCTCCAGTTTTTAACTTATTTTTCGATATTATTCGCCTCTAATGTCAAATCACGCTATGAATCCGAAAATGCAGTCCCAAAATTAAAAAGTAAAAGAGCTTTGGAAATATCATTAAACAATTAATTATTTAATTCCAATATTAATATTATTCTGTTCGCGGTAGTAAATTTATCAGGCTTTTTTAATCTGGTTTCGAGTGACCATTTTCTTGTCGTATGAATCAGCCCTTGTCAGACCTTGTCTTGGTTATTCTTGATAGACTTTGATAGCTTATTGCCCTGTCTATTTGCGAGTTATGAAATTTTAAGATACACTTGTAGAAGTGCGGCAACTAGAGAGTCTATGCTGCGAGTTAAGTTTCTTTTAATCAGAGAAATTTTCTCTCCGAGAGACATACAGAGGGTCGGACGAACGGACATGGTCATCGAATCGATTTGACGCGCTGATCAAGTATATATATATATATAATATACTAGCTTTCATTCCTTATATTATATAAGTAGTTGTGCCCAGCCAGAATTGTGCGCAGTTGCTTCTCTTTCTATCTTACGCTATAGTTTATATATAGGTATACAAATTTAATTGAGTACTTTAAAAATAAATTTAAATCGTCCCTTATTTTACCTTGATTGATGAAAAATGCAGAAACATTCTTTATTTCTTACCAAAAGTATAATATATTTATATGTATATATATAATTTATATATAATTTATATAGATATATACTTTTTGTTTGTCCCTAACTTCACTAATATTTGTTTCCCCATAGACCCTTCCTTTCATCTCAAAAACACTAGCGGCGACCGTCCATTCGCTGTCGCAGCAGCCTTGCTTGATATCTGGTGGCCATTTTAAGGTCCAAACTATCGTATGACTTTTCTGTACGGTAGACACGATCAGTTTGTTTCTTAACAAAATGCTCAATTGGAAATTTTCTGATCATGTTCGTGCAAGCTAAGCAGCTCCTTCGCTCTATCGAGCATAACTTGTTTTTCAGCATCGGTTCTTTTTGCACTTTGTAAGGCGTTACTTTGGTATTGTTTTTTTAGTATTCGTTGAATTATTGTTTTCGAAATGTTCAGCTCAGAAGCCAATTTTCTGCTACTCAAACGAAGATATCATTGAATACTAGCCTTCACTTTTCGAACAATATCTGGTGTAGATGCAGTTGTTTAGCCTTCGTTATGGTTATGGTGGTTGGTACTTGATATAAAGAGTTTTTCAATAGTCCGAATTTGTATAGCTTATTGGCCTGAATGGTTAGATTTGTTCACTTTCAAGTGTTGGAGCGCAAGAACTATAGCCACTTGTGCCTTTTCAGACAAAGCGGAATCGCATTATTACGGTTGAATTACATAACGGATACAAATTTTTCCACGCAGCTGAGGGGTAATAGCTTCTGGTACCTTGTAAGCACCCTGCCATCTGCGGTTCCCAAATTACATCGGTATGATTACATAGTCAACAGTTGTGTGTCGAAAACACCCTCAAATTGTCCTAGTGGTGTCAAAATAATTGGCTTCGCAGAGGTCATAGCTATTGTGGGAGTAGCCAAACCAATCCACGAGGTCGAAAGTTCATGCAATGTAGCTATTTGAAACGTTTGTGAATGGTTTATTTAGTCGGCTTCAGCTCGCTTAGCACAAGACAAAAAAAGGTGGAAATTCTCCACAACTTAAGAGTGTGGCAGGTCACACTGTGAAGTAAACTTCCATTTGACGTAGCCATTAACTGGCCTAGGATATTTTAGAAAGTACATGTATCGATTTAGAGAAGAGGACTCCCCACTGAGCGACTTTGGCGTGTATGACCAACTAGAAGGTGCAGAACATATCTTGCTCAAATGTGTCAGATTTGATCATGAACGACACCTACTGGCGGAAACCCTAGGCGAGCTTCCCATTCTGGAAAACTTTGTGGGACACATGTTAGAAGATGTCTCCAAGTAGCGTGCCGTGTGCAGTTTCTCAGCATCAGTAATGACAACTCTTCGAATTCTTGAAAGATAACGAAGGATACAAAGAGTCGGCTAATACCCGGCATCTTCTCTATGAGCCAATGCTTAAAAGTGGCACCGTAGATTAATTGGTGCACATACCTTAGCTTAAGTAACTTTATTGTATTGTCGTCTATTTTACAATATGAACTAAAAACTAAAATGCAATAAAAAATTCATTAAAAAAAAACCCAGTACATTCCATACGACCATCCCATGGTCATGGGATGTTGTGAACACACATTTTTTTATGAATGATGATAGTCTTCAACCGCAGCTGGCATATTTCATGCGTATTTCAATTTATTTTTAAAGAATTTGATTGTTTTATCCAAATGGGCGTCATACGTATAAGGAAAGTAAACGAGCTGTAAATATTGTTGGATTGGTGGCTGCCATGAAAGAGTTGATGGTTGAAAAGTACGTTTTACGTTCGCTAGTGATAGAAACAATGATTCGATTGATTCGATTGATTGAAACACGTAGATGTGAATTTGTTTTGTCCCATGTTTTGGTGTGCATATGAGCGGAACAAATAGCTAAGATGCAAAATCTGATGAAATATTGATATAGCTAAATTAGCTATGATAAATTCGACCAATTTCACCAGGTGTACTAAACATGAGCACCACATTTTAGTTTCAATCCTTGTCATATAGCCAAAACCTACTCTTTGTAGTTTGTTTTGATCTATAACTTTTAAATAGTGATAACAGTTCATTTGAAAGATATTTGAAACGACACATTAAGAGAGATTTTAGTGTAATGCAAAAAACTCGAGATTAATGAAAATAAGCTTTCCAAAGGATATTAGCACACAATCACAAACTTTTTCATAATTTCAAAGACCAACTTTGATTTATGGTCCGATTTGTTTGATCTTGGGCTCGTCTCGGCGCCTAAAACAAAAACTGGAACATTTTTTTGACGTTCGGTTCCCTAAGAGCTATAATACATTTTGGGGATGGATACTTTTAAGTATCTAAATATCGATTCAATATACGAGTACATACCTATGCGAACATTTCCTTTTCCTCTTTACGTTTGAAAAGGCAAAGAAGGTATTTTCGTTTGACAAATATGTATGTATAGTTTAATGGTTTGTGATCTAGTATGTACAAATGTCGCAGTTGAACATGTATTCATATTCAGATAAAAAAAAAGAAACAAAACTGAATTTTTGCGCGTACTAGAGTGCAATGGGATCAGCAGCTAAAGTGTCTCTTCATTCGGTTTGTTTGTTTCTTGTATCGAACCAAGGTGGCCACAATTTACAACTGGTTCAAAGAAGTGAAAAGAAGAATAATAACGATTTGAGTCATTTACCAAACTATGTTTTTCCGCAATGGTCCAGTACATACATTCTGTCAAAAAAATCCGGGAATTGCTAAATAATACACAAAATGCATATTATTTATTAAATTTATTGCATCACCTTCAAAGTAGACTCCACCTTCTGAAGTCTCTTTTATGTCTTCTATCGATTGAAACGGGTGCCTCCAAGTGGTAATTTCAGTTTAGGAAAGAGAAACAAGTCAGCCAGAGCCATGTCAAGTGATTCATTTCGTTCATAATGATAACCTTGTCAGATGGAATGTTGTCGTGGTGAAAAATCCAAGAGTTTTCTTTCCACAAATCTGGCCTTTTTCGATATATTAGTAATGCAAAGAGCCTCTTGTTCCTTGAATTCTATTCCAAAAAGTGCTGTACATCGCATAGTGCCTGTAAATTTAGATATGAGAAAGCTGAGTACAAGATGGGTGCCGCGATTACTCACAATTTTTTTTTTTAATAAATGCAACACACCATTTCACACATCTGTTTCCGGGAAGCCAATCAGTCAATGAATGAAAGTTCGAATTAGTTCAGTGGATACGTCGAGTGTCCCTCGCATTATTATACCCTGTATCCATTGGGTAAAAGCGTATATTGAGTTCGTGCAAATGTATGTAACAAGCTGAACAGACTAGATATAGACATGTCCGTCCGACCGTCTGTTTAAACGAACAGATCTCTATAGAGACACTTCAAATTGGTGAAATTTTTAAAATTAAATTTAACCTACTTGAAATTTAGCTTAAAGAAATTTGCGGGAACTTGTCGAACTCTTTCGCCGTGCTTATTTGACTCCGAAGGAATTTGAAAATTTCCTTATGGTAATGTAGGAATTGAATTTTTACGGACAAATGGACACGTAAGTTTTGAAATGATGCCATCATATCATCGAAAGATTTCTCCTAAAGATTTATTAATTAGTATTTACAGAATTCGATGCAATCTGTTCTTGGATTGCTAATAATGAAATTCATCCGACTGTTGAAAGCGCCTGGAATTTAAATTATATTAACTTAAATTTATTGATGCATTTAATAACCTTCTTTTATCTTCGCCTCACTAAGTCTTTTTTTTAAATATTCAAACGCTTCGCCTTGTCGATAAATTATTATGATAAAATATTTCTTAATTCCCAATTTGATTTGAAGAAGCGGTAGACATATTCTTTCTATTGATACAAGTGGAATGTTTATGACATTTGCATGATTTAACTTTAATTCATTTCGAAGCACACAATCTCGCTTTCCATACTGGTTTGCACGGTAGCTTGATTCCGAATGACACATGTTTGTTGTATAGTCCGTCTGTTAACCAGAAAGCAATGCAATCATCTACAACTCCGCACATATTTTCCATTGAAGCTGTGTATAGTTCACACTATCCAAAATCAATTTCGTGGAACCTTATGTTATTTTTGTATTGGTGCTCATGGCAATTGAAACAGGATCTGCATACAGTAATACTGTTTTGAAGCTTTTTTTGAAGAGTCAATGAATAAAAGCCACTGCTCTGGTTTGTATTCAGTATTGCTTCCAAAAATATTTAGCAACTAGTTAGTACCTGGCGCGTTGCTGCCCTTCTCCCTGCCCCACTTCTCCACCTTACCCTTCTTCATGACCTCTCTAGTAACAAAGTTGTTCATACAACAATGCTAAAATCGCGATTCAAAAATAGGGGGTCGGGGTAGAGGGTGAAAAATACTTAACGACCTATTCTCATATGTATATATTGTAAACATAAATGTTAGTATGTAGGGTCATATATTGTATTAGGGTTAAGCTTGATTATTGTAATAGGGTTAATATAACCGATAAGATGGTAACCAATCGAGAATGACCAGAACGGGAAACACATGAACGCTAGACGATTTTATAGCTATCAGCTTTTTGTCGTCTACTCAGAGCAGCAGACGTGGTTAAAATATTTGCGCTGTTTGTTTTAAATTAATTAAATAAATGCGTTCATTTAATCTTCATAAATTATAGCCCATATGTCATTCTGATATATGAGCTATATTATTGTAAGGTTTCATCAAAATCCATTCAGTAGTTTTTGCGTGATGGAGTAACAAACATACATCCACACGTCCATACAAACTTTCTAATTTGTAATCTTTCGACTTTTCCGATATTCTTAATCCATCACATCATTTTGCAAGATATTTACAATTTAACAATTTAAATTGTCGTACCATTGTGTTCAAATGCGCTTGAGAAATATATGAATATCTTTGTAAGGTTTTTCCGCTAAAGACGGTTGATACATCGAGAATAATGAGTCAGGTACGGAACTTCATTAACTTGGAGTCCGTTGGACTTGAATGTTTTGGAACCGGTAGTTTGGTAGTTGAGCAGATGGAACACTGTTATTGTCAAATTTTGCTAATTTGTTTGCACATGCATATTCATTATAATTGTTATGGCCTTGTGGATCTATTCAAATGTATGGGATTCCGCAATGCATTTTCAAGAGTAAACTTTTTTACCAATTTGCGACATTGTTTTTGTACGGTGTGCAAATAGTATTAGGTGAACAGGCGAATAAGAACTAATAAATCATATTGTTTGTATTATTTGTATTTGAATAAAAATTAATAACATATTTTTTGGTTTTATCCTATTTTGAAATAGGATAAAACCATCGACGTTGGCCTTATCTCTTACAAGGTATCTCGATGTCGAGCACCCTTGACTACAGCATATTTTCTTATTATTTGTTTGTTATTTGGATTTTTTGTTGTTTTGTTTTTCTTGATTTAATTAAAACAAAATCCAAATTTGGTGAATCTTATAGCAATTCTAATAAAATATCCTACATTGGTGCGAATTAGACAAGTATATAATATAAGTCCATATAAATATATGGCTAAATAATTAGTCTCGACTGTAGCGTTCTTTCTTGTTACTATAAACCGGGCTATGAAGCTATTAAACATCGGTGGAAAATGTTTATCGAGCTAAAAGCGAATTGGGAAAAAAGTCTACATTTCTATATAGAAAACTGAAGATATTTTTTCCAATTTTTTATATTTGCTTGTGAAACTACCCTCGTATTTTCTTTTTCCACCATGGAACCAAACCGACCATCGACTGAATACCACACCTCATAATTTCATGCCTTATGCCCGATCTTGCAGCTTGCACCACTCTCTTACTTCTTTCCACACTCACCACTCCCTGTACTACACGATCTTCTTCACCACGTATACGATCTTGAATTGAAAGTTCAATTGCGCACGCTTTCAATTAGCTTTCAAGCTTCGCACTCCATCGTTCGTAAATGTATCCCACTTCGTGCGTATTCGTTCTGCTGTTCTGCTGTTCTGCTGTTCTGTTGCTTCTGTTGGCAGCGACTTCACCGGCTTCTTGCGCGGCTGCTTTAAGTATAAAATTATAACACGCGATCAGTTGAGTTCTGAACGCCGAGTGGATACGTCGAGTGTGCGCCTTCATCATCTGGTTCATCATCTGGCTGCAGAATTGAAAAGAAATAAACTGAACTTGAGAGTGTGCGACGACGACTTAAGTATCTTGAAAATTTACTGAATTCAGCGAATTTATTTCTCAGCTCGTTATTATAATTATAAATTATAATTGCGCTACAAAGCGAGAGAGCACTCGAGTATTTAAGTTTCAAAGCAATTAACGAATAATTTAATTAAAATGAGGGAAATTGTGCATTTGCAAGCTGGCCAGTGCGGCAATCAGATTGGTGCTAAGGTAAGTGAATTTTAAAATTCAAACAACTTTTGCTAAAAAACAGGCAGCCACACGCAGCGGCAGCGCATTCGATTCAATTCAATTCACTTCGAAAACGAATTCGGTTTTGGGTTTCCTTTTTAGCGCATACAGCAACAAATCAATTCAGTTGGGGGCAAAAAGATACAAAAAAAAAAGAAAAAAAAAAACAATTTTATTTTTTAAAACATTCTATCAAAAATTTGCTGAAACGCACAAAAAATGCACAAAAGTATGCGAAAGCGAGACGGACAACGACAACAGCAACAGCAACGAATACGAAGGCGCAGCTTTCAGATACATTGATTTTTGACTTTTTTGGCTAATTTTTGTGAATCCAGTTTTCGACAACTCCTTTGACTGGCTGTCAGTGTGAAATCAATGTCAATGCAATCGAGCAATGCACGTAAACAATACGCAATAAACGCATCAATTCGTATATGAACCGAAAGAAAAACTTGAATTTTATCAAACTAATAGATACATTTTGTTGATTTTAACACGATTTATATCTTACGTGCGGTATGTGCTTTAATTAAATTTAAAAAATCTCTTAGATAAACATGTAGCTTAGTCAATTAGTTTCAATTGCCGGTGACGATAAAGAAAGAAAGAAAGAAAGTCAGTGCCAGCATAATAAACCAGGCAGCTGATAATGACTCAGTGTCGACTGTGTAGATACAATTGTATCTGCATATGTGTATAGAGTTCTTTGTATTGGCATATTTCCACGAATTATGAATAAATAAAAACACAAAATAGAAGAGCAGATTAGAGCGCTTTATTACTACTCGCAAGAGCGTGTAGTAATCGGAAGTAAGTACGACTAAATAGACCTAAGTACATGTGTGGTACGAGTACGTTCACGTAACCCGAGCAGCACTTGAACCTTAAAGTGATATCGACTTACTATTGCGGGCGTGCGCACCCTTGTCATATTGAGAAACAAGGACTTGCCTTATGATATTCTTTGTAGCAGAAACCCGCACAAGTGCAAAAGTGAATCACACATTATTCGTTCCTGTGCACATGCCGAATTCACCGGAATTCGAATTGGCTGCGTATTTGGTTACATTCGGTTAGTCAATCAGTCAGTCACTCAGTGCTTACAAATCGACTTCAATTTCCGCTGATATTAAGTTCGTTGCACAAATATATTTACATGTGAGATTTTTGATTATCGTAAAAAACAATATTAATTTATAAGTCAAATGTTGATAAGCACGTTGAAATTAATATGCAACAACGAATCTTCCTTTGCTAAAACGCATTTTACGCTGATTTATGTTTTTCTTATTTCTATACCCTACACACATCGAATGCACGAGATGTATTATTAGTCAGTTGGAATGCCTGCAAACGCTATAAAGCAGCTGTCGTTGAATTTTCAATATGAAAAATGTAAATACTTGTTCAACAATATCCAGACACTATATTGATAACCATATGCCAATCTGACATGAGTTCAATAAGGTAAAGGATGCGTCAAGAAACCATTAATATATCTAAACCATTATTCTTGGTTTTTGTTGTGGTATTCGATAAATATTTTAATAATTTGAGTAAAACTCATGCCCCTTGATCTATATTTCGAGCCGCATAAATTGATTGGAGTTGATTTCGTTAAAATGATCAATGTTGTAACTTTCAGTATGACTTCGCGATTTGATTTCACTTCATGTTGAGAATACGAATTTCATAGTAATAATTTGCAATGAAATCAAATCCCAAATGTCTTCTGAAAGTCATGTACCATTTTAACAAAATCGAATCCTATCAATTTAAGCGAATCTAGATATAGGTACAGGGGTAGTAAATTATTTATATAAGTTCATTTTGTGTAAACTTGCACATTTCAATTTTTTTTAGTTACTTTTCGAAATTTTTTTTTCAATAAATAGCCAGCCCTTTACAGCTATACAAAAGTCGATCAATTTCCTTTAAATAGCGCTCTGTGGCAACTTGCGTCATCCTATTGAAACCAGAAATTCTTTACGCTGTATACATACGTCCAATAGTTTTGAAAAATCGCTTATTATTACTCTATATCTACGCTGAACCCGGTGACCATTCGAAGTTTCTAGATGATCCTCAACATCGGCTTTCAGAACTTCAGTTGTCTGATTACTTCGAAGTGGCTAAGTTTGAAACGTAGGCTTTTATATTGCTACAGAACCGCTTTCGTTGAATTTAAGCACCAAAAGTTGCATTTCCTTCGCTGATGTCACGTTTCAATAGCGAAATTTACTTCTATATTGAATATTGATTTAGCGTAGCCGAGCACCGATTTCAATAATAAAATTTCACAATTTCCGCTTTTTCTTTTGGCATGTAGTGCTCCATGGTGAACATTTTATGCGTGCTGTCACATTTCAATCTGACAGCAGACAGTCGTATTTTTTTTTCAAATTTAATATTGGGTATCAAAAAAAAAAAAAACAAAAAAAACAAAATACACACTTATATGGTTTTTATTAGCTCAATGAGAGAGGCTTGACCTTTAAGTCTGGCATGATTTAGGGTGCGCCTTCTGAATCTGGTCAATGGAAATATTGAATAACTTTGAAAATTGTTAATAGATTTCCGAAAACCATGCTTTTTGTTGGCATAAACTTTATTCTTCAAAAATTCACACACACACACACAAAAAGAATTCCACCGATTTTGATCATCATTGACTGTCTCACTAGCTTCAACATTTTTCCCAAACATAGCTTTGAAGCGGACACCAGCCCAAAGAGTCACTTTTCCATCGTTCAATGATGTTTCGTCGGTCCCATCTCCTCGCAAATTAACATATTGCAAAGGCCTTATAACGCATACATATATTGCTATATGGCAGGGGGTTCCCAACCTTTTCTTAGTCAGGGACCACTTTTAAATCATTCTTGTTAGCAGGGAACACTATGTAGGTGTAATAAAAATAAACTGTAATAATCAAACTGAAACTTTAATTAAAAACTCAATAGGAACGAACTTACACATAAATAAATAATAACATTTTTAGGATAAACTTCTGTAATTTTGTATTAATGTGATTTCTGAGCTTGCAACTTCTTGACGAGTTCGGTTATCCTAGGTCTAATATTGTTACTCAAAGCTGCATTTAAAATCATTAGCGGACTATATTTTGGCTTCTGCGGACCACTGGTTGGGAACCAGTGCTATATGAGGTCACATGTTATGAGATTCAAATTCAGATCATTTTAGTTAGTACAGAGAAGTCAAAAATAATTTTTTATACCATTCACACATAGTGTGCATTGGTATTATCAGTTTGTCTGAAAGTTTGTAACGCTCTAAAAGCGGCACTGTTGACCCCACAAATTATATACCCGTATATATTCTTGATCAACTTGTGAAGCCGTGTTAATCTAGCCATGTCCGTCTATCTGATATCGTATGCTAAAAAGTATTTAGATATCTAAATGCCGATATTTATGCTTATTTTGAACCCAAGTTAATAGAGTATCCATATTGATATACCACGCCCACTTTTTGGTGTAGCTTTCATATAAGCTAAGCGCCCACTGTTGTGTTTTTGTATGAAACACTTCTTTAGTTATGTCAATATCAGCTTGACATTCGACATGGTGGCTTATTATGGATGGTTGCTTCACACACATATACTAGTAGGCGTGTGCCGCCTACATAGTTTATGTTTTATAATACTATTTGAATTTAATTTTGTGTGAATTCTATTAGAGTTTCGGCTCAATTCAATTTTTCGTGCTTTTTTTTACAGTTAACGCATTTAATATAAATACTCCATAAAATCAAGTATTCGTTTTAGAATGCCTTTTTATTCTTCAAAAAACTTTATGTTTTCCAGTGTTTGCTCGATATGCTTACTGTTTATATAATTTTTTGATTGCTTTATATAAGTTTTGTGTATGGATCTTTACTACAAATTAGTATTATTGTTTCAACTTCAAAATTGAAAATGATGCAGGTTTCTAAAACTTCTTGTATTGTTCTCAAGTGGCCGACTTAACGTAAACACAAATCCGTTTCGTCGCATTGAGCTGGAACATGGAACATTTGCTAAACAAAAAACAAATTTTTATTTTTTAAATCGAAAACTTTGCATAAATTTGCGAAATGGCAGCGGTTACAAATCAAACATAAAAATAAATAATTGTCAAAAGAGTTCAGTTGTACGATTTGAAAGATCATCAATATACTTTTTTATGCACCTTTTGCAGATCCAGATATCCCCAAAGACACAGCTAGAAATTTCATTATTTTTCGAATATAAATATTCTTAAAACATATATTTTCCATGTTTACTTTTGAAATTTGAAAGCGCATCAAAACTTCTGGTCTACCGAAGCTGTCGTTTGTATTTCATTTCGATTTTCATATAAACATATAAAGTTACGCCTGTTTTTAAAATATGTTTACATTATTTCAGCGTATTTTGATACCAGTTGTTTTTCTGCTTTTATCTGAAAGCTACTATTTATATTTCATTCGCTTATTTATTTATTTAATTAATAATATTTTTATACTCATTTAGGTGTATTTGATACCCTCCCAGTTTTGTGTTTCCAAACTGCTTTCTTTGTTTTTTATTTCTGATCTGTTCATTCCCCTACTACAAAGCCTGTGAGAAATCTACTCTTCATTTAACGTCACATTTCAGCTGCAATTAAAAACGCTCTAAGTACTTATTGCTCTGATTAGTAGCTACATGCATTTATGTATCTAGATACAGCAAAAAAAAAAAATTAAATTAGAGCCGCTCGCCACCGAAAATAATAACGTATTGTAGCTAAAGTAGCAGACATGTATCTGAAGAAAAAGTTGCATTGTAACGAGTCATAAGAAGTGAAAAAAATGAGCAGATTCACGGACCAGTGAGTTTTTATCGCAGTCTGAGAAATCAAGAAAAAAAAAGAAGCAAAGATCGAAATAAAGCACATTACAAAAAAAAAAAGATATAAATGCAGCAGCTTATAGTATACTCGAAGATACGCCGGGAAAGCGTGCAGAATTTGCAGCGGAGACTGATATTAAAATTATATTATACTTATAGTATATAACAAAAAAAAAAACAAAATAATAATAATAATTCAGAAAGTAGGAAAACATTTCCTTAATATTTGTCGGTTAATTAGATTTTGTATCTTTTGCTGTTACTTTCAAAGCGCTCTGAAGAGTAGCTACTTAGTTATTACTTTAGCAGCTGCAGTGCAGATTACTTCTGTATAGTTCATCTGATATGTAGATACATATTGTTTTCTGTTTGCTGTTACTTGAACAAAATTTTAAAGGAAATACAATACAATATATACATCTGTATCTCAAAGTACTACAACTTCATTTCACTACAATAACGTACGTTCACCACTTGGGCGTCTTTGTTTGTTTTATTAAAGCGTCAAGTTCAAGCGCTGACGACCGCCTACCGTTTGCCTGCTGCGCCTGGTACTCGCTAACATTTTTATTATAATTTTTCCTGGTTGCAGTCTAAAGCAAAGTATCTCAACTAAAGGCATTCAGGCCGTAGGGAAATGAAAATACCGCATTGCTTTTGTTGTATTGAATGAGTATGTTGCACTTAAGCCAAGTGACATGCAACAGCAGCAGCAGCTAGAAGGGGAATGGAAGTAGCGACGAAATTGCAGCGCAGCATTTTATTTTAGGCCGGAATTTTCAATCTAGACGTGTATCTGTTTGTCTGCTGCTGTTTCTGCTCTTGTCTTCGATTCAAACGATTGAAAGATTTATGTGCTGCGCTTGAATGAATCGAAGAAATGCGTGTTCTATGTGCCATGTTATTATAAGTAGTTTTATGCTGAAAATAGCTTTCAATTTACAAAAATTCATTGTCAATTGGTTTATAAAATATCTCCTTCACGAAAGTTGCCAATAAATTTGACAATTGTAGCTAATTATTGCAGCATTTAAGCTAATTTTCACAAATGTTCCGCATTAGGTGTGGCAATCAAGCGTTTCCTTACTACTACATATCTCTCGTTCTCCGTATCTTCTATAAAATGCTGCGCTACATTAAATTTTGGGGCGCCGCCGTTTAATCACTCGCGCGCACTCTACTGCTTGTTCAAAATATTGCCGTAACGCATAACGACATACTAAACGTGTCTGCAGATAAATAACTATGTGAGATACATATGTATCTACACAAATTGCTATGATTTGTTTATGCATATGTTCAATCGATTGTACTTTTATTTGTCTGCCAATCTGTTTATTTTTGCTGTATATTTATTGTACTTCGCATTTGTTTTCTTTACCAGCGCGCTTCTGAACGCTTGAGCGGCCAAGCACCAGATACAGATACAGATACAGATACTTTAGATAGACAACAGCAGCAGCAGCAACTTCTTAGTTAGCTAAACAATCCATAGCGCGATCCGCCTTATGCATCATAAGCAATTTTTTTTAACAGCAAGCTGTATTTAGAGTTAACTATAACTAACAATAAGTAGCTAAGAATGTATTTGTATATACACTGATGGTCAATGAAATCAAACCATCATCGACAAGAGTTTTATTTAGTCTACAGACTAAGTGCTCTTCAATTTAGTACGACTTTAAATTATTTTTTCAATGCAAACCATTTTCATGTGTAAACAATTTGGATTTTTGCAACTAATCAGATTATTATAGCAGATAGTTCTTAGACAAAGGTTAGTGCATGGAAAATTTCTGCTTTACGATGGGAATGCTTATTTTATCAGTCTACAATCCACGAACTAGAAACTCAGAGAATATTCGACTCAATTGTAAAATTTTGTAGCTAACGCATCAAATTTGCACCAGAAATTATCTGTTGTGGTACCAAAAGGTTCCTTAATTTATCATGGCAATTATACTGCAATTATACTACCATAGTGATGTGAGCCAGATTAATCATCAACAAGGCACGATCTCCAAAACTAGTTTATGGTGCTTCTTAGCCTTTGGGTATTAAAAATGCTTAAAGAAGACATCTATTGCTCAGTATAGATCACTAGAGTCTGACGATAACTATTAGGTAACCAGTTTTAATAGAGAACTATTTTTTTTTTTGGTATATATGATGGTAGTCAAGCATAAGAGCCAACTGCTAAGGAAGCTAAGACATTGAAACGTTGCACTGTCATTATATAAATTGTAACATAGAACAAAATTGAATTCGAAAGCTTTTTATTTTCCAAAAAAAACTGCTAATCCGAATATATCTGTCCATGAAAAACAACCATGTTAAATTTCCAGTCGATGTTGAGTATAGTGAGAAAGAAAATACATAAGTGAACGGTGGGTTTTGTTTGGGCACTAGCTCAAAAAGTTAGCAGAAAATGCTTATTAAATACTTGAAGCGTCCTTTGATAAAAAGAAATTGTTCCTTTTTCGTGCAGCGCTTAACTAATTCAGTCTGTGTGAAGCTCTACTCCATGTCATATTCGACAGGCGGGAGATAAGAAGTTAATTAGTCTTGAGAATTCAATACTTCTAGATTAGTTCTCTGAAATGCGGAAAGTTGCTATTTAAGCTTCTTGTAAACTTTAAATGTATGTGTTAGGGTTTATGCATTGACCCACTTCCACATATTCGATTAAGTTGAAGCGGTGTACACGTGTCTTTGTTAAGAACATTATAATTGGATCTTGTATTGGATAATAAAAATAAACTATGTGACTACATATCGAGTAGATCTAAGCATATTCGTGTATCTGATTGTCAAAATAAAGCAATAAATAGTGCTTATATTCCACGTACTTCCATGGGAAGCGGTCTATAATTATTTTGAAAGAATTATCTTAGTTGAATATCGATACTAATTATATTTTATGTAGAGTTCAACATTTTGGTTGCCCGTGATACTAGCTATTCTCATTGGTTTTTAAACTAAAATTTCTATACATCTATGGATGATGCTTAACAATCTACCATAAAGAGCCTCATTACGATAGAATGAAATTTTGTTAATTGCTCATGAAAATATTGATATAATTTTGTATTTTCTATTCAGATTTGTTTTCAGTGGCATGCTTTTATTGACCGCCAGTGTACGTCTATGTGTGTTTTTTGTATCTCAGTTGGCTATGCGCACGATCAGTTGCGCTGTTGCCAACTGCAACACTTAGCAATTTTCGATGGTTTTTATATCGTTCAGCGCGCTGCTGGAAATCTCATTTTCAGCACAATAAAGTCCACTTTTCACTCGCAGCAAGTGCTGCAAATGCTGTCTGGCTTGTATTGGTTTGGTTTGCTCTGTTGCCAGGCGGTTGGTTGGCTGCATCAGCTCAGCTGTTGGTTGGCCAGCTCAGTTCCAGTCACCAAGCAGCACTAGAATTGCAGTACCGAAGAATACAAAAAAAAAAAAAAAACAGAAACAAAAAAAATCTTAATTAATTTTCTGCTGTGGCTCTTGCTTATTTTATATTATTTATCTTTTTTTTTTTTGTTTTGTCTTCCAAGTTTTTTGTACGTTCATTTCGCTGCTTGTGCGATCTTTTAATTTCTCAGTTTCCCAGGTCGTTGCCCAGTCGAGTTGCGTCTGCAGCGTCGCGGCATTTGAACGTCTCATGTGAGTCATCCACTGTGCTCTATATATATATATATATATATATATATATATATATATATATATATATATATATATATATATATATATATATATATATATATATATATATATATATATATATATATATATATATATATATATATATATATATATATATATATATATATATATATATATATATATGTATGTATCTGCCTCTTTCACTATGTATCTGTATCTGTATATGTAATTGTATCTGTATCTAACTATGCTTTAGATACGCGCATCCATTTAAAATTGTAAAATGCACATTGGCGGCTATTTTTAACACTTTCGCTTCAAAGGTTGCCTGCACCCCAGGAGCGCTTCTAGTTCGCTTCAGCGCCATTTGCCTCGCACTGCCTTTTGGAAATGCAGAACGAGCGTCACAGTGGCAACGCAGTATCTCGTATACTATATAAATATGCATTTTCTGTATTTCGAGTGAAAAACTATTTTAAAAACACGCGACAACGTTGCTGAATGCTCCTGCTTGCCACAAATTGTATAAAAACGTAGTCGCATCCAAATATATTCCTCTGCAGGCCGACAGGCAGTCGAACAGCCGCGTATATGAGTATATGAGTACCTCCTCCGTGCATTTTTAAATTTAGCTCCAAATCAGGGCATGTTGGAGTCACTCTGGCGGCACGTTGCATGCTAGCCTGCGACTGCCGGTGATGTGCGGGTGTTTGGCAGAAGATCATAAATTTAGACAGAGTGGCCAACTCAGCTTTCCTTCTTGTTTTCTGTTCTTGTATTTATTTTTTCTTTCCGGGCGTTTTTATTAGCTATGCATTTTTTGTTTTTGGTTAATTGTTGTTTTTTGGTTTTATTTTTTCTAACTTGAACGGAACGCCATCGTCGTTTATTTCATTTTTGTCACTCTCAACGACTGTGGCTTGCCATCTGTCATGTTCAAGGAGGGGGAGCGGATGATTTCGGTCTAAACTGGCTGTCACTCGCTTTGACTTCGACTCCGACTCCGGACACTAACTGAGGCAGCACAGCGCTTGGAGTGGCAAATTATTCAATTTGATGTATGACTAGGCCGTAAAAAAGGATTTTGCATTTGCTGACATCGTTGAAAAATTAGCCGAATTGCTTAAAGTGCAACAGTCGAGTTAAAGTGCAACGCTGAGAGAAAAAGATAGATCGCATATATCTTAATTACAATCTGCAGTTTTATGCCTTTTTTGGAATATGTTTTCCATGTGCAAATCAATCATTAAATTAAATAGTGCTTCTAGCTTAAAGGCCAAAATGGAGTTGTGTGGAAAACTTTATAAGATATAAACACAAGATCGATCGATTGCCGCTTCAATGAGCGCAAATTGATATGGAAATTTATTTGAAAACTTTTCGTGTGCTTCTCTATATATCGTACTTGTACAGCTTAGTTTATTTAGACCATATTTTGTATTCAGATCGTGGTACTAAGCTTTTTTTTTTATTTTCTTTCATACTAAATCGAATTGTTTGATATTAATTCTTGCAACTACTGTAAAACATTAAAGTTTTAATCCTCTCAACTAGATAATTTGCGCAAAAATACCATGCCAAATAGTTCCTAATTTATAAAGAAACAAGCGTATCCATTGCGCAACATGAACTACGAAGATACAAGTACATAAAAGTTTTTAACGCAAAACTAATGAGTAAAATTTGCAATTTCCCCTCTAAGATTACTTTTGAGTTTTTATATATAAACTTTTGATGTATTGTTCTAAAGCTGAGAGTCCAAATCTATAAAATGCGCTTTATAAAAATGATGTTTTGTGGAAAATCTGGGCAATAAATGAGAAGTTTATGATACACTTGGTAAAGCGCATACAATTGTGAGTCTATTTGGTGACATTAGGATTTATACTATAGATTTCAAGATTAAGGCACTGCACAGTGGGATAGATCCCGAATCTAGGTGAACAAAAAATCATATTGCAGCAACTACTTGCCCGACCGTTTTGGTCGAAGTTTTCTGCAGAGTTTTACTGTCAATAATAAGAAGATTAAATGCTACATATCATTTGAATATAATAGGTGGTGACACCCTCTCCCCTTCCCCCATAAAGAGAAACACCAAAACGATCAAGTTTCAATATAAAACAAAACTAAATTTGCCATATCTCACTAGCTATTTAACCAACATATCGTCATGAAATTTTTTCAGCGTGTTATGATCGATGAAAGGAAGATTTTATATTACATATCGTTTCCACGCCACGCCACCATATAAGAGAAACACCAAATACGAAAAACTGTCCATTCATCCAATGTTCATAACATGAAAAGCAGGAAAAGCGGGCTCTGAAATGGAGGCAGGGGTTTCATTTACATATTTATAAAAGCAATAAATTTCTATGGTCCAAGTCGGCACTTTTTTGTTGGTTTTGTTGTTTGTTGAGGTAAAGCAACATTACTTTTAGTAAATGCACGTATTAAGAAGTAATAAACGTCGAAACAAACTATAAATTTCACTAATCAAACAAAAAACGACAATATACGACAAAATCGAGTTTACCCGAGCGGTGATGTTTAGCCGGCTACCATGTCAACACGTTGTTTTCAATGTTTTAAGTGCCTAAAATCATTCAACAGGGTTTTACGAATGGCAAATTAAAGTATATTTGCAACTTAAATTTTTTAATTTGCGTCCACTAAGATTCGAGATCTAATCCACTGTACGCTGAGAGCAGTCAGAGAAACAGCTGAATTAGAATAGTTAGGAATATTTATTTCGTGGTTTCAAGACTGTGGTTCTGTCATCCATAATATGTGAAAAAATCTGTAATTCCAAGTTTCGACAAGATGTCGCCACAAGCTACACAACACTGAAGATTGTGACTTTATTGTGCGTGAAGTTCCAAGAATCAGTAATAAAACGTTTTGGCAAAGTTAATTGGCTGCCGACATCATACGTATTTATGTGGATAATCCTCAAACCTTAGAGCACTTTAAAACCAACATTCATCATGTTATGGGCGAGATACCGCCCGAAATGCGCAAAAAGTCATCGGAAATTGTCTTCAAACTTTATAAAAAAAAACTAAAATTTAATGCAAAATGAATACATTTTATGTGTATTTTATTTATATTTAGTTTTACGTTCAACAGTGTATAATAATTTTGTAGAGAATCTTTAACACTGTATATAGTAACAAGGTGCGAACGAGTTAGAAGCTCTGATGAGTTATCTGTTTTTTTTTTAGCGATTTCTAAACCTCATAACAATAACTTGAATCACAATAAAATGCGAACACATCTGCAAATTGAAGCTAGGAAGTAGTTACTAGAGACTATATAACGAAATTCTGATGGTGTCATTACATAAATAGTATTACACAAATTTCATATTTCATATTTTTTCATGATGCTAGAAACACATTTTATACTTTCTTTAATTCTGACTCCTCCAACAATTTGTACTACTAATTCCTTGTAAAAGATATTTATAGACGTAAAACGTACAGATTCTGTTGGTGCTATTTTGCAATTGACTGAAATAGAAATTAGTTTTTAATCGAATCGATGATTTTCTTTTTAATTGCCTCTCTGTGTGTGCAAACTAATATTGCTTTCTACGATAGTTTATTCCTCAACAAATGTTTTCCAATAAAAATTTCAATTTCAGTTCTGGGAGATCATTTCGGAGGAACATGGTATCGACAGCAACGGCATCTATGTCGGCGACAGTGATCTGCAATTGGAACGCATCAGCGTTTACTATAATGAGGCATCAGGTAAGGCTGCACTATCCACGTCCGTTGCATCGAATTGAAATGAGTCGATTGCATGAATGTTTGTGTATTTTAAATTTAATGAGCCAGCCCGATTCGAATGCCAATCTAATGGCTTTGTTGAGTAAATCGATACTGTTGATACATAGTAGAACGTAATGCAACGCATTCCATCTTTCGCTTAACACTCATTCGCTAACACGCCGTTGCGTTGCGTCGCGCTGGAACTGCCTTCTTTGGATGGAGCGACGCACGTGCTGCGCATGCGAAGTTCTGGAATTACTGGCGCAGTACTTTGATTGACTCATTCTTCGTTTCGCATAGTTTCAAATTCACTGATTCATACTTCCACACACACGCAATTCTCTATCTTATGTTTTTAGCTGTAACAAGTTCCTCAGGTGGCAAGTATGTGCCGCGTGCCATTCTGTTGGATCTGGAGCCGGGTACCATGGAATCGGTGCGTTCTGGTCCGTATGGACAGCTCTTCCGTCCCGATAACTTTGTTTTCGGTCAATCTGGCGCCGGCAACAACTGGGCCAAAGGTCATTACACTGAGGGCGCTGAGCTGGTGGATAATGTATTGGATGTGGTGCGCAAGGAGTGCGAGAACTGCGATTGTCTGCAGGTAACTTTATTTTTCTAAGGATATTTTAAATTTGCAATGCTAATGTGAGTTTTTTCAAGGGCTTCCAATTGACGCACTCGCTGGGCGGTGGCACCGGCTCTGGCATGGGCACACTGCTCATTTCGAAGATACGCGAAGAGTATCCCGATCGAATTATGAACACCTATTCGGTGGTGCCTTCACCTAAAGTCTCGGACACTGTTGTCGAGCCGTACAATGCCACGCTCTCCATACATCAGTTGGTGGAGAATACAGATGAGACCTACTGCATTGATAACGAGGCACTATACGACATTTGCTTCCGCACGCTGAAGGTTTCGAATCCCAGTTATGGTGATTTGAATCATCTCGTATCGCTCACAATGTCCGGTGTGACCACATGTCTGCGTTTCCCCGGTCAGCTGAACGCTGATCTGCGTAAACTCGCCGTCAATATGGTTCCATTCCCACGTCTGCATTTCTTCATGCCCGGTTTTGCACCGCTCACCTCGCGTGGTTCACAGCAGTATCGCGCACTCACGGTACCCGAGCTGACACAGCAAATGTTCGACGCCAAGAATATGATGGCTGCTTGCGATCCACGCCACGGTCGTTATCTCACGGTTGCCGCTGTATTCCGTGGTCGTATGTCCATGAAGGAAGTCGATGAACAAATGCTTGCTGTGCAGAATAAGAACAGTTCCTACTTCGTCGAGTGGATACCGAACAATGTGAAGACTGCTGTCTGCGATATACCACCGAAGGGCCTGAAGATGTCATCGACATTCATTGGCAACACCACCGCCATTCAGGAGTTGTTCAAGCGTATCTCCGAACAATTCTCGGCCATGTTCCGTCGCAAAGCGTTCTTGCATTGGTATACCGGCGAAGGCATGGATGAAATGGAGTTCACAGAAGCGGAGAGCAATATGAATGATCTGGTTTCCGAGTATCAGCAGTACCAGGAGGCCACGGCCGACGATGACTTCGATCAGGACATTAATCAGGAAGAGGTCGAAGGCGATTGTATTTAATGGTGTGGCCAGAGGAATGAGGAGCGTGCGTGAGCGGCTGGCGGCGAAGACAGCAGCCGAGCGTGCCTGGCTACAGCACATGAGGCTCGAGCTGTGCGCCAAGAATTGTTCCATACTCTAGAAACGAATATATTTGCCAGTAACTCAATGAAAAATTTAATACCAAATCCTGCACATACACACAAACACAAACACACACACTCAGAATCAGACTCAGACTCACACTCACGCAGAAACAAAGACACACCGGCAAATCTCAATTGATATATTTTTAAAGATAATTAAATATTTCGTATTAGTAGACTTGTAACTCAATTTGGCATTGGCGAAATTTTCACTATCTATATCTCACTTTTCATTTACTCTCACTATCATACTATCTCTTTCACACTTACTCTCATACAAACACTCATCATTAATCTCTAATAAAGCACGTCTATCGCATTTCTCTGCCTAAAACTTCTCTCATACTTCATCACTCATTCATCTATCATTGAAATTCATCTCTAATCATGCTCATCCCAGTAAAATTAAAATCTTTTTTCTCAACTTCCAATTTCGCAATGAGTTTTTACACTAACGATTTAAATGTCTCCACTCTCTCTAAGACTGATAATCGCTGCGAGATCAGAATTGAAATCATCTTTTCAACAATAATATCTTCACTTTCTTACGTTTTTCCCACATTATTAGTATTTTTTTTTTATACTTACATATAAAAAGTAACATACATATATATTATGCTAATTTAAAATTAAAAAAAAAAAAAAACAAAAACAAATTATGTGGCAATAACATCAGCAGATCCAAAGAATTGATTCTTCGTTTTACTATAACAAATGAAATAACTACGGAATTTGATACGATATGTAACGAATGTATTTAAGATATAAGCACAATTTTTCGGTTTATTTTGAATAAAATTTATTATAACAAAAAACTATGAAATACATTCTTGTCTTCATTATAGCAATTTCTGCATCTTGTGGTAATTAAATCCATTACACAACTAGCACAACTAGAAGGAATATCAAATTAAACTACGATCAGAAAATAAGAATAGTTATTTTGTGACTTTCATTAGTGCGGTATAATAAAATCCAGAATGAACACTGCAGTCGAGTGTGCTGGACTTCGAGATACCTTGTACCTTGTGTAAGGATCGTTATATGAACTATACAATATATTCTTTAGTGATCCGATTTAGAGATATGCGGTATATTTTATTAGAATTGATGAAATATTTGAAATAAATAAAATATATACAAGAAAAAACGTTATCTTCGGTGGTACCGAATTTTTACACTCAACACTTCAGTTATTGAATCTATTGGCATACTCTTAACTAATTCGACTGGTACTCAGACGACAGTGTTTTGCTGCTACTTCCCCGGGGGACAGGCAG